>JAHTLZ010003547.1:35764151-35792866 GCA_023846285.1 Phrynocephalus versicolor | reverse complement strand
AATAATAATAATAATAATAATAATAATAATAATAATAATAATAATAAATGTAGTTCAGAGTGCATCTTTCCTCCAAGTGTAAATGCTTTTAAATACTGCAATCCTTTAAAAATGTGTCTGGGAGTAAGTTCCACAGGAAGCCAATACCACATATGTTTAAATAAGATCATATAAGAACTGCTTGATAATCCAGTGGTTTAGGCATCTGACTGTGGTGCCAAACATTTGGGAGTTCAGTGTCTGGCAAATGAAACCATTGCAAAAAGTTGTGTATGGTTCAGTAAGCAGCTTTACTGCTGCAAAACTGTATACTAAGGTGCTCAAAATGGCCCTGCGGGTATCCTGGGAACATCACCATTGCTTCTATTGCCAGTGTTGTAGAGTTGCCATCACATGACTACCTAGTGGCATACATTCAACCGTGCTGATCTGCTAAGGCTTGGACTTTAATCCTAAGAGTGCCAAAAGGGATTAAGGTCCTGTCCCAGCATGACACCTGTGCCTTGTGATCCTACCGCAGTGGATAAACTGAAAATGACAGTGACGTTGTAAAGCAGCAGGGTCTCAGAGTTGTTTAGCTATAACTCTAGTTCTTCAAGTGATCATTTCTGCCATTAATGTTATACCATTAGACCATCCCTTTCTTTTACATAATGAAACAGTCAAAGAAAGTGCTAGGAACAGGAAGGTGGCAAGAAGGAGAGTTTGCAGGTGACGTTGTCAAGTCACTGAGAAGATCCCCCCACTTTGAATGCCTTGGAGGGCCACTTAGGTACTCCTGCAAAAACCAACACTGGCATGAGGGAAGGTGGTCTTGGAAGTATGTGAAAGGCCGAGGGGAAATGCCATCACCCAACCATTAAGCGGAGCTTAAACAAGTAAATAAGGGATGAGATGTTGAGATACTTAGCTTGCGCTTTACGTTTTAAGCACATGCACTTCCCCCCCTTTCCTTTTGGCAGTGAAAAGTGTAAAGCCAGAGGATTTACAGTTATTGTGGATGGACGGAAATCGCAATGGAATGTTGTCAAGACTGTTGTGTTAATGCTGCAGGTAAACTGTTTTTTATGTAATCATAGCAAAAAATTAAGTTCTGTTGAGTGTAATCTGCATAATAGCCACTTCAGTTTCCTGGGAAATAGGTGATGCTCAGTATCATGTTTTAAATCATGATAGCTTTGTACATACAAACTGTGGTATTTTGTATTTTATTTATTTATTTATTTATTTATTTATTTTGGAGTACTGCTTCCTTCACAGGCAAGGAATGGATATACGTGATTTTTGTTTGCACTGAGGGATAATTCAGTGTCCCATTTTGTCAAAATAGCGGTGGTAGTGGTGGGGAATTATAGTGCTTAAGCAAACTGGATAGCCCCAGTGTGTTAGGCATCTATGTGTGGATCCAGAGGTTAAGCGTTTGAATCCCCACTGTGCATCCCGGAAGAGGTAGCCTGTATGCCTTTGGGCTACTGCACAATCCCTAGGGATGCCCCTGGAAGAACGGAATAATAAATTACTTCTCAGTACTCTTTACCTGGAAAATCCTGAAAAGGAGCACCATAAATCAGAATTGACATAGCAGCACACACAGAGAAAGTTATTAGAATGAGACAGCTTAGGAGCCTAATTTATTAAAAAGTGCAGGCGGAAGCTTCAGATTCCTTTTGTCGCGCAATACATTGGGTGAATGAAGAAAGGCTTCTGTGTGCCGGGGGCTTGCCACAACTTGAGCACATAAACAAATTTATAGCATCTGAACCTAGTCACTGTAGCTGTGGAATGCTTTGAAAGCAACATTTCTTTTCTCTGATGAGCATTCTGTCTAGTTCATTGGTGGGCAACATGTGGTTCTCCAGATGTAGGACTGTAGCTCCCAAAAGACTTTGTCGCTGGGTGTGTTGGTTAGGGCTGAGGAGTGTTGTAGAGTAACAGCATCAAGGTCACCAGAAGTTGCTCAAATGAATAGTTTTTAAAATTGTCATTATGCATATCCAAGATATGCACCACGAAATTAGAGTGCTCTCCCACTACACACTCTGAACAAGGAACCATACAAAACACATATAATGCCATGCAAGATATTAAAAACTCTTAAAACCGCTTACAAAATTTTAAACACTACTTAAAAACTGATTAGGATGGTGCTAAAACTGTCGCATTTAACTTAGATACCACTCTGAGATAAAAACTGTTCTTTACTCTATTTGTCCTTGACCTAAGAGTCCTATATCTCCTGCCAGATGGCAACAGTTCAAAAAAATTGGTGGCTAGGATGCGAAGGGTCCTGGCTTGGTCACTACTTTTTAAAAAATTGAGTGTGTGCCTGTCATGTTTGAAACAAGTACAGTAGCACCTTCTAAAGAACAAGAGATCAAAGTCATTGTGTTCCTAGCTACTCACAAAAAAGTTTCTGTAGAAACTACAGTTGATAGAAATGTATTAGAGATGGGCACGAATCAAAAAAATGATGTTTCGTTTGTTGTTTAGGGGGTCCATTTCGGTTCGTTTCCTTTTTCGTGATTTTTTTTGCAAAAAAATCGTTTTCGTTTTCATTCATTTGTTACCATTTTGTTACAATTTATTTTAATTTTTTGTGATTTTTGTGATTTTTTAAAAGCAGTTCACTGTATTGCCATAACGAAAATGAAACGCACAACAAAATTTCCGGTGTTTCTGTTCGTTTCGTTTCGTTTTGGAGACAAAATTCGTTTGTCGTTTCGTTGCATAACGAAACGAAAAAATGAAACGGAAACGAAAAATTGTTCGTTTCGTGCCCATCTCTAAAATGTATTGGAACTATAAAATGAAGCTTCTAAGAATTGGGTGCACAGGATGAGAAGGACTGTACGATCCAGTACTCCCAAGGACTCTAATGTCAAAATGCTGGCGAGATGTTTATGATACTCCTTCTTGGCTTGAAATGGCCCTTTCTTGCAGAACCAATTAGTAGTTATGGCCAAAGCTGAATAGGTAAAGATGTGGATCAGTACACCACATTTTCACTGTACCCTATAGCAAAGATGTTGTATTTCATACACATTTCTAGAAATCTTAAGTAATAGCCTAATGGCACAAGCTAAAAAAAATAGTAGGGCTGATTTTTTTCCCCATGACCTTTTTGTAAGATCACGTATAGTTAGTGCATTAAAATTCTGTTTTTAGTTCCAATTGCAGTATGCCTTCAGTTCAGTAGGACTTTAGTAAATCAATTTATACGTATATCCTATTAATTCAGTGCATCTGTTCTACTTGCAGCTAGCAGCTGGATCCAGCCCTGTGTAATTCTTTTATTTTGAAATAATTGTTGCTGTTTAGTAGCTACGACCTACTTTGGGTTTCATGTTTCTTGTGTACCTTCTGGATATGCCAGCTTGAAGGACATATAAAAACACTTTTAATAAATCAAGAAAAAGTAAGGCTACTATGAGTTTCATTTTTTAAAAAGGTGGGGAAGTAGGTACTTAGATACCATTGTTGGGAAGAAAAGGCTTGACTTACCTAATCCTGATAAAAGAGAAACAAGCTGGAATTGCTTATTCCTTATTTTACTTCAGTGATCTGCTCTCTTTAAATGATGTTATTTCTAAGGAGAGCGAAATGGGACGGCTATTCTTTTCTCTTGATTTTTTGAAATTTTTTAACAGATGTTGGCTTAATGAGGTTCGACATTTTGACCCCAGACCAATTTTTTTTTTTTGTCAAATGAGAAGTCATAACTGCTTTGCTTCTCTGTGGGTCCATATGAATGCTCTTTTACAAGGATCTACACTGTCAGGGTCATTGAACAATCAGCGGTGTGTTCTTGCCGTCTGTCTGTTTAACATGTTCTGTGCGTGTTTGCAGAAAGAGGCACGATATGAGAAACAACCTGACAGACGAGATGATAGGACTGTGAACACAAAGCAGCTCTGAAGTGTTCTCAGTTGTGAAGGCAGGCAGGTTTTGTTTATGAATTTTAAAATCTAAAGAAGAGCTTATAGTTGATCCTGTGTACCAAAACAGTGGGTATATTAGAGTTGGTACGTTTAAAATGAAATAGTGTTAAATCAGCACAAAGGCCTTAGGCTCTTAAACGCATGATGACAATAAATAATCATGTACTGTCAAGTCAATTGAAAGTGACTTATGGTGACCCTCTTGAGGGTTCTTTGGTAGCTTAGAAGTGGTTTACCATTCCGTGGGACTGTGCAGCCTGCTCAAGGCCACACAGGCCACCTCTGCTTTGAAGAGGAACGGTAGGGCATCTGACATCAGGACATTTGCTTGGTGACTGGGAGACAACAGAGTAGATCAAGAAGCTACTCTTCACCCACCGAGGGCATCCTAATGGATTCTTTTTATTTCCTTTAGTAATTTGTTGAGGAAATGGGGAATTGACCAATAATACAGTAGTCTGAGCTGCTGGTGCCTGAGGAGAAAATGAATGGCAATTGAAACCCAATAAAATGGTGGTGTAGACTTTGAGTGGATAGGTCGGGTGATTAAGGTACGACCTAGCACACACATACCTGACACTGGTCATAGCCAATGACATCCTCCCCATTCGCTGGAAAGTTTATTTTTAAAAACAATAGAGATCTGGAATTACAGTCCTCTCTCTCTCTCTCTCTCTCTCTCTCTCTCTCTCTCTCTCACACACACACACACACACACACACACACACACACACACCTTTAATGCCGTATTGCTTACTGGTTCCTTTTTGTGTGCATATCTCTATTCCAAAATTCAGGAGACCCTCAAAACTCCAATGAAAGTCCAGTTGAACCCAGTGGGAATTATTCCTGAGTAGAAGGTTAAGATTTGTCTTAATAGTATACCTCTCAAAATTTGCATTTTGAATATAATGACTCATCAGCAGCTTTTGGTTAATAATTCATTTTACCCATAGAGTTTTCCTTGCTCTTTGCACGCACGGATCCACTGTCATTATGGTTTGTAGTTGCCTATAGGTTGTCCCCAGAAAGACTAGCTGATGAATTCCAGATTTGCTGTTTTATTGAAGTACTTAGTACTAGATAGAAGTAATGTTGAAAATGGTTGCAAAGCTGTATATTGCAAGAAAAATGTACTGTATAAATGTTAATGGATGTTTTATGTACCAGAGGGACGAATATTCCATCATGATTTTTAGCCATTAGAGGATAAATATTAAAATAGTGTTTTGCGGGAAGTGAGAATTTTAACTGTACATGTTACATCTTCCTAGAATGTTGTTCCAGCCGAGGTATCACTTGTCTGTGTAGTAAAACCAGATGAATTCTGGGACAAGAAGGTTACACATTTTTGCTTTTGGAAAGAGAAAGACAGACTTGGTTTTGAGGTAAGTGTATCTTTTATTTTAAAAATCTATGCAGGCCTTTAGAGGATTGGTTAGCAGCTGAATCCTTACTCCGATTCTTTGTTCCTCATATCTAAGCCTGTGGCATATTCTTTTTCAGCGTTAGGCAATAGCATCCATTTGAAGAATAATGCATCCCTGCCCTGAAATTTACTCATTCCATCTTATTATTTACAAATGTTATGAGTGATCTGAATGTTCACCATAGCTTTTCCATTCATTTACATGCCAGATATTGTAGCCATGGGAACTATGTTCTCAGGAATCGGTCTAATTCATCCACTCAAGACCTACCTCTCTATGTCCCTGCCCTTCTTCTTCTGTTGCTGTCACCTTTTGCTGCCATTCATGTACTATTCTACTATAGCGGTAGTGTAATTATACTCTGTTTAAAATAGGGTCCTGTGTGTCTGTTTTCTGATGGTAAAATAGGCATTAACATAGTAATGCTTGGGTTGAACTGAACACAGCAGTACTATATTTGCAGCATCTGTTATCTCTAGGAGCTGCTTACTTGACCTATTCTACCTCTCTAGCTATGAAACTTGAAAGGGAAGAAGTATTCTTTTTTGAAATTATTTTTAGCCTTCCTTTGTTTGAAACATACGTCAGGTTACAGTGGAACCTTGACTTGCGTCATTAATCCGTTGCAGTGGTCTAGACTTAAGGCAAACATGACTTAAGACAAATGAACGTTTCCTATAGAAAGTAATGGGAAAGCGGATTAATCCGTTCCAGTTGATGAAAAAGACCCCCGAAAACAGCAATTTAACACAAATTTGACTGGGATAGGAGATTCCTTCTGGGGATGTAAATGAAATGTCTCTTCAAAGAGAGGAGGAGGCAGTGGAATTATAGTCCACAAGTTATATGCCTCCACTTTTTAATGTTCATAGCAACAATGTCTAACATTTAAGTTTTACTGATTTTTAACCTGACGTTCCAAGTTCTGAACAACTCTATGCTTACCATTAGAGTCCCACAACTGTACAGCTCCCCAACTAAAATGCTTCCATTGTGGACCAGACTTCTGCAGCCAGTTTTTTTACAAGACTGAGCCGACTGTCTAACCAGCGAGGCCAGCCCCAAGCCCTTCTTCTCCTCTGGCAGCAGCGGCGGCTTAGGTGAGGCCGAGGACCAGCTCCAGGTGCTCTGAACTGGCCTCGCCGAAGCCGCCGCTGCCAGAGGAGGGGAAGAAGGCAGGAGCAGTTTGGAGTCGGCAGCCGCGATGCTGGGTTGTGGCTGCCGCCCAATTTCGGTGCCTTGCGCCGGGGCTCCGAGCTGTAAGTCAAAGCCTGCGACTCAAGTCAAACAGGCTCCTTCTTGCTGCAAGTCAAATATGATGCAAGTCAAGCAGTATGTAAGTCAAGGTTCCACTGTATTTGGCTGAATTGCATATTTTGGGAAATACTGTAGCTAACCACGTGAGAGCAGGGGATACCTTCAGCTCCAATTTCTTCAGCACCACCAGCTAGTGGGTATTAGACAAATCATTCTCATTCAACCTAATATTTTCGTCTGAATTTTTTTTAAAAAAATGATGTTACACTAGCTTGCTGTATTATTGAGTGGATTATTACTGCACTTGGTAGACTGAACACTGCAGAATCCAGAAAAGGAAGTCTGTGTGATTGTATGGCCTCAGCCAACTTTGATGACAATATGTGGCAGTGGTTCCTAACCTGGGGGTCGGATGACCATTTCACAGGGGTTGCCAGGAGCCAGTGAAGAAAAAGGCACAAACGGCTTAGGTCTGGAAGAGGAGGGGGAGAAAGGGGGCGGGGAAGAGTGAGTTACAGCTGGATAGGTTGGAGGGGATGTCAGTCAATGGCACCGGAAGGAAGTGGCCAGTAGAGGGAAGTTCTCTATGGCCCCTGCAGCAGTGGCCTGCCAAAGGGGGACTTTTGGCCTCTTCCAAGCAGGGCAAAGGGGTCACCACAACATGAGGAACTGTATTAAAGGGCCGTGGTGTTAGGAAGGTTGGCAACCACTGTGCTATGGGAATTGTATCAAGGAACGTATAAGAGTTTCAGCAGGCAGCTAAAGTACCTGCACACTGCAAATGTAGAGAGGAAGACAAAGGATAGATTGCTTTAAAACCTGGGACGGGAAGCTCAGATAAAGCTGTATACAAATATTACACAGAAAGTACTTCACTATTAGATACCCTGGACAATAGCATACACTAGACTTGGTCTTGTGATTGTATTTATTGTGGACTGATTGTGGAAAATCAACAAGAGCCCAATTAATTATTTTTTCCTTATAGAAATGTCTTCATGGCTTTACCTGTTCAGTCACCACAAGTTCTCTATGTGTGTGTGGCCACACTTCAAAGAGGCCACAATTCAGTGATGGGGTTGTGTAGCAATGAAGGAACCCTGTTAAAATGTATCCCAAGTTCTTCATTTTAAAACTTCCAGTCCTCACCTCCTGTTGATGGAATTGTTCAGATATCTGTTCTGATAATTTGATTATGATAAACACATTTTTAAAAGAAACTCATTCTGAACTAAATTATGAAAATTAACTTCATTGCCACCCCCATCAAAACTGTCTCAGTTTATTTATTTATTTATTTATTTATTTATTTTTGCATTTATTTATTTATTTTTGCATTTATATCCCGCTTATCTTCAAACGAACTCTAAGTTTGTAATATGACTGTAATTTGAAGTTGCTGTGAGGAATATTTTCCCATGACATCTTAGAACCTGGAATAATTGTAGACATTACAACCTTTTACAGTCAGGTTTGAAAGAATTTTCCACACATAACTGATCAGTTCTCTTGCTATAAGCTGATATTGACATCTTTCCTGGCAAATTAGCAGAACGCCTGAAGTAAAAATGTGGTTTACTAATGAGGCTGCTTGGGTAAAATCCAAATTCTAACATTTTGAGTTGGGAAAGTGGACAGTTTTTATTTGATGAGAGGCTGATCCAATATCAGTCATTTAATTACAAAATGTATTTAATTATATTCAGTTTAGAGGCATTTAATTGGAATGCTTACCTGGTCATATGGGTAATTTCTACTACTGCGGCTAAAAGTTAAGAACGTGAATTCCTGTAAGCTTAAATGCTACAAGCAACTAATTTTTAAATGGCAATTTAACAAATAGTTTAGATCTTAATTTATCCATATATGTGATCTGAGGCAACAGACAATGTTTTCATGAATAAAAATATGAAAACTTATGCCTGCACTTAAGGTTAAAAGTAAACTGTTCTATTTTTATGAATGCATAAAAATGTGGTGCATTTTATCTTATATCAATGCAGAAATATCCAATTGTTCTTGTGGTGCATAAAATAAAATAAGGAATCTTGTGCCTGGTTGGAGATCAACAAAGGGTTGTTAGAGGCAGTGAAGAGTTCAATTACCTGTACAGTAGGACCCCCGAATCCACTGATTCAGTTATCCACGGTTGGCAGAGGAAAAAAAAATTAAATAATTCAGCAGCCACAAAGCAAGCTATTGTCACAAACAGCATCTGTAAAGCAAGCTATTGTCACAGATAGCATGTGTAAAGCAAGCTTCTGTCGGAAACAGCAGCCATAAAGCAAGCTTCTGTCTCAAAACAGTAGTCATAAAGCAAGCTACTGCGAGGAAACAGCCGCTTGGGGGGGGTGGGGGGCGTTCTCTCTTATCCATTGTTTTTATTAACCCCGGGAAGGCCTGGAACCAATCCCCAGCGGATACCGGGGTCCTACGGTATTCCTCTCCTGCCACAAGCAGGCCTGTGATGGTAGATGGGAAAAGAGGGTTTTGGAGGGTTCGGTGTGGTCCAGAAGAGGCCTTCAGTCTGTGGAAACTCAAACCTCCTCATTCTCTCACCATGCACCCCCTTCCCCTGCCCAAAATTGGGGAGATGTATGCTAGTCTTGGAAGCCAGAATGCTCCCTTTTTTCCTTTTACTGAAACCAATGGCAATGAACAAGAAAACAAGCAGAAATTGGCAGGGTCATCGTGATATGATCCATAGCAGCTGCAGGATCAGAGTCAGGAAGGACTTAGTACGTGCAGATGCAGGCTCTGCCTGTGTAGGAGCCGCCTGATCTCTCTTGAGTGACATCTGGGAAGCCTGAGGGAAGGCCTATTTAAGTAGCGGCTCTCCCATCCAGAAGTTGCCCGAGCAACAAAACTCTTTGGCCATGCTGGATTCATACCCTGCCTTGCCTTGCCTTGCCTTGCCTTGCCTTGCCTTGCCTTTTGGATATTGTGGGCAAGGGATACTTTCTCAATCTAGTCTTCCTCGTATTTTATTTATATATTTATATTATGTATATGCCTCTTTTATCTTCATAAGGGGCCCACGATGGCTTACAGCAGCTAACACTGTACAATAATAAAAAAAAATTGAATGGAGAAGAAATTGGCTTATGTTGATTGATGCTTTCTTATTACTTCAAATGGTCCATTATTATTTCTGTTGAAATCGAGTTGTCCAAACTCAGATTAAGTCATGTCTTGTCGTTTGGGTTAGCTAATCTTTCTTGTTTGTTTCACATGGCTGGTAGGATAGATCTTAAGGGATCTTCTAAAGATACTGGTTGGTCTCTAGAAATTACAGTGTCTAAGTAACAAAAGGAAAATGGAGCAGTCAGTGACTGTGTAGAGAATAGAAAGGTTTCATTTCTTCAAGGTTTGATTCAAAATTGCCTCCAGATGCTTCTGATATATTTCATGCAGATTTAATTTTTAAAACATATCTGAATTTTTATATATATGTCAAATTATTTTTTTGAAATGAAAAGTCTGTGAATTGAAATCTGACCTATATCCAGTCTCATGAATATAGTAGAGTGAGTTCTGAAAGATTTAGATTTGGAAAGAAGAGGCATGAACATCTTGAAAGTTGGGGAAATTATAAAAATATGATAGATGAATCTGTCTTTTTTTTGTTCAGCGAAGAACAATTATAAAGTGCCATATGACTTTACTGACCAATTAGAATATTTTCCTGCATTTCAAACATTAGTCAGTCATTTTTATTTCAACAAAATACTCAATCATATTGAATGGGAATACCTACTTTTTCTTACTTGTGGTTTTGCAAGAGGTAGCCGTGTTTGTCTGTGCAGGTATGCCAGGCAAAATCCAATGGAACAGAAGACAAAAAACATGTGGCATCTTCATTGTCACCCAGATCTGGTGTCTGTTTTCTGTCTCCTGAAGAAGTTTTACAGCAGAGTCCTAAAACAACATAAGCCAAATCACTGCATGCAAATGTACCATGAAACTGATATTTCTTTCATCATTTCATTCTGTTGCCCTATGCCTAAAGAAAGGGACTTGATCTATGAAAGCTTGCATTAAAATATAAAAGTCTTTAAGGACTGTTTTTGTCTTTCGTTACAGTTTGTTTCTTTGGATTTTACTTATTTTTACAATACTGAATTGCTAGAACAGTAGTGGCAAACCTTTAGCACCGCAGATGTTTTGGACCACAACTCCCAGAATTCTGAGCCTAGATGGCCAGTGACAAAGGACTGTGGGAGTTGTGGTCCAAAACCTCTGGAGTTCCAGGGGTTCACCATTACTGTCCTAGAATATAGAACTTTGTATTGTATTGTAGCATTGCACAAGTGGGAAAGTGCTTTTACTGGTGCAAGGTGAGGCACCTGGTTATTCAGATTCCCCACCGTGCCTTTCAACTTCCCTCAACTGGTTTGTGGATGGGTGGGGGGGGCACTTTGAAAAAGTATAGGTAAAATTAAAGGTTTCCCCTGCATATCTGTGCTGTGTGTGTTGTGTCGTTACAGTCGTGACCGACTCTTCGTGACTCCATGTCCATGGAGTTTTCTTGGCAGGAGTATTGGAGTGGCTTGCCAGTTCCTACTCCAGGCGCCTCCAGCACCTGGTATTCCCTGGTGGTCTCCCATCCAGATACTAACCAGGGCCGACCCTGCTTAGCTTCCAAAATCAGGCGGGATCGGATGTGCTTAGGGTGCTAGTCGTGTCCAACTCTAGGGGTGGTGGTCATCTCCATTTTCAAGCCGAAGAGCAGTGCTGGGCAAGTCCATGGTCATGCATCAGGCATGTCTGCATGGAACACTGTTCACCTTCCCGCTTTTTACCTATTCATATACATTCATTTGCAGTACATGCTTTCGAACTGCTAGGTTGGCAGGAGCTGGGGTTAATAGTGGGAGCTCACTCTGCTGCGTGGCACCTGGGATGTGAACCACCGAGCTGTTGATTTTGCAGCTGACCGTTTCAGCACTCTAGCAAAAAGTATGGGATATTTTTTAAAAATACTGTAGTAAATACCGGGTATTGGTGAGGGTCAGGAACCTGCATATAGAAAGCTACTAGTGCTGATAGACTATAATTTTTCAATGTACTCTCAAATTTTAATTTTTTCATTTGATACAGATAATTTGGTTACAGATAAATATAATTTTTTCTTTTGATACAGAGTCTAAGCACTTGGTAAATGAGTGACACAGATGTTTTAGTATGCTTGTGGGGACACATTTCCTGCATCCCTGGACTGTCCTCCAGCTGGTTGAAAGAGTGAGGAGTCTGGGCGTTGTCTCGGATCCGGCATTGTCCCTGGAGTCCCAGATGGCAGCCATTTCCAAGTTGGCCTTTTACCAGCTTAGGCTTATCGTCTAGATTCTCCCGTACCTTGATGAGGACTCCCTATGGACAGTTGTGCAAGCGCTGGTCATCTCAAGGATAGATTATTGTAACGCTCTCTATGTTGGCGATGGCAGGGGTGCAGAATGTGGTGGCCAGATTGGTGGTTGGTGTGGATCTAATTGACCGTATCGCTCCAGTTCTGGTTTGCACACGTTACCCGTTGCCTCCTGAATAAGGTTCATTGCACTGGTTTTGGTTTACAAAACCCTCCAAGGCTTAGGACCTGAGTATCTGGCAGAGTGGATCACCCAAAGGCCAGTGTTGGCCCGCTGGCACTCTCGCTCTGGGTGGCCACCCCTCGGGAGTCCCGTAAGGTCTCTACCCATAATCAGGCCTTCTTGGTGGCCAGCCTGGGCATGTGGAACAAACTGCCTTGCGAGATTTGCCAAGCTGAGTCCATAACAGTCTTTTAAAAAGCACTAAAAACTTGGCTTTTTAAAGAAGCAGACAGAGATCAGTAATGTGTTCCTCCTCCTATTTTTGTTGTATTTCTTGCTACCCTTTAGCTCCTTAGCCTCTTGCCGGGCTTCTGCTTTTGCTTGTTACTGTTTCACTTGATTTGCTTGTTGTTTATTGGTCTGTTTATTGATTTTAATTGCTGCTTATTTATTTGGCTTTCATGTAAACCACCTAGAGTTCCTTTGGGAAAATTGGAGTGATCTAGAAATGCAAAAACAAATAAGTAATAAATAAATATTCTAAGAATTTTCTATAGAAATCCATTTGACACTGTTAATTACATAGGCTTTGGATAGCACGGATAAATAAATATTTTCTGCTAGCATTGCAAAAGGCCTAGTGGGACATTTAAGGCAACACTAAGAGCAAAAAAACTCAGATCCTTTGAAAGATGTATGAAAGGCTTTTAAGAATTTGAAGTGCATAAATTTGGGCTGTTCCTTTAACACTGACACTGGAAATATTGGCTTTCAGAATTCTTGCATGCCTATGGTACAAAACTGGCCAGAGGCATTAGTGGTTGAAAAATCCAGATGAGGTTTGACAGGTTGTCATTACATCCTTCAGCTGAATATTGACAGTGCTCCCAATGGTGGAGAAGCTGAAACAGCAGCAATTCTTCTTGGGTTTAGTCTTTATTTCATGGTCTGTGAAGCTTTGGACCATGGAGGTGGAGCCCAGACTGCAGCTTCCTTCCATGTGATCTTTAATGCCGGTTCAGAGTTTGAAGGCAATGTGGAAGAAACTAGAGAAATGACCCCATTCTTGAGAACCAGGGTTTCTCATGTTATCACAATAATATATAGAAAGGAGCTGCATTTCAAGAATTTCAAAGAGAAATTGTGCAGATATTTACATACAGTGGTACCCCAGATAACGAATTTAATTTGTTCTCTGAGAGAATGGGTTATTGAAAAAATGTATTATCCGAAATGCAGTTTCCCATTGAATTGAATGGGAAACCGATTAATCCATTCTGGAGGTCTGAGAAAAGGCAAAAATTATAAAGTGCACTTTAAAGGTGTGCAGTGCTGGAACACACACACCTCCAAAAGGGGGGGGATCCAAACAGAGAAACACAAGAAGCAAGTAAAATCCAGCCTGTTTTTGCCTCCAGAGCAATAGAGAAAGCTTGTAAACATAGAGAAAATGAAACCAGCAAGCCTAGACCAGCCTTTTCCCGCCCAAAGTGCAAAGAAAATCAGTGCAAAGTTTAATGAAAGCTAGCTCCCTACATTTCCAAGTCCAAATTCCTCAGCAAAAAATATCCAGAATGGCTCCAAAACACAGTGAAAAAAAGTTCTAACTCCTCCCTCCCCTCCACAAACTACAGGGGCTGCAGTGCACCCTGGTTACACTTGTTTTTGCAAAGCATTTTGAAACATTCATTATCCGAGGCAGCCCATAGGGAACATGTGTTATCAGAGGAAACCCTTTACCCAGAAAATTCCATTTGTTATCTGAGAATAATGATATCAGGGGCATTCGTTATTTGTTATATATTCACATATGTTGCAGTGAGATAATTCTGTTTATATCGAGCACCGAGTATGATGAAAATTATTACTTTTGCCAGTTGGATTAAAAATAAAAAAAATTGAATCAAAGCAAGTATCCAGAATTATTTGTCAAGTAGTACAAGTATTATTCAAAGCAATGTTCTCGGATATTCAAAGCTTTATCATGAATATTGCACTGGGGATGGGCCTTTTGCCTTTTACTGAGGGAGTGAAAACATGGAGATGCTCTCTTTTCGTCTTTGTATTCCTTTATTGGATGCTTCTCTTTTGCTTGTTATGTGTGTCTTCCAACTCCCAGAATGTTGACTTGGAGATTCCAGGTGAGTTCTGTAGGCGGGAGATGCGGAAATACAAAAACCCCATCCTTAATCACTCTTCCTTCTTTTTGGGAGGAAGCTGGGGAAAGGGCGGCTGATAAAGAACTGGGGAACAAATAGCCTTGGGTCCATGTGAAGACTTAGGAACACTGTATGGGCACTTTGGGGGTCATGGATTGGTACAGTACAGTGATACCTCGGTTAACTCAATTAATTCATTATGCGGGCTGTTTCCCTGTGCAAAAATTTCATTCACCAAAACGCAGTTTCCCATTGAAATGAATCAGAAACCAATGAATCCGTTCGGCAGGTCCAGAAAAAAAAAGGCAAAAAAGCCCCTTGGTCCTCCCAAGACTTCTTTATAAAATGCACTTTAAAGGCATGCAGAGCTGGAACCTCCCTGGAAACTCCACCCCCCCCACACACACACACAGTGCAATGCAGACGTGGACAAAAGCAAGCAGCAAGACAAACTCCAGCCTGTTCCCGCCAAAAGTGCAATGGAAAAATGCAAAGAGGACAAAAGCAAGCAGCAAGATTTAAAAAAAACTGCTCCAACTCCTCCCACCCACCCCCACAAGCTATGGGGGGCACGATGCATCCTGGGTACACTTTTTTTTGCAAAGCATCCCACAGGAAATTTTCATTATCTGAAACATCCCTATTCCCAGAAATTTCATTTTGTTAACCAATTTTTTCATTAACAGAAGCATTCGTTTTCCGAGGTATTACTGTACTTTGGACATTATCTGTTTTATGAAAATAAGAGTAGAATTGTAGTAGCTAAAGCAAGGTTTAATTTATTTTTATTTAAGTTATTTTCTAGTAAATCTCTATAGGCAGCTTCTTATTTCTCTGATTCTTTTACACTGGGCCAAATCTAGGTAAAACATTCTGATATCTTGTTAATATTGGTGAAAGAGCTGAACAGTTGCTTAAATGTATTTTAATTGTTCCCATTGAACTACCAAAGCTTACACTCAAGTGAATTGTTCCCATTGGTGTTGTCTTCAGCAAGTCCCTATGACACTGGTGTAGACAATGATTAAATTGTCAGATGTTGTGATTTCCTGATGTTTGCCTTCTTTTCATGAACAAAGAGCTGTGCTACGTTCACTAACAGTAACAAAATAGTAGGTACCTGAGATGGTACGGGGGGAACTGATTAGAGCAGAGCTGAGTTCTATCACGATCATTCTTGCTAACCATGAATAGCACCATAGAGCTGAGCTTAGGGAGCCAAAGAGAAATAAGAGACGTCAGGCATAAATTATTGAAGCTATTTCATCCTTGGTACCATCTGTCCAGCTCTGTCTTTATTCTCTAAGGAAGTTTAATCTTTTCACTATAAATTGATGCTGCTTCCTACTCTGCTCCCATATTAAGTTATATATACCCAGGTGCTTGCATCTTATTTTAAGCCTTGGCTGGAAATTCAATATTAAAACTGGACATCTAGTATTGGAAATATATTTCTGATCCCTAACAGATGCATATTTGCTTTGTATTAAAAGAGAAACTGAAGCATGTTTGCCTCTTCTGGAAATGGAGTCTAAATTCATGTGAGGGGCAAGAAAGTCCCCATTTGGTCTAAATAGCCCCATTTTGACAGGGAGAGAAATTGATACAATTTTTGTGACTCACATGGCTAGAGGAGAATCTTTGGCACAAACACAATGATGGAAGTGAAACATAGCTTTTGCTGCCTCAGGCAGTCTGCTTGAGCAATATGTAAATGTCTTTTTAGAAGTCCCAAACTGTGTGCCTTTCTAATGAAATGTGTCTGGAATATGTTTAATGACAGCTGCATCCTCCCTTCTCCCTTTGCCAGAGTAGATGTATTCGCTGCAACAGGAAGGCGTGCTGTCTCTGGTGGCGGCATCTCCAGCACAGATGCTGAGTGGGAGTGGTACCAGATGGATGAACCTCCACCAGTCCTTGAGGCTGGTGGTCCTGACTTTCCCGTGGTGATAAATACGGGTGTGCCTCCTGTGAGCCCCTGGCCTTTCACCAAGGTCTAGCCCACAGACTCCGTAGGATGCTTAATCTCACCACCACTGAGGTGCAGAACACAGGCGGTTACCCCTCCTGGCCTCTGCCCACATCTCCATTTCGTCTTCTCCCACTCCTTCCTCTGCTCCTTCTCTTATACAAGCCTCCCCTCCTTCCTACCCACCTGCACCCTCATCTTGCCCTAGGTGTTCCTTTACCATGCCCTGACGCCTGCCAGCTCTGGTGCCAGGTCCATCGGGTGCTCCTCCCTGACACCTGACAATGAAACGGGCAGTCTGTCAGGGATGCCAAGGTTATCCTTCTCACCATCTGAAATCAAATTATTGTTGTATTTTGAGGAACAGTTGGTGGTAATCATGTTCCTTTCCATTTTGAAGAAATAGCTTTGTTTGATCTGAGGCCCTAGGAACATGTAGTCACATTCAAAAGCAGTTTGAGTACTAAGGGTGGCAGTGCTGATTTTAAAAACAAAATTCCATTCTCTGCTGGATATGTAAATTAGTCATGACATTTTTCTTTCTTTTTTGTGAACCTAATTTGCTCCATAATGCTAAGTATTGTTTATTCAGGCTTAACATATGACAAACAATAATTTGTTGTTAAGTCTCTGACATGTGGATACCAAATGAATGAGTGACACCCCCCCAAATGTCCTGTTATTGATAGCCTTTCTCAGTTCCTGCAAACTCAAAAGCTGTGGTTCCTTTATGGCCAAAATCTGTCTGTGAGTGGGTTCTGGTTTTGCCAAAGGCGATTCCTCCCCGGTAGACCCCTCAAGGAGCGGAAACGGGATGCAAAAACTGTAATCTTTATTTAAATCATCTTCAACAGAATGAACTATAACTTCCATTGGCATAAACTGTCCATAAGGATCTTCCAAATAAGTAGGATATGTCCACAGTGACATCCCCAAGTTCAGTCCTCCTGAGGATACGGGATCACCTGGAACCTCTCCTGGTCCAGTGGATGTCTGAAATTCGGTCCACGGCCCACACACACTGTCCCACAACATGGGTGATGAGCCCACTGCACTGTCACCTCTGTCAAGCTCGCCCTGCCACGAACCTCTGACGGGGCCCTTTTCCAAGGACCTTTGGGATTCCTGAACACATACACCTTCCATTCCTCGGCCTGAGTGTTCATCCCTGGCTCTCTTCTCTAACACTGCCCATTCCCGCCTTCTCCTCCTCTTATATATCTCCCGCACTCCTTCCCTCACTCGTTCTATGTCCCTCCTCCTCAGCTTCCTGCGTCAGGAGGAAGCCCTCTATCACTCCTCCCTCCTTCACGGCACAGCTTATGCCTGAACCATCTTGCCTCCAGTTCATTATTCCTTGGGTCTACCCCCTGAACCAAGATGTCCATCCCACAATCCTCTTGGGCCCATGGAGGAAGGGACGGCACACCTCTCCAGACCATCTGTTCATGGGTACGATCCTCACAGTGTCTCATATTTGATCTTACTCTTTTCCTGCTTCCTTCAGCTTTTCCTAGCATTGTGGTCTTTTTCGTTGTCTTTTCATGCTTTAGCCTAGTCATGTCCAAACTTCGGCCCTCCAGATGTTTTGGACCACAACTCCCACAGTCCTTTGCCATTGGAAATACAGGCTTGGAATTCTGGGAGTTGTGGCCCAAAACATCAGGAGGGCCGACGTTTGGGCATGCCTGCTTTAGCCAAAGCATGACAGCCTCAGTCTAATCATTTTTGCTCCTAGGGAGATTTCAGGTTTGATTTGATGTGGGACCCACTTTTAATTGTCATTTTGGTTGAACAGAGAATTGACAAAGCTCCCCTTTAACAGCATACTTCAAATGACAAGTTCCTTTGAAGAGAAATCCTGTAATGAAGAACCATTTTAGAAAGTGAAGTGAAAATTGCTCTGAAAGCTCTATGAAGAAATAAACGCTTAGGCTAGATGGAATATCATGGAACTGTTGTAATAATGTTTTTCTGATGTATTCACAGAGAGCAGGCCATTTAAGCTTGAAATACCTGTTATATACAGACAGAATCTTTTGCATTTGAAAGATGTTTAATCTGTTACCTGTTAAACAGGAGGTTTCTTTCTTTAAACAATCTGCTATTTACTTTTTAAAATTGTACTACTGGAAAGTGCTTGATTGCCAATTAAGGGTGCTTTGCAAGAAGTTAAGATCATGTAAAGGGAGAATGAACATATCCACCAGCAAAGCTAGTAACATGCATCAGCCATCATTGCACAAGATACTGTAAAATGATTAAATCAGTTGAGATCTATCCTGAAGTTTAAGTTACATTTTCTAAAAAGGCTGTCTAAGCTGAGCTTGCATATTTGGGGTTGTGACAGAATCCTCTGTTGTAAAAATTGCATTTTTCTAACTCTTCTGGAAAAGCCAGTGAAAATGAATCATCTGCTAACAGTGAAAGACTAAGTGAATGTGTTTTGCTTGGCGGTGGCTGTTCATTATGAAACAGTCATGCGCTCAGTTTGGAATCTAAGATGGCACACATGTTTTCCAGCCGACAGTGTTCCAAGTTAAGTGCTTGGCAGGAGAATCAGTTTAGAAAAGCTGTTAATAGTTTAATCTACAGGTCATGCAAAATGAGCATGTGGTGTAGCCCTTGTGTAAATATTTTTTTTCTGCAGCATTAGAAACTGTCGCTTTGGGCTGGAGGGAGTTTTGACAAGTTTTGCATGGTATAAATCAGTAGTTCTCAACCTGTGGTTCCCCAGATGTTCCTGGACTGCAACTCCCAGAAATCCTGGCCAGGGCAGCTAGTGATAAAGACTTCTGGGAGTTGCAGTCTAGGAACATCTGGAGACCCACAGGTTGAGAAACACTGGTATAAATGAACTGAGAGAATGGATATGTTTTTAAAAGCCAGGATACTTCAAGAGCCTTGCAGTCTGGTAGGGATTAGTAAGAAGGAGGAAAAGGAATATGCTTGTTTCCTTTCTAGAAACCAGCTAAACATAGAACATAAGAACAGCCTTGCTGGAACAGGCCACAACCCATCAAGTCCAGCATTCTGTCTCACATAGTGGCTCACCATTTGCTTCAGGGTATTCCCAAGCAGATGTCTTCACCTGCTTAGGATTCTCCGCAAATGGCATTGAGATATATCCTGCCTATCTCTCCAACCCAGAGGTTGTTCTTACGCACCCACAATGATAGCCATTGATACCCTTGTTCTCCATGAACTTGTCTAAGCCTTTCTTAAAGCTGTCAAGGCTGACAGCTATCACCACTTCTTCTGGCAGAGAGTCCCACAGACCCGTGATCATCTTGGTGAAAAAGTACTTTCTCTTATTTGTTTGAGATCTAGCACCCAAAAGTTTCATGGAGTACCCTAGTCCTTAGTGTAGTGTGATAAGGAAAACAGCTTTTACATATCTACTTTGTCCACACCATGTATGATTTTATAAACTTCCGTCAGCTCACCTCTTAGGCACCGTTGTTCAAGAGTGAAGAGGCCCAGCCATTGCAGCCTCAGGTGGTAAAGAAGGTGTTCCAGTCCCCTAATCATTCTGGTTACCTTTCTCTGCACTTTTTCCATTTCCATAATATCCTTCTGGAGGTATGGTGACCAGAACTGTACACAATACTTTAGATGAGGCCCTCACTATAGATTTATAAAGAGGCAAAATGACACTTGCGGACTTATTTTGTATACCCTTCCTAATGATCCCTGATTCCCTACCATTGAGTTTGCTTTTTTCACTGCTGCGGCACACTGGGTTGACACCTTTATTGAGCTGTCCACCAGGACACCAAGGTCCCTTTCCAGGTTTGTTGCAGAGAGTTCATACCCCATCAGTTTATAAATGTAATTGTTTTTGTTTGTTTGTTTGTTTGTTTGTTTGTTTTGCTCCAACATGCATCACTCTACACTTACTAATGTTGAAGCTAATTTTCCACTGGTTTGCCCACTCCTGTCAAGAGATCCCTCTGGAACTCCTCATAATCTCTCTGTTTTTACTACCCTGTATAATTTAGTGTCGTCGGCAAATTTGGCTATCTTGCTGTTTATTCTTACTTCTAGATCATTTATGAAGAGGTTGAAAAGCAGGGGTCCCAGTATTGAACCTTGGGGGACCCCGCTCTTTACCTCCCTCTACTTGGAGAAGTGTCCATTTAGTGCTACCTTCTGTTTCCTGTCCCTTAGCCAGTTGCTGATCCAGGACGACCTGTCTCTTGATCCCATGACTGGCAAGTTTATTCAAGAGCCTTTGGTGTGGGACCTTGTCAAAAGCCTTCTGAAAGTCCAGATGAACAGTGTCAACTGGATCTCCCTTATCCACATGCTTGTTAACACTCTCAAAAAAATTCAACAGATTAGTGAGCCATGATTTGCCCTTGCAGAGGCCATATTGGCTCTCCTTCATAAGCACCTTCTCTTCTATTTTCCTATTAATTTTATCTTTTAGGATGGTTTCCATCACTGTGCCTGGGACACATGTCAAACTGACCGGTCGGTAATGCTTTTTTTGAAGATTGGTCTTACATTTGCTACCTTCCAGTCATCAGGCACAACACCTGATTTTAGGGAAACATATATTTTGGTTAGGACATCGGCAATTTCATCTTTAAGTTCCTTGAGAACTCATGGATGGATGCCATCTGGTCCAAATACAAGGAACTTTTTTTTGACTAATAATGTATCCTTTAAAAATGGATTTACATTCACATATTAAGGTCCCAACACACCAGATCCAGTGTGGTGGAGTGGATAGTATCAGATTAGGACTCAGGAAAACAAGGTCCAAATCTTCTTTCTGTCATGAAAACGTACTTGCTGGAGGTGGCAGGGATAAAACCATCCTTGAAGAGGTTATATACTTCAGAAACCATAGTCAAGTTGCCATAAACCAGAAACATGCATAATAGCAACTCAGAACCAGTGAGTTACAGAGTTTAGCAATGTATTTAATTTTTTAAAAAGCAATGTATTAAAAAGGGTGAATTACTAGATGGGGTTGTATAACACGGTGGATGAATTGAGTTAGAATTAAAACATTCCATGATCAACCTACTGTATATACTCGAATATAAGCCTAGTTTTTCAGCCCTAATTTTGGGCTGAAAAAAAGGGGCCCTCGGCTTATATTCGGGTCAATACTTTTATCCACTGAGGCAAGTCATCTGTGGCTAAAAGTCGTTTTAAACATTGCATGCCGCTTCTCATGACCCCCCTCTGCATCACAGGGGAGCGGCACATGATGTTTAAAATGAGTTTTAGCCACTGACCCAAGCACTTGCATCAGTAGCTAAAAGTTATTTTAAACATCACACACCACTCCCCCAGTTCCCAAAGGAGGAGCTGCCAGGCCCTGCTGCATTTCCCACCCTAGACTTATTCTCAAGTCAATACGTTTCCCCAGTTTTGGGGGGTTAAATTAGGGGCCTCGACTTATACTCGGATCGACTTATACTCGAGTATATACGGTATATCTTGATACATTGTCCATTGTTTCAAGGGACATTATATATGTGAGAATTGGTGGTGGAGTACAGGTACTTCACTATTTTTCTGTTCCCCTTCCTGTCCCTTGTAGCTGCATCCCTTCTGCATGTTCCATGCAAATATTTGGAATAGCAAATAATGGTGGGGGAAAACAATTCTCCTGCATTGAGTAAGATTAAACTTGATAGCATAAGATGATTCTTCACATTTATGGCCTTCATTTTAGGACACTTCTTTAACCAGGACCTTGATACTACAACATTTGCTTCTATCACACATCCCTTCAAACTCTACAGTGTCTAGACTTGAAAGCTTGCCTGTTTCCAGTATTATAAGTGGTCTAATAAAGATATCAATCATCCTTGTTTTTGGAGCAAGTGATATTTGGAATTTAACAACTGGGGGAACTGCAGTTAGTTAAATAGAAAAATAAAATACGACCACTAAGCATCTGAACATAAGAACATAAGAGCCATGCTGGATCAGGCCAAAAGCCCATCTAGTTCAGCTTCCTGTATCTCACAGTGGCCTCATCAAATGTGTCCAGGAGCGCACAAGACTGGATAACTGTCTCCTGACACCACTCCCCTGCATCTGGCTCTTGAAGTACCCCAGTTTTGAGCCCAGAGATTACACATCTCCATCACGGTTTGTAACCTGTGATGGACTTTTCCTCCAGGAATCTGTCCAATCCCCTATTGAAGGCATCCAGGCTAGATGCCATTACCACATCCTGTGGCAGGTTGTTCCTGGTATTTCTCTCCTTCAAATTATTTTGTCCTCTTACTGATGCATCCTGTGAATCAGTTGCGGAATCTGTATTTCTTATCTATAGCTGCAGTTGTGGACACATAATGTAATGTAGACCTCATTACTTGGCAGAACATCTGCACCCAATGAGAACCACCTGTGACACCCGTTCTTCCCAGGCTAGGCATATAAGAGCATCAATGCCAGAAGAGGCCCGGAAGGATTAAGCCCAGAAGCCGGGCTTTTTTCTGGGATAGCTTCCAGTTGAGATCTGCCGGGCACCCTCTCTGGGACCCTTGGAAAAAAATCTTTGTTTTGGCAGGCATTCCCTCAAGTTGTGACATAACTACAGTGCCTGCCCTATCACTAATGTGCTTCAACTAGTTTTGATTATTTAAGTGTGGTTTATTATGTTCTTAGAGTACAACTACAATGCTGAATGGTTGATGTTTGATCTGTGGTCTATTTTATGTCAATTGTGTAATTTGTATTGTGATTTATGTATCACTGTTGTAAACTTTCCAGACCTTGCCGCCAGATGGGCAATCTTGAAATCAATCAGTCAGTCAACCAGTCAATCAGTAGTGGATTTCATTTCTCAGTAAACATGATTGTTGGTCTGCTAGTCATCTTCTCTGAGCTCATTGAACGTGTAACTTTGCCCAGACCACAGGTCACTTAATGCATCATAATATTTCTCCCCCCATCCCCATTCATGATGGCATACTGGTAATTGCCATAGCACTTGTAGTTCCCTTATGGGCAGATATCTGAATATACTACTCTGGACATTTTGATGGGTCATTAGTGTTCCAACTCAGAAAAGCTTTTAAATGTAAAAAAAGAGGAGGGATACTTCTCAAAAGTTTGTTTATGATTAAAAGTTTAGTAGAATGCATAGTTTTGTAACTAAAAGCCTTAAGTTCTTCTTAACATGTTCTTTGTCCATACAGGTTATTTTAGTATCTGCCAACAAACTTACACGATATATAGAACCATGCCAGTTGACTGAAGATTTTGGAGGGAGTCTTGCTTATGATCATATGGATTGGCTGAACAAAAGGCTGGTTAGTTTTTAATGCAATTTTTCCCCTTATTCTTTCAGTAGTTTTTTCCTGGTAGAAGTAGGAAAAAGTGCAGAGAATAACTAAGCAGATTTTTGTTAGCTTTTTGCATTTTGCTGTAAGCATTTTATGCTTGCAGATATTTTGTTTGCTGTGCTGTTTTATGCTCTTGGGCAGAGTAATTGATAATGCTTGTGTAATTCTTTTTGGAATGCAAACTAGACGGAGGACTTGCAGTTAATAAGTAGATTGGATATGAATTACTTGAATAGATAAATAAAAAGCCATAAATAAAATATGAAAGTGGTATATATACCGCTATTCAACCATAATCACACGTAAGTAATTTGACAGTTTGAGCTTGACTTGAAGTGCACACGAAAGCAAATATTGGTTGATAACTATAGGATATTAACATTCACACTTTCATTATATTTTAAAGATTTGGATAAGTGGCTGAGAAGTAAACTCCAGATATTTATTGTTCACTTGTTACTTCTCTGAATACAGAATATATATTTGTTTATATATAGAGATAGAGATAGTCAGCTTTGGGGTTACTCAGTAGTACCAAGTAAGAGCACTGTGGCACAGTGGATAAACTGCCTTACTGCAGCCAAAACTGTATTCACAACCTGGGCTTCAGTCCCTCATGGTTGACCCATCCTTCTATCCTTCCAAGGTCGGTAAAATGAGTACCCAGCTTGTGGGGTGTGTGTGCAATGTATGGCTTGCAAAATTAAATTGTAAACCACCCAGAGAGTCCTTTAAGTACCAGCAGCCAGGATATAAGCAGAACACTTTGCTTTTTTACTTTACCAAGGCGTCATTAGTTTGCTGAAGGATCCTATTCTTGCAGTACTCTCTTAGCACATAACATAAGAACATAAGAAGAGCCATGCTGGATCAGGCCAAAGGCCCATCTAGTCCAGCTTCCTATATCTCCCAGTGGCCCCACCAAATGCCTCTGGGAGCGCACAAGACTAGATATCAGTCTCCTGATACCACTCCCCTGCATCTGGTCCTTGAAGTACCCCGGTTTTAAGCCTGGAGATTACACATCTCCATCATGGTTTGTAACCTGTGATGGACTTTTCCTCCAGGAATCTGTCCAATCCCCTTTTGAAGGCATCCAGGCCAGATACCATCACCACATTCTGTGGCAGGGAGTTCCACAGACTAACGACATGCTGGGTGAAATACATATTTTCTTTTGTCTGTTCTTACTCTCCCAGCCCTCAGTTTGAATGGATGTCCCCTTGTTCTGGTATTTTGTGTTACCATATTGTTGTGTTTTAGAGGCTAATGTTCTGGCACTCGCTTGTCTGTACAGATGATAGGAAATGCAACAGTGATTGGTATTTTTGGAAGCTCTTTTATGTGTTTTTTGAGATGATTGCAATTTGAATATTTACTTAGTTTCAAAGATATTAAAGCACAAATGAAAATAAAAACAACAGACTTTGCAGGGCTTTTTAAGATGTATTATTTAACATTTGAATTTAAGAAGACCAGTCATTCAGAGCAGTCAGTGTTTATATTTACAGTGCACATCTGAAATGAATACATAACAAGTAATCTGTGTTACCTATTTCTTGCACATGTGTTTATGAGTGGCTATTTAGCCTTTGTATTTGTCAGCAGGTATATGCTAGAAAATAAATGATTGATTGTATGCAAATAAGGTGACACTTGTTTTCCTAGCAATGCTGAAAAATACAATTTTCTATGTTATCTGGATCTGTTCATACATACCTTTACATGCCACCTTTAATGAATGAACTCTCTGAGATTATTCTGCAATGCCAATGTTAGAGAGGACAGTGTACTCAGTCTTTCGCTCAAGTGCAAAAATCTGCCTCAATCATGCTGATGATAAATATTTCATATAGGCATTTGAAAAGTTTACGAAAGAATCTACATCTTTACTCGATGAACTTGCCTTAATTAACAGTGGAAGTGATAAAGGAAACCAACAAGAAAAGGAAAGGTAAATCTATTTTCTCATCTTCTTCACTAAGTGATCAATAATTATATCCTCTTAACTATAGACTGGAGTTCACAGAAGGTAAGACAGCTTTTTTTCGAGAGCTGTGCTGTAGAAAGAAGCTAGATGGCAAAAAAAAAAAAGGTGTTTCTGCCTGGAATGTTGAACTGTACACAGACCATGTGTTCCCTGTGCAGTGTAAATTTTCAAATATTATGTGGCTCAACACCAGTTAGAGTCCTAGATATTTTTGTGCCGACTGTATCTCCATTGTTGGTGAAATGGTTTTCTGCATTGGTTTGAGTATGTTGGTATCTCATTCTTTCTTACATTCCAATATTTAAATATCTACAGGTAGTTCTTTATTATGGGTCAAGAATGAATACAATGGTAGGCTGAAGCATTGCATCATCCCAATGTGTGGGTTGGGTTGTCTCTGCAAGTTCATAGCTGTGGTATTCAGTTACCTTTCAAGGCTTCTATGTCAAGCCACCCTTTGTGACATCAGCACGTGGTGAGATTTGCATATTCTGAGTGGCAGTAGCATTTCTTCCAGTATAATGGATGCTGTTGGGTTTAAAGTGTAACCAAGGGAAGGAAGAGAGAAACCCCAGCCTTTGCATCTTGAACCCTATTTCTTTGGTTGTATAATAGTGTGTTTTCAGTGTAGTCGCAAAGACTGCATTTGTCACTGAGCTCTCTGAAGATAATTTATGCAGATGATATATTTGTCTGACAGAGCTCTGGAAGCCGTGTATGTATTAATGAATGTTTTTCAAGGCCGGTTGATCTTTCGCATTTGAAAAATAATGGAAACGGAAAAGAGTTTCATCCCCCAGTGTCAGATATCCTAGGGTTGTTGAGATTTTTAAAATGTCATTTTAGAAGTGGCCAAAAGTGAAATCCTTATTTTAGTACAAATATATTTAGCATTCATAACAGGGAAAGAAATTTCTGTGAAATGCAGGTGTTCTTTGCTTATTTTTTTAAATCTAAGTCTTGAAATTAGTTTTGCTTTACAAGTGATTAACAGTGATTTCCCTTTCTGTTTCAAGGTCTATTGACTTAAATTTTATCCCATCTGTCGATCCTGAGACTGTCCTACAGACAGGTATGATAAGCTGAAATTGGTGCTCTATGGCATCATTAATGTTCTTTTGATTTATTTTTATGAATTGTTATGAATGTGGACCTAATGTTAATGGCTTATTCTTGCGGCTATCAATTAGCTCAAGTCCTCATCGTCAATCAATCAATTATAATACAATAATGCCTCTAAAATGTATTGCATTTCCTGTTAGGTTATCATTTTACTGTTCATTACTATTCTGACTTCTCCTGTTTCTGTGAATAGCAGCTGTAGAGAAATAATGGGCCCTTTTGCCATTTTGCTGAAATTGCTAATCAGCACCTGAGAATGCCAAGAAGGCAATTAAGAATTTAAGCTCTTTTATAAATGAGCAGTTGGGAAAGATAATGGGGAGCATAGTCTTGGAGATCTGTTTACTTAAGACTAAAGTGGAATGAAAATGAGAAAGCAGGTGGAGGAAGATGGTGAGGGGGTCTTGTCAAACACACAGCAGAACCCATTGGAAAACCAATTCCAGGGGTGCAAAAGCAGTTCCGCCCCCCTCACCTACAACAGTATATTCTAGTGTCATCCCATGAAACAGCGCAAAGTGGGAAAACCAAAGAACGAATCGTAACGAACCAACAAAATGAATTTTTCAAAAAAATGTTAAAAAGGAAACGAGAAATGAAACGAATTGCCATTTTTCGTTTCATGCCCATCTCTGCCCATGGTGCTTTTTCAAGTATGGGAGGCACCTTAGTCTGTCTCAAAGAGAGAATTAGCTGTACTTTTGATAGCACACTGGAGAACCTTTTCAAGATCAGTTGAAGATTAACATGAACTGCTGGGTAGCTGACTGGCTTAGGTCTCTGGCTGCATAACCAGAGGTGGTGGAAGTTCAATCCCCCACTGTGCCACTTTGACCTAAACTGGACTCGATGATTCATAGGGTCCCTTCCAGCTTTCCAGTGCAAAAGTTATTATTGTTGTTCAACTCTGTTACAAATTAGGCTCCCCAGTTAGCAAAGCTCAAGAGGGAAACTGGCCATAATACTGACTGGTCCAGACAAGATTCACGTTCTGAGTCAAAAAATATGGACATGTTACTTGGTCAGATCTGCTGAACTACTGGTATGTTCAGTCCTAGCCCTTATGACTTTTACCAAAGGGGATGTTTCTATTAAGGAAAAAGATAAGAACAAATGATTGATTACATGCATAGAAATGCATAGAACTAATTCATTAATTCCTATGAATGGGGTTTCTGTACGTTGGAAGTATGTTGGATTATTATTTTTGTTATAAAAATAACAATCAGTAAAACCATTATTGCTATGATTTGGAGTGCTGTCTTCACTGTGATTGTTCTAATGCATAGCCACCTTGTTTTGATCACGAGCAATGAGCAGCTTTCTAATTAAATGTATGATTTTGTGTCATGCCATCTCTGCAGCCCCAGAACGGATTTGTATAGAAAGTGGGGGTGACTCATATCAACAATACAAACAAGCCCCATGTTATTTTTATTCTTCAGCAACAAGGAAAGCGGATAAAAATGGATGATCAAATTTAATATTCTAAATAAGAAAAAATTATATCAGATGGTTTTTTAAAAAAAAGTTAAAATGCCTTTTCTTTTAAGGACAGCCCGATATGATAACAATTTCAATTTAGAATGTATTCTGTCTCAGATATTGCCTTATGGAATGAATATTATAATTTCTGGGTTTATATTTTGGCCTAAATGCTGTTGCTTTATGCTTCAAGTTACGTACTCTAAAAACTCACAGAGTAGGCACATTTCTTTTTGAATCAGTGGAATTATGTAGGAGTTGTATCATCAAATTTATTATGTATTATTTTATTTTTAAGTTTATATACTGCAACGGTTTTCCCAAGGGAACTCTGGGCGGTTTACAAACAGAGCAACATAAACTGTAAAAAACCCCACAAAATCAAATCATATAATACACAACAAAA
The DNA here is from genome assembly GCA_023846285.1 of Phrynocephalus versicolor. NCBI lineage: Eukaryota > Metazoa > Chordata > Lepidosauria > Squamata > Agamidae > Phrynocephalus > Phrynocephalus versicolor. Next base: position 35,764,263 of record JAHTLZ010003547.1, on the reverse strand, counting down.
AAAGAAAGAAAGAAAGAAAGAAAGAAAAGAAAAAGAAAGAAAGAAAGAAAGAAAGAAAGAAAAGAAAAGAAAGAAAGAAAGAAAGAAAGAAAGAAAGAAAGAAAGAAAGAAA
>JAHTLZ010003547.1:35666423-35764141 GCA_023846285.1 Phrynocephalus versicolor | reverse complement strand
AAAGAAAGAAAGAAAGAAAGAAAGAAAGAAAGAAAGAAAGAAAGAAAGAAAGAAAAGAGTCTGGCAAGAGGCACAAACAGATAAAAACAGAAAACAACAGATCAGAAGGGGCACAAGCAGGCATTAGCAATCACCATAAGTTTCTTTGAACAGCCAAGTTTTCAATTAATTTCTTGAAGGCTGTGAGGGATGCAGCCAGGCGGATCTCGCAGGGCAGTTTGTTCCATATGGTTGGGCTGACCACCAAGAAGGCCCAGTTGTGAGTCCCAACCTTATGGGCCTCCCTGGGGGTGGCTACCTGAAACAAGAAGGCCCATGAGGCTCTGGTGGGTCTGGCCAGCACTGAACTTTGGGAGATATGCTCTGTCAGATATTCAGGTCCCAAGCCACTGAAGGTTTTGATTGCAATGGACTGTGCTGAGCAATAGGATTTCAGCCAATGTATATGATAACATATTTTTCAAAGGTTTTCAAAGCAGTTCTTAAATTGGAGTGTCCATTTCATGGGTAGTTGAAGGCCTCTACATAGATTACATAGGCTAGTACAGTAGTTTGTAATCTTGGGTAACCCAAGCACTGAACCACAACTCTGGGAGCTGCAGTCCAAGAACACCTGGGTTAACCAAGTTTTGGAACCACTGACTTGGATGGATATTTCTGTATTTCTTAGCACTGGATCAGGAAAACAGCGAGGTTTTCAAACAGCGTTTATGTCCCCACATGGTCGTTCTTGACAGCTGACCTGATTCTTGTTGTCCAGCTCTGACTGAAGTTAATCCTAGAGCTTTTGTCCTCCTTTTCAGCATGATACAGTGTTGAAATACTTGGAAACAATTTTAAAATGTCCAGCATTGCTTTTGGTAGTTACCTTGAATGATGCTGATGCCTTTTGATCCTCTGCAATTTTGAATAGACACAAAACAGGTCCATAACTTTTTTTTTCCTAACAAGACTTTCAGATCCTAGAGGTATTAAATGAATAAAGAGTTACTGAAGATGTAGTAAATCTGGGCAGGGCGATCACATATATTACAGCATGCAAGAAAGCGCTTGGCTAGGGAACCCCATTATTAAATCAAGTGTCTCCCAAGTAGTGATGTAAATGAGAATTTGAATCAATTTGATTTAAACCAGAATTTGAACCAGTTTGATTTAAATCAGATCCACTCTGGCCCTCTCAGCTTGGACTCCTTTTTGGCTGACTGTATCATAGACAATTCCTTTGTGCGGCTAATTCATAATATTCTTTCTTTATCATGAAAGGTCATGAGCTTTTGTCTGAGCTACAACAACGGCGCTTCAACGGTTCTGAGGGAGGGGTCTCATGGTCGCCGATGGACGACGAACTGCTTGCTCAGCCCCAAGTGATGAAGTTGCTAGATTCCCTCAGAGAACAGTATACGCGGTACCAAGAAGTCTGCCGGCAACGAAGCAAGCGCACTCAGCTCGAGGAGATTCAGCAGAAGGTCATGCAGGTAGGTGCCAAAACTCCACTGAGGTTATTTTACTTGGTTTAGAAGATTACTCTTAAATATGAACAGTCCCCACCCCCACCTCTGCAAAATGGTGTTTCCCTATAACCTCACTCTGGTTGCTGAAGACGTTCGCCAGCTGTCAGTCCAGCCAAAATCTGTCTGAGCAAAACGTAAGGTGGAATTACTGAGCAGTCTGGAAGAAATAAATTCTGGGTTTATATTTTGGCCTAAATGCTGTTGCTTTATGCTTCAAGTTACGTACTCTAGAAACTCACAGAGTAGGCACATTTCTTTTTGACATTTTGACATTTCTTCATGACAGTTAGAGCTTTTCGGCAGTGGATTCTGTTGCCACAAAGGGTGGTGGAGTCTCCTTCTTTGGAGGTTTTTAAGCAGAGGCTGGATGGCCATCTGTCGGAAATATTGTGATGGGGTTCCTGCATGGCAGGGGGTTGGACTAGATGGCCCTTGAGGTCTCTTCCAACTCTATGTTTTTGTGATTCTAAAGAGAGAGAGAATAACTGCCCATCATACATTCTTTATTGTGATGTACTCTCCACCCACTGTATCATGAGATCAAATGTATATACCCTTGTCTCTCTTGACCGCCTAAACTGCCAGGTGTCATTTGTTGTGTCATTTCACTCTGCAGTTTATCTTCCCCTTGGTGGCAATATCTGTCCTATATATAAATCACTTTTTAAAGTGTCCAGGTGACACTGAGCAGCTTTAGGTGCTTCCACGTACTTACATTATCTAAGTACTTAATAATATTAATCTGATCCTGCTAGCTTATGTTTAAACAAGGCTACAAATAATGTTTTAAGGAGATGTTCCCATGGCTAAAAAAAAAGCAAAAACTTTGTGTTCTTGCCTGGTCTGTCTGTGTATTTTTTGAAGCTCTTTATGATAAATAGAACCCAAATAACACTTCATCTTATACTGACAAAGATATAAATGGGTTCATGTATACTAGAGTTAAAATCCTAAACAGTGTTTATAATATTATCTGTTCCTGATTACAGTGAGTAATAAGGTGGGTTGGGGAAAAGACATATTGAATTGAATTAACCCAAAAGGTCAAGAAAGAACAGTCCTGGATTTTCAGAAATCTGTATGTAATTGGTGTAATTTCAGTACTTTTACGAACATTACCTGGTAAAGATAATCAAGCAAATGATTTTGTTTTGTAGTACTGTATACACTTGTAACTTGTATAAAGGAATTAACTCGTTCCAAATGAAATACTGTTAAGCAAATTTTCCTTTGTACAAATTTCCCATAGGAATGCATTGAAAACAGATTAATCCCTGATCACGACCGTTTTTCTGTTGTACAGATTCACCCCGTAGGTGATTCTATTAAGTGATTTTCCCCTATCTCCATAATTTTTTTCATTTAAGCAGATTTTCTGTTAAGCAAACTGCTTGCTATACGTGGGTTCACTGTATTTCAGACGTTAAATAAAAGAGCTAACTATTGTCTTGAATTCTGATCTGTAGAGCACATTCTTCAGCACAGGGTTAAAATATGAAAACGGAGCGAGTTGGATATTGTCTATGTCAATATAAACTAAACATTAGACTTCTTACTACGATAGCTGGAGTATTTAAATGCTCTGAGCAAAGATGTGTTGATAGAAATGAAGCAGTTTTGGCAAACTGCCACCATTAATGCATTTAAATAGACTTGTTTACTGGGGCATCAAGCTCAATTTGCATCATTCTGATTAGAAATTGTCATCTATTTGCTCCCTCCGTTTTTATTGAAGCTGCATCGTAAATGAACTGAGCTCTTTGGAAGCCATAAAAGCAAGCGTTTCTCTATTTTTTTTTAAAAATTTGGTAATCAATTTAGAAGTTACCTGCTCAAGGTAATTTAAATTTTGGAGGTGGGGGGGGAGCAGCTATCATGTTTCTTAACTCTAAAAGATCTTTGAGATAACTATGAGAGATTTGTATCTGTTCTCCACATATATCAAGATTATACACTTCCTTAGTGATGAAAATTGGAACCTGCATAAAAGGATGTTGTATTGTAAGGCAATAAGTAATGGTTTGTAGTATGGTTTGGTAATTCCTTCTGTGAGAGGTTCCTTCTTCCAGTGCAGCAAGCTCCCTAGTTCATTCTCTGAAGAAATAATTTAACTTGGATTGGACTTTATTGTCTAATTGTAAGCGCTGTTTAACTGTTTTGTACTTTTTTAAAAAGATGGTATTAATGTTGCACATTGAGCTAAACCATAAATTAGGAACAGACACTAAACACATCAAATGTTGATCTGTCCCTGCCACCACTGCTGCAGCTAGGGGGAAGAGTTCTCTATTATGTCTTTATTTTCATTTTGTGTTAATTGCAGTTTGTTGTCTGTTTGGAGCAGTAAATAATTGGTTCAACACTCCTACTAGAATGTTTCAAGCAAAGCAACTTCAGATCACAACTTCATCACCTATATTTTAGTTTTCATTGTATTAAAACCAGTAGCCAGAAGTGGTGTGTGTTTGTGTGAAAAACTTCCCAGTTCCTACTACAGTACTTCTGTCCAGCTATGTGGGGGGAGGCGGCCAAGGGGTTGCCCCCCCCGGGGGGGGGGGGTTGAGACTCACTCTTGCTTCTGCTTGTTGTACCAAGGAGGTACTGGGCCAAACTGCGCTGCATACATCAAACTGGAATTTTTCTTTTAAAGTTTGCTCCAAGAATAATCTCCCAGTCTTGGGAAAGAATTGTGTCATGTTTTGAAGCCGTCTAATGGTTATTGTGTGGAAACCTCCTGTGGTTATTTTGTCACATGTGGGCTTGCAGTGAATAAAGTCTGCAGTGGTCAGGAGGTGTTGACTCGAGGCAGGGTAAGCAGGAAGAACGATCAAAATAACGAGTACATTTGTGCCTGTTCTTAGGTATTCTTGGAAGAGCAGTTGTTTTGTCTTTTGTATTCCTTATGTGTAGTCAAAAGTTCTGCTTTTTTGTGGTCTTTTTTCCTGCTTCTTGGACTCTTTATATCCCTTTCGGTGTACAGTTTCTAGCTCTCATAGTTTGTTATGCAAAAACGTTGAACCAGAAGGATCCACATGGCTTCTATACAGCAGTCTTTTCTCTGGGGAGCTGCTGATCCCTACAGCAATTTGTCCTTGTCTTACTTGTCCTCTAAGAAGTGAAGTTAAGGAATATTTTGAAATGCGCTGTGAAAATAAGAATTATGTAAAGAAAGGGTATCAAATGTTGCAAAATGTACAGTGGTACCTTGTATAAAGGAATTAATTCATTTCAAATGAAATTATGTTAAGCATATTTTCCTTTATACAAATTTCCCATAGGAATGCATTGCAAACAGAGTAATCCCTAATTGCAACCATTTTTGTGTTGTATGGATTTGCCCCATAAGCAATTATGTTAAACAAATTTCCCGTATCTCCAGAATTTTTATGTTGTACAGATTTTATGTTATACAAACCATTTGTTGTATGAGGGTCCACTGTATTCTCAACCAAAGTAACTGTGATTCTGCAAATTAATGAAATTTAGCTTTGGATAGGAAATAAAACACTGCACCCCCTTTTCCCAAAGAAGGAGATTTTTCATCTCACCTACTAATATAGGTGTGAACTGACAATTTGGTAAATGTGAGCAGAGACTTCATGGTTTATTTCTGATGGGAAATGATTAGGGTTTATGAAGGAGACATAATGAAGCAATGTGTAATTTTATATTCTTCCCACCAAAAGCATTGGGGAATGCATAGTCCCCTTGCCCTCTCACTCTCTCTATCTCAGCCCTGCCTCTGCATGGAGCAGAAAGGCTACCGTTGATCCACTGCCCTTGTTTTTCTTCAGATGAAGACATTATTGCTATTCATGTACATTTTCTGCAAGGGACCTTTTAATAGTCAATTTTATTGAAGAATATATCAAGTAGATAAGAAATACAAAAATTAGAAGCAATTAAAATGCTTAATGTGGAGATAAAATGCTTAATATATAAATACACAGGACAATTTAAACCAGGGGTCCTCAACGTTTTCAAACAGCGGGCCGGTCCACCATGCCCCAGGCACCACTGGGGGCCGGACCTCAGTGGGTGGGGGGAGCGGGGGACCTTGCCATAGCCCTCCCACTCTAAATGCCCCACTAGCCAGCATGCTGATCATCTTGGCGGTAGTTGGGGGGAGTGGGAGAAGTGACATGGCCCACTGCTTTGAACTGCCTCAGCAATAGAAGCAGCTATGGAGGCTGGCTTGCTCACAAAACAGGGGTAGGTGGGGAGGTTGCAATTGGTCCTGGGGGCCGGATTCAGGACCTTGAGGGGACGCATCTGGCCCCGGGGCCTTAGGTTGAGGACCCCTGATTTAAACGAATCAATTACGCATCAGTGGCCTCCCCCTCCAACCACATCATTTGAAGAAATGTGTCAATTTTTCAATTACAATGCCCATTCCGCTCTTCCAGAACTGCATTGATTCTAACTAAAATTCACATCCTTCCGTTTAATTAAAACATAATTGATGAAAACGGTTTTTTTTTTTTAAAAAAAATCCTTTAAAATGGTCTTAGATTGTGCTGCTTTAATGGAACACTGTGTGGGTAATGCTGCTGGGGGGTTGTTGTTGTTTTCAACAGGTAGTGAACTGGCTTGAAGGACCTGGGTCAGAACAACTTAGAACCCAGTGGGGGATTGGCGACTCAATTAGAGCTTCACAGGCGTTACAGCAAAAACATGAGGAGATTGAAAGTCAACATAGCGTGAGTTCTCATTTTCCCAAGGAAGTTACTGCATGATTGTTCTTATATGTAATTAATTATGTGCAACATTTTCAGTGAGTTTTTAGTGACTTTTAGACAGTGATTTATGAGTTGTAACACATTGCACCTATCCTTCTGTAACAGCTTAGTAACTGTTGGTGAAATTAATAATTGTTAATTAAATTTTAAACTCATGGCAGTATGCTAATATTTGAAACGAGTGGTTGTGCTTCCATGCAAATTAATGAAAACAGGATAAAAAGGTGTTATTTGGGAGCACATGGGTAGTATTTCCTTGGAACATACAGTGTAATTGCTGTCTTGCTCAGTTAACAACATTTGGATCCCAGGTTGCTTTGTAATAGGTAAACACAGACCTTTTCTTAAAAGATAATTTATTTATTTATTTATTTTTATATTTATATACCGCGCCTTCTTCCCAGGATGGGAACTCAGGGTGGTTAACATAAATGATTAAAAAGATAAAAGACTAAAAGGCGGACACCGACAGGGGCAGTCACAGCAGCAGTCCAAACATACGTAAATGAGCTGGGGCAGAAAAAGGAAGCTAGTCGTTGTTAAAAGCATCCCTAAAGAGTAGCGTCTTCAGCCCTTTCTTAAATGACGCCAAGGAGGGGGCCTGCCGCAGGTTGCTCGGTAGGCTGTTCCAAACGGACAGCCCCACCACCGAGAAGGCGCGCCCACGCGTGCTCGTCTTGCAGGCCTGCCTCGGGGGGACAGTCCGGAGCGAAAGGGCCAGGGATGCATGGGTGGGCCGGGCCGGATCTAATTGTCGGGAGAGGCGCTCTGCCAGATAATCAGGGGCCAAGCATGGAGGGTTTTGTAAACCAAAACCGACACCTTGAACCTTATTCGGGAGGCAACGGGCAACCAGTGTAGGCGAGCTAGGATGGGGGTGATGCGGTCGAAATGGCGCGCACCAACCACCAACCTGGCTGCCGCATTCTGGACCCGCTGCAATCGCCGAACAAGGTTCAAGGGGAGCCCCATGTAGAGAGTGTTGCAATAATCCAGCCTCGACATGACCAGTGCCTGTACCACAGTCCTCAGGGAGCTCTCGTCAAGGTACGGGCGAATCTGGGCGATAAGCCTTAGATGGTAAAAGGCCGACCTGGTCACGGCTGACACCTGGGACTCCAGGGACAGATCCGGATCCAGGACGACGCCCAGATTCCTCACTCTTTGTGCCAGCTGGAGGGCGGACCCGCCCAGACTGGGAAGAGGGCCACAGTACCCATCCGGGCCGCCCCCAAAGAACATAACCTTGGTCTTTCCAGGGTTGAGCCTGAGTCTGTGGGTCCTGGTCCAATCCAGAACCGCGGCCAGGCAGCGATCTAGGGTCTGGACGGCCTCCACTGCACAGGTGGAAAAGGAGAGATAGAGCTGCGTGTCATCAGCGTACTGATGACAGCAGACTCCAAATCTCCGGATGATCTCAGCCAGCGGCTTCATATAGATGTTAAAGAGCATGGGGGAGAGGGACGACCCCTGAGGCACCCCACAAGAGAGTGTCCAGGGAGCCGACAACTCACCCCCCAAGCTCACTCGCTGGATGCGGCCCTCAAGGAAGGACCGGAGCCAGCCAAAGGCCAGACCCCCAATCCCCACCTCCGAGAGCCGCTCCAGGAAGATACTGTAAAATATATTGGAGATACTGTGAATTGAACAGCATGATTTAACATGTGGCTAGAATGTGAACTGTAGTAATTTACACATGTGGTTCATGCTGTCAGAACGTGATGACTTGCCATATAAAGATTTATAGATCTTCTAGGCAAATAATAGGTTCTGTAATTTGTCTTAGATGACATTAGCCCAGTAAAGGGTTAATCCCAGAATGGAATCAGAGAGTCAGTATCAAGTTTTTCCAAACTCATCTGGGAATCTCATTATAAGACTTGTTGTCATAAATACTTAATTCAGAAAATACATCTCAGTTGCAAGCACATATCTATACAAAGTCCAGACAAGCACTTTAGTCATCTTTGACTCCAAAGGAAAAAAAAAGCATTAAAATATAGGTTATAGCCTAAAAACTCAGAATACATCTCTGTAATATTTTATTTAAAAGTAAAAAGCAGTAACTGCAAAAGCTTTAAAAGCTTTCTTATAATATATAAAAGAATATCAGAGTTCTTATGACAGTACAAAATTAAAAGCATTTAGCTTAATCCCTTTTCTCCTTTTATACTAAAGTTTCTATTATAAAATTGTTATTTTAATTTGCTCAACGCAGATTTCCACATCTGTTTTTGTTACATCTCTTTGTTCATTAACATTATAGGTAAAACAATGCAAGCAGCAGTTTAAAATGCACTTCCATTTTTTTCTGTTGTCTTTGTTTTACATTATGTAACCATTAAGTTGTTTACAGGGTCTTGCTGTTTATTTTTTTCAGTGTGAAAGGTGGCACAACTGAATGAGCCACTTCTGCCTTCTTATCGTATCAGTAACTGTGTTCCAAAAACATATGAAGTGTTTTGCTTTTGTAATATAAATTATCCACATAAAGTACATTCTCAAATATACATTCAGTTCTAACACATTTCTGAGAGGCACCTTTTAAAATAACTTGTTTTTAAGGGGACATTCATTGTTTTGAACTCTAATGGTGCCATTATTCTTTTTTGTTGTTCACTCGTTCAGTCATGTCTGACTCTTCGTGACCCCATGGACCAGAGCACGCCGGGCCTTCCTATCCTCCACTGCCTCCTGGAGTTTGGTCAAATCCATGTTGGTTGCATCGATGACACCATCCAACCATCTCATTCTCTGCCGTCCTCTTTTCCTTTTGCCTTCAATCTTTCCCAGTATCAGGGACTTTTCCAAGGACTCCTCTCTCCTCATGAGGTGGCCAAAGTACTGGAGCCTCAGCTTCAAAATCTGTCCTTCCAGTGAACATTTGGGGTTGATTTCTTTCAGGATGGAGAGGTTTGATCTGTTTGCAGTCCAGGGGACTCTCAAGACTCTCCTCCAGCACCACAGCTCAAAAGCATCTGCGGTGATCAGCCTTCTTTATAGTCCAGCTCTCACTTCCATACATCACTACTGGAAAAACCATAGCTTTGACTATCTGGACCTTTATCAGCAAAGTGATGTCTCTGCTCTTTAGGATGCTATCTAGGTTTGCCATCGCTTTCCTCCCAAGAAGCAGGCGCCTTTTAATTTCATTGCTGCAGTTACTATCTGCAGTGATCAAGGAGCCCAAGAAAATAAACTCTTGTCATTGCCTCCATTTCTTCCCCTTCTAATTGGCAGGAGTTGATGGGACCGGTGGCCCCGATCTTAATTTTTTTGTTTAGAGCTTCAGCCCATTATTATTATTATTATTGTTTTCACTCCTCTTTCACACTCATTAAGAGTTTCTTTAATTCCTCCTCACTTTCTGCTATCAGAGTAGTTTCCTCTGTGTGTCTGAAGTTGTTGATATTTCTTCTGGCAATTTTAATTCCGGCTTGTGATTTATCCAGTCCTGCCTTTCTCATTTATTGTTTTATTTATTTTTACAATTTATATGCCGCCCACTACCCAAAGGTCTCTGGGCAGCTTACAATCAAAAGAATTAAAACAGTTAAAAAACAGAATATCAATAAATAATCAAAGCAATAATAAAAACCTTACACTAAAATCATTACACTAAAATTAGCATCAGAGGACCCACAGTCTATATTGTATCAATTAAAAAACTTCTGGAACAGCAAAGTTTTTACCTGGCATATAAGTTAAATAGGCAAGGTGACAGTATACAACCTTGTTCCATATCCAGTTCTGACTGTTGCTGCTTGTCCTATGTATAGATCTCTTAGGAAACTGATAAGCTGGTCAGGCACTCCCATTCCTTTAAGAACTTGCCATAGTTTGTTGTGGTCCACACAGTCAAACGCTTTGGCATAGTCAATGAAGCAGAAGTAGATGGTTTTTCTGGAACTCTCTGGCTTTCTTCATAATCCAGCGCATGTTGGTAATTTGTTCTCTAGTTCCTCTTCCCCTTCGAAATCCAGTTTGCACTTCTGGGAGTTCTCTGTCCACATACTGCTGCAGCCTCCCTTGTAGAATTTTGAGCATAACCTTGCTAGCGTGTGAAATGAATACAATTGTACGATAGTTGGAGCATTCTTTGGTGTTGCCCTTCTTTGGGCTTGGGATGTAGACTGATCTTTTGCAGCCCTCTGGCCACTGCTGAGTTTTCCAGATTTGCTGGCATATTACATGTAGTGCCTTTACAGCATCCTCTTTTAAGATTTAAATAGTTCAACTGGAATGCCATCACCTCCACTGGCCTTGTTGTTTGCAATGCTTTCTAAGCCCCACTTGACTTCACTTTCCAGGATGTCTCTCTCGAGGTCAGCAACTACACTATTTTGGTTATCAGCCATTATTCTTAGGCCAGTGTAAATCCCTAATAAAATTTTCTCCATATTTGTGTGGCCATTTAACTCTCAGTAGGAATAAATCAATCAGGTCCTGCTTCTCTACTGCCTCATAGTGCTTAATTAAAGCTTTCTCTGGGTGGTTTGCAATGTAATTATGTAGGCTTCACATTGCCTCCCTCTCATGGTGAGCTGACTATTCAATTTACAGACCTTAGAACAGGGGTCCTCAAACTTTTTAAACAGGGCCGGACTATACAGTGATACCTCGACTTACGGTTGCTGCAACAACCGAATTATTCCACTTAGGAATGCTGCTGTCAGCTGTTGTGTGGAGATGAGAGCAGTGTTCTCTGCCCATCACCACCATCTCCTACTTCTTGGTTGCTTCAATCTCTGCAAAAGTGATGGAAGCAACCAAGAAGGAGGAGGAGATTGGTTTGAGGACCCCTGCCTTAGCAGGGTGGAAGGTTGATTCAGCCTTGAGCTGGCTACCTGATTGTGCCAGGATCAAAAGTAGGTTCTGAGCCGAGGTAGTTTGTTGTTGTTGTGTGTGTGTGTGTGGGGGGGTTAACTGCACTACTACAGGGTCACCACTGTGATTCAAGGCTAATAAAAACTTTTATCTTGAAGAGATCCCATGATTCTGCCAGACTTTAGCTTTATCATTCAACATGGCCGTAAATAAACCTATGTTATCATGTTGACATACTTGGCCTGCTGAGACTGTAGACAGTATGGCTTATGTTACTGAGGTCTTGCTTGTAGGGCTGGACTACTAGGTTGAAGCCTGTTGTTCATCTTTTGCTGCTAACTGGATTTGGGTTTTTGTTTATTTGTTTGTTTTGCTGAAGGAAGGGAAATTGGTTGAGCCTGGACCACTGTTAACAAAGTAAAGGCAGTAAATACTGGTCTCATCACTGCACATGACCCTCTTTGTTCCTTTGGGACATGTTTATCTAGACAGCTATAGAAGTAGATGCTAGGTGTTAATATAAATAAGAGGATTGCATCAGAGCTTTGACATCTTGTACAGGATTTTTGGCCATTGAAAATCATGAAAATACATGCACAGTAAAATAAAATTGTAAAAGACCAGTGGGACATTTATTTATTAGATTTGATTTCTACCTCACCTTTCTCCCTGTACAGAGTCGACGACTCAGACAATGCCAATTATATATATCTAATTATATACCTGTCAGAGTATGTCCTATTTGATCAGCCAGCAGAAGCAATACTTATTGAATAGTTAGCCAGAGACAGAGTTTTCTTAAAACCAAACAGCTACATTACAAACTGTACAAAAATATATCACAGCATCACAGAACTTATACAAAGTTCAACAAAGCATAGAGGGAAAAGTCACATTAGTACATTTATACAAAATTCAACAGCATAACAGCATACATTACATTGACAAAATATATGACAGAGAAACAAAGTGGGTACCTTACTCACGGAAGGCCCAGTGAACAATGATTTACAGAACATTTTTATACATGTGTCTGTCCAATCATAAATGACATTACCTCATAGCTATTGCAACCCCTTGCATCAGCCAAAATTATTTATGTTAATTCTTAACATCTGTACTCCATTAGAAAAAACTATACATTGAGTCACTGTGACTTTGCATTTTTACAGACTCCATCTTTAAATCAATTAAATACATATCAAATATATATAGAACATCCCGTCTAATACATATATTTCAGTAACTAATATCTGACAGTATCTCTATTTTCCTCTCATACCAACTTTGTCAAAATTGCCTATTCAAAACTATTGTTCAAAAACTATTGAACTATTATAAAAGCCAATTGATTTTTAAATAGTTTGGTTTTGTTTCAGCATGCAATGCTTCCCCTCTATGATTGCTTCTGCTGTCATCTTGTTATTGATGTTTGCATCTTTTTTATTGTTTATAATCCTAATTTATAAGAACTATTTGTACTCGTTAGTGATTTTTAGTGGCCAATCAGAGTTTACATTGTGATCCTTGCTTCAGTTTATTGATTTTCAGCTTTTAATTGAAGCATTTAAGCCTTGATTGGGATCTCAACTTACATTGGAAAGTCTTGCCTTACTCCTCTCTTGACATCATTTGAGAAAGTGAATAGTGGTTGCAGAACACTTTACATGCTTCCTTGGCAGCTCACTGTTTCTGGTTTTACTACACCCTGCATAATAAATTCTTGCCGTCTTTTGTAAATGTCAGACACATAGTTCATGTACACAGCGATTAGTTACGTTCATGTTTTCTAGCTAGTGATTTCCCATTGCTGCTGCCATCATCACCATACATTAGCGCTTGAAATGGATTTAATAGTAGTACTGATTCTTTTTATCATTGTCAATCAAACTATCTCCTTATTTTCAGTATATCAAGGATCTGAGGAGCTTCTTCAATGGCCTATCAGTGGTTTAAGTCATTTTCTTCCAAAGAGATGCAAGAGCTACAGCAAAATAAGCCATATGAGTGGGAAAGTACAGGAGAGACAGGGAGATGACAATTTAGATTTATTCCAAAGAGCATCATCGTAGTACTGTATATAGCCCCTCTCTCCAGAGGTCTGAGCTGCCACCTTTTTCTCATTATCAATTCAGAACAGCATTAAGGGAACCACCACCCAGGGTCTCTGGGATCTCGTGAATTTTTAATCATTTGGAAAGATTTCCTTAGTAAATAAGCGTTATGAGACTATCAGTCAATCTGTCTCTTGCATCTGAATTGGAAAAACTGACACCAAGGCTGTAGAAGGCAGCAATTAAGAGTTACTGCCTTATATACATAAAAGCTTTTTAAATAACCCAAGTGTTTCTTTAATCTGCTGTCTCATTGATTTGCAAGCTAATTAGTTTTAACTGTGTTTACTAAAAAGGATCGAGAGTTTATTGCAGGCAAATTATTCCACAGGCACGGCAAGTAGCTTAAATATTCATTTAACAGTGAGTCACTTCCCATGCTTTCGCCAAGTATTGCACCATTCTTAAAGACCTGAGTCATGATTCCCATTTTAAAAATGGATGTGGCTTCTTCATGCTGTCTAGAAATTTCAGTAAGTGGGCAGGTTCATGCCGTGGTGGGTTATCTGTAACCCTGCTGGGAAGGGAAGCTCATGTGTTATATGGTCATATTATTTCCACAGAATTATCACAGCTGTTTAAAGGAAAAAATACATCAGATGTATTTTACCTAGCGTGTTGTTAGCCTGTGGAACTCGCTGCCACAGGATGTGGTGATGGCATCTGGCCACATGGCCTGGATGCCTTCAAAAGGGGGATTGGACAGATTCCTGGCGGAAAAGTCCATCACAGGTTACAAACCCTGATGGAGATGTGTCATCTCCAGGCTTAAAAATAGGGTACTTCAAGGATGAGATGCAGGGGAGTGATATCAGGAGACAGGTCTCTAGTTGTCTCATGGGTTCCCAGAGGCATGTGGTGTTGTCACTGTGAGATACAAGAAGCTGGACTAGATGTGCCTTTGGCCTGATCCAGCATGGCTCTTCTTATCTTCTTATGTAGTTGTATGTAATTAAAACATATAGTAAAGCTTAACACAAGCACACAGCCCTGTGATAGGGCTGAAATTAAAACCAAAGAGAGCACATCCCACTTCAGGGATAGTGCAGTCTGGATGCCACCTCTGGAGGTGGCCTCCTCTCATTTGCTCAGCTAATATCTGTATATTGAGGGATGCAAAGCAGTGCCCCTGAGAAAAATCTAATCTTTAAATCAATTTATATTAAGTCAAATTGCTTGTAAGTACAGCTGCTCGTAAGTAGAGGTACCACTTTATTCACTTATCTCACATAAGGTGGGAAGTTGACAGGCCACATGGCTTGTAAAGAGCATTAGCATGCACATTTTATCTCAAATGTGATTTCATCTCAGATGTGACAGTTCCCACAGAAAACAAGCGAGGGCGCTTCCCTGTTGAATTAGCAGCCTGACTTTAACATTTGTGGATTTTCTCTTGCTCTCCGTTGCAACACCAAATTGCCCCTGAGCTGAATGTGAGAAATAATAGGCAGCATCTCGCACTAAAGTACTATATAAATAATAAAATAATACTGTAAATGAATTAGCATGCCACTGAAGAAAGGGCATTTTGTGAAGCTCTGGATAGAGCATGAAATAGTCAAATATTTGTATTTGATGTAAAAAACAAACAAACAATGACACTGGCAAGAAGGGACCCAAACAGAATATACTGTATGTTATCAGTTGAATCCATTTTGCAATTTTTAAAATATATAACCTGAGCAAAATAAACAAATAAGGAATTTGGAAAGCTAATGGGCAGATGGGAGTGTAACCTGAATATCTAGATGAAGCACTGTAGTTTGGCTGGGGTGCAGAGAAAACGAATTAATACACTGCTTTAATTTATTCATTTATTTTAATCTAATTTGTTAATAAATTGATAAATTGGTGGGGAAAAGGACGTTGACCGAACAATAAAATTTGCTGTGTTGAAATACCAGTGCTGTTTGATGGGTTGGTTTTAAGACTCGTCCAGATTGGTTTACTGTTAGATGTGCTGTATCATCTCTTCATCAGTCATACAGATAAGCTTTCATAATACGGTTGTTAAATAAATCTAGCTGGTCAAGTATTGTGGGTTACTCCAAAAACACAGAAAGGCAGCAAACAATCAGGATTTGTTTTTCCCCTATGCTGATTTTGCAGGAATGGTTTGCGGTCTATGTGGAACTTAACCAGCAGATTGCAGCTCTGCTGAACGCTGGGGATGAGGAAGACCTTGTAGAACTGAAAGCTTTGCAGCAGCAGTTGAGTGATGTCTGTTACCGCCAAGCCAGCCAGCTGGAGTTTCGGCAGAATCTCTTACAAGCAGCACTCGAATTCCATGGAGTTGCCCAAGATGTAAGTAAAATATATATATATCTGCCCACGGTACCATGTTAACTTCATCGTTTGTCCTGTTCATGGTCAACCGCTCAACAAGATTCTAGTAGAGAGAAACCAAGCCCCAAAAACACCAGTCCAATGGAAGGCATATGAACCTACGCTTCTGAAGTATTGAATGTGTGGCCTGGAAATAAGGTTTGGAATAAGCTCAGTGACTTGGGTGTCTTTCTGCAGAGCCAAAAGTAGGGAAGTTGATTTCCCCATTGTGCGACCGACAAAAAAAAGAGCCTGCCTGTATAGCCTTGGGCACGCTACACAATCCCAGGGCACCCCAGAGGACTGAGTGTCTTCTGAGTACTGTATATCTGGAAAAGGGCCATCAAAAGTCTGAATGGACTTCACAGCACATTCTTACTCTTATTCTTAAACTCTATAAGACTGACATAGGCAAATCACAGGTGATGGATCACTTTCCCCAGAATTCCTCACCATTGGATGTGCTGGTTATGAAATTACAATTGAAGAATTTCACAAGAGGCTGCCCCGCCCTAAAAGAAGGCACCAAGCACCACAAATTCTGAAATGTTATGACCAGATTACTGAACGTCCATAAAGGATGCTTTTCTTTGTTCTTACCTGAAGGTCCTTGACTGCTATGCCTATATTTCCAGTTTTCAGTATCTTGAGGAATTTTCCCCAATATTAGAACTGGCCTCTCTCTCTCCCTTATTTCCCTTCTCTTGGCTGACACTGCCATTCATGCAGAACAACTCAGAGGGAAGTGCCAGAGTAATGGATAACATAAGTAACAATAATACCTTTTGGTTGTCACTTTTCCCCCTCCAGTTGTCTCAACAGCTAGATGGTTTATTAGGGATGCTGTGTGTGGATGTCGCCCCAGCGGACGGAGCATCCATTCAGCAAACTTTAAAGCTACTTGAAGAGAAGTTAAAAAGTGTTGGTAAGCCAGCAGTTGTTTAAATGCCAAAATTGTGCCTACCGTGAATGACTTGGAAATGACGTGTAAGAAACCCACACAGCCTCAAATGTATCTACGCCAATGCACAGAGCATGGGAAACAAACAAGAGCTGGAGCTCCTAATACAGCAAAATAAATATGACATAATTGGTATCACTGAAACCTGGTGGGATGGGACTTATGATTGGAATGTAGTTATTGGAGGGTATAACCCAGGGGTGTCCAAACTTTTTGCAAGGAGGGCCAGATTTGGTGAGGTGAAAATGTGTGGGGGCCAACCATCCAGGTGCATTTGGCCCCTGGGCCGGATTTTGGGCACTTCTCTAGGACAGTGATGGCGAACCTATGGCACGGGTGCCAAAGGTGGCACTCAGAGCCCTTTCTGTGGGCACCCGACATCGCCCCTTCATAGCCACCTGTATACAGGTTAGATTACTGTATTGGCACTTTGCAAAAAAAAAATAGTGGGTTTTGAATTGCAGTTTGGGCACTCGGTCTCTAAAAGGTTCGCCATCACTGCTCTAGGACATGCAAGGAGGCAGGGAAGATGCTGCAGCAATGGATCCAGGGGCGGGTAGGCTGGGCGGGTGGCTGGGGGGATGGACAGAGGAAGGGAGGGCAGGCAAACCATAAATCTGCAAGCTATCTCCATCCAGTATGGGGAGGGGCCAGCTGGCAGGGATGCGTGACAGGCAGAGTCGGTGGGTAGAAGAGGTCGCAGGCCGCTTGAATTTTGAAAACGGGCTGCATTTGGCCCCCGGGCCTGACTTTAGACATGCCTGGTATAACCTGTTTCAAAGGAACAGACCTAGTAAGAAAGGAGAAAGTGTAGCTTTATATGTTAAGGACATTTTTACTGCTGAAAAAGTACAAGATATACAACAAGAAAAGCAGGTTGAGAGTATTGGGGTGAGAATTAAAGGTTCTTCTTCAGCGCATCTGTGAATGCACACATAGGGTTAACCGAGCTCCAGCGATGGTCACCGGCCGTTACAAGCTTAATTAGTCTAGGACCTCCCCCTTTCCAGCACGCATGCTCCTCTCTTCGCGCCTTCTCACGCAGTTCCTTTTTACCGCTGCTGCAAACGGTCCTTCACAGGCTCCTGCGAATAGAAAGGAAAGTGAACTTTGTTATTCTTTTTTATTTTTCATTCTCCTCCTTTCCACTCTGGACCTCCTCCTATATATGTTGTTGTTTGTTTATGGCATCTGGAGTGTTGTTTAAACGTTGCTCCGCCTGCCCGAATAAACTCCCCATCTCAGACGGCCATGACCACTGTTTATTTTGTCTGGGCGAGCAACATCAGCCCTCCTCTTGCGCAGCATGTAGAAAATTAACCAAACCTGCTTTAAAAAAACGTTTGGATCGCCTCACCGCCTTTTTGTGGAAAAAGTCCCTCCTGCCAATGGATTCTCAGGCTCATTCCTCTGGCCATCCCACTGCCCCGAAGCCCCCCCAAGACTAAGGCTTCACAGAAATCTAAGCCTGCAGACAAAAGAAATCTAATCAGGGATCTATCCCCAGTACAGGCTCGAGGTCCCTCTCTGCCTCCAGTCCCTCTGTCACCACCATTGGACTATCACAGCAAATTCCTGCTACGCCACACAATCCTCAGCTAGATGCTCTCGAGGCGCAACATCTTCGTTCCTCCCCAGAACTTTGCCACTCTGATAGTTGGGGTACGGATTCGCCCGATCGAGCTCACCAACTGCAGGCAGCCGGGAGTCTGCCTGGCTCTCCACAACTAGCAGCCCTGGCGACCCAGCATTCGGCTGCCAATTCCCAAGCTGCCCGATCGCGCTCCCCGCCACCCAAGTGCATCCGGCTTCAAGGCGGCTCCATCCACCGGGGACGGGACGCTTCTCGATCTCCCTCCCTCAGCCACTGCTCTCGCCATGGGGACACCGCCCGTGATCATTCCCCCCAGCATAGAGAACGACGTCGCCCGCTCACAGACGCAGAACGCTCACCAACTCGTCCTCACTAGAGATGGGCACGACCAGGAAAATTTTTTTTTCAAGTTGTCGTTTTTCGGGGCAGGTCCGTTTCGGCTCGTTTCCATTTTTCGCGAAATTTTTCATAAATTTGTCGTTTCATTTTTCGTTTTTTCGTCTGTCGTTAGTACTGGTTTAGGGGGGGTAGCGGGCTCCTGGAGGCACCTCTGTGGGGTGGGTGCCTCCTCTGGCCCGCTATGAAGGGAAAGCGGGCTCCTGGAGGCACCTCTGGGGTGGGTGGGTGCCTCCTCTCCTCGCCCGCTAGGAAGGAAGGGAAAGCAGGCTCCTGGAGGCACCTCGTGGGTGCCTCCTCTCCTCACCCGCTACAAAAGGGCATGCATAGCCATATGGATATGCATACCAAGTTGCAGACTTGCTTAGTGGACTGGCAGAGGCACCCCTCTTTGGGTTAGGGTTAGCGCAAGGGCTAGGGTTAGGCTAGTTACGGGTGAGGTTAGGGTGAGTAGTGGGGTGCACCTCTGGGTGCCTCTCTGACCCACTAAGAGGACAGTGTACTGTGGCGTATGGGTAAGGAATCAAGGATTAGGGTTAGGGTTAGGGGGCTAGGGCAGGGTTAGTGGGCTTTTTGGCACATCCCAGAAGTCTCAGTGGCCAAGTGGCCATGCGATTGGTGGAATGGCTCCAAAAATTTGCATGGTCCACTCCCATAGCCAGCCCATCATTGTGCAGGTGTAAAAAAATATAAATAAAATAAAATAAAATCAATGAGAGGAGGACATTTTGTTGCAAGAAAAACCCACTGCTGCTACTGTAAAAATTCTGGCAGTTTTAAAATAGCAGGCAGCAGCAATTTTCGCATGTTTCTGGGTGCTTTGGTGTGTTTTTGGACCACGATTTCAAAATAAATTGCGGTTGCCCCATTTTGGCTTCCGCATGGCATGTCGAGTTGGCGAGACGACGAGGATGCCCCCCACCAGAGCAGCCCAGGACAGGAGAGGGGGGGAGGCCGGGACACCCCCCCCCCCCAGAAACCACCCCTCTGGTAGGTGCACTCTCAGAGGCAGGCATATTTGAGCCTGCTTTTTTGGCCAGGAATCGGGGTTTTTTTTTTACTTTTAAAAACTTTTTTTCTGTGCCAATTGGCATCGCGCGATCACCGCGATGCCAGGAACGACAACGACAAATCAGACCCAATTTTTCTTTAGTCGGTTCGAGTTCGAGTTCTGGCGGAGTAATTGTCGTTTCCTTTTCCGTTACATAACGGAAACGAGAAACGGAAACGGGAATTCCGCTAAGTCGTGCCCATGTCTACTCCTCACATTCGAGAGCACCAGAGGGCGTGCACAGATGTGGATTCCTCGCCCTCCCCCACCAGATCTCACAACCGCGATTGCAGGGGAGCGCGCACAGATGCCGAATCCTCCCCTCCGACCCGCCTCGAGCGCGATCGCAGAGGGGTGCGCACTGACGTGGAAACCACCCCCCAACCCACCACCGCAATCGACGGGAGCAGTGCACCGGCACTGAACCCTCCATGCTGGCACACCATCAACGTGAGCACGGAGGCATGCACAACGCGTCGGAAGTCTCGCTGCCGCTTCTCCGCCACCAAGCCACCGCCCAGGGCCATTCCCGTTCCACCTTGCGTTCTCCACCACGAGGTCGGGAGCGCCGCCTTTCCACCAGCTCCCAACACCTCGGACGATCTCGGCATAGCCGCGATTTCAACCTCGCCCCACTGACACGAGAACGCCGCCGGGGTCTTCTGATCGCAGTGCATCAGCGCTGCGCACTGCGGCTCGCTCTCGTGGATTACCTCCTGCCTCTCTGACGCAGAAGCGCAAAAGAGACTCTCACCACCAGCACACCCCATCATCCACCTCTAGCCGCTCTCGTTCTTCTGTGCACCGGGCTAGGAAACGCCAATGCTGCGCTCTTGCCACTCGCCGGTCTCCTAGGGAATCCTCCCGTTCTTCAACTCCTCTGCCCCGATGGAGAAGGCGCCCCGGCACCCCGGACAGTGCTGCCTCCAGTTCTCTTTCACCACAGCCATGCCTGGCCCTTACTAGAGACTGCCCCGCAAGACATCACAGGTTCCTGCAGCTAGTCTCCTGTTCATCTCAATCTGACTCTGCCCGACCTGCTCCTAAGCATCCTTCCCGACACCATGCTTCTCCTTCCACTTTGGCTAAAAGACCAAGACGATCATTGGATGCCCTGCCTACCCTGTCTCCAGCGCCACCTAAGACCTCTCGCCATCATAGACGACAGGATGACCATCGACAGGCAGATTATGACTCTCCAGCATCCATGGACCGTCCCATTGAGTCCAACCCATCTGACTCAAATTTGGACTATGGGTCTGACACCACACCCACCAGGGACCAGCTCCATTCTCAGGACTCTGACTCTTCCGGTGCACAGTCCCCTACCCCTCATGAGAACTTTAAACAATACTTCCAACTAATACAGCGTATTGCTAAGATTATGGACCTCCAGGTCGCTCTCTCAGACGCTGATGGCTCCTGCAAATACTTCGCCCACCTTGACAAGGGCCGGTCCCCCCGGTACGCCTGGGATTCATCCCTTCGCTCCAAAAAAGATCCAAGGCAGCCTGGGCCAAGCCATCTTCTATCCCCCTGATGCCTCGCAGGGTGGACAATCTCTATAGGGCGCATGGCGAGGACACTTTATTTTTGTCAAGGCACCCGCTACCAAACTCTGTCATAGTGAATGCCGCTCAGAACAGGTCAAAATCCACCTCAATGTCGGTAGCTAGCAACAGAGAGAGCAAGAATCTCGACATGATCGGCAGATGACACTATTCCTTAGTCTCCTTCTCCTTTCGCAACTCTAACTACATGTGTGCCATGCAGATTTACTCTCATAAGGTCCTAAAACTCCTGCCCTCCTGGACTCCCTACCGGACAATCTCCAGGACAAAGCCTTGTCCTACCACGCTGAACCCCTTTCCTTGATTGACTATGCCATTGAGGCAGCCCACCATGCAGTCGATGCTGCCTCTAAGCAGCTTGCAACAGCAGTCTTTCTTCGCAGACACGCGTGGCTGCGCACCGCCACCATTACGGACGACACCCGAAACCGTATAGAGGACTCTCCCTTTGATGGAGAAGGTCTCTTTGCCTCCTCCACCGAAGAGTCCTTAGACAACATTCTTAAAATGAGGAAAACGGCTAAGTCCTACACTTATCACGGTGCATCTACACATTGTTCCTTTCGGACCCAACAACACTCCTGGCGACGTCCATACCAACCCTATCAACAGAGACCAACCACTTCTCGTTACTCACAGTCTACACCATCCTCCTCCTACCAACGACTACCCAACCAGTCCCGTCAGCGACAGCGCCAACCCGGCAAACGCTTTGACCGCAAACAGAAGGCTTGACTACCACTCTCGGCCTCTCCTTCTCACAGACATCAGACTACGACCCTTTCTTCACCTCTGGCAAAGTATAACATCCGATGTATGGGTGCTGACAATCATTGAACAAGGCTACACCGTCGAGTTCCAACAGCTGCCACCTCTAGGCCATACCTGTGCCACCACACCATCTCCTCTCCTCGAGGAAATTCGCCAGCTATTGCTCAAGGATGCCATAGAGTTTGTTCCTCCTGGCGACACTGCTGGTTTTTACTCCCGGTATTTCACCGTGCCGAAAAAGGATGTCGGACTCCGTCCCATCCTCGACCTTCGGAATCTCAACTCCTTTATCCTGACCCGTCGCTTCAGGATGACCACACTCAAGGCTATCCTTCCTCTACTGAGCAAGCAGGACTGGTTTGCAGTTATCGACTTGCACGACACATATTTTCATATATCTATCGCGCCAAGTCATCGCAAGTACCTCCGTTTCATGATTGGCAGCACCACATACCAATTCAAGGCTCTCCCCTTTGGTCTGTCCACTGCGCCGCGTGTTTTCACAAAGTGCCTCGCGCCGGTGGCCGCACATCTCCATCTCCACGGGATAAATATATTTCCTTATCTCGACCACTGGTTGCTGGTGGCCCCTACAAAACAAAAAGCAATCAGAGACTTACACTACACTCTAGAATTACTTACCTCTCTCGGCGTCCAGATCGACTACGCCAAGTCAGCCCTGAATCCATGCCAAGTCATACAGTACATAGGGATCACTATCGACTCTATTCGAGGTCAAGCCTTTTTCTCTTCCGAATGAAAACAAAAGATTCTATGCACCATCCGGGCCTTCAGCAACGTAGAGGTCACAGCTCACCTTGTTCAGCGCCTCTTAGGCCTCGTGGCATCAACTACGGCCATTCTTCCCCACGCCCGCCTGAAGATGAGGACACTACAAGCGTGGTTCCTTGCCCACTTCAGTTACTTCCCTATCCAAACACCTGTGACTTACCTCAGACGTTCGGCGCAGTCTTCATTGGTGGTCGGATCTCCGAAACCTTCAACAGGGACGCCCGTTCCATCCGGAAGATCCTTCCATCCAACTGATCACGGACGCCAGTGACACCAGCTGGGGCGCACACTGCGACGGCCTGACGACCCACGGCTTGTGGACACACGAACAGAGCTTATATCACATCATTTACTTAGAACTTTTGGCAATTTTCAATGCTCTCCAAGCGTTCGAGCCAGCTCTGACCTCCAAAAAAGTGCAAGTCTTCACGGACAACACTACCACCCTCCATTACCTCAACAAGCAGGGCGGTACCCATTCTCGCTCGCTCCTTGCCATCACGCTGGAGCTCTGGGAATGGTGTTACCAACGTAACATTTTCCTGATAGCTGTCTACATCGCGACCCAAGACAACATCTTGGCCGACCGACTCAATCGCCTCCACCACAATTCTCACGAGTGGACGCTTCACCACCCAACGTTCCTCCACCTCTGCAGCCTCTGGGGCCGCCCACAAATGGACTTGTTTGCAACGGAATACAACAACAAGTGTCCACAATATTGTTCTCGTAATTCCATGGGTGATGCCCTCTCGACCCCTTGGCCGGACACTCTCCTCTACGCCTTTCCCCCCGTATAACTTCTGCTCAGAACGATCACCAAGATTCGCCGCCTATCACTGCGAATCATTCTCATAGCCCCCTGGTGGCCCAGGCAACCATGGTTTCCAACTCTGACCTCCCTGGCCACGGACTTCAAACACCTACCTCTTCTTCCCAACTTGATATCTCAACGCCACGGCTCCATTCTTCACCCGGACATCCGTTCACTGCACCTCATGGCATGGTTCATCACCTCTCCGTACAGCACATCCTAGACAACGCACGCAAGGATTCAACCTTACGGCTCTACCGACACAAATGGACCATATTTGACTCCTTCACTGACCGCACTGGCCTACCAGCCCTTCCAACCACCTTGGACACACTTTTACAGTTCTTGCTGTCCCTATTCCACAAGGGCCTTTCGATCTCCACCCTTCGAGTCTATGTGGCTGCAGTGGTTTATCACCAACCGCCCGACTCCGAAGCCTCAGCTTACTTTCGCCACCCTACACTGAAGCGCTTCTTTAAAGGACTCCGTAATACCCGACCAGACCGTGCGCTTCCCATGCCCCAATGGTCACTCACTCTAGTGCTCAAGGCCTTAACTAAACATCCGTTCGAACCCTTGGCTTCAGTGCCTCTTTGCATGGCACCACTCAAAACAGCCTTTCTGATCGCCATCACCTCGGCTAGACGGGCCTCGGAACTGGCAGCTCTCCAGATTGACCCTCCCTTTCTCCAATTCCACCTGCATAAAGTTACTCTATTCCCTGACGTATCTTTCTTACCGAAGTTAGTGTCGGACTTCCATCTCAAACAGCCCATTGTGTTGCCCACCTTCTTTCCATCTCCCTCATCTGAGTTGGAACGCACTCTTCACACCTTAGACGTCCAGCGTGCCCTGCTTTTTTACCTGTCCCGCACTGCTTCACTACGCCGCACCAAGCGTCTCTTTGTGAGGACCACGGACCCTCACAAAGGTGAGCCAGTTTCTTCCCAGACCATCTCTAATTGGATCCGCTCCACAATTATACTGGCTTACTCCACCAAAGGGCAATCTCTCCCAGCAGTCCCGAGGGCCCACTCTACCAGGGCCATGGCATCATCTGCGGCATTCCTCAGAGGTGTGGCTATTCCAGACATTTGTAAAGCAGCGACATGGTCCAACCCGACGACTTTCGCTGCACACTACAGACTTGATGTCAGGGCACAATCCAATGCTACCTTTGGGCGCACTGTCCTCTCTTCGTCTCTTCCGTCTCTTCCGCCGGTAAGTTAGCTTGGTAATCACCCTATGTGTGCATTCACAGATGCACTGAAGAAGAAATATTGGTTACCTACCTGTAACTTTAGTTCTTTGAACGTGCATCTGTGAATTCACACTTCCCACCCATCCTTCCCCTCTATCCGTCACGTCTCTCTGTTTTTTTCTCGTTAAAGCAATGGATTCTGGGGAACTGCGTAAGAAGGCGCGAAGAGAGGAGCATGCGTGCTGGAAAGGGGGAGGTCTTAGCCTAATTAAGCTTGTAACGGCCGGTGACCATCACTGGAGCTCGGTTAACCCTATGTGTGCATTCACAGATGCACACTCGAAGAACTAAAGTTACAGGTAGGTAACCAATATTTTTTATACAAATAGGCATCTTTCTCATAGCTGTGTACCCTCAAAGTGGATTTTCAAGGTAGAGCAAAGAATTGACCTCATCGCAAAGGCTAGGGCCGGCCAATGGAACACATTAGAGGGAGCTTATGAACAATTAAGTGCTCCAAGAAATGGTTTTTGGCTGTCCTAGCTCTTGCATAACAGACTCCATGAGTAGATTTAAGCCACTGACCAGCTTTAATTAAAATTTGACAAATCTCTTACTTTGAAAATCACAGTTGAAGGTAAACTATATGCTAGAAGCAAATTTGAACCAAGGAGAAATTTGCAACGTCAACTACTATAGATTTAACTATTTCTGAGTGCTGGCAGGATATCCAGTTAATTGAACAAATTGAATCTCCGACAATGGTTTTGTTTTCCTTAGTACTGGCTCCTGACAGGTAACCACAGTTCACAACCTCAGGCAAAATTCTCCCATAGCCCAGCTATCTCCCTTCAGTTTGGGATACCAAAGATTAAACCTAGGACCTCTGGTATATATTGTATAAGCTATGCAACAGAGCTCTATGGCTTATGGTGAAAGGCAAGAGATATGTTAGCGTTCTAGAGTTTCTGTATACACCTGTGTAGCCAATAAATATGTGCCTATTTGTATATTGAAATTGTCTACTCCTGTAGGGTTTCAATAGGTTTAATTTAGAGTCTGGGTGCGTTGAGTAATGTATTCAAAAAATTAAAATGTTGGAACTAACTCATGCATGGCTGAAAAAGAGAACTGGACAGAAATGATTTATAAAAGGACAATACAGTATGTCATTTCTTCATAATTGCTATGTTGGGCAACCATGTACTAGTTATATGAAATGAAGAGTTTGGTTTATTGTACCTTAGACTTAGGTCTGCAAGGTTTGCGTGAAAAAGGTCAAAGTCTTCTTGATCAAATATCTAACCAGGCATCTTGGGCTTATGGAAAAGATGTAACCACTGAAAACAAGGAGAATGTGGATCACATCCAGGGAGTGATGGATGATATGCAGCTAAGAAAACAAAGGTAACATCTGTGCATTTATTCAGTGCTGAATGTTTCTTCACCCTCAGACTTTTGCATTAAGAAGACAGCAACGCCATTTCCAATTTAGGTTCTTGAGTAATATTCTCCTTAATTTTGCTGTGGCTCACTCAATGCTGTCAGCTAATTTGACAGCAACTGTTGTGGTGTTGTGGTGTTTTTTATATACAGATAGGAAGACCTGGCCCATGCTGACGTGATAATGCAGGGCATGAGTAAAGTGGATAGAGGGACGCTCTTCTCCCTCTCACAAAATACCAGAACTAGGGGAAATCCACTCAAACAGGGGGCTGGGAGAGTGAGAACAGACAAAAGAAAATATTTTGTTAGTCTGTGGAACTCCTTGCCACAGGAGGTGGTGGTGGCATCTGGCCTGGATGCCTTCAAAAGGAGATCGGACAGATTCCTGGAGGAAAAAGTCCCATCACAGGTTACAAACCATGAAGGAGATGTGTAATTTCCAGGCTTAAAACCAGAGTACTTTAAGGACCAGAAGCAGGGGAGTGGTATCAGAAGACAGAGATCTAGTCTTGTGCGCTCCCAGACACATCTGGTGGGGCCACTGTGAGATACAGGAAGCTGGACTAGATGGGCTTTCGGCCTGATCCAGCATGGCTCTTTTTATGTTCTTACTGTTGAACATGGATCTTAAGGCAGATTTGTTGAAGTCAGTAGTAGCTTTCCGTATTTCTCCATGAATTGTATATACTGTATATTCCACTGTGGAAAGAATTACAGTACTTGAGTGTTGCAAGAAGGACATGAGGGAAAATGTGAAAATACTTTTATATGAGATAATTATCTCGAAAGTTCACATATTGAATCCCTGTCTCCTCCTGTCACAAAGAGGAAGAGAGAGAGATACTCTTGTCTTGGTTGGCTCTTTTGCTGGCATTGTCCTCTCAGTCCAGGAGAATAAGCCCCGCTTAGCCTAGTTTTCCTATGGAGAGAGGAGCAACTCATGGCATTGCTCTTCTAAAAACACTGAGCTCTTTTCCCCCTTTATTCCTTTTGACATGGCTATAACTTAGAAGCCAGAAATATTGTTACACACAGCTTCACCTGCAATTGGGGAATGACATTATTTTTAGCAGCAGATTACTATTGATTAAATGTCCTTTTTCTGAATTCAGAGTATGCCCAGTTTACACAAGGGCAAGACAGAACACCCTGATTTTTTTTTAAAGGACATTTTTAATCAACAGCAGCCTGATGCTGAAAGTGATGTTGTTCCCATCGTGCATGGAGAGCGTCAACAGGATTTTAACCAGGATTTTAGCCTTTCCAAACCTGAATCCCTCCTCTTGGTATTTTTGCTCACCATTCCGATCATCCCCAGCAGGTTGAGCTGTGGAAAGTATTTTGGCAGTACAGACAAGAGTGCCATCCTGTGCCGTGAAGTAACATGAGATTATGGGACAGAAAACCTCTTTTGGGGCTTCTGGAACACAAGGATATTCTGATACACAATTCTGGCCATGGATGCTAGTTGGTTGGGGGTCGCACAAAGGGGAGGTTAAAGGGATGTTTGCAACTCTTAGGCTGATCTGTTGCTCATGTCATTTCCCCATCTCTCTCTCCTTCTGTGTGGCTACAAGGAGAGCAAAAGTATCTCCTTCCTGCTTTAAACTTAGCAGAATTCTGACTTAATGCCTGAGCTCAGAGACCACTGGCTTGTTTAAACTGCCATTAGGGAAACCATCCAGAATCATAATCCGTGGTTTGGTCCAGGTGTGTTTGCACTGAGCCACAAACTAAGCCACAGTTCATACAGCTCAAAATTCCTAATTGTTTCCACATAAATGGAGAATGTTAGTCACTTTAAATTTAGAAGCTAAGTGTTCTAATCTCCTCGCAGCCCTGTCAGCACAGAGGAATGGAGAATGTTTGAGGCAAAAGACTGTTCAAATGTGAAAGCCTATTGTTTGAATGGGACAGTGGCTGAAATCCAATATTAGGTCAGAACGAGAACAGGCCTATTAAGCAATTGAACTTACGTATATATTGTTCCTCCACTGATTCAGTGGGCCCGTTTTAGTTGTTACTTGCTGCTGGATTTTAGCAAATTACATTGTTTTGCCAGAAGCCACTATAAAACTAAGATGTTAGTTTTAAATCCAAGAGGAGTGTATATGCATGCTATCTAAGTACTGTATAGTAGATCTGAAGAATTGTAAGGAAATCAATGCTACCATTGTACTGTCTTGAGGAAGCATTGTCTTGTTGAGCAAAAAAAAATTGTGATAGTATACATCAAAGTACAGTGGTACCTTGTATAACGTAATTAATTGGTTCCCAATTAAATTACGTTATACAAATTTTACGTTATGCAAATTATCCTTTCCCATAGGAATGCATTGGAAGTGGATTTAATCCGTTCCAATGCATTCCTAAAGGCCCCGCCAGCAGCTAGGCTAGAAAAAATACTGTGTGTGTGTGTGTATACACACACACACACACACACACACACACACACACACACGGTCCTTCTCATCCCATCCCCACCCCACCCCCGCCAGCGGCAGTCACTAGGCCCAGCCGGGGCCCGGCGAAGCCTCCCGCCTCCTTTGCCGCCGCCCGACCCCCAACCCAACCGCCGACCCCCAACCCAAACCACCCCACACCCCACACCCGACAATCCCGCCGCTCCCTCCTCACCACGCATTTCTTGCCGAGGAAGCCAAAGAGGCTTCCTTCGGGCGTCCCTTCGGAGGAGGAGGAGGGCGGCGGGGCAGGAGGCTAACCTCTCTCAACCCAGCAGCAGCAGCATTGGGGCGGCGGCGGCGGCGGCGACCGGAGACAGGAGGGCGGGCGGTGGGGAAACGCACGACTAGGCCGCTCCCGGCAGGCTCTGGCGCAGGGGAGGAAAAAAGGAAGGGAATTCGCCTCCCTCAGCCCTTTTTTTCCTTCTTCTTCTTCTCCGCCGCCGTCTTCCTCCTTCTCCTCCTTCTCCTCCTCCTCCTCCCTGACGAGCAATTAAACTTCCACCTTCACCCCGGCTCAATCCAACATGGATGGCAGGGCGCGGGCGAGACCAAGCGGCGCCGCTCCGGAGGGGAGAGGAAAGAGTAAGCAAAGAACCGAGAAGTGGGACGGGCCCCGAAGAAGGAATGACACCAGAAAGCTGGGTGCCTTCACAAGGCAGAGCGCCTCTTACGGGGACGGCCAAGCGGCTCCCCCACCCCCACCCCACATCCGAACACACCGGGGGAGGGAAAGAGCGAAGCCGGGGGGGGACGGGACTCTCGCCTGCCTGAGGCAAAGCCACTCGCCGAGTGCCGCCGCCGCCACCACCACCCTCTGCCCGGACGTCCCACCGCGTCCCCTCGGGAATCCCTCTGAGAGGGGGGAGCCTCCCGCGCTAAGCCCAGAAAGGTGGGCACGGAAAGGAGTGCCAAGGAGGAGGCGCCCCGGAGCAGCTCCTCGGCCACCACCGCCGGCGCCCGCCGTCTCTCGTCACCGCCGCTGCCACACTGCAATGTGTGCAAGCAGAGACATACACACAACTTCTCTCGCTCGACGCAGCGGCACTTTTCCCCACTTCGGCGATCACCTCAAAACCGTTCCCGCGGCTCCGGCTATACACACACACACACACACACACACACACACACACACACCTCCCGCTCCCGCGTCCTCTTCCCCCCGCCAGGGCGCACCGGGGGCAGCGGCGCCGGCCTCCCCTCCCTTGCCCTCCCGCTCCCGCCTTGAAAAATCCATACAATGGGAAAAAAATCTGCCCCCCCAAAAAAATCTGGGGGAGAGGGGGGGCAATTTTTTTTCCGTTGTACGGATTTTTCGTTATACGGACCCTCCGTTATACGAGGGTCCACTGTATAGGCAAGTATTTCTGTGTTTGTTGTGTTGTTTTCATGCTGAAGTGATATTCTCATCAAACATAACCAACACACAAACACAAAGATGTGTGTGCACATGACTGCTAGATATAAATATTTTGCAATCGCCACTATAATCTGTTTGCACATTATTTCTGGTTCCCTCAGGTGTGAGGACATGGTAGATGTGAGACGATTAAAGATGCTTCAGATGGTTCAGTTATTTAAATGTGAAGAAGATGCTGCTCAGGTGAGTTCTAATAACTTCTAAATCTGCTGTAATGAGGAAATATAGAAATATATTCAGCACATATAGCCAGACTGGTACTGCTGGTTTAAAAGTTTTTTGTTTTACAGTCATTTGTACTCTTCCCTTCAGGCTGTAGAATGGTTAAGTGAATTGTTAGATGCACTACTGAAAACTCACATCCGATTGGGAGATGATGCACAGGAAACCAAAATTTTGTTGGAGAAGCACCGGAAATTTGTTGACGTAGCACAGGTATGCAATGGACATCTTTCCTTCTTAAATTGGTTAGATCTGTCACACGAACGCTGATGATTGAGATTTGATCCATATATATAAAATAAACCCTAACCATTTCATTACCGATTACCAGAAATCACAGGTAGATCTAACAAAATTATTAAAATATACATCCTTGAGGACAGCCACAGTCTTGTTTTAAAACAGTTACAGGACTGATTTTAGGAAGCTTGAATTCATTTAAACCTTCTCGGACATGAAATGCTTATTCCGTGGAGGCAAACCTCGTGCAGGGCGTTGAATTCAGTGGAGAATAGACTGAGCATGTGGGAGCAAGGCAAGGCCAGTCAGGGTTGATGAATTCAGGGGAACCTGGTGGATCTTATTAGCAGAGGACCTGCTAATTAGCATTAGGGGTCCTGTGGCACAGTGGTTAAATGCCTGTCCTGCAGCCAAAACTGTGCACACAACCTGGGGTTCAATCCCAGGTAGCCAGTTCAAGGTTGACTCAGCCTTCCATCCTTCCGAGGTTGGTAAAATGAGTACCCAGCTTGCTTGCGGGGGTGGGGCAATGTGTAGCCTGCATACTGTAATTTAAAGAAAAAATGTAAACTGCCCAGAGACTACTTGAAGTGGTATAGGGCGGTGTATAAGCAGAACACTTTAATAAGAGGACCTGCTTTGACCAGGGCTTATGCTTGAAGAACAGGCCAGGCATTTGAGCAGAGCCAAAGGAAAAAGTGAAAAAAAGGATTATAATCAGAACTGGGATAGAAATAGCTTAAGGAAGTTCAAATAATGTTTTGCTATTTGCGTTTTCACCATATCATTTATTTTATATGTGTCGCTGTGCATTCTGCGAGCTCCAAACTGGGATTTTTACACTTGTTTTGTTTTACTTTTGTTTTTATAGAGTACATACGATTATGGGAGGCAGTTACTGCAGGCGACTGTCGTTCTGTGTCAGTCTCTGAGATGCACTTCCCGGTCCTCGGGAGACACTCTTCCGAAGCTTAACAGAGTGTGGAAGCAGTTCACCATAACTTCAGAAGAGAGAGTAACTAGGTTGGAAATGGCTGTGGCATTCCATTCCATGGCTGGAAAAGTTAGTTATTCTAAATTGTACTGTTCATTTTGATACACATGCTTTAAAAATCACTCTCTTTGAACAGTACTGTTTATTTTATTTTATTTTTGATATATTCAGCTTTCTGGTTTGAGCTGTATATTAAGCACAATGGTTCACACTCAAATTGCTGGGTAGCTCCATGGTTAAGGTCTCTGGCTTCAGAGCCAGATCTGGGGAGTTGTGAGTTCTTCACTGGGCCTTCTTGAAAGGGGCTGGACTTCATGATCCATTGGATCCCTTCCTGCTTTGCTGTTCTAGGATGATGATGATGATGATGATCTGACTGTTGCACAGATTTTAAACACTTAATGGGTGAAGACTGACGTGAATAAATACAATGACTGTATTTAAGTCATTGTGATCCTAGAGCAGTGGTGGTGAACCTTCGGCACTCCAGATGTTTTGGACCACAACTCCCAGAATTCCAAGCCGAGATTGCCAATGGCAAAGGACTGTGGGAGTTGTGGTCCAAAATATCTGGAGTGCCGAAGGTTCGCCAAGACTGTCATAGAGCTTTAAGGTTAATTCATAATATGCATTGTTATGTCTTTGCTGCCTCCCACTTTATCACACTAAAATGATTCCCATACTGTACCACTTAAGCTTATATGTGGGGTTCCCAAAGGATTGGTTTCTCATGTGTCTGCTTCTTCCCTGTGGTAGAATATTCTGTGATATTTATTTTACTTTGTGAACTCAGTCTGTGTATGAAAGAACCTTCAGGACAGCTCAAACTATCATGGCAGCCAGCAGCTTCATTTAGACCAGTGGTCCTCAAACCTTTTAAAGAGGGGGCTAGTTCACTGTCCCTCAGAACTGCTGGGGGCGAGATGGTGGTGGCAGCAGTGGGTAGTTCAGGGAACTGAGGGGGGAGGGTTGGGGCAAGTGGTGATGGCGGGGGGGCCGAGGGAACCAAGGGGGAGGGTTGAGACAAGAGGGTGGTGGTGGTGGTAGCACTGCCGTGGCCCTGGAGTCATCTTGCTGCCCTTTCCTCAGGGGTGCCCTATCCCCTCTCCCTGCCCCCCACAGTGCATGGCATGGCTCTGGTGCAGGAGAAGCGGTCCTGCAGCCCCGTGGTGTAGTTGCTGCCAGGGCTGGACTGCACCACCTCCACAAAGGCCATCTTCTTGGCTGGCCTTGAGGCCATCAAGGCCCCCGCCACCCCCCGCGCCCCTGCCAACCCCAGCACCAGCCATGGTGAGGATGGACAGCAGGCAGAGGAGCGTGCGCGCCCCATCGGCCCTGGCTGCTGCTCCCTCCTGCCGCAGCAGATGCCACCTCCTCCTAATCGTGGCATCTGGCCCAGTGCCTCTGTGCCAATGACTCTTGGGAAGGAGGGAGGGAGGGAAATAGGAGAGGAGTCAGGGTGCGTGCCATCCCTCTGGAGCCAGCCTGCTGAGGCCATGGAAAGAGGGCACAAGGCAGGAAGGGTAGCCACGCCGGGCTTCCACTCAATCGCTGCTAGCCCAGGTGGAGAGCACATGCAGGCTAAGATCTGGCACGAGCAGATTGGGGAAGAAGCAGTGAGGAGGGGGTGGGTGGCGGCGCCTGGGCAAGGCCATAGATTGCTCCTCCCAGGCCACCACCACTGTGGCGTGGTGCTTCAGTGTGTGTGTCTGCAATTGGCTGCACAGGCCAGATTCAGGACCTGCGGGGCTTGGATCCGGCCCGTGGGCCATAGTTTGAGGGCCCCTGATTTAGACCATGCCTTAGTGTCATTTTAGAGCAGCGGTTACCAAACTTGGGGCCACAGATGTTCTTGGACGGCAGCTCCCACCACAGGCTAGTGGTTGGTGGCTTCTGGAAGTCTTCCTCTAAGAACATCTGGGAAACCAAGGTTGGGTACCACTGATCTAGAAGACAGCAACCTCACATACGAGCTAGGAGCTTATAGATTTCTTTGCCCTTGACCAATGTACTGTACCAGAAGTCATAATACTACACTTTAATTGAAGCTCATTGGATTGGGGTCACAAAAGAAGATCCAATCCAGATGGGTCATTTCACTCATGGAAGGTGTCTTCCCATGAAGAATACTTTTGGGTTCAGCCCATGGTTTGATTTCCTTCACTAAATGTGAGCTGAGTTATAGCTCGATTTTTACACCTGTTTATTCTTAGACTGGCCCAAGAGCCTTCTCATGTCTTTTTATCTTTGTCCATTAATAAACATTTCAGAACTTCTCTAAAATGCCAAGTGGAACATTTGCAACATCTCCAAAAACTGGCCCAAATCAGTGAGCATTTCTTAAAGCCCATTAGTAAAGAGTAAAGGGTGAATTTCCTTCATAGACGTGGCTACTGAGACATATCCATGTCTTTTGAACCTGGTATAAAGGTAGTGTTGTTTAGTAGCTCCATTTGCTCAGTCTTACGAATGGTGATGGAATGCAAAGGCAGTATCTAAAGTATTTTTGCTCAAGTCAAAGCAGAATAGCCAACTTCAGTCATGCACTGTAGATAAGAAACAACTTCCTAGTTAGTTACAAATCTCCCGCAGCAGTCCCACATAATCTTTTGTGGCTCAACATTTGATTTTTGGTTACAATTCTGTGTCTTACAACAGGGTGGTCTAGCTTCCCAAGAAGGCAACACTGGTGAAAGATAGTCTGTCCCTCTGCAGCCATTTGACTCCATTTTGACTTTAATTTTCACAATTCAAGTATCCCACCCACCACCATCTTCTCCTTATATCCCAGACCCTTACTTCAGTGTCTATCAAAGGCTAGAGATTACATCATTAAGATGATTAGACTATAAAGGGGTCTTGCTGTGTTTAGAGGAGCTCAAGAACTTGATTTAACTACTCCCTTTGTCTTAATACACCTTTGTTATAGGTTTTACAGGAATTCCCAGATCAACCTGAGTCTTTAAATGATGAGGAGCAATTTGATGAGATTGAATCCATTGGAAAATCACTTCTGGATAGATTAACAGTTCCTATAATTTATCCTGATGGGTATGTAATCTGGCTTTATATTCTGAGGATTCTAAACTTGTTAATTTTTTTTACTAGCCAAAATTAATTTAAGTCCTGCAGTGGTGCCTTGGTTTGTGAGTACCTTGGTTAACAAGTATTTTGATCAATGAGCACATTTTTGATGATATTTATCTTGATCAACGAGCAGTGTCTTGCAAAACAAGCACTGGAGGTCCTCATTTTGCCGTCACCCTCCACTGCCATCACTCACCCCCTTGCTGTCACACACACCCGCACTGAAGTTGAGGCCATGGCCATGTGCCCTTGCTGCCAGGTTGGGACTGCTGTCTTTCCAAGCATGTTTCCAGAACTGATTATGCTTGCAAACCAAAGTGTTACTGTACTACTGTAGTACATTTGGATAGCAAGAGAGCCATCCAAAGTGAGACTGGTAGGAGCGAAGTAGCAGATCTGCAGTTGCATCTCATGACCTACCATCTTGCACTGCTGGTAGATGGTTTCTACTCTTTCTACTCTTTCTTTTTCATGGTCTCTGTAACCAACATCAGCATGGAGTCACTCTCATAGTATTCTAGATCTGAATAGAATTGATGGAGACCCTGCCCTCATTCCCCTCATGCATGCACACAGAAGGTATTCCCACCAAAGGGATACTTGAGAACATCCCAAGATGGGCTTGGTGCAAGCACAAAATGTACACATTCACCGATGAGCAGTGAGATAACCACAGCTGTCCCTTTTCTTGTCTGGGATTCCAGTCAGGTGAATCTGCTCCACTGCTCTGCCCCCCATCCACCCAGCACTCTGTTTCAGAACCTTTTGCTATCTGCCACTGGCAGACACATCACTGGTGATGAGTTTCCGCAGATGGGGAACCATGGTGGATGTTGCTCTATCACCCTTAGCAGAGAAGCAGCACCCCTGTCTAATTCTAAACTTCCCCAGTGGGGTAGTTTTTGGGAATGAGGATTGGGCTTAAAGTCACTAAATACTGTGATGTTAAGTCAGATTCATAAACCTATTCTTTAAAATTTGTCTCTTCCTGGGCCTTTGAAAGACCAGCTTCTGTATACTGCAGAATTAAATAAAAGAGCATGAATTTTATTGTTCATCCAAAATGAAATTTAAAATGTCAGATAGCTTCCCAACAATTTCAAAGAGATTGAATTAGAACGAACTAAAATATCAAAACTCAGGACACATGGTGAAAGTTGTGAGTTCTGGTGTCCTGTGCTCTCTCATGTACGTACATGTGTGTGAAATCATCCGAAACTGCCCCATATTAAACCAGCCAGATTATTAAAAACCAACCACAGTGGACCCTTGTATAACAGTTTGTATAACATAAAATTTGTACAACATAAAATATTCCAGACATAGGGGAAATTTGCTTAACAGAATCGCCTATGGGGCAAATCCGTACAACATAAAAATGGGATTACTCCATTTTCAATGCGTTGCTATGGGAAATTGTATAAAGTAAAATTTGCTTAACATAATTTAGTTTGGAACGAATTAATTCCTTTATGCAAGGTACCACTGTATATGTTAACTTACATTTTGTTACATGAATTGTGGCCAAAAATATATGCATACCGATATTTCTTATTATTACTTTCTTAGTTTCAAATGTTCTTTGTCTCCCCCCCCCCATTTTTTTTGTTTCTAGTTCTGAGCAGTACTTTGGGAGTCCAAGTGATATGGCTTCTACAGCTGAACACATTAGAGAGAAGTTAAAGCTAGTTTGCCTGAAAAAGCAGCAGCTGAGACAACCAGGCGTCTGTACAACCGAGAGCTAATAGTCTCTTACCTGCCAGCTCATAAAATGCCCATTTGTAGCTCAGCGTGTCATCTCCATCCTACGCCTGCCATGATACATTAAAATGCATTTCCACGGCTCTTATAAAACCTAATCTTTCTTGAAGTCAACCTAATTTATACATCTTAACAGTGTCTATCAAGCCATAATTGTTTAACATGCTATGAAACCATAGATTTCAAATACTGTTAGAAAGGAACTGAAAACGTTCCACTCAACCCTTTTGCTCTGAAAGCTTTACCCAGACGGCCAGGTGCTTCTTTGTCCGAGCAACTGATGCCAGCTTTCAATGGTGCTAAAAAAAGTTCCACACAAAATAGTCATTCTCTTTACTCTCCAGATGATGTAGTCCTTTTCTTTTTTTTAAGCTTCAGGCAAACTATCTGTTGTATAGACAGTGGTGACCCTATAATTTGTTCTACCTTTTAAATTGTCCGTTTTACTGTGCCAATATACATCCCGCCCATCAAACCTTTGAATTTCATTATATTTCAGTTCTTTTTCCAGTTTGTATGGATAATGTACTGACAGCTGTTTTTGTGCTTAATAAAAATTCCATCTTTTGAAAATCTGACATTCGTATGTATTTTCCTGGTCTGTTTCAGAGGTTGAGTAGAAATGGGAAGGGCTGCTCTTTCTGTTGCCTTTCAACTTGGAACAACTTTAACACACACACCCCCGTGTGTGTGTGTGTGTGTCTTGTGATGTGAAAGGAGGGCTCCAGCACTGTCAACAGAGGAGGCCACTGAGAAGTGAGGAACAACTTCACACACACCCCTCTCTCTCTCTCTCTCTCCTCTCTCTCTCTCTCTCTGTGTGTGTCTTGTCATGTGAAAGGAGGGCACCACCAGCACTGTCAACAGCTGAGGCCATTGAGAAGTGAGGCAGGCAGAACCCAACCCCCCACCACCACTTGCTCCCTCCAAGCTGCCGTATATTATATATGTCTTTTATGCCTACTTCTAGCTGTAGATATTAGTGTAGAGTGAAGGGGATTTAACTTTTATAAGAAGGCAAGGAAAAAGAGGATACAGCTAAAACTGTGCTCATGTTCAATCCCAGGTAGCAGGCTCATGGTTGACTCAGCCTTCCATCCTTCCGAGGTTGGTAAAATGAGTACCCAGCTTGTTGGTGGGGGAGGGCAATGTGTACCCTGCATACTGTAATTAAAACTGTAACCCGCCCAGAGACTACTTGAAGTTATATGGGGCGGTATATAAGCAGAACACTTTGCCTTACAAGGAAGCAATTTAAACTGTGAAGAATGGGAAGAGCCCTTGATTCCTCCCACCCCCAACTCCCTCCCCTCTTGAAGCAGGAAACATTTCAGACATAGATTGTGTTAGTTACATGCCCATGGCTGAATGAACTCAAGTTAAATGGCCTCTCATCATCTTGGAGAGACGTGACCAGTGGGGTGCCCCAGGGTTCTGTTCTGGGTCCAGTGCTCTTCAATATCTTTATTAATGACTTGGAGGAAGGAATAGAGAGTATGCTAATTAAATTTGCAGATGATAGCAAATTGGGAGGGGTTGCTAATTCCCTAGAGGATCGGATGAAAATCCAAAAGGACCTCGACAGATTAGAAGACTGGGCCAAAGCTAATGGAATGGATTTCAACAGAGGGAAATGTAGGGTGCTACATCTAGGTAGAAAGAATGAATTGCACAGATATAAGATGGGGGACATGGCTAGAGAATAGTACCTGTGAAAGGGATTTGGGGGTCTTGGTGGACCACAAATTGAACATGAGCCAGCAGTGTGATGCGGCGGCCAAGAAAGCCAATGCGATTCTTGGTTGCATCAACAGAACCATAGTGTCTAGATCAAGGGAGGTGATAGTGCCACTCTATTCTGCTCTGGTCAGACCCCACCTGGAGTACTGTGTCCAGTTCTGTGCGCATCAGTTTAAAAAGGATGTTGACAACCTCGAGCGGGTGCAGAGGAGGGCGACTAGGATGGTTGAAGGCCTGGAAGAGATGTCTTATGAAGAACGGCTTAGGGAACTGGGAATGTTTAGCCTATCAAAAAGAAGACAGAGGGGATATGATAGCTATGTTTAAGTATCTGAAAGGATGTCATATTGAAGAGGGAACAGGTTTGTTCTCCATGGCTTCAGAGACTAGGACTCGGGGCAATGGTTTCAAACTACAGGAAAAGAGATTCCATTTGAACATTCGGAAGAACTTCATGACAGTTAGAGCTGTTCGGCAGTGGAATATGCTGCCACGGAGGGTGGTAGAGTCCCCTTCTTTGACGGTATTTAAGCAGAGGCTGGATGGCCATCTGTCGGAAATATTGTGATGGGGTTCCTGCTTGGCAGGGGGTTGGACTCGATGGCCCATGAGGTCTCTTCCAACTCTATGATTCTATGATTCTAAATAGGCAGTGTTCTACAATTTGCAGAACTGGAAAATGCTACGCATTTAGGGTGTAAGGGGGAAATGGCGTGTAGACTGTATCTGCTCTCCCATACTGCAAAGCCAAATAAAGCCCTGAGCTCCTTGCCCTCTGAAGATGACAGCCACAGAGTCTGGTGAAATGTCAGAAAGAAAAACCTCCAGAACACGGCCAAACAGCCCGAAAAACTCAGAACAACCATCAGATCCCAGCCATGAAAGCCTTCGAGAATACTCCGAAGAAAACCCTTTTTGTGTTCATGAATGATTGGTGTATTTTCATTTCCCCTCTTTGTAAACTCTTAGGCAAGCAGTGTTTTATAGTAACCCAGAGAGTTAGGTGTCCTTTGTGCTTTACCTGATCCAATGCAGCAGACATTCAATGTGTTCCCCCTTTTGTCTCTGAAGAGATGGGAAAAGCACTGTAGTCTGATTTGTGGGGTGTCAGAAGGAGGAGGAAACATATCCAGTATACTGTTTTCTGGTTAACCATTTTACAATGCACAATGCACCGACTTCTTCTATTGCTTGCCTTCCTTACTTGGGGTAAGAAATGGGCACCAAAAAGAGTGATTACATTCAATTGTTGCAATATTCATAGCAAGTATTCCTGGCTACAGGCTGCATTAGTAGTCATAGTTGGTGCTGAAATGTGTATCCCCTGTATTATGCAGGTCATATGTGCTTTTCTTATTTTGTATAATTGGCTCTGGGAAGAGGAAGGAATGGCGGCATAGCTGTACAAAATGTGCACACACCCCGCATCTCATTTATTCTGTCCAGAGGTCATTGGATGTAACATCACAGTTGTTCACCAAGGACAACTCGCCTGCTTTGTGACTCGAGCCTGCCTTGGCACTGATCATCCTTCCTTTCCCTAGAGCAGCTGGCTTTGGCAACGGAAGGCAGGGGCAGTGGAAGCAGGCACACGACTTTGTCAGTGGCCCCAGCACTCAGATTTGTCACGTTCTCACAACATGACCAGTGTGGAAGCGTGCCCCGTGCAAGAGACGCTCTTCACATTGGTGACATGAAGAAGAGAGTCTCCTCTTGAGAAGTGGGTGGTAGAACTCTCTCGCCACTGCTTGAGTAAGAGATGAGAGAGTGCTTTTACGTGCAGGCATGCTGGAATGAAACCTCCCTAGGGAAACACTTGCTCAGTGCAGTAACCCCCACCTGTTGCGGGGGTTAGGGACCAAACCTGAACTGCAATAATTGAAAATCCGCGATATACAGATGCTGGGTCAAATCAGGACTCGGGGGGCCTGTCTGAGGCCCCCTATGCTTACCTGAGGCCTGGCACAGCCCCAAACGGGCTGCCGATGGCCTTCCCGGGACCATCGGAGGCCTCAGAAGTGCTTTCCAGTAATCTGGAAGTCACTTCCAGTTTTCCGGAAGGCACTTCTGGTTCACCTGAAAGCACTTTTGGGGTCTCCGACAGGCCTAGGACGGCCATTGGAGGCCCATTGGTGGCAGCTCCAGGCTTGTGGTAAGTACAGGAGGCCTGAAACAGGCTAATCCAGTTTACCCCAGGGGGCCTTGCCTTTCATATACTGTGGTCCCGTGATATACCGGGACTGCAGTATATGAGCCACGAAAGGGCAGGGGAACACTATATTGCTGATGTGCAACAGTCTCTCACCTGAAACGTGGGCGACAAGCTTGCAGGTAAGGTAGCGGTGCCGCTCCTGATTTCCTCCGGTACTGTCATGTGCAAGATGTTGGGGCAGAGCTGCCTGGGAGACACATTGGGATGCCTTATATCCACACGGGCCATGCTTTGGCCCATGTTTAGTGTTTCCTTTTGCCCCATCCGTAAAGGAATGATCTGTGTTAGGGGAAATGGATGGAAGCAGTTTCCAACTGTAAAGTGAAGAAAACAGAATGTGATATACTATATTCAGTAAAGGACCTGGAGCCCTGACTTATTTTATTATGTTGGTGTGAATTAGTGAAAAAAATAGAAAATTTTACTACTGTCCTGTTGGAATCGGGCCTTCACTGTAGTTGCCCCACAGTTGTCCTTCCCCCAGACATCCACCTGGCCCCCTTTCAGTGCTTTCAAATGAGCTTAAAGACCTGCCTGTTTTAAGCAGGCATTTCCTCTGTGACTTCAGAGTCTCCCAATAGAGTCTCTGACTTCTCCACCCCACATGGCTTTTTTCATTGTGATGTTTTGAAATTGTAATTTATATTTTAATCTAGTTAAGTTTTTTTCTTTTTCTTTTTTGCTTATTTTAATTGTTTTGTTATTTATTGTTAAAATTGCTGTAAACCTCCCAGAGTGGCCTTGCTGCAAGCTGGGCAGTATAAAAGTGGAATAAATAAATAAATAAATAAATAAATAAATAAATAAATAAATTTAAACAAACAAGAAAAATGTTATTTTTCAGTAACATTATTTTTCACTGCAATTCTTTTCCTAAAAATAACTCTTAAGTTACTTATATTTAATATAAATCAAATATGTAATAATTTCTAGTAGAGGGTTTGCAAAAAAATGTAATTATAATAAAATGCATTAAGAAATGTAATACACCACCTCATTGCAGTTAGTTTTTACAGCATATTTTTGAAACTGAAAATAAGGTTTACAGTGTATCGTAACACATAAGTGTGTGCTTCCATTTTCCATCAACAACCTGCAAAATGAGCCATGATTTTTGATGAAACAATGAATTATTAATATTCCTTTCTCTCTTTTAAAAAAAACTGTTGAAAAGCAGAATCATCTACAATAAGATAATTGTGCTGGGGGGGGAGGTCTGGCTGTTTCACCCAAAGGGCTGCGTACCCAGAGCCCAAGAGAGAAAGTTAAGTGAAGAATTAACAGTGTAAGAATTATGAAAGAAAGGGAGAGCATACTGTGTCCACAAGAACTGGTCACTGAATTTGGGTTTAATGATATCAGACTTACAGTAAAGTCTTGGAATCCACATCTGTTGGTCGTGTTGACAGGAAATTTGGAGGCCTTTGTTCAACATGTGGAGTTTGGAAGATCAGACTCTGCATACCCAGAGCAAGAAGCAGCAAGCAAACCCTACCCCTAAGCATAACCCTGGCCAATATCCTGACAGCCCAAGCCCAATACCCAAGTCCTCACCGTCACCCACAACCAGACTGTAACCCTTACTTAGACACTAATGCTAGCCCAAGCCCAGACCCTCACCAGACCCAGACCATAACCCTCACTCAGACCCTAATGCTAGCCCGAGACCTATTTATTTATTTATTTATTTATTGCATTTATATCCCGCTTATCTTCAAACGAACTCTAAGCGGCTTACAAGGGCTATGTTAGCCATACAAGTACAAGGATAAACAAATAAAATTACAACAATAAATTTAAGAACAGTAAAACCTAGTGGCACCTCATCAACTAAAGCGTATGATGCCGGAGAAGAGAAAAGGGAAGAAAAAAAACCTAAGAATAAGAATCGCCAAAGGCCTCTTGGAAAAGGTAGGTTTTTAAAGCCTTCCGGAAGGCCAGCAGGGACTCTGCAGAGTGCACTTCGGTAGGGATGGAATTCCAAAGGCTAGGGGCCGCCACCGAGAATGCCCGGGTCCGAGTACTTGTCTTCCTAGACCCAGACGAAGCCCAAACCCTAACACTAAACCTTATTTCTAACCCTAACCTCACCCTAAACCTAACACTAGCAGCCAATGGCCTATTTTCAATGAGGTACATATAAAAATATCCATAGAGATTGTACGACCACTCTCTGTTCCTAGTGTGGGGTTGGGGGATATGCTAAGCTACAAAGCACAAGATCCATGAGGTGCAATTTGTGTTGCAAGATGGGACACATGTTTGGTGCGCAGAGTCTGCCTATAATAGGAAGGCTCAGGAGAGATGTTCTGAGGTAGAGAGGAGAGCAAAGAAAGGTTCAGAGAAATATGAGCAACATAGGAGAGAAAGGGGTGGGAAAACAAACAAGATGGAAAAAGGGGGAAGCCTTTGGAAAGTTTGAACCGAAGCGAGAAAAGAATTGGAGACTGGCAACAAGTGAAAGGGAGGAAGAAGAATAAAACTGGTAGTGTTTTGAAGGAGGACAAATCTAGAAGAAAAGGAGTGAGCATAAATAACCCTTTTGAGGTTCTGGCCCCAGAAGAACTGGATGAACAGATAGACCGACAGACTGAAATAAAGGAAGGTGATGGAGGAGTACAGAAAGAAAGAACACAGGAAGGGGAGAAGGCTGAAAAGAATGGCGATGGAAATCTTGAGAAACAAGATAGTCACAAAAATGAACCGGAAGGAGTAGGAATAGAGGCGATGAGAGAGGGATTATGTCAGGCATGTCCAAACTTTGGCCCTCCCGATGTTTTGGACCACAACTCCCACAGTCTTTTGCCATTGGAGATGCAGGCTTGGAATTCTGGGAGTTGTGGTCCAAAACATCAGGAGGGCCGAAGTTTGGACATGCCTGGATCATGTGAACTCATGCATGAGGAACTGCAAATGATGGGGGAGGATTTTTGCACTAAACAGGGTGGTTCAGAGCAGGAGGAATACAGATCAATGAAAGGTATAAGAGGACCCGTAAAGAGGAGGACAAAGAAGAACTTGGGGGAGTGGTTGAGAAGATAAATGAGTACTGTACACAC
The DNA here is from genome assembly GCA_023846285.1 of Phrynocephalus versicolor. Lineage (NCBI taxonomy): Eukaryota > Metazoa > Chordata > Lepidosauria > Squamata > Agamidae > Phrynocephalus > Phrynocephalus versicolor. The sequence continues at coordinate 35,720,831 of JAHTLZ010003547.1, read as the reverse complement.
TCTTGTTGAAAGTAATAGAAAGTGAAAAGATGAAGGTTTTGGAAGAGGGGAGGGGATGCTTTGTGCCAGAGGAAAAAAAGATGGAAGCGGGATCTTCAGGGGATCCTGGGAGAGATGATGGGTCCAGGGGTGATAGAGGAAGAAGGGATGCCTTCAAGTCCGCCTCTTTTGTCTCCTGGCCTGTCTCTGAGGGTCAGCTGGAATCCCAAGGTTGAGGACAGGATGGAGTTGGATTCAAACATGGAAGTGACAACAGAGGAGTCCAAATTACAGAGCCACCGTAACCATTTAAAATGGATAACAAATAAAAAAATCATAGGAGTTGTTTTTTCAGGAGGTACTTGGAATGCCTGAAGTTTGCGACAAGTGGAAAGGTATAACTATATGCTGTTTTCGTTGGCTGTTTTTGAAAGTGCATGTGGTGGCAATAGAGGAAGCCAATTTCATTTCTGAACAGGACAGGAATGTAACTCAGAAGGTGTGGACCTGGGGGCCATCACGATGGTGTTACTATGTTGGTAGCAGATCTTAATTTAGATTTTTACGAAAACACAGATGTTGCCCAGAAAGGCTGTTATCGTCTTTGCCTGCTATCTCACCTGAGGGAAGATCTGGATATTGTGAAAGTCCGGCTTTTCTTCTTTCTTGGTCACGTGACTGAAGATGTGGGATCTCCATTCCCACATACAAGGATTTTTTTTTAAAAAAAGGACAGAGCAGCCCCAGGGCCAGCAGGTGGCACTAGGAAAAATAAATAAATAATAAAACAGCGCCGAGAGCCTGAAGGCCAGCTGATCAGTGCTGGGGGGGGGGGGAATTAAAAAAAATTAAAAAGCACAGATGAGCCCTTGAACAAGCTGGTCGGGGCTAGGAGAAAAAAAGCAGAAAACCGGATCATATGTGGGCTCCCATGGACTTTTGGCTCACATTTTTTACTGGAGCAAAAAATTCCCAACTTCTCTGGTAGGTCTTGGAAAACTCGCTAAAGGGGGCATTGTGTGTGTTGCGCCATTACAGTCGTGACCGACCCTTCGTGACCCCATGTCCATTGAGTTTTCTTGGCAGGAATACTGGAGTGGCTTGCTAGTTCCTACTCCAGGCACCTAGGAACTGGCAATTACCAGGGTTTTTTTTTAAGCCCAGCGGCCACGGGGACAAGATTTTTGGAAACACTTTATCTTGAAATTTAATCAGCATTTTAAAGGACGTGTGATAGAGCCCTTTGAGTGCTGTATGGCCCAGTGCAGGCCAAGTTTAGAAAAGAGCTGTGGAAAACTTTAAAGGATGATATGACTACAAGGAGAAGACTGTTGATCCTGGGAGATTTCAACAATAGGACTAGGATGGCTGACAGATTGGTTGTGGTTGTGGTTTGACCGGGGATAAAAGAGAGGAGACCAAGTGGAGGAAAACACTTAACTAGGGAAGAAAGAGAGCTGCAAAAGACATTGGAAAAAGAGTTTGACTTGAGGGACGTCAGACTGGCGACAGAGAATGAAACTGAATGTTTCCCAATATAGCGGGAAATGGCATTTTATTACAGTTTCTTGGTGGGGTGAAGTGGGCTTCCTATATGCTTTACCACCCCCTTTATTTCAGCTGAATTGATCGGCTGTGAACTGTAAAGGAATTGCAACTGGAACAGGTAAAGGTGATACTTACCTCTTGGTTCGATCATGGACTTCTGATGGCAAGGCTGAGGGAAGGAGAGATGACCCCTAGAAGCAGACCTGAGTGGAGGATCCCTGTTAGGTTGCTTAAATATGACTTTTGTAAAGTGCAGCTTAGAAACCACTTACAGTTCATAACAGGTAATAAGAAAAGGGAGAGAATGGACATAAGTTGGTGGGAAAAGATGAAGGAGGAAATTAAAAAGAGATTGAAGGGATTATGTAAAGGAGCTGACAGGAGGGACCTGAGAAGTATCATGAGGTTATACACAGGCTCCGGAGTAGAGATGGGCACGAAACGAAAAAAAAAATCATTCTGTTATTTGTTACATTACGTAACGAAACGAATAATGAAAATCGTGATGAAATTGGAAGGAACCGAACAGAACCACGAAAATTAGGTTCGTTACGTTTCATTTTTGTTAATGGTGACACACAATGAAATGAGGTGTTATTAAATGTTAAAAAAAATGTCCTGAATATCCATAAAAACCCAGCAATAATTATTTATTCTACCTGATAATACCTACCAGGGGGTTGGGGTCCTTAAAACGTGCATTTATGCCTTTTCTCAAATCACTGTATTTTTTTTCCTTTAAGAGGAGTTAGGGAACATCGACCCAAAATGGCTCCCAGATGCCTAATATTGATTTCTTGGGTATTAAAACACCCTGGACATCTGTAAAAATGCAGTGATAATTATTTGAAATTATTACCTACCAGGGGGTTGCGGTCCTTAAAACGTTTGTTTTTGTCTTTCTCCCATCGCAATGTATTTTTTCTTTTCCCTTTAAGGATGACACAAAATGGATTCCAGCCACAAGATGGATGCAAGCCATGTGATGGGATCATGTAAATTCTTGGACAATTTCAACCAATAGCATGCCCAGGTTGCAGACTGGGTAGGTATGGCAGCCACAGAGGGCATAAAAAGCTCTGGCAGCCCCCATCCTCCTTGCAGTCTGCGGTGGGAGTTAGGGTGGGATTGCTGTCTCTGTGACTCGTTACTTTAGGCCAGCCAGGCAGGTTTGTGTCTCTGTGTTCCTGCTGGCTGCAGCCTGGCTCTTAGGGGAGAGAAAGAAGAGATCTCTCTTGCAGCCTCCCTGTGTGCGTTCGTACCTCTCAGTGAGTACCTTCCCCTGCCCTGCAGTACAGTCACTCTGCAGCTGCCTTACGCCCTGGGCAATGCCCACCGCTGCCTTTGCAGCCTCCCTGTATACCTAGTCTATACTGTGTCTCTGCCAGCATCTTTTTAAAAATGTTTTCCCTCTGGTCTGGGGGGGTTGGGGGATGTCCGCGCGTGGAAATGCTTTAAGTCGTGCAAAAAGCGGGTAAAAATAAAAAAACGAAAAATGTAAAAACGAAACAATTTTTTTCCAAAAAATTCACGAAAAATGAAAACAAACTGAAATGGACCCGCAATGAAAAACATAAAACCGAAATGTAATTTTTTCGATTCGTGCCCATCTCTACTCCAGATAGTGCATGTTTTGATGTCACAAAGCTTTCTGGTAGAAACCTGGAGAGTTCAACAGTTGAAATGGGAGGCCAGGGCTTTCCACAAGAGAGGAAGTAGAGGATGGAGCCGGAACAAACCAATATGAGGGGTCTGGTAATCAGTAATGGGGAATGAGATAAGGACAGACAGCTAAAAGGGGCATGGGAATAATTTGTGCATTCCGTGACCTGGGTTCTGGAGAGATCAGGACTGATAAGTAAGGCATTCTCAAGGTGGTAGGAAATGCATGCAAAGAGTTGTACAGAGAAAAGTTGCTGGTTCCACAGGAGTTGGAAGATTTTCTTAAGAAAGTGGACAAAGATAGGCACAGTACCTCAGTAGCAGAGGAAGTCAGAGCCATGACTGCTCCCATTTCAAAAGAGAGGGTGGCAGAGGCTATAACAAGAGGTAAACCGGGTTCAGCCCCAGGGCCAAATGGCATACCATATCTTTACTGCAAGACATTCAAGGAGCCCTTGTCTAAAGTGTTGATGGCCTGTTTTCACCAAGCCGTAGAGGGTGGCGAGTTAGGGGATAGTTTTGACAAGGGGAGTTTGGTTTTGTTGCCAAAAGAAGGCAATTTTATGGATTCAACCAACCAATTTTGGTCTACCAACCAATGTAGACTATCGCTTATTAGCAAATATATTAAACCAAACACGCATGAAGGTCATGGGGAAACTGGTTGCAGTGGGACAATCATCCATCCCAGAGAGAAAAGATGACAGAATCCTTGGGGAATTTTTTGAGAGAGGCATGGAGGCCAAAGGTGAGAGGTTACTGTTGCAAATTGACCAATTGAAGGCTTGTTGTGACAGGGTCAGATGTACTTGTGGTGGGTGCTGGGACTGAAAGGGGTCCCACCCGCATTTGTGGTGTGACTAAAATGTGTTATGGACAGGCAACGGTTGAACCATGTGTGATTGTATGAAAGAGGGATGGGATCGTGATATGCTGAGGACCGAGGCAGGGTTGTCCGTTGAGCCCTATGTTTTATGTTGTGGTGGTGGACCGTTTTTTCTCATAGACCAACAGGATCAAATCAGGGGTTTCCTGCCTTTTCAGCAAGATCTCAGGGGAGAAAAATCAGAGAAGAGGATCAGATTTGTAACTCACACAGATGACATCTGTATTTTTATGTTCAAGGACCAGGAGCTGGGACCGATGGAGGAGTTACTTCAGGAATATAGAAAGGTTTTTGGAGCTGTATTAATGAGAACAAAAGTAAAATGTACAGTTTGGATGGGAGGAAAGAAGAGATTAATGGAAAAGCTAAAGGAAGTTCCCAGCACAGAAGTGGGAGGGAGATAGGAAGAGGCACACCTCGGTTAGGATTCTGGAGATCCTTTTTTCGCTGGACCTAAATGGATGGGAAGAAAACTGAACAAAGAGGGAGGAAAGGGGTGCAGAAACGTCTGGAAACGTGGAAGCCCTGGACATTGAATCTGTATCAAAGAGTCAAGTTCTTTAAAACGTACTGTGTACCAGCAGGAAAACTACCTGGCAGTGGTACATCCTCCTCCACATAAACTAATGGACTGAGTGATGAACAAAGAATTTTCCACTCTCCCGAGCAGATGTTGGCATTTGGCCCTTTTTTCTTAGTTGCTTTCTTAGTGAATAACCTCAAGAGGAGGGTGGAAGGGAAAGGAAGGTTGCCAGGAGGCATGCAAAATAATACGTGGCAGGGCAAAGGATAGGGTAACAAGGGAGGAACTCCGCTCCCCTAGACCAGTGTTGGTGAACCTATGGCATGGGCGCCAAAGGCGGCACACACAAAATATTTTGACATTTTCCTCACCTGATTGGGCAGATTGGGGTGGGGGAAAGGGGCAGGCTTTTTAATTTAATTTAATTTTTTTTCTGCCGAAGCCCATCTCTAGTACATACTGTATATAACACATGTATTCTTCACTAAACAGGTTTTCATAGCACTGTCTGTGTCTCCCTCTAGTGCCTGATTATGGCAATCCATGTGAAAATAGTTTGTTCTGGATTTCTTTCTTTTAATATTTTTGATTCTTTTCAGATTGGATAACCCACTGATAAGGGAATCCTACTGTATAGCATAATATGAAGAATCCTGCAACAGATAAAAGTGCAGCAGCCCATGCTGCAGGATCATGTTTTCCCTCCATAAATGCAAATGCCGTATGGATACGACACCACCTAAACTCAGTTTCTCTCTACAAAATAATATAAGAACTTCTTCACATCTCAAGACGTATAATGGAAATGTAGCTTATCTTCTCCAGGCAGACACCCTCTGCCTGCAAAAATGCCAAACATCACAAACTCAGTGGGCTGAGCTTCTTAGAGGGGAGACCGACAGTGTCTGGAAATGTGTGTAAACATAAATAACATTCAAAAATAAATCAAGAGGCCTTAGATGCCTCCTTGCTTATTCCTGGGTATACTGGTGGTTCGGAATCCATGTTGCTGAACTGCAGATTCAGACTGTCTCTTTTGTCAGGGAGATACTTGCCGCTGGGTGTAACCTCCTACCCCAAAAATGGATTTCCAGTATATTATGAAACAGAAGCAAACTTTCTCTGGGCAGGAGAAATACCATGATCAGAAAGCAAATGGCACTAAGTGCAACGAGCTTACTCATCAGGAAGTGGATGCTGTCATCTTAAAACAATTCTTATGTATGTATGTGTTTATTTTGAAGATTTTTTATACCCCACCTTTCTCCTTGGAAAAGTACCTAAGGCAGCTAACAATAATGAGGGACAATATACAGCCCCAGACATTCAAAACATATTCAAGTTAAGAACCGAGAATTAGAAGAGGCATCTTACAATATTAAAAGGTAACATTAAAGCTACCAAGAACACACAAAAAGAAAAAATCCATTATTATTATTATTATTATTATTAAAACACACAGCTATCTACGCTGGATTTTATATTACCAATCACTAGTCGAACGCTTCCCGAGCGTTTAGGACTCAGTGATATATCGGCGAATTATGCCAGCAGATCCCAGTAAGGTGGCTTTCTGCATTATTATTATTATTATTATTATTATTATTATTATTATTATTATTATTATTATTATTATTATTATTATTATTATTATTATTTACGTGACTTTATCACTGTTTTTGTACAATGAGAAAACATGTTCCTGGACAAAAAAAAATTTAATCTGGTGTTAGCAAGGAAGAAGCTTGTAAAAAAACATTGCTGGAAGACAGCCCTCATAATCAGGCACAATGGAAAGTTCAAAAGTTTGCAAATAGAAGTTTTGGCTTGGAAAACATTTGCTGATTGTCTTCTTAGCACCCCAGCAAGATTTGTGATCTCGAGTCATTTCAATGCAAAGTCGGAACAAAGCCCTAGCAAACAAGCTCTTCTGTCACTCTGGGAATAAAAACAGACATGCTGTGCATTTAATGCCATATTGTGCTTTATCCCCTTTCCTTTTTTAGTTACTATTCCTTTTTTAAAAAATCCCTAACAAATATAGAAATGAATAATCTAAAACCCAGGCTGTAAAATGGCTGCTTTCTTGCTCCTAGCAAGATACAGCAATGCCACCAATTTGGATTTGGGTTTGTTGATTTCATATGATCTCAGTGCTGGCAAATGTTAGAAATACTGGATCAGTGACAACATATTCCCAGGATCACTGGTGACTCTCCAGGCATGCGTGGATTGCGTTCAAGCCCCATTCCTCTCTCTGCAGAATGGGGTAATATGTGAACTTCTGTGTTTCAAACACAAATTAATTGTGCTTGTTATGTGAAGCAAAAAAAGCAAAGCAAAAAGCAAAGTGCTATCCTTATTAACACTTCAAGCACTCTCTGGGCGGTTGACAATTTAATTATGCAGGCTACACATTCCTCCCCCCCCCCCCCCACAAGCTGGGAACCGACCTCTGAAGGATAGAAGGCTGAATCAACCTTGAGCTGGCTACCTGGGATTGAACCCCAGGTCATAAGCACAGTTTTAGCGGCAATACAGGCATTTTAACCACTGCACCATGAAACCCACACAAGTGTGTGTGCATTGCTGGGGGGTGGGGGGGAGGGGCTTTTCCTTGCTTTGCTGGGTAATGTGTAGCAAATGTGGAAAATGCAATAAATATTTCCCTGAACAAAAGGAGAAGCTGTAAGCAGGTAGTGCTGAAATGTGACATTTGTAACAGATTTTTGCACTTATGGTCCTCCCCCCCCTCCACTTGCTTCCATGTTCAGTCATCCTGCAGTGGATAAAAAGAAGACATGTTTAATGCAATTAATCAATAGCAGACACATAAAACATGACATTCACTGGGTTTCAGCAATAAAAACAACAGAAATCTTGACGTTAGAGAAAATGATGCATGCCTGTATTTTTTGTGGTAGTAGTAACTATTGTTCCAAAACAATAGCTAGACTACCGTGATCCATCTCTACATAACACAATGGCACAGCGCCAAGAGTTGTCGTGGGTTATTTTGAGTCCATAATGGGATTAATAATGGATTGGGAGGAACCCCATGTAAATGCTGTATTATGAAATCGATTAATTTTAGTGTAGGTGAAGGAGCGCACCCCCTCAGCACTTGCTAATGAATTTGACCCTGCAAGGTGAGGGAATCATTTCTGTCTTGACCATACGTGGCCTGCAGAATAATCAAAGATGGGGTACATTTTTTCTGTAATCATCACTAATTATTAAACACACTATTGTTACAGATTGCAATTACTCACTTTTATTTTAGTAATGGTATTGTAATTATGTATGGCCTTCCAACATAACGCTAGTTGTTAGGACAAAAATCTGCCTTCAGACAAGAAGCTATTAATCAGGGCAATGTGTGAGCTACAGTTCTCTTTGTAAAGAAACATTTTAAATTGTTTTACATAACAATATCCTGCTGCTGATACTGCTGCAGTCAGCAGCTCGGTGGTTCGAATCTTGGTTGCCACACAGTGGAGTGCGCTCCCGCAGTCAACTCCAGCTCCTGCCAACCTAGCAGTTCGAAAGCATGTAAAAATGCAAGTAGATAAAAAGGTACTGCCGTAAAAAGCGGGAAGGTAAAACGGTGTTTCCTTGCAGCCATGCCGGCCACGTGGCCATGGACTTGCAGAATACTGGCTCTTTGGCTTGATTACAGAGATGGCCACCACCCCTAGAGTCGGACACGACTAGCACGCATGTGCGAGGGGGGGGACCTCTACTTTTACCTTGGGATCCCGCATTAGGAGAGAAAGCAGATGCTCCTAATCCATGCAGAAGGCCACACATTTCCCAGGTTTCCAAATAACCAAACAGGAAGCTTTTCAGTCCACCTGAAGTGGCAGACATGACACTGTTCATTGAATAATGGGAGGCAGCCTAATCTTGACCAAGTCCCTGCTTACCTGTGACCTCTGAATAGTTTCAAGGTTAAGTTAGGAATAACATTCCTTGCAACTGGTAAAACAGCAGCCCTGTTTACCTACTGAGGTGGCAGGTTTTGGCACTAGGGGGGCCGGGAGCTCTGTTTGTTTGAGTTCCCCAAGCTATTTGGGAAGGGGTTTCTGCTGAGCCCCTTTTCCAAAGAGATCTCCCATGTTGCAATGACGATGCAACATATTGAGAGACCTTTGAGTGGAGTGCCTGTTGCAATGACGATGCAACATATTGAGAGACCTTTGAGTGGAGTGCCTTTGGAGAGCACTGAAATGCCTCCCTCCGCATGCGGCCAATGCCTTTTATTAGATATAGTAAACAAGTCTGGGTCATAAATCATTGACAGTAGGCAAGAGAGGGGAGGGTCTTTGAGTGGTGTTACCTCTAGACCTGTGGGCACCCTTATAGTGAGCCTAATCTCTGGGTGGACCACCTTTTTCCCCCCCTGCGGCTTCCTCTTGAGCCATCCCTGCTGGGGGCTGATCTTTGCCTGCACCCGGGGTCATATAGAGTTCACTATTGCCCTGGCTTTCGTGCTGGGTCCCAGCTCCGCTGTGGACTTGCTCCTAGTCCAGAGGTTAATGGCTTCCTAAGCACCCGCCAGGTCTCTTGGGGGTTCAGGATTCCTGAACCTCAAGGTGGAGTTGCTACACCCCCATTCTATTAATACTACCACAACCCCCCTCATTATATTTGGATCTATTCACATTTTCTGGATGCAAGCTGGGGAACATACCTGTGCCATATCTGAAAGAAAAAACTATGTGGACTGTCTCTCTGCCTTTTACCACCTGCCCTATTTAATACCGTAGATAGGATATATTTTCCTTTGCTTCTTTCTCATCCTGGGACAGGCTTATTAGCGCTGCATGAAAACGCAGTGAAGGTATTGTCCAGCAGAGCTAATCAAGATTTTGCAAGGCACTGTACTTCAAAAAAATGGGTGCATCCCAAACAAACATTTGTCACTTCAAAACCAAACTTTGCATCGACACCAGATTTACCACAGATGTGGCAGACATTTTCCCCTCTTCAACACAACAAGGGTGAAATCCTACGAGTGTTCACAGGTCTGAGGAACTAACCATGACTAGTTGTAGCCAACTGTGAAGTTACTAGGGGGAAACTTCAGATGCACAATTGAGCGGATGGCCTCACAAGCAGGGGAACAAGGCAGACCCCAGAAAATAGAGACACGCACGTGTGATCAATTATACAAAATATACGGTAGCATTGGTAGATTTCTGCCCGACATGGAAAAGCCTAATTTCTTCCTATTTTCCTCAAAATACTAGGATACAGTCAGTTAAAAAAAAGTCTTATCTTTGCTGTTATTAATATATGGCAAGCATGGTTTTAATCTGGTATCAGCCATACAACGGGGATTTCTGGACATTTGGGTGTGACACACGGATGTTTGTCATTATGTGCCATCAAGTACAGTACTTCTGACTTGTGGCAACCCCATGAAGGAGGGTCTTCCAACAGGTCCTATCATCAACTGCCGTGCTCAGGTCTTGCAAACCCAAGGCCGTAGCTACCTTTATTATGTACACACATTTCTTGGACAAATATGCTGTATCAGTGATACTGGAGAGAAAATGGGTGCCATGCAGCAGGTGGCAGAGGGAAATGTGCTTTTCATTTATCACCATGCATATGGCCGCAATCGCGGCACACATAATTCATGCCAGCCTTTTCTTCCTAGGTCAGGAGGGTCCAATTTTTTTGCAAGGAGGGCCAGATTTGGTGAGGTGAAAATGTGTGGGAGCCAACCCTTCAGCCACATTTGGCCCCCGGGCCGGACTTTGGACAAGCCTCTATAATATGCAAGGAGGCAGGGAGGATACTGCAGCAACGGAACTGGGGGTGGGTAGGCTGGGCAGGTCGTTGGGGGGATGGACAGAGGCAGGGAGGACAAGCAAACTGTAAAACTGCAAGCTAATGCCTCCATCCGGTATGGGGAGGGGCCAGCTGGCGGGAATGGATGACAGGCTGAGCTGGTGGGGAGAAGAAGCCACGGGCCACTCAGAATTTGAAAACGGGCCGTAATTGGACCCCGAGCCTGACTTTTGACATGCCTGTCCTAGGTCTTTTTTGGAAAAAGTGTGTCTAGGTCAAGAAGAGGGATCCTGTTAGGGATAACAAATCCCATCACCACAGACCATTTACCACAATCAGTGGCGATAGTGGACACCGGAGCCTAACCACATTTGAAACACTCCAAGTTTCCCACCGCTGTCCTAATAAAACAGGAAAGAAGTCTCAAATGAAGTCTCTCAAACCTAGCGACAAGCATGAGGATCCAAACCATTTTTATGTGGTTTGCTAGTGTAAGGAAGCATAAATAAGTTTATCTATTTGCAAAGTCACCCATCCTGAAGTATCATAATGTAATTTAATTATTTCCTCTCCATATCCTTAGTTCATATTCATTCATGATTTACCTAAAAGAAAATCCAAACTGGAAGCTTCCCAAATAAGAGCTAGCCAGAATATTAACAAGCTTCAGCGATTTAAAGTTTTCAGTAAGAAAACAAAATAGTTTCTAGCCTGACTCAGAAGTTAATGTATAGCCTGTAGTGGAGAGATAAGGACGCAAATATTTCAAGGGTCTAAACACTCAATGGTGGAGAAGAGCCATGTGCATGGCACAAGAAGGCATAAGAAATGAAAATAAGAAGCGTCCACTTCTGAGGAAATAAATGTTAACCCTTGGCTTGACAAATATGATCCCCCTTGGCAGGTGGGCAGGCATCTTATGTGGAGCAGGGGGAGAGTAGGGCAATGTTAACATATTTTTGACCATGGGTTGTAAATTGTATCTCTGAGATAAAGAGGAAAAGTTGCATGTGCTGTATTCTGTAGCCCTGTAGTGCTATAACTTTATTTTGTGTAAGGCAGCAAAAAGTTTCAAAACCTACAATAAGGGGGGGGCATTGGTTTGAATAATTCTTGTGTTAGAAACCTGAATTATTGTATTTTTACCCGCTTTTTGCACGACTTAAAGCATTTCCGCGCGCGGACATCCCCCAACCCCCCAGACCAGAGGGAAAACACTAAAAAAAGAGATGCTGGCAGAGACACAGTATAGACTAGGTATGCAGGGAGGCTGCAAAGGCAGCGGCGGGCATTGCCCAGGGCGTAAGGCAGCCGCAGAGTGACTGCACTGCAGGGCAGGGGAGGGTACTCACTGAGAGGTACGCACGCGCACAGGGAGGCTGCAAGAGAAATCTCTTCTTTCTCTCCCCTAAGAGCCAGGCTGGAGCCAGCAGACTTCAAGGAGGACCGGGGCTGCCAAAGCTTTTTATGCCCTCTGTGGCTGCCACACCTACCCAGTCTGCAACCTGGGCATGCTATTGGTTGAAATTGTCCAAGAATTTACATGATCCCATCACATGGCTTGCATCCATCTTGTGGCTGGAATCCATTTTGTGTCATCCTTAAAGGGAAAAGAAAAAATACATTGTGATGGGAGAAAGACAAAAACAAATCGATGTTTTTTAACATTTAAAAACAGCTCATTTCATTGCGTGTCGCCATTAATGAAAACAAAACGTAATGAACCTAATTTTCGTGGTTCTGTTCGGTTCATTCCAATTTCATCACAATTTTCGTTATTCATTTTGTTACATAACGAAACAAATAACAAATAATGGAACGAATTTTTTTTTCGTTTCGTGCCCATGTCTACTCTATTTAATGAATTTCCTGGTTTGTTCCCTCACATGACCTGTCCCCTCCCCACTGCCCCGGTTACCTCCCTATCTTGTCCTTCCACTATCACCACCACCCTGCCATCCAGAGCATGGGTGGGGGGATCTTAGGTTCTCCAGATGTTTTGGACTGCAACTCCCAGAATTCCAAGCCTATATTGGCAATGATGAAGGACTGTGGGACTTGTGGTCCAAAAGATCTGGAGGACCAAAGGTTCCTCACCCCTAAACTAGAGAGACAGTGGCCCAGCCTCTCTTCTGGGAGGTCTGGGCCTGCTATCTCTTCATCTGCACATGTGTTGCGGAATGGCAGAGTTGGCCAAGGAGTTGACAGGCGTTATAGAGAACCTGACTGGGAAATGTGGGCTAGGAAAGCAGTGCCCTATAAGTTCAAGAACAGAGGAGGAAGGGGGCAGGGGCACAGATGTTGAAAAACGAGAAGAGACAGAGGAAATGAAATTCATTCAAAATCTCACAAAAGGCCAGAAGTCAGGAAGGCCTGTGGCGGGCCTTTGATAGGAAGGAAGGAAGGAAGTTACCCTTGGATGCCAAGGAATTATGGGCCCATGAGTCATAATCTAGAACGGAATATATTCTGCCGCTTTTAAAATTTGTATTTGAGGAATTAAAACTAGATTGGAATACCAGCCCTTTATATATTTCATTCACATTCATCGTGAAATATATTTTTCTGTATTTGGAATCAGTGAATTGTTGGGGTTTGTCTGAAGTCCTGTTTTTAATCCTTAATCTCTCCAGGGAAAACGAAAGTCCTGTTTTTCAGAAAGCAAGGCTATAAAACAACTCACAAGTTGCTGCCATTAATGGTAAGCCATCGTCTCCCTAAAAATGCCAACTATTTCTGAAATTAATGCCTGTAACGTTTCATCCTGTTACAAATGGCAGTTGGGGAGCCTTTCTGTCTCTCTCTCTCTCTTTCTTTGTCCTAAATATAGGATTCTAACACTCTAAACCAGTAGCAGATTTCCATCAATTAAGGAATGTGGCTCTGCCCCACTTAATGCAGTTAATATTTTGCTTAGTGTGTATGTGTGCGTGTGTATGAATGCATGATCCAACCTGGCGTGACATATAGTATGCCTGTCCATTAAATGATTGTTTAAAAGCTTTTTCCTTGCCGTTTTTTAAAATAACACTTTACAGTGGAACCTTGACTTACGTCATTAATCCGTTCTGGAGGTCTAGACATAAGTCAAACAAACTTTTCCCATAGAAAGTAATGGGAAAATGGATTAATCCGTTCCAGATGATGAAAAAGACCCCTGAAAACAGCAATTTAACACAAATTTGACTGGGATAGGAGATTCCTTCGAGGGATGTAAATGAAATGTCTCTTCAAAGAGAGGAGGAGGCAGTGGAATTATAGTCCACAAGTTATACGCCTCCACTTTTTAATGTTCATAGCAACAATGTCTAACATTTAAGTTTTACTGATTTTAACCTGACGTTCCAAGTTTTGAACAACTCTATGCTTACCATTAGAGTCCCACAACTTTACAGCTCCCCAGCTAAAATGCTTCCATTGTGGACCAGACTTCTGCAGCCAGATTTTTTGCAAGACTGAGCCGACTGTCTAACCAGCAAGGCCAGCCCCGAGCTCCCGGCCCTTCTTCTCCTCCGGCAGCAGCGGCGACTTCGGTGAGGCCGAGGACCAGCTCCAGGTGCTCTGAGCTGGCCTCGCCGAAGCCACCACTGCCGGAACAAGGCAGGAGCAGTTTGGAGACGGCAGCCGCGATGCTGGGTCGTGGCTGCTGCCAGATTCCGGTGCCTTGCACCGGGGCTCCGCGCTGTAAGTCAAAGCCTGCGACTCAAGTCAAACAGGCCCCTTCTTGCTGCAAGTCAAATATGCTGCAAGTCAAGCAGCATGTAAGTCAAGGTTCCACTGTATAGAAATTACCTCAGTAATCAATGTAACAAAACCAGTGTGAGAGAGAGATGTGATTTGCTCATTTATTTCATTTTATTATTACTACTTACTTTGGTAAATAAAACAAACTATACTTACTGCACACTTATGCAGTACTAGATGTGGTATCTCTTTAGGTACCACTTCTAAGAACATAAGAACACTTCTGCCTCTCCTTGTTTTAAAATTACCTGTATTTTTCCGCTCATAAGACTCCCCCATGTATAAAGTGACCCCCACTTTTCCACCCCAAATTACAGTTTCACAACCTCGCAGTTCTGTCCTGGGCTTACTTTTGCGTATAAGACGACCCTCAAATCTTAGTCTAACAATTGTAGACAAAAATATAGTCTTATACACAGAAAAACACTGTAAATGGCCTTAAGGAGGCCTTGGCATGAAGCTTCTAATTTGGACATCTAGTTCTCTCCTAAGATTTAAATTCATCCCAAAAGGGAGTCTAAGATCTGCCCCATCCAATGGTGCCCCAACCACCCTACTTGGCAGCTTTGAATCACATTTTTGACATGGTGTACATACATAGTATTGTAGCGTGGGGTTAGTGATTCAGCAGTGATTTCAGCTCTGAGACATAGCAGGCTGGAGATAGCTTCTAGTGAACAGCTTTTTAATCAGGGAGAGACAAGACTGGGGACTGGGGAGAGGGAGTTACATTTATAGGCACCAGAACTGGCTAGGAAAAGATACATTTTGGAGGGAACAATTACAAGCAATCACAAGGCTGCCTTTTGGCGGGAACCAATAGAATCGAGGATCCAAATGCAGCAACTAGAATCAACCAATAGGCCTGTTCCCTTTGGAACAGGAAGGCAGTTACTAAAACCAGCAATTACAGATCAATACACAACACCCCTCCCCCCCCTGGTGGGCACAGCACACGTAATCCTTTAGATATTGTGGGGCCCTGCGACTTCTAGTTGATCTCCTGACTACGGGTGTTGCAGGGGCTTCAGCAGGCAGTGTCTGTGGTGGAGAGTCTACTGTAATAGTTTCGTCTGACACGGAGGGGGTTTCAGACAACTCAGTGTCCCTGATCTGTTCCTCGGCGCCATGAGAACTTGCAAGAGTAGATTCATTTGCTGACGCCACTGGTACCTGCATTCCTGGGGCATCTCCGCTCTGGTCTTGCAGCTGGGACTCATTAATGGGAGTAGTGTCACTCTCAGGCTGCAATTCACCCATACCGGTACCAACTCTACTGGGCGCTCTGCGCCTCAGTTGGTCCACATGCCTACGCCAGACCCTGGCATCTTCAATGGTCACATAATAAGAGACTGGCCCAGATGCTCTGGTGATCACCCCTGGCACCCACAGGGGACCTCTGGCATAATTTCTCACCCAGACCAAATCTTCAGGAGCAAAATACCTTGTAGAGTCACTCTCTGCCTGTGGAGGTGCTCTAGCCTTGCGGTTTGGCATTTTGTCTGGGTGGACATAGTCCAGCACCGTCACCAGTCTTCTACGTAGAAGCAGCTCTGCTGGCGACTTGCCCATAGTAGTACACGGCATTGCATGCTGCAAGAACAACATTCGGCCAATACGCGTTGACCAGTCACCCTCCATCAAGCATGCAAGAGATCCTTTGGCTGTCTGCACCATGCGCTCAGCCTGCCCATTGGATGAGGGATGAAAAGGAGCTGAGGTGACCCCTCTTATGAAATTATCAGCCAGAAATGCCCTGAATTATTGGGATACAAAGGCTGCTCCATTGTCTGAGACAATGGTCTTGGGCAACCCATGGGTTGCGAACAGCTGTCTCAGCACCTTGATGACTGCAGCTGACGACATGCTGGGAACCATAGCCACCTCTAACCATTTAGAATACGCATCAACGATAACCAAAAAAAACTTTCCTTGGAATGGTCCAGCAAAATCTAAGTGCAGCCGGCTCCAGGGAGTCCGGGTCTGCTCCCACCAGTGGACTGGTGCTCTGGCCACTTCTGGGCGTACTTCCTGACATGCCTTGCACGTCCGTACCCATCGTTCAACATCTTGGTCCATCCCAGGCCACCATACATAGCACCTGGCCAGCGTCTTCATCCTGACCATTCCCGGATGCCCCAAGTGCAGTGTATCCAGAACCCTGTTTCTCAGTGGTGCTGGGATGATCACCCTGTCTCCCCATAGGAGACAGCCCTTATGCAGGGATAGCTCATGTTGCCTTGTTGCATACGGTCTAAATTTTTCCTCATGCGGGCCACCTGGCCATCCCCTCCCCACCCAAGTGAGCACACGGGTGAGAGCGGGATCTTTCCTTGTTCTCTCAGCTATTTCAGTGGCAGTTACAGGGGTCCCCGGAAGTGTTTCCAGTATCATCTCGTTCACCTGGGGCAGGATCTGCATCGCACACACCAGGAAGGGGCAAGCGACTTAGTGCATCAGTGTGGCACAACCTTTTCCCTGGAACATGGGTCAGGGTGTACTGGAACCCATTCAGGAATATAGACCATCGCAGCATTCTGGGGGAGAGAATCTGCGGCGTCTGTTTGTTCGGGTGGAACAATCCTAACAGAGGCTTGTGGTCAGTTTCAAGGAAGAAGTATAAATAGTCATGAAACTTTTAAATCCCTCCCACTATTGCCAGGGCTTCCTTGTCAATTTGTGCGTAGTTGCGCTCCGTTGGCGACAACGTACGAGAATAGAACGAGATGGGCTTTTCTGACCCATCCGCTTCCCTATGGCTCAGCACAGCTCCCAGCCCATACTGAGAAGCATCACATGCCAGAACAAGAGGTTTCAACTCGTCATAATGAGCAAGGACGCTCCTGCTAGTCAGCATGCCCCGCAAGGTGTCAAAAGCCTTCTGCTGTACCTGAGCCCAACGCCACACACTCTTTTTCTTCAATAGTTTATGCAACAGTTCCGCTATTGAAGCTTTCTGAGGTAGGAATGAATGGTAAAAGTTAATAAGTCTCAGGAATGACTGTAACTCCGTCTTGTTCCGTGGGCGTGGTGCCTCAGTAATGGCTTTAATTTTAGAATCAGTGGGGTGGATGCCCGTTGCATCAATTTTAAACCCCAAAAAATTCACAGATGGCACCCCAAAACTGCATTTTTCCTTTTTTAGCTGCAGCCCCACCTCCTTAAATTTGAGTAACACAGCACGGATACGCCCCACTAGTTCCTGGGGGTCTTTCCCAGCAATCAGAACATCATCAAAAAATGGCAAGACCCCTGGCAGACCTCTTAACAGGCGCTCCATTAGCCCTTGAAAAATCCCTGGAGCCACACAAATTCCAAACTGTAACATGTTCACTCTGAAAGCCCCTTTGTGCGTTACGATCGTTTGTGCTTCCGCAGATTGCGGGGTCACTGGCAGCTGTTGGTAAGCTTGAGCCAGATCAAGTTTGCGAAAATTTTCCCCCCAGCTAATTTTGCCAACAGCTGTGAGACAACTGGAATGGGGTATGAATTTCCCCTGAGTGCCTTGTTGATAGTACATTTGTAGTCTGCACAAATCCTCACTTCCCCATTCGCCTTAAGGGGTGTGACGATAGGAGTCTCCCACTTAGAAGAGTCCACAGGTGAAAGAACTCCCTGTTTGACCAATTTGTCCAGTTCCGCCTCAATTTTGGGTTGCAGCGCAAAAGGCACTCGTCTTGGCTTGAGTCGGATTGGAGCCACCCTGGGGTCCAGCTCAAAGTCAATTGGAGGCCCTTTATAACAACCCAGCTTTCCACTGAAGAGTTCAGCAAATTCTTGGCCTAATACCTCGCCCAACTCTGGGGATGTTTGGACTGAGTTGAGCCCAGATATACTCAGCCCCAAGGCAGGAAACCAGTCAGTACCCAAAAGACTGGGGCGACTCCCCTGTGCAATCACCAATTTAAGCACGGCCTGTTTCTCCCAGAATTGTACCCTCACAGCACACATTCCTAGAATGTGGATGCGGCCCTCCGTGTATGATTGCAAGGTTGCTGGGAATGGTTCCAGAGAGGGGAACTTACCCCCAGGAAAAATCCCCCTTGCAGCCTGGTCTGAGACAATGGTGAATCCAGATCTGGAATCCACCTCCATGTCGCATGGTCGACTTTCGATCTTCACTCTGATGGATGGTTTGCCCTGCGCCGGAAACTGCACGATCTCTCCGTTGATCTCTGTGAGATAATTGCAGTCGTCCAGGAGATGAGTCGTGGTGGATGATCTGCGATGCGTTGATCTAGGTGATTCCGTTGTTGCAGCTGCCACTGACCAACAGACCCAGCCGATGTGTCCTGTCTTACCGCAAGCCCTGCACGTAGCATCACGAAAACGGCAGCTTTTCTGCTCATGGTGTCCGCCACAGCCTGTGCAAGTGTCTCGGCGATCTTTGGGCTGTGCATCTGCCTGACGCACCAGCTCGACACCACGGACTGGGCTCTGGCTTGGACTAGCCTCTGGCTCATCCATGGCATGGACAGCCTCTACCCGCAGCTTCGTGGTCTTGCCACTGGCATTGAGCTCTTCCTGCTCATAATTCTCTGTGGCAGAGGCCTCTTTGAAGGCGGAGGCAAGAGTGACATCTTCCTTTGCCACAATGCGCCTTCGGGCTTTTTTGCTGCAGAGGCCCCCAACAAATTGATTCAAGAGAGCGTCTTCAAGATTTGGGAAGCCACAGTGCTAAGCAAGCTCCCGGAGTCCTGCCAGGAATGCAGCCACAGATTCTCCGGCTTGCTGCTGCCTTTTCTGGAATTCCATCTGCCAGGCCATCTGGTTTTTGGTAGGTGCCAAGTGGCTTGTCAGCCGGGTGAAAATGTCTGTGAGTGCTGTCTCACTCAGCTTTGCTGGGGCGAGCAGTGCCTTGGCCAACATGAAGGTCTCCTGCCCACAGCAACTCAGGAACGTGGCCCTTCTTTTGCTGGCATCTGTGATTCCTTGAGCCACCGCGAAGAACTCGAAACGCTCAACATAGTCCTCCCAAGTGTGGGGCTCCGACGGCTGGAAAGGCTCCAAGACCCGTGGACTTTCCATTCTCCAGGCGGGCAGGGTTGTCTTCTAGCCAGCAGTTGAGTCTTGTCTCTGCTGCGATCCGGACTCTGAGTCAGCATGATGAGACTCTGCTACTCAGCATTCCGGATCCCATCCTCGTTTCCAGTATTGTAGCATGGGGTTAGTGATTCAGCAGTGATTTCAGCTCTGAGACATAGCAGGCTGGAGACAGCTTCTAGTGAACAGCTCTTTAATCAGGAAGAGACAAGACTGGGGACTGGGGAGAGGGAGTTACATTTATAGGCACCAGAACTGGCTAGGAAAAGATACATTTTGGAGGGAACAATTACAAGCAATCACAAGGCTGCCTTTTGGCGGGAACCAATAGAATTGAGGATCCAAATGCAGCAACTAGAATCAACCAATAGGCCTGTTCCCTTTGGAACAGGAAGGCAGTTACTTCAACCAGCAATTACAGATCAATACACAACACCTAGTTCATTCTAGCACTTGGCTCAGGATCTCATGTCGGGCAGCAGCCACAGCAATAATTGGAAAAATGGAAACTGTTCAAGCCAACAAAGTCCACGGTGAGGTTCAACATTGGCACAGCTACTGAAATCCCCCTTTGGTCTCTCTCTCTCTCTCTCCCTTGGTTTTTTAAGCTGTCAAATGTCTCATGTTCCCTTCAGTAATTTTGTTATCACATTTTCCAGCCGTCTAAGCAAGCCCTACAGAGGCTGCTTCCTTCAAAGCAGGTGCCTTTAATTTTTAGCAGTTCAGCCATCTATTATTCCACAATACTATTTAGGCCAAAAAAGTATTATTATGACTTCAACTTCTGTGTACTGGCTGATTCTTTTTATATATCAGTGCTAAATATTTCAGCAGGCTCCATGGCAATACATGGAACTGTTTCAGCAGTCCTTTCGTAATAGTACGAGAGCAGTTTAAACACACACACACACACACACACACACACACACCTCTTCGACTGGGTCCAGAAGACAAATGCTAAGGCTGTGATCTCATTTATTTATTTGGGAGTAAGTCCCACAGGCTTCAAGGGAGCTTTGCTCTGAATAAGTACACACACACACCAGGCTACAGAAATACACTGGATGCATAACTATTTGCACCTCCTGGTAGCAAAATACACCAGACGGCTAGCATTCCCCATGACCTTCATGGTAAATGAGCAGGTTTCGGGAAGCTTTTGCCTGTATATTACCTTCAACCAACATGGATACATTTAGCTCTTGTCATTTCCCAACACATTTTCCTGTCCTGGTAAAGAAAACTAAAGTAAAAATTGCCTTGGGCTACTTACCTGTGTCCGCAGCCTCTTACCACAGAGAAGGAATGGGAAAAGCAGACTAGAAAGAATGGCCAACAAGAAAGGAATACAATATTTTTCTTTGTCAAGCTGGGCATGCAACAGAAAGTTGCAGCGTATGCTCATCTTCTAGGAGAATCGTTCTAGTCTAGCTGGGGTTCTGTGCCTGTCACCCAGCCCTGGATAAAAACGACATGGCTGTTTGTCTCTCCTTTTCTTACTCTGCATCTATTTCTGCACATTTAAAATGGAGCTGTAGAGAGATGTGGCTTTCAGTGTTTGTTGTTGAGAAATGTTTATTGTACTTCTGTCAGCATGCTGGTACAGTACTTCCCTCATGTAATGCAGTGGTTTGATTTTGCCCCTATTATTTTTCACTGTCAGGGGACGGGGGATAAAAGCTGTTTGATCCTAAATGATCCAAAGGAAAGGGTAGGTGTGGTGATATTTTATTGCTATTGTTATGTCTGATCAAGTCTCATCTGACTTATGACGAACCTATGAATGAGTGACCTTCAAAATCTCCTGTGCTGAACAGCCCTGTTCAGCTCTTGTAGACTGAGGCCTGTAGCTTCTCTTACTTGGCTTTCCTCTTTTCCTTCTACTTTCAAACTTTCTCAACATTACTGTATTGTCTTTTTCAGGGAATCCTGCCTTCTCATAGCATGTCCAAAGCAGGACACCCTCAGTTTCATTGGTTTTGCCTCCAGAGAGAAGTTCAGGCTGAATTTACTCATGGACACACTACAGTAGTTTGTCTTTCTGGAAGTCCAGGGTATCCACAAAGGTCACCTCCAACACCACATTTCAAACAAATGAATTTTTCCCTTATCAGATTTCTTTACTGTCCATCTTTCACACCTCTACATGTACAACTGCAGTCCAGCTTTGACACTTTCTTCTTTCATTTTCACAGATAGTCATTTCAGATCATTGCTGCTTTCTTCCAGGAAGAGGATATCTTCTGCATATCTTAAATTACTCATGTTTCTTCCACCCACTTTCACGCCTTCATCTGAATCTAGTCTGGTTTTCTATGGTTTGCCAGATAAGGGACAGAAAATGCACTTTTCCCTGATACCTTTGCCATTCTGCTATTCTGTCCTAATCACAGCTTCTTCTCCATATAATACATTAAGCATCAGTAAAATCAAGTGCTGAGGCACACCCAGGTCTCTCAGAACAACCTACAGCTTCCCACAATCCACACGGTCAAAGACTTTCCCATAACACATAAAGTTATATTCTAAAATGGTGTGCTCACTCCAGCAGCTGGCAGATATTTGCAATGTGATCATGAGTGCCTTTTTCTTTTCAGAATCCAATTTCTCACTCTATATAAGAAAAGAGCCTTTGTTGTCACACCTTGAGCACCACTCTGCTTGCATGGGAAATTAAAACAATGGTCCTATAGTTACTTCGCTTCTTGGCATCTCCTTCTTGGAGAGAGATATATGGAATGTATAAGGAACATTTTCAATCTGTGGCCCATTGTTTAGCTTTTCATATTTGTTGACATCTTGTTAGGATTTTAAAAGATTTCATCTATGTGGCTTGAAATAGTTCTGTTGGTATCCCGTCTACCCCAGTTATTCATGTCTTTTCAAAGGAGCTTTCACTTGACGTTCCAGGAGTCTGGTCTCCTGATAACTTTGCTCTTGGCTTCTTGGTACACTCAAGCCCTGAGCAAACATCTTGCACAGCCAAGTGTTCTGCTATTATCCACAACTCCTGAGATGAATATTCTCAAAATACCTTTGCATCATAAAAATGCACTCACATGGCTGAAAACGCCCTCCCAAATATGCATCACAGTAACATTAGATGAAAAGGCAAGATACTTTATAGACTAAAAGATGTAGTGTTTATCTTTACTCTTTCGGGAGATATTGGAAGCTGCTGTTAAAGAATGTGATGGAAAAAATTGAACTTTTCCCAAATTAATCCCCTATTCGTCTGCAGCAAAGGCAACTACATGTTCTCTATCTGTCTTCCCTCCCGATTCCCACAGTCACCCCCAGGAG
Organism: Phrynocephalus versicolor; assembly: GCA_023846285.1. Classification (NCBI taxonomy): domain Eukaryota; kingdom Metazoa; phylum Chordata; class Lepidosauria; order Squamata; family Agamidae; genus Phrynocephalus; species Phrynocephalus versicolor. Next base: position 35,698,344 of record JAHTLZ010003547.1, on the reverse strand, counting down.
ATCCTTTAAACCGTAATGCAATCCTATGCATGTCTATTCAGATGCAGGTCTCCCTGGGTTTAACAATTACAGTTTGCCCCCCAGGTAACTGTATGCGAGACAGCAGAGGTGCTGATGATTTCTGTTTGTTTTCAATGCCAAGTCTTCTTTACCCAGATTCTTTGTTACATTTAACACTTCCACAAGTTTGCACAACCGTTGATCTCAGGCCACATGTGTCCTCTTAGGAGGTTTTGCACCCCACTGCTTGTCACTTCAGGTTGCATCATTGCCACTCACAGTCCCCTAATACTGCTGTTTCTGTTGCTAACCAATAATATTGCCACATCACTTACCCCCAGGTTTGACAGGTGCTGGACTCAATGATCCTTGAGCCAGCAGAAAAACTCTATAATCCTACAATTTTCCCTCTCCCCTCTGTCAGTACTCTCCCTTCTGCTGCTGAGTAGTGACAGATTGGGGTGTGTAGTGCAGTGGTTAAATGCAATCCTATGTGCGTCTACTGCAGCCAAAACTCTGCTCACAACCTGCAGTTCAGTCCCAGGTAGCCGGCTCAAGGTTTAATCAGCCTTCCAGCCTTCCCAGGTCGGTAAATTCTGTATCCATTTTGCTGGGGTGTGGGTGTGTAGTGACAATGTGTAGCCTACATAATTAAATTTTATACTGTTCAGAGAGTGCTTTAAGTGTGGTAGGGTGGTGGATAAACAATACACTTTGACTTTTTGCTTTGTGTGTGATCACATTAATTCTTAGCTGCCCTCTTCAGGCACAAGCTTCTCCTGGACATTTCTGATTAGACATGGGCACGACTTAGCGGAATTCCCGTTTCTGTTTCCGTTCCTCGTTTCCGTTACAGAACGGAAACAGTAACGGGAATTACTCCGCCAGAACTCGAACTCGAACCGACTAAAGAATAATTGGGTCTGATTTGTCGTTGTCGTTCCTGGCATCGCGGCGATCCCATGATGCCAAGCGGCACAGAAAAAAAGTTTTTAAAAGTTAAAAAAAAACCCCGATTCCCGGCCAAAAAGCAGGCAATGAGGCAAAAATATGCCTGCCTGAGTGAGGGCTCAGGGCACCTACCAGAGGGGTGGTTTCTGGGGGGGGGGTCCCCGGCCTCCCCCCTCTCCTCCTGTCCCTCCTGGCCCTGGGCTGCGCTGGGGGTGGGCATCCTCGTCGTCCTGCCAAAGTCGCCGCCGGCCGCAATTCAAGTGGAAGCGGCACAGAAAAAAAGTTTTACAACCCCCAATTCCTGGGCCAAAAACCAGGCGAAAATATGCCTGCAGAGTGCACCTACCAGAGGGGTGGTTTCTTGGGGGGGGTCCCGGCCTCCCCCCCTCTCCTGTCCTGGGCAGCCGGACTCGAGTCGCCAAGACGCCAATGCCACGTGGTGCGGGCGGGGGATCCAAAATGGGGCGGCGACCGCAAGCACCACAGAAACATGCGAAAATTGCTATTTTAAAACTGCCAGAATTTTTACAGTAGCAGTGGGTTTTTCTTGCAACAAAATGTCTCCTCTCTGTCCTCTCTCCATTTATTTTATTTTATTTTATTTTATTTTATTTTATTTTTTTACACCTGCGCAAGGATGGGCTGGCCAAGTGGCCATGTGGGAGTGGACCATGCAAATTTTTGGAGCCATTCCACCAATCGCATGGCCACTTGGCCACTGAGACTTCTGGGATGTGCCAAAAAGCCCACTAAACCCTGCCCTAGCCCCCTAACCCTAACCCTAATCCTTGATTCCTTACCCATACGCCACAGTACACTGTCCTCTTAGTGGGTCAGAGAGGCACCCAGAGGTGCACCCCAATACTCACCCTAACCTCACCAGTAACTAGCCTAAGCCTAGCCCTTGCGCTAACCCTGTTGCCTAAGCCAGATCTGTACTTGCATTGCACTATACGCAAGTACAATTCCCTTCTTAGTGAGACACAGCGGGTGCAGAGAGTCCACCAGTCTGGCTCTGGGTGACTCCTGCAGGCTCAGCTCGGCAGCATGAATGCCATGCAAACCATGCCCCCGAGGCCTGACTGATGCAGGGAAGGCACCCCAAAAAGAGGGGCACCTCTGCCAGTCTGCTGTGTCTGCAACTTGGTATGCATATCCATATGGCTATGCATGCCCTTTTGCAGCAGGTGAGGAGAGGAGATCCCCATGCCATGGGGGGTCTCCAGGAGCCTGCTTTCCCTTCCTAGCAGGTGAGGATAGGAGGCACCCCCCCAAAAAAGAGGTGCCTCCAGGAGCCCGCTTCCCTTCATAGCGGGCCAGAGGACCCACCCCACAGAGGTGCCTCCAGGAGCCCGCTACCCCCCCTAAACCAGTATAAAGACAGACGAAAAAACGAAAAACGAAACGACAAATTTTTGCGAAGTTTCACGCAAAACGGAAATGAGCTGACACGGGCTGCCTCCGACACACGACAACTCGAAAACGTCATTTTCCTTAGTCGTGCCCATCTCTATTTCTGATTCTAAATGGATTGGAAGAGTGCTGTTGTTATTCAAGGTTTAGAGAGGTACAGTCCAATCCATTTATCTTCATTTGAGGGGTGGATAAGATTGAGCTAGGGTCCCTCTTGAAAGAGCCGTCCCTCAAGGAGGTGAGAGGAATGGCTTGAAGACATAGGGCCTTCTCGGCAGCTGCCCCCAAGCTATGGAATGCCCTTCTGAGAGAGATCCGCTTGGCGCCAACATTGATGACATTTCGGTGCCAGATAAAAACTTTCCTGTTCCAGAAGTTTTTTAATTGATACATTATAGATTGTGGGTCCTCTGATGCCGATTTTAGTGTAATGATTTGAGTGTAAGGTTTTTATTGTTTTAATTATTTGTTGTTATTTTATCTTTTAACTGTTTTAATTCTTTTGATTGTAAGCCGACCAGAGATCTTTGGGTAGTGGACAGCATATAAGCTGTAAAGATAAACAAACAAACAAACACACAAATAATAGGAACCACATGCAGGGTTTAGTTACCTTACATTGATGGAGCGCATGGGGTGGCCACAGTCAGAAGCCCCCAAAGGGCCTTAAATATCTAGTAAAGAATTTTTAGCTGAACTCCTGTTGCTTAGCATAGTAAACCACAACTAGAATAGGCCTGTTTGAACCAATGGAAATATTTTCACAAAATCCCCATTGAATCAATGGAGATGACTCAAATCTCCACAGGTTCAATGAATGTACCCAGTGCAATTTATTATACTAAGCAACAGAATTTCAGCTTTTAAGAGTCAACAGAAGAATTCCAGTAGGCACAGGTTTGGCCTGTAGTAGAGATGGGCATGACTAGGAATTTTTTTCTTTGAGTTATCGTTTTTCGGGACGGGTCCGTTTCGGCTCATTTCCGTTTTTCGCGAAATTTTGCAAAAATTTGTCGTTTCGTGGTGTCATTTTTCGTCTGTCGTTATACTGGTTTAGGGGGGGGTAGCGGGATCCTGGAGGCACCTCTGTGGGGTGGGTGCCTCCTCTGGCCCGCTATAAAGGGAAAGCAGGCTCCTGGAGGCACCCGTGGGTGCCTCCTATCCTCACCCGCTGCAAAAGGGCATGCATAGCCATATGGATATGCATACCAAGTTGCAGACGCAGCAGACTGGCAGAGGCACCCCTCTTTTTGGGGTGCCTTCCCTGCATCAGTCAGGCCTCAGGGGCATGGTTTGCATGTCACACATGCTGCCGAGCCGAGCCTGCAGGAGTCACCCAGAGCCAGACTGGTGGATTCTCTGCACCCGCTGCGTCTCACTAAGAAGGGAAAGGTACTTGCGTGTAGTGCAATGCAAGTAGATCTGGCTTAGGGTTAAGACGGGTTAGTGCAAGGGCTAGGCTTAGGCTAGTTACGGGTGAGGTTAGGGTGAGTATTGGGGTGCACCTCTGGGTGCCTCTCTGACCCACTTAGAAGGACAGTGTACTGGCGTATGGGTTAGATTTAGGCTTCGGGTTCGGGTTCGGGCTACGGTTAGTGGGCTTTTTATGCCCGATTGGCACATCTCAGAAGTCTCTGTGGTCAACCTGGCCAAGTGGCCATGCGATTGGTGGAATGGCTCCAAAAATTTGCATGGTCACTCCCATGGCCAGCCCATCATTGCGCAGGTGTAAAATAAAATAAAATAAAATAAAATAAAATCAATGGAGAGAGGACAGAGGAGACATTTTGTTGCAAGAAAAACCCACTGCTACTGTAAAAATTCTGGCAGTTTTAAAATAGCAATTTCCGCATGTTTCTGTGGTGCTTGTGTTGGCTTGTGTGTTTTTGTTTTTTGGACCATGATTTCAAAAAAAATATTGCGGTCACCACCCCATTTTCGAACCCCCGCCCGCACCGCATGGCATGGCGAGACGAGAGCAGCCCAGGAGGACAGGAGGGGGGGAGGCTGCCCCCCCCCCAGAAATCACCCCTCTGGTAGGTGCACTCTCAGGCAGGCATATTTTCGCCTGCTTTTGGGGCCGGGAATCAGGTTTTTTTTACTTTAAAAAACTTTTTTTTCTGTGCCGCTTGAATGGCAGCGAGCTGGCGAGGCGGCGACTTTGGCGGGATGACAAGCGCAGCCCAGGAGGGACAGGAGGAGGGGGGGAGGCCGGGGACCCCTCCCCCCAGAAACCACCCCTCTGGTAGGTGCCCTGAGCCCTCACTCAGGCAGGCATATTTTCACCTGCTTTTTGGCCGGGAATCGGTTTTTTTTTTTAACTTTTAAAAACTTTTTTCTGTGCCGCTTGGCATCGCGGGATCGCTGCAATGCCAGGAACGACAACGACAAATCAGACCCAATTTTTCTTTAGTCGGTTCGAGTTCGAGTTCTGGCGGAGTAATTGTCCTTTCCTTTTCCGTTCCGTAACGGAAACGAGTAACGGAAACGGAAACAAGAATTTCGTCAAGTCGTGCCCATCTCTAGCCTGTAGCTTTTAGTGGCTTAAATTCTCCCTGCCATCACAAAGGACTGGGCAGTGTGCATTTTCTTATGCCTAACTCAGAGCTTGAGGAAACCAACAAATAATGTTTCCCACTTATTTATTTATTTTATTTATTTATTTTTACAACTTATATGCTGCCCACTATCCAAAGGTCTCTGGGCGGCTTACAAACAAAAAAATTAAAACAGTTAAAACATAGAATATCAATAAATAATTAAAAACAGTAATAAAAACCTTCTAGTTCTCAAGCCCAAAATGGGGTTAGTTTCAATTGTTGTGGCAATTTCTGAACATAGGTATTTACTTTCACTTTTCTCAAGAGTAACTAAACAAATGTTTTTAAAAATTGTCTCAATATTTTTCATTCAGCACCACATACCAGTACTTAAATCATGTGACATTCATTTCTTCTGTATGATTTATCAAAGCCACATGAACACATTAAGTATAACTTTTTAAATACTATGTAGTCTTCTGGGATTAAAGTAAAAGCAATGTGTGCTGCTTGTAAACTACCTCAATGAACTCTGGGTGGTCTGCAGTTTGATAATGCGGGCTATTTATTTTATTTTATTTTATTTTATTTTATTTTATTTATATCCCAAAACCATCTAGCAAAAAAGCTACTCTGGGTGGTTTACATACATAACCAAAATACAAAAATAGTATATACAAAATACAAAAAGAGTAAACAAAAAACTAATCAATCAGACTGACATGAGGTAAATAATCAAATCATAATAATCGAAAGAACAAATAAGCAAATAAGCACAAATAGGTACGATAAATCAAAACCATTGATCACACATTAACCACCTCACTCTTCTAGTTTGGTACTCAGTTTTCTGCACTTGGAAGGAGGGAAGGCTGAGTCCGCCTGGAACTGGATGCCTGAGCATGTTAGGACTGAACTCAGGCCATGAGCGGAGTCTTGACTGCATCCCTGCAGTTTAACCACTGCACAAGGCTCAGGATTAGTACGGATGCTTTAGTTTAGATTTCAAAATAGGCCTGCAGTGTGTAAGTTCCAATTTCAGTGAGTAAACAAACTTACAGTACAAATGAAGCTCACATTTGCATTTCAAGAACCAAACCTGCAATAGATGTTTTTAACCACTCAAGGGAATATGATATCTCAATACATGTTAAGGGTCTTGTCTAGCTCAGTCTAGAGTGCCCAAACCTGTGGGCCAGTCCTACCATCAGGTAGGGTGAAACAGTGGCTTCCGACCTCACCACTGGAGTGTCATGAAATGCCTGCCCATTACTAAAGATCAGCTGGGACTGTATATTTTTATAGTTGAGACAGAAATAGATACTCAGGGTTTGTGCCTCCGGTGCCAAAAATAACTTGGCTGGCTTTGGATACTATGCATCCTGACTTGGGTGTGTAGCAGAGTGTCATTTACTGCTGCTTCTCAGGCAGCAACATGTCTTGGGTGGCTTGACAAAACTTCCCATTCCTTTTGTCTGGAGTGTGGATTTCAAGCAGAGAGCTGTTCTGCTGAACCCACTGATCCTTCTTGCCTGGGTCCCCCCCCCCAACACACAACACCCTTCCCTTTGTTCCTTGTTACTCATCCAAATGCATGGCATATTTTAAAGGAACGGCGCATGGACAGAATGTTGGGGTGGCTGTGATGTACATGCCGTCATCTGACAAGTGACCTGCGGCCTGCAACACTGCTCTCACTTGGTCAGCTGTCCTGTCTCAGGGAATCAGACAGCTGTTCCCCGAGACCACAGGCAGCTCCTGGCACGCTCTGCGTTTCTAGCAATAGACTGGATACGCTGACTCGGTAGCATGGTTAAAAATGACTCCCCCAGCACTGAATAAATGTTCTCGCCTTGTACAGGGCTTCATGCTACAGGAGCCAGTGCTGTGCCTCCCCCTCCCTTTATTATTGCCAAAAAAGAGAGAGGCCTCTCATATATGCAGCGTCTTTTTTGTAATCTGGGCACTAGTTGTTGTGAAGGAGAACGCCAGGAGTCTATAAGTAGCACACGAATCCCTGTAGTCACAAACAGCAAAATGTCAGCAGGGGGGCAGTTCAGGGAGGGGACAGTGTGAGTACAGTATGTCAAGAGAATCATTCCAACTTGCCCCAAACACATTTTAACATCAGTCTATGCTTAAATTTCAAATGAAAAGAAGCAACATATTTTAACAACATGATTCCTTGTTTCTTTTCCATCTCTTATCATAATCAGAGGTACTGTATAGTTTAATGATATATATCAGAGCTTGGAAAAGTTACATTTTCTGGCAGCCCTGATGGCTGCGAGAATGCTCGGATAAGTATTCCAGAAAATAACTTTTCTGAGCTCCATCAAGTCTGGAGCACACAATGATTTCAACACATGCCTGGACAAAATGCCCCTGAAATGTGACAAGATCAATATTTCCAACTTGGTTGGTCCCTTTCGTCACAGTTTTATTATACGGTACAATGAACTCTTGTCTTGGCGGGATCTCCGTCTTGGTGCATCTGTCTTGCGCCTGTGTTTTGTTCATGACAATTGCAGAGAGTTACTTGTGTGTGGGGGGGGGGAGAGCTCTTTTGTGATATGGTGTCAGCTTGGAGGTGGCCCACCAGGTCCTCTCAAGAGTTACGCTTCTAGGACAGGTTGGTTCAGGCATAATGTTAACAGTGTTTCATAATGTAAACACTCACTTGGAGAAAGATGGTTTCCCCCCCCCCCCCGCCCCTCCTTTTACCTCCTCTTGTTCCCTTCCCAGGAATGTGACACTTCATGACCAGGAAACAGGCCGCTATGTTTCATACAACCACGTTTAGAGGAGGCAAAGAGGCACAGGAGTTTAAAGTTACCAAACTAGGGGTGTGTCACCATGCTCTCTCTTCTGTCTTCTCTCTCTCTCTCTCTCTCTGTCTTTCTCTCATGATAAACTCAATGGAGGTGTCTATTTTTAACCTCGTGTTCTTTCCTTCTGGCAGAGCGATCAGTGCTCGCTGAGCCCTTTCACGGAATGAGGCCAAGTCCCCCTGTGTGTTGCCTTTTACACTGACCAGGAGATTCAGAGGGCTGTCGAGAGGGAACCTTGTTGCGTGAAGCCCAGCTCGGTTGCTCTCTCGACACCATGTCGAGCAAGGGCGGTTCTGGTGGAAGCCCATCATCCACAACAACCGTGAGCTCCCTTCTTGTTCAGGCCGGCGGCTGCAGGATCGTCATAGCTTTACTGAAGGTAAGCTCTGTGGCTCTTCATATTTGGAGGCACAATCCTCCGCTTGCGATGATCCCCTCAGCGCTTCATCAGTTTGGTTTTACATTTCTGTAATCAGATCCAAGAAATCAAAAGGGTTGATGCTGTGTTTAAGGATACTAATTTGTGAAATGATAAACATCAAATCAAGAACAGTGCTTTCTTAAATGGCCGCTTGTAGCAGAAAGGATGTTTTCTAATTATTTCATGTGGAGTGAAATGCTTAAGAAATCAATTTAGTATCACTATAAATATTTATTTAGGGTAGGCCAAAATAAATTGAAAAGAAATGTCGCTTTAAATTAAAGAAATCAAATAAATAGCAGGGCAGTGTATAGAGAAACATTGTTATTTACTTAACATGACCCCCCTCCCGAATGTAATTATACAGATTCAAAATCTAGAATTCTGTTTTTCTGGATTATTATTTTTTTACAACTGCATAGAGAATACATTGATGTACCTTAACCTGATGCAGAGGTGGTGAATTATTTGGAAACAATTCTTTCTGACATTGATGCATGACAAAATAAGTACCTGTGATGTAGCTCTCCCTCTCCAATATAAAAAGGAGGAAAATCCTTATTTAAACTCAATTGGAATTACTGTACTTTAGTTTCCTTCAGATGGAATTACTTTGGTTTCCATCCTTATATTGGTATGTGTGTGTTGCGTCCTTACATATGGCCGTCTCTTCGTGACCCCATGTCCATGGAGTTTTCTTGGCAGGAATACTGGAGTGGTTTGCCAATTCCTACTCCAGGCGCCTAGAGCACCTGGTATTCCCTAGTGGTCTCCCATCCAAGTACTAACCAGGGCCGACCCTGCTTAGCTTCCAAAATCAGGCGAGATTGGATGTGCTTAGCGCATCTATAAGCAACTGTAAAAAAGAACGCATTTCCTCTCCCAAAAAATGTACCCTGAAGTCGTAGGGTGTCTGGTACCAAGGTCAGAGGGGCCACAGGATAAACCAGAAACCATCTTCCAAAGCCAGAAAGAAACCTTTGATCATTAACAGGAGATGCTTTCTAACCTGAGAGTACCGTTCTAGCTCCTGCCCCCATGCATCCTTTGGTGGACCTTTCCTCTCTGGTGTGTGTGCATTAGGGGTGGGTCAGTGGAGGGAGTGCCCTGGGAATGGCACAGGCCAAAGAAGGTGGGGGTTTCTTAATGGACAAAGTCCAGGGCAGTCCATGATCCTAACAACCAGAGAAATCAAGTGTGGCTTTTTTTAAAAAAAAAAAAATGACTGGCCATGCTGGCTTGAGTATGCTGGGAGCTATACTCCAAAAAAAGCTATTTTGCCCCGCTTTTGACTTCCACCATGGCTAGAGATTTCAAACACAAAGAAACAAACACCCAAAGCTGGTCTACCTGCTTGCGGTAGCCCTGGTCTCATGACAATTTTGCTGCTCTTTTTGCTGAGAAAGACTGCACGGCAAAAGATCGTGCCTTCACTCCGAAGAGCATTATTTTGGTACCTCAGCTGACCACGTGCCCAGAAGCGCACTTTAACCGCACCATTTTGTACCACCGCTAGGGGTTGTGTTAAAATACTTCTGTTATTGATGCACACTTTTTAATGCCTCAAACGAGGTGTGACTCCAGACAATTCACACCAATTAGATTCGTACCCCCTTTTCTGCCACTTCCTGTAGTTCTGCCTTGGTAATCGTTTATGCTACTGAATTGGTGGCATACCGGCATGCTGGCAAAAATTTTACTGGCTTTCTGCCTGCAATTACAATTGATTTTAAGGAGAAAAACTGCTACAAGCAGCAAGCACTTATCTCGCCTCCTGTAAATTGGAGATGTACTTTGCTTTGTTCTGCAATTGATCTTCAGGTCATAAATGCATGATTCTTTTGTGAGTCAGGACTCTCATTCATGATTTCTCCACCATATTCCTTGAATGCCAATATAATTCTACAGTCCCAGGGTGCCCCCCTCCCCCAGAAGAAGGGAATGATAAACTCACTTCTGAGTACTTTCTATGTAGAAAACTCAGAAAAGGGTCACCATAAGTTGATAGCACATCTAATGACAGTCCATTTTGTAACATATAGTTTAGTCTTTATATCAGAAATAATTAAAATAGTATTAATCCCAAGGGGCTGATTCAATTGGTCAGCCTTCACTAGAATGGACCCATTGACTGAATAGGGTTAGTTAAATCAACATTTATTTAAACTCCATTCATTGAAGGAGGTTCTTTCTATTTGGGAATAACAGATGGATTTCATCCAGTGGGTCTTCTTTAAGCATGGCCTACTCTGGATCTAACCAATGGTGCTGGTACTTAATCTTTTGACTTAGAAAGGGGATAAACATCTGTGGACTTCCAGTTTCTTAAGCCTATGACTTCTCTCAGCATTGCTAGTGGGAAGGAATTATGAGATGTTCTCTATCCTAGATTTAGCTGGCACATACATATAGACAATCAGAAAGTAACAATATGGAGACGTTTTGCTTATCGCACTCATGTTTCCCTTGTGTTTGTCTTTCAGTGTGGGGAATGGGTGCAGCTCCAGTTAGTGGAATCAGTTCCAAATTTATTAGAAATTGGCAGCAATCAAGAAGAGACCAAAAAATTATTGCAAGATCATGAACTCCTGCTGGCTAAGATTAAGGTAAGACATCGCAAGACAAAAAGCTTGGAATATTACACCTTTGGTCTGAAAGATGGGATGGTTAAAGCAGGCTTAATGTATGTGAAAGTAAATTTAATCGCAATCACTCCATGTAGGCTTGAGCAGAGTGTCTAAATGTTATTACAGTGGGGCTAACAATAATTAACAATGGCTTGATCCATGTAGATACTAATCAAGGGTAGTAGATAATAACTAGGTTTTTCTTTTCCAAACAGGCTGATTGTGGTCAGTATGTGCATGCATTTTAGCATCATTATACATATACAGCCTTTCTTAACAGCTGCACAATCTTTTAGCATACGGGTAGCTAATTGAAAATGAGGTGGCCCATTCACTATTAATCTGTGGATCCCTAACCACTTGGCATTCCTTCCACATGCTTGATTTAGCCAGGTTTCAATCATCATCTGTTGACAAGTGTTAGCAAAGGCCTTGGTGGCATGGCTAGGGAGACTAGATGAAAAAGAGGACAGGGCTCCTGTACCTTTAATAGTTATCCACAGCAAGCATTTGCAACAGGTGTAGCTTGAATTGAATGCCATGCCTCTTCTGGAGAATTATTACAACATGGGGACCCTGACCTCTTTTTCATTTGGCCGTCCTAGTCTTTTGACAAAACAATTATTAACATAGATGATGACTTATTCTCAAACATATCAAGGATGGATAATTTAATAGGGGTGGCCCAAATTGTCCTGTCACTTCAGCTGGGCATAAATCACACGGACCCCATTGAACTGTGATACTGCACGTGGCCCTTTTGACACAACAGCAGCCCTTCTGTGTGTGTGCGTGTGTGCGTGTGTGCATGTGTGTGACAGACAGAGAGACAGACAGAGTATTCTTACACAATTGTTATAAAAGCAGATGAAGTTACCAGGCTAGATCTAGGGGAGTGGTGGCAAACCTTCAGCACTCCAGATGTGTTGGACCACAACTCCCAGAATTCCAAGCCTATATTGCCAGTGACAAAGGACAGTGGGAGCTGTGGTTCAAAATATCTGGAGTGCTGAAGATTCGCCATCACTGATCTAGGGCAACGGCAGTGGTGCTAGGAGTTGAGGCAGTGTTGCTGCTGAACATGCCCACATACCCCACCCTATCCAAAGGAGAAGGACAATAGTCAAAATCATTTTAGAACTGGAGAGCTGGAGAAGTTCTTGTGGATCATCAAGTCCAGCTCCTTTCAAGGAGGCCCAGTGGGGAATCGAACTCCCAACCTCTGGCTCCACAGCCAAATATCTAAACCACTGAGCTGTCCAGCAATTGTAACAGCGGCTGGCCCACCTGTGCTTCGTTCAAGGAAAAGGAGGAAGCAGATGGTGCTGCTGAGGCAGTGATGAAAGGGAGAAGGATCAGTTTTCCCTCAAGATTGGCATGAATTGCCAGTTTGGCTGTTTGGCATGGTTCTTTTACCAGCTGCACAGCTGATCTGTGGCTTGGCATCCCAGCTTCTCCAGGCGGCGTGCACTTGGAGGGAACACTCAGCGGAGGTGGGGTGGGGTGCTGTGGTTGATTGAGCACTTGCTGGAAGAGGTAGGGCACTGATCCAGATATCAGCTATGGCCAGTAAACAACCATGCCAAAACACCGGACTACTGATTTGTGCCCATCCCTATTCCCCACCCAAAAACAATGGGGAGGGGGAAATGTCTTAAATAGATATTCCTGAGGGCTGCAAGGCTATGTGGTGGAAGCTCTTGAGAACACCGGGGCTCTGTCAGGGTGAGTAGCAGCAAACTTGACATTCTTCATATCCCACCACTAAGGCAACTTCCTTGCGGGCCTGATGCCTTTCCGGGGTTCGAAATTTTTGGCCTCTCTTCTTTTTTTAAACCTTGCTCCCCAAAACTATGAAGCAAATCAAGGGTGGTTAATATGCATCTGTCTAGTTTTACATTGCATGTGGAGAGACATGAGGATCAATATAGGTCCATTTTCTATTTATTGACTCAGTATATATCTGTGAAGATTCTCAGTCATCCAGGTGAGTTTATCTGGCAGTTGAGTCATGGCAACTGGACTTCTTTTTCTTGTGTGATTGAAACGTTTCGCTGCTCACCCAAACAGCTTTGTCAGTCTGAGGAAAGGTAGTTGTGAGTCCTCCATTTTAGTCCAGTTGCCAGAACTTAACTTCCAGAGAGATCCAGTATATAGGAATCAGATTTTTTTTTCATAGGGTAGATCAAACAAGGGTTTTGTGATTCACAGGGTAAAGTAGACAAAGCCAGATAAAAGGCTGTATTTATTAGGTTTTCATACAATGAACATTTTTGTATTTATTTCATTTAAGGCTTTTTTGGGCGGGAGCTTCTTTCGTTTTCATAATTTTTCATGCATTTTACCTGAAAGGGACCACCTCTTCTGTTTAGTTTTCCCATCCATGTTTTCTGGCACTGTGGAACTATGGAAACAAACTATTCCAAAAAAGCAGGGGAGGGGCAAAAATAATCAATCTCCTACAACAATAGGCAGCATGAGAAAGGGGGAGGGGAGGAGATACAGTAAGATAGAAACACTGAGCCCCAATTAAGATGGAGGACACCAGGGAGCTCAAAGCAAGGAACTGCTGAAGCAAAGAAAGAGCACTCACCGCAGGGCCCTTTTCTATATTAAACATTCTTCTCCTGGGCATTGTAATTAGCTGTTGATAGCAGCTTTCCTGATGCTATTGGAGGAAAATTTTCCAGCGCAATAAACAAAAGAATTCAACACAGAGACAAAAAAAATATGAAATTCTCATGCAACCCTCTTTTAGGAATCATTCCCCTTCAAGAGGCCGTCTTTCAGAAATTGACATAAAAACCCAAATATGAAAAAGGGAGAGAGCTTGTTTAGCTGTTTAGTTTTGCTTTTAAGCAAATACAAAAGGCAAGTGCAAGGAATGGGTAACCATTACTCATTAAGCAAAAAAAAAAAAAAGTTACATGATTTAATTAAAGTACAGTGGTTTCCCACCCGTTCGCGGTTCATATACTGCGGGCCTGCTATATTGTGGGGCCGCAGTATATGAAAAAAGGCCCCCTGGGATAAGGGGGAAAGGCCTGTTTCAGGCCTCCCGCATTTACCTCAGGACTGGCGCTGCCCTGAACGGGCCTGCGAGGGCCTTCTTGGGCCTTCTGGAGACCGTAAAAGGCCTGTTGGAGGCCTCAGAAATGATTTTCAGCGATCCAGAAGTCACTCCCAGTTTACTGGAAGTCACTTCTGGTTCGGAGGGAGGCCCTTTAAGGGACTCCAGAAGGCCCGGGAAAGGCCCTTGCAGGCCCATTTGGGGCAGCACCAGGCTGGGGGTACACACAAGGGCCCCCATCTAGGCCCCCCGGGCCTGACCTCACCTGCATCTGCATATCACAGATTTTCAGTTATTGCGGGTCTGGTCCCTAACCCCCTCGATTGGTGTGTGTGTGTGGGGGAGGGGTCACTGCATTTTCAAAAGAAATGTTGTGGCTTCATTTACTTAAAACTAATACTGTGTCACAGGCAGCATGGTAAGGTACTAAATGTCAGATTCTCTCCAAAGCAGACTTATTTATAAACAATTGGCAGAATGTATGTGGGGAGGAGAAGGAATTGGTGACAAATGGTTCTACAATAAAGCCAGTCTCTGTTTTACCATCGATGTCATGAATCAGTCTAGCCCATAATCCTCTGTTCCTCGTGCGTGTTGTAATGTTGGTATTGGCATGCTTTGTGCACATTACTTTTAATACATAGGAGGCTTAAACACTTATCTGTTAAATTAAATTTTGCTATGCATGGTAGCTGTAGATCTCATGGAGCGGCAGCTGTGATGTTTCTTAGGATGTTCAGCTACACCGTGCCAACACTGATATTCTAATCCACATAAAGAATAGTCACAGAGTGTGTCGCTTGCCAGAGGCAAAAATATGTAATTCTTTTATTTAGCGCACTGAACAATTGAAAAGAATGGTTTCATTACAGTTCAGGATTGTTAACTGCTGTGAATTGGATTTTTTAAAGCAATAGTGAAAGATTATTTTTTTAAAAAAATCTCTAAGCACATGTTTCTGACAAAAATAAAAAGAATTGGGTGAATCCAAATATTACTCAAAGCTATTCTAAAGAAAAACATACTTGGGGGAGAAATGTGGACTTGTTTCATTGTTAATATCTTTCACCTAGTAATAAATGGTGAAGATTGTAATTTGAGTTTATTCTCTCTCCTTAAATTGGCAATATCTTTATTGTGTCTGTCATTCACCAGTGCTGTAGTTCTGGCACTGGATCCCACCATCTTCCAAAAGAAAGCTTGATAATATCTCTATTTGTGCCTTCTATCCAAGGAGATAGAGCTACAACTGTGTGGTGAAAAATTTGGTTTTGCTACTTCTCCCCTTGATAGGACTATCTTTTGGTGGAACTCTTTCAATCCTGATGTGTGTTTCCTGCTGGAAAATGGTGCAGCAACGCAGCAGCTTGTGGGCATGAAGAAGACTTAGTTTAGAGGCAACCATTTCACTATGCAGTGCAGAATGTGTTTCTTTAAGAAATAGTAAGCAGATGGTAAGAGAGAGGCTTCCCACCCTTCAAGCCAAAGCCTTTTAAGTCTTGCAGTTTAGCAGTCCAGGGCAGAACCTGGGGCAGCAGTAGTAGTCTTGGCCTGGAGGTATCAAAGGTTTTTGGCTGCTTAAAGCAAAGCTGTTCTCCTGGAAAGTGTTCTGGGTACCTTTCACTAGCACTCTGAAAATGCCATGCGAGTCCAAACTGTTGGTTCCTATTTGTTTTATCTCTTGCTTTGGCCTTGCCACTGGCTGCACTAGGGAACAGGTTAGTGGAACCAGAATCCAGACCATCATGGATGGCCTCTATTTTTAGAATTAAATTAGACTGCAAATGACTCACTAGTGAAATCACTAGGGGGAGGCCCGGGCTGACCAGGATTGGTGAGGTCATGAACCACCCAGATCAACTCTGCCTCGTAGTTTGAGGCCCCACCAATACAAAGGGACGCATAAGATATTTTGTGTCCTTAATTGCTCAAACATATCACCTGGTCAGCGAGCGAACTGCAGCCCAGTTAAGTCTCATCCAGTCTTTCCCCCATCTGCACTCACGCCTCCTCTGTTCCTGCTTCATCGCCTGCAATTCTGCCGTATACCATGGAGAAGGGTGGGTGCTACACTGGAGAAGGCACTCAGGGGTGATCCAGTCAACAGCCTGGCTAGCTTCTCCATAATTCCTTTCCACCAGAGCGTCCACCGGATCATCAGCCAGGCTGTCCGGCAAGTTCCCAAAGGCCTCAGAAAACAAGACAGGATCCAGAAGCCTCCGGGGGTGGGCGCAAACAGATGGGCCCTGCTCCCCACGGGGTGGGGTGTCGATTGTTAGGGGAAAAGACAGCAGATAGTGATCCGGCCATGACATGGGCCGGGAGGACATACTCCCGATCCCCGGATTGAAATCCACAACGGTAGAGGAAAATACCAATATATAATTATCTTCCATCCTCCGCAATAGTACCCATGACAATGGCATCCAAAAGTTCAGGCAGTTTACATGTTTGGAGATATACAGAGTTCAGGTCAACCCCCTTGTTGGTGTTTGATGACAGACTTTATTTAGACTGGTCTCTGAAGCAAGCAGCTGCTAATAGTGATGTTATAAATGAGGCAAAAAATTAAAAACCCAATGTTGTTTAAAGAGGAGATCGTGACTTTGACTGTGGCAGGAAAAGGAGAGGAGAGGGTGGTGGTGGTAGGAGTAGTCTTGTTTGTGGTTTTAATTCACTGGAATAAGGATTCCTAGTTCAGGGGTCTGTTTGCCCTCCTGTCCACCTCTAATCCCACTCCCCCTTTCACTCTCTCTGATGGGGGAACTATATAACAAATCTGGCAAAGCTAACTTCTTGCTTGAGGGCCTTGTCTGTGCAGGTCAAAAGGGCATGGGAAACAAGCCTATCATTTTATCTCAACTCCATTCTGTTAGTCACTGCTATCTTGTCCTATTTATTTCCAGGGGAGTACAGAGAGATTCGTTTTCTCTTCATCCTGCCCACTGTTTTATATTTTGTTTGACCACCTTTCTTCCTCTTTGCAATGGAAACAGGAAGAAAAATGTTTGCAAAATGACAGTGTTATGTTAAACTTCTCACTGGTAATAATACTCTACAGGTGCATCGAGGTAACACCCATGCATTTGGTTAAGGTTATGTCAGCTGTCGTTTGTGTGATTTGTGAGAGCGGTGGCCTTGTTTCCTGTTCTGTGTTTAATCTGGATCAACCTCACGTTCATGTGAATGGGTCCATACATTCTTGATAGGTTGCCAACATGCTGTTCTTTGTCATAATCAAAGGTCACACTAGAATATAATAGTGTCTGGAACATGTTACATCAAATTGACTGTATAGAGTAAGCTTTCATTTTCAGAAAGTAGGCTAGATGATACCTTTATTGGCCACTACTAAAACAAAAAAAAAGTAAGCTAAGCTTTCAATAGAAAGCGATTTTTATCAAAGCATTGTACCAAAAATGAAATCTTGATAGAGGATGTAGTCTATCAGGCTCTGAGAATCTTTTTGTTGAGATTGCATTTTTGGGACAATGCTTTGATAGATATAACTTCTATGAATTTTCAGAAAGGCAAACATTGCCAATAATTTGGTCCAGTTTCTTTGAGAGATGTTTTGATTGCTGTTAATTATTTTATTTGGTCCATTTGCGGCACCCAAATGGCAAAACACTAATTTATATGCAAATATTCAAGGTGAACAAATCAGAGGGCAAATGTATTCTTGAAAACAAAATTTATCACATTTTTCTTTGGCATTTCTAATCTTTGACTTTTTAAAAGGGACATTTCGGGACCCTCAGCATATTAATAGCTAATCCTGCTGTTCAAGTTTTTTTCCATTTATTAATTACGGGAGTGCTTCGCAGTACCCCCCAAGTGAAAGGTTTCTGCTTTGGCCTTTATAAAATAGTTTTGTGTGGAGCATGAATTGCTTTCACGGGTAGAAAATGTGCTTGTTTTGTGAGGCATCTTTCTCTTCACAAGCCTCTTGCTACAAAGCAGTTCTTGTGCCAAAGCCTTCCACACAGGGATCCGACTAAGGACACTTCTTTTCATTCTTACATAGAGATAGCTTTACCATTGGGCAGAGTGAGGTAGCTGTGCAATATTGCAGATTTGGGGAGTCATGAAAAGGCCCCAAATTGTTGATTTGTTGCTATTGGGTTTTTATTGTTGAACTAGGGAGGGGTTTTTCTGTTTCATTTGCTGAAATGATTTGGCTGGCTTTGGGCATTATTGTCCTTGGTGCCTTGGTTAGTGCTGTTCCTGATATACCTGCTTACCTTCTCCTTCTGACCTATTTCCTCAGTGCTTATTCTCCTCTACCCAAGTCCCCTGTGAAAAAGATTCTTTGTTGAACCATGATGCATGTGTATTGCAAAAGCCAACATTCAAGAAAAGACATAGGGACTGCACAACATGATCCTGTCGGGGTCTGCTTGTACAGAAGTCCCATTGAAGGCCATAGGGCTTACTCCCAGTTACAAGGTACAGGGTGGCAGTCAGTGGGACTTAAGCTGCAACAGGAGTCCTCAGTGGGAGAGTAATGGAGTACAGTAACCCCCTGCCATTTCTCAGTTCATGAACTGCGGTCCCGCTATATCGCTGGACCGCAGTACCTCCCCAGGCTCCACCTGATTAGCGCTGGGGTGGGGGAGAAAAACCCTTATTTCCCTACCCCAGCGCCTATGAGCTGGAGCCCGGGGTGTGGGGAAGGGGGGAAAATGGTTTTAAAAGCCCGGGCTTTTAAAACCTTTTTCTCCCTTCCCCAAGCCCTGGGCTCCAGCTCGGTGGTGGATCAGATTCCCCAATACTGCTTGCCCGGGCTACTCCAAGAAGTCTCGGAGCAGCCCAAGTGGGCAGTGGCGGGGGATCAGATCCCCCAATCGCTGCTCACCCATGCTGCTCCAAGAAGTCTTGGGGTGGTGTGGGCAAGTGGTGGCGGGGGATCAGATTCCCCCCCGCCTCTCACCCGCCCCCCTCTCTCTCTCTCTCTCTCTCTCTCAGGGATGGAGAGGGGCAGCAAGAGGCAGAAAGTGTCAGGAGGACCTGCTGATTATTGGGAGGCTGTGTGTGTATGTGCACACTCGTGTGTGTGTTGGCGAGGGCACCGCAGGGTGACTGCGTGTTATGTATGTGTGACGGGGTGCCCACGGGTAGACATGCAGCAGGGCACCCCCAGATGCTGCTCCCAGGGACAGGTGTCCCCTTTTGCCCCTCCCTAGATACGTCACTGTCTAAAACCCTGCAGAGCCACTGCCCACCCATGCAAACGACATCAAACTCATTGGACCAGTGCTGTGACCCAGTACAAATCAGTGCCCATAAATTGACTCTTAACATTAGGGAGTGTTTGGGGTTGGTATAACAAAGAACAAGATTGTAGCAAGTCCCAAGGGGAATCAATATAAATTACCATTTGCAGTACTGAACAAAACCTAGCAAGAGGAGCTCATTCTAGGAGATTTTAGCATGATGTGTAACCTGAACATTGATAGAAAACACTGTGTAGACAGTCCCACTGTTAAATATGACCTGACCTTTCAGAATCCATTACATAAATACAACTAGACAGATACATGGTGACATTTACATGCAGATAATCATGAGTATCCATACTTTTATCTGTGTTGTAACAATCACTCTTGGATTGTTGTGTTCTGATTATCTGATCCTTTAATAGCACCCATTACCAAAGCATGTATTGGGCTTCAAACTGTTCTTGATCATCTGGCTACCCAGTCAACTCTTAGCAAAGCAAAGTGTTCTGCTTAGGAGAGGCAACGAACAACCCAAGGTGAGGTGTATGTGTTCACATAAAAGCTACCTTAGAAAAATGTAATGCAAGACCTATGACTCAGTCAAGGAAATTAAACAACTGGAACAAGAACATAAAAGCATGGGCTGTATCAAAATGAACAGAAAGCTAAGACAAAACAGAACAGAACTTGAGGCTGTGGAGACTGGAGAGTAATAAGAAAGCCATTTATGTACCTAAAGAAAAGATACTATGACTTCAGAAAAGAAACACTCCAAGGCAGGCATGACCAAATCCCCCCCCCCCCCCTGATGTTTTGGATCACAACTCCCACAGTCCTTTGTCATTGGAAATACAGGCTTGAAATTCTGGGAGTTGTTGTCCAAAACATCAGGAGGGCCAAAGTTTGGACATGCCTGCTCCAAGGTATTGGCTAGTATGTACACTGAAAAGCATCATGCCCATAATCTGTACAACAAAGATTGCTGTATGGCAAGGAAACCAGGGGGCACTGTAGCAAATTTTATGCCAACAACTCCAAAAAATAGAAACTGAGCACTCTCCAGGGATGTGGGCTCATGTGTTGTGACTTGCTGTCAAGCCTGAGGTTTGGTTTTGCTTTTGCCTCTCCTTACAAAATAAAAAATAAAAAAGCACTTTTCTAATTACAAATGGATTCCTGGGGGGACCCACTTTGGAGTTGAATAACTCAGTCCTCCAAACACCAAAGCTGCCCAAAATTGAGGAGCTTACAGGGAAGAGCTTGAGGAAGCTCCGCTGTGATTCCCATGCTGCTAGATGCCTGGGATCACTATTTTTGAGCACATAACTTTCCAATTATAAATGATTTTTTTCCTGGGGGAACCACTTTACATTTTTTCCCTGGGGCCCCATGGCACAGTGGTTAAATGCCTGTACTTCAGGTAAAACTGTGCTCATGACCTGGGGTTCAATCCCAGGTAGCAGGCTCATGATTGACTCGGCCTTTCATCCTTCTGAGGTCGGTAAAATGAGTAGCCAGCTTGCTGGGGGTGGAGGGCAATGTGTAGCCATTACTGTAAAATGCCCAGAGACTACTTGAAGTGGTATAGGGTTGTATATAAGCAGAACACTTTGCTTTGCTTTGCTTTTGAATAACTTAGCCCTAAACTTCAACCCTCTCTAAATTTAGAAGGCTTAACAGTAAGAGTCCAAGAAAGGTACCCGCCAAATTTGGTGCCTCTGCGATGAATTGTTTTGTTTTAAAAGGAAAAGAAATGGCAGTTTGTTTCATTTTGTCACAAAATGTGTTCTACTGTTTCATTTTGTAACAAATCAGTGTAATGAAACAATTAAACATATTTTTGTTTTCCATTTGGTGCTCATCTCTAGTTTCCATACTCAGGCTACTGGCATGGAAGAAAAGGAAATAATTTTTATTAGACTGCTGGTACACAAAAGTTGATGATCTGGCTTTATCCAAAAAGGGGACACAACAGTTAAGCAAACCAAAGAACAAAGGGAGACAATAGATTTTAGATCTGTTTAGTTTTCACTTATTTGCTCAACAAAAATACATGAAAATAGCACCAACTGCACATGGCAAAGTATAGACCAATATATCTGCACCACACTGCCTGGATTATTCAAAACATATCAAATGAGATAATAGTTGGTGTCCTTGTAGCTGATTTTATGATAAGATAATGCTTCATTCTCCAATTTTAGCAACATCTCTGTAATCAATAGAAAAGGAAATAGCAGGGGTATGCTTTGTTTTTATCATTGTATTCATGTCATGGAAGAAAGTTTGATCTTTTATAATGTGTGCTGTTTGTGTGATAAACTGGAATGCTTTTAAAAATGACAAAAGCTTGTTATTGAGGACAAATTGGTTGGAATAGTCAGCAAAATGATTGAAAGTCAGAAATGAAAGGCTAAGGAAGATTGGCTATTGTCTCCATTTTTGTGCAATTTTCATAATCATCATCTTGTTGTGACAGATCTAGCAAGGTGGCTCCTTCTCCCACTATCTCCAGCTATTATGGAGATGGAGGTGTCCAACGTGTTTATGCAGTTGCCATGGTTTTTCTGCTGTACTTCAATATAGGGCTTAAATATATACTGATTAGTCTGGGTAATTTTCGCATTAAACCAAGCGACTGTGTTCTTTTGCAAATGTGCTGGGGCATTAAACTGGCACAGTCTTTTGATTTGAATGTACCTTCCAGTGAAACGGGCTCTGTTCTCACACATATCTCCTAACCATGGTGGGTTAGGTATAGGCTAAATGTGTCGCACTTTCTCATCTTGTTAAAATTTATGAGATACGTTCAATTTAAATCCCGTTGATTTCAAATGAGACTAAAGCATGACGGATTTAGTCTGTAATCAATCCAGCAGGTTGCTGGTTATAGCTGTAATATAAAATGTACTGGTTAAGACCCTGTTGATATTTGTTTAACCATTTGCATATCTTCCTGCTAACCAATGAGGTGCCAGAGTGCATCTCAGTTCTGCCTTATCACTCAGTTTTGTCTAGTTACAGAAGCACCAGCAAGATTCTGTCCATTGTTAATTACAGCTCCATGCATCGCATTCTGCATGAGGTGAAAACAGGTTGCCTCCTGAGTTTAGAAATCACTCAGCTAATACAGTATCCTGTTGGTATACCATTTCTTCTCGGCCTATTTTATTTCTGCATTTGTAAGCATAACCTTCTTCCAGAATACACATTTCCCAAAATAGTCTGATATGTTTCTTTTATTGAATACTACATTATAAAACTAGTCTGGGATGTTTCTTTTCTATTGAAGACTACATTATAAAACTACATTATAAAATTCAGAAGAGTGTGCACCTTTCTTAAACAGAATAGTACTGATTTTTTTTATTAGTCCGGAGTAAATGCAAAAAAAAAAATCAGTTTGTAAAGAAACTCACAAAACTGAATGCTTCAAGGGGTAAATCTAGAGCTTTTATCACAGGTTCATTGAGGCAAAATACCTGCAAGTAAATGTCTCCTAAGTTTTTAGACATAATTTATCAGACTTGTTTGGTAGGGATAAATAACTGTCGGCATAGACACTTTGACCCTCTATGAGTTCTTCTTCTGAAGTAACTCTGGGCAAAAGAAAAGACTGATACCATGAGCAGTTATTACTCTGAGAGTATGGAAGCAGGCCTAAAGCAAAATGAATCTTGCAAAACAAGTGAATGCAACTTGTTAATACAGTACCTTTATATTTATTTATTTATTTTTATTTTTACCCCACCGGGCTAGTGCGTACACAGTGCTGTGGGCAGCTTACAAATGGCAAAAAGCTGGGCATTACAATAAAGAACATAAAATAAAATAAAACAAAATAGCAATCAACATAAAATGTAATTCCACTTCAAAATGTCGTTGTTTTACTTCTCTAAGCCATATGTCAAAGTGTGATGGGAAGACATATGTAGAAAATAATTCATGAATTCTAACTTCCCATTGTTATTCTGCCAAAATTGTCCAAAAGTATTTAAATAAAAGACAAGGTTACCTTACATAACCAAGGTTTATAAAAATGTATTTTATTCTCAATCACTCGAGTTATAAAAATAGCCCATCTGGTATTGTTCAGAGATTGGCCATTTGGAGGATAACTACAAAGGCAAATGGATCTACTGTGAAGTTGAACCTGGGAAATTAGATTTCCCTGGTTAATTTCCTTCAAATGATGATGCAGGAATCCCCCACTCCAAAAGGGAGAGAATTGGCACACAAAATGATTGTTTGCAGTTTGTTAAGGCAGCCCTGTTCTGCTGCGGTAACTAGATTTGCAGGGAGTAGGCTTAGAGTAGAGCTACATTAGCAAGAAAGGAACAAGGCTGATTGGTAATTTCCTCCTCTTCCGTGGCAACTTTTTCTTTTCTTTTTTTCTTTTATCACCTAGCAGTCTTAGAGCCAGGGTAGCAGGGCTTTAAAAGGAAAAAATAGAAGAGGAATCATAAAGGAAAACCAAGCAGACTCGGGCACTAGGTTTGTGGGGGAGAATTCAAATGGCCGTCGGTTTCCACATTTATCTGCCTCTCACACTGTTGCCATCATCAGCTGGAATGGCTTCAAATAGAACAGAAGCAAACCCCTCTGCCTTGGCGTAAGTGATCACACTGTCTGATCTGATGCAAATGCATTCATTTCCCCCCAAAATAAGAGCTCCAAGAGTGGATTGGGGGGGGGGAGGCAAACTCTGGGTTGATTCACATTAACTTGTACATTGTGTATTCAACAGAAAAAACACCAGACTCTGATCTTCTCCAATCCCAGATAATTCCCCACATTATGTCTCAATGGAGTTGCTCCCTTACCCAATACTTATTAGCCTCTGAAAGGAAAACTCTGTAGTTAACAGGCCAGATCCAGTTTTAGGCATATGGAGCCCTATGCCCATCTGTATAAAATTTTAAAAAATTACCTTATTGTCAGTTTGTTGATGTTATAGATTTTGTAATCTAGTAACAAATCAACCACATCATCAGTTGTGTTTGCAGAAAGGTAGCTCAACAGATAGAAAAGGCACCGTCTAATGAAAATAGACAGAAAACAGAAACACTGAGAAGATCCTCCATGGATGTCTAAGGTTGGAAGCTCAAGTTTCTCTCTCTTTATGTACTCCTAATTTGTTGGCTCTGGGCATTCAAGATGACCTCTGGAAGGCTTCCATAGACTGTGTGCTAGAATCTTCTGAAAGACCCAGCCATCAATGGTCAAAAACAGAACAAATGAACAAACACACAAATCCAGGAGCCATGACTAGCAGAACAGCCAAAACAGAGAGTGTTTCCTGAATGTAGGAACTTTGAAACGTAGCAATCAAAACCAGCAGAAGTTGAATCCATGGGTCTCAAAACATCACACTCTAGAGTTTTGAAAAAATTATTCCCAGAATTTCCAAGGTACAATTTGGGTGGGATTCTGGCATCCAGTAAGCAAAGGCTGATACTTCACGTCCCTCTCGCTGCAGTTCGCGGCCCCGCTGGAGACCGGTTCGAAGGAACGGGACCTCACGTCCTTGTGGGGTCAATCCGAGTTCACCCCGACCACGCTCCCTGAACTGTGCTCCAAGGGGGTGAGAGATTCCCGTCCTGGAACTTGGGAATCTTTTCAATCTGCTTCTTGATCTGCCCCCCAGGGGACGTGCAGTTCCTCTTAACCCACATTGAGAAAATACAGTACTTAGTGCGATTACTTTTTTTTTTTTGGTTGAGAAGTGGGGAGGAACATCGGTATTTCGATGTATCGAACAACAGGAATTATAACTCCTTCTTATGAATCCATTTTCTCCATTTATCAACCAAGATTCTTCCTCGAACAGTTCACCCTGGTTTGTGTTTGTTCCTTACCGCCAGGTAAGGATCGAGGACGTGCGGTTAAAGTACTGCCGGTTTCAATCAGCATGCCCGTGAGTACGGGGAAACAGGGGCAGAACCGGCATTAGGTCACGTGACTAAAACCGATTTCAACACGGAGGCAAGTTCACCTCGGCTCGAGGAAGGACGTGAAGTAACCGTCTAAGTTTCACATCCGTGTTCTCTGCTCCTCCCTGTTTTATGGATGGGTTGAAACTATTTAATCATAGTTAAAAGAACAGAGAGGGGACGTCAGATCACCTTCATCACATCATAACTGTGTTTTCTTCATCATGGAAGAGCTTTTTATCTGTGTGCTATATGTGATTTGGGTCTAAATTAAGATTCGTGGAAATAAGGGTTTACGTTCTGCTGACTGTGCCCTGGGTGGTATATGGTATGGTAGAGATGATACGTTGTTGTATAGAACATCTCGTTTCTCCAAGATAATGAGTTTTCAGCAGCTTGTAAATTCAGTTCTTGTAGCAGAAGATTCCGCAAAATGGTTTGCATTTTCAGGGCATTGAACCTCTTAGGATAATGTCCAAATGACCTTGTGACAGAGCTTATGTTATCTTTCTACAGTGTGACCCCTGATGCCCTTGTGTACTGTAAAGATATTTTAAGCAACTGCAGTTCAAAATGCTATCGGTGATGGCACATGCATGCCAGGATTAGAGCAAGCAATCATGTCTTCTAAAGCTGAGTGCCTGGAAAACCCTGTGCGGGGAGGGCGGCAGTGTCTGAGAGAATCAGATGGAAAGCAGGAATACGAGCTAAGCCCTCTCCAGATGTCTATGATTGGAAAACCCAGGTTTCGTCTTACTTTATGGTTAGAAATGACCAAGTAATTGATCAAATTACCAAAAAAAAAAAGAAAGAAAGAAAGAAAAGAAAAGAAAAGAAAGGAAGGAAGAAAAAAGAAAAAAGAAAAAAAAGATAAGAGGTAAAAGAAGGATAGCATCTGCCACAGGATGTGGTGATGGCATCTGGCCCGGATGCCTTCAAAAGGGGATTGGATAGATTCTTGGAGGAAAAGTCTGTCACAGGTTACAAACCATGATGGAGATGTGTAAATCTCCAGGCTTAAAACCGGGGTACTTCAAGGGCCAGATGCAGGGGAGTGGTATCAGGAGACAAATATCTAGTCTAGTGCGCTCCCGGACGCATCTGGTGGGGCCACTGTGAGATACAGGAAGTTGGACTAGATGGGCCTTTGGCCTGATCCAGCATGGCTCTTCTTATGTTCTTATGATCTTATGTTAAGTTAGGGAAGGCTATTCTGTAAAACCATATTTTCAGTAGTTTTTTTAAAGGTTTGAAGTGAGAGTGCCAGGTGAATTTCTGGTGGTAGGTGATTTCATAAATGGGGAGCAACCACTGAGAAGGCCCTACTCCTTGTCACAGCTTTGCGAATCTCCCTCTGGGTTGGGACTCTCAAATGTCCTGCCTGGCTAGCATGAGTGATCCGGGCAGTTCTTCTTGGGAGGAGCTGCTGTCTGATACTGAGGTCCCAAACTGTTTAGGGCAGTGATGGCAAACTTTTTAGAGACTGAGTGCCCAAACTGTGATTCAGAACCCACTAATTTTTCGCAAAGTGCTCATACAGCAATTTAACCTGAATACAGGTGGCGGTGAAGGGGTGATGTTGGGTTCCCACAGAAAGAGCTCCGAGTGCCACCTTTGGCACCTGCGCCATAGGTTTGCCAACACTGGTTTAGGGCCTTGTATGTTCACATCAAAATATATAACCCATAGCAAAGCCAACCAGGATAAGAAGACAATATAAAGATTCTTTTTCTTTTCGGATATGTCTGCAATCTGCCTCTGTCCTTGGTCAAAATGTGCAGGTTCTTTTGAAGAATTTGGGAGTTTGTTATTATTAAGGAATGTTTGGGGTATATCTTTACATGACAACACCTCTGTCCCTGTTATAGTACAATATATACTAGATTTATGCTAAATCTTAAATTACTTGGTATAAAATTTCTAACGACCCTTTATACGCAACTGAGCAGAGTTTAATGTTTTTATATTAAATGAGGTATTACATTAAGTTTAGAAGTCCCTATAGTGTTTATAAAAAGAGATCCATATACTACTGCTGGACCATTCAGTGGTTTAAGGCATCTGCAGAGCCAAAAATTTCGAGTTCAGTTCGCCTCTGTGCCTTCTTGACAGGGGCTGGACTTCCAGCTCTGCACTTCTAAGATTATTGCTATATTCTACTGTATTGTTATTATGCTGTGGAGTAACAGAATTACCAACAAGTTGAGGAGCCGTGTAGCCATCACAAAAAACAATTACAAAAGTGGGGCAGGTGATTATTATTAGGCTACTATAAAAATAACAAGGCATTGCTAATATTTCAGGGGCAAAACCCTCTTCCTCAGAGCAGTACCAATAGGTTTTAGCATGGCAAAAGATGGATTTGCCAGGAGTTATTTCTTAGATGAAGAGTCCTTGGCAAGATGGGAAAAAAGCCAGGCAGTTTACTTGAGGCTCGGAGCCTGGATGTTCTTAGGCTGCATCTGAATTGAAAGGAGGGTGTTTTAATTGTCCCAGTCTTTCCAAAGACATAGCACTGCTCGGGCTCTCATGTACACACATTCACACCTCTCCTCAATGTGACTTGTTGAGGCCAAAAGCCCCTGATTTGTCAGCGACAGGGTGGGTGGGTGGGGATGGTGCAGAAGGCCCATGCATTTCATTTGATGATTGGGATAAAATTTGGAAAAGTCCACTGAGTGTAGCCAATTGGATCAAATAAAAGGAAAGAGATTACCCAGTGTTGCAATCTTGTCTCCGTTGATGGTTCCATTAGCCTCTTTCTTGGTACGTAGTGGGGTCGGTTCATTCCTGGTATCTCAGTATTTCCAGTTGAAGCAAAACAAGTTGAGGATCCGTGTAGCCATCACCAAAAACAAATACAAAAGTGGGACAGGTGATACCTTTAGGCTATCTTTAGGATGCCTTTAGAATTACCAACAGTATCCGAAAAAAATGAATCATTCCAAGAAAAGTGCAGTCTCTTATCCACCAGACCTTTCTCTGACACAACCTGGCTAAACTGGTACAGATATTTATGTTTCTCATTCTGCAGAAACCTTTAGTAAAAGGGGAAAGATTGATAGAATCTGAAGAGGACACAGTGGAACTTTTTAGAAAAGTTCGAGCGCACTTGTAATGATGTCAGCAGTAGTTTCTAAAAGTATCCACAGAAACTCATTCTCTTTGTACAAATCTTAAATTTGTCTCATGTCTGCCCTGAAGCGTGCTTTTATAGTATCGGATGTTTCAATCTCTTGGTGTTGTGGTTTCTTGACAACAGCTTTTAAAATGCTCTTGTGAACAGGCTCACTGCACCTCCCAGAATCCCTTGTTCAAATCAATACCTGTGTCTGTCTGGAAATCACACAAATGTCAGCTGCTGGCTTTGCTCTGTGCACAAAATATAATGAGCGGTAAGAGGAACAGCTGGCATTGAAAACAAATTGGCTGACTTGAAATATATTTATTGAATTCATAGGCTGTTCTGCCCAACAAGAGAAGCGCATAATGGCCAAACATGCCCATTTACCTATTGGCAGATAGCTTCTAATTAAAAAATAAATTGCTCATTGAGATTCATCATGCCAGAAGCTTAGAAACAAATTTATTAGTGTAATTAGCAGCATCAGAAAGAAGTAGCACAATATGAGCTTAAACGCTGATTTTTAAGAGTGCTATATAACAAATCACAAGCCATGTGTAGTCAGTAGCGAGAACGTCTTTTTGGCACCATGGTGGTGGTGTGTTAATTGTATTATGAGGGTGTGCTTAAATGTAAAACAGGCATTGGGCACTTTGGCAGCCTGTCCAGTCTCTCATGAACTCCCATACTGAAAAGATTGCATCTGTCCACTTAGCCCCATATGTTTATTAATGAGCTTGGAAACACCACTCTTATTTTGGACTACAACTCCTTGAATACCTAACCAGCATGAATACAAAAAATATTCTAAGCTCTACTACATGAAAGAGGATCTTTGCCTAGTCCTTGATGAATCTCATGTGCCCCATTGTGTCTAGGATCCTCTGATAACCACCTATCCTTATGTTAACAAATGTCTAATTAAATATTGATTGTCTCTGCTGAAATTGGTAATGATGACCACTTGCATAGATGACTTTTGAAAGACTCGGACAAGCTAAGTACAGAGCACAGGTGTGTCTACCTGCGGCTACGGCGTACAACATCTAACGGAACCTCGGTGGAATTGTCATGCTGTGGGCTGACCATGGAGGAAGGTCACTGCAGGCATAACCTTCTGGTTTGTAAGCACCTACAAGCACCAGTCTGGTCCGTGCTAGAAAGGGGATGCCAAAATAATGCAGCTTGACCTGGTCCAACAAGGATAATATCAGGGAGTTTCGAAGGACCCCAGTTCAGTGCTATAATATAATGTGAGCATCCATAGGTAATTCTGTTAAGCAAATTTCTCCTATCTCTGGAATTTTTTATGTACAGATTTTATGTTATACAAACCGTTTGTTATACGAGGGTCCACTGTACTACTATGTGAATGTGCTGCATGATAGTGCATGCTGCCCATTGATTCCTTACTTTGAAGAAGAAAGGAGACAAAACTGAGAAGGGATTTAGTGTATTCAAACAATCTAGCAATGTTAAATTAATCTAGAAGTTAACCATACTTTTGGATCTGAAGAGCACTTTAAGGTATCCATCTGTGCTTCATTCAGCTGAATGAGGTGAGGAAAGGGAGAGTAAACAGATCGCACTGTGGTATTCAAGATCTAATTGTTAGAACAATACAATAGTGGAGCTCACTGGCTCAGGAGATTGTAGGTGTTCCAACACTGGAGGCAAGAGATAATTGGACAACCATCTGTCAGATCTGCTTGAATTTGGATTTGTGCATTGAGCAGGTGGAGGGACTTGATGACCTTATGGACTCTTTAAAATCCTCTGATTCTATGAATGATTAGCACATTCTAGTTAAGCTTTATTTATTTATTTGATTCATATACCATCTATCTGACCAAAGGTCACTCTGGGCAGTTTACAAAGTGGGAACATAAATAACACAACAGCTGTTCAATATACAAAACACAGTAAGTGGATAAAACCATTAACAACCATAATTCAATCAAAAATAATGAACTAGTGACAAAAATCTAAAATCATATGAGAAGGCAAACAGAGGGGGAATAGAATATTAAAGACTGGATCAGTGGGATAGTTGTCAATAGTCAGGGAAAGCCTTTCTAAACAGCCAGGTCTTCAGCTGTTTTAAAAAAAAACACAGGATGGGTGCCAGACAGATCTCAGAGGGGAACTGGTTCCACAAGCGTAGTGTGACCACTGAAAAGCCCGATTCCTGGTGGATGTCTTGTGGGCTTCCTTCGGGGTCAGCACCCTCAGATAACCTGCCTGAGAGGAGTGAGTGTTGCGGGCAGTATTCTGTGGTAAGAGCCATTCTGACAGATAGTAGGGTCCTAAACCGTTTAGGGCTTTGCATGTCATCATGAAAACCTTGAAGTCAATACGGAACTAGATCGGCAGCCAGTGCAGTGCAGCCAGCGAAGGGGTTATATGTTGGGGTATTTTTTTTTACACCTGTTGCTAATCTGGCCACAGTATTCTGCATGAGCTGAAGCCCCGCATTAACCTCGAAGGTGTTGGAGACCTTAGTCTGCTTGGCCCAATTACCCCTCACAGAGCAAGTATAGAGTCAGATACAAAGTTAATCTATAATAACTTCAGAAGAGGTTTTTATTATTACAGACTTTGTAATTTCAGCAGTAATAAGTCAAAACATAAGAGTGAAAAAGAAAATAGTCGTTTATCTTACATATTCCATGTTAATCTAATTAATCTTGAAGAATCTGCCTAACTAAGTAACCCATCTCCTAGAGCTGGATGGCATAAATTCAAGTGTGAATCTCCATCTAAGAAGATATCAGGAGAGGAAGGCAGTCATTTCTTAACTGTTTACATAAACCCTCCATGCTTGGGACCTGTCTATCTGGTGGAGCGGATCTCCCAGAGGGCAACTTCGTCCAGACCGACCAGAGCTTCACTTTCCCTCTCGCTTCAGGTGGCCGCACCTAGAGAGACCCAAAGGGTCTTTGCCCAGAATCGGGCATTCTCGGTGGCTGCCCCGACACACTGGAATAAACTGCCGGTGGAGACTAGGCTGTTGGAGCTGCTGCCCACATTTAGAAGGGCACTGAAGACCTTGCTCTTGAGGGAATGTTTTGGGTAGTCTTTGAGCACCCAGTGCCCTGTTATTAGATGTATGTCTGCTGGCTCCTGATCTGCCTTGCTGGAGTTTGATTGTGTAGTTTGGCTGTTGATGCGTTATGCATATTGTCATTTTTTATTTGTTCTTTTGTATGTTATTATCTCAACCATTATGTTTTTATTATTGTATTTGATCCACTATGTATGGTGTTTGTATGTTTGAGCAAGCTGTCTTTGCAACATGTTGCACACCGCCCAGAGTTCCTTCGGGAAAACTGGGTGGTTAACAAATACAAAAATAAATAAAATAAATAAATAAAAACTGACTCACTCGCTATAAAGGAGGGTCAGAAAAGAGCAAAGTACAGAAAGACCAATAACAAGCCAGAACAGAGTGATTGACAGATATTCGAACTACATAGTGGAACACTTACTATTGATCTGGATATTTCAACAGAAGGCAGACCCATTATTTGTGATTACTCCTGTGTGAGAAAGGAGCAGTTTCTATTCTGAAATTCTTGATACTAAACGGGGCATATATTGCTCCCTGATTCCTCTTTTGCATATGCTACTGAGATTTGATTTAGGGTGATTTCATATTAGGCCATTATGCTGGCATTGCCTTGCTCAGTCACCTGTTTTATCATTACATCAAAAATGATTCATCAATAGTAAATGACCAATAGTGTCAAATGTAATACTGTAGAGACATATCTATCTATCTATCTATCT
>JAHTLZ010003547.1:35618277-35666413 GCA_023846285.1 Phrynocephalus versicolor | reverse complement strand
ATCTATCTATCTATCTATCTATCTATCTATCTATCTATCTATCTATCAAATATATAAATATATATAAAACAAGTTTTCAATTAACAGACAAGTAATTAAAGAACATCCTAAATGTATACTGTACATCACTACATACAGTAACTGCTAGGAAGCATGTTGATTTCTGATAAATAGAAGATGATTAACATGCACCTGGAAAATATTAATAAGGATGCAAATGTTCATACTGCTATTTATC
This sequence comes from Phrynocephalus versicolor, assembly GCA_023846285.1. Classification (NCBI taxonomy): domain Eukaryota; kingdom Metazoa; phylum Chordata; class Lepidosauria; order Squamata; family Agamidae; genus Phrynocephalus; species Phrynocephalus versicolor. Next base: position 35,666,175 of record JAHTLZ010003547.1, on the reverse strand, counting down.
AAGAGCCATATTATTTTTTAAACATGCAAACACCATAGTAACTTGTAAACCTAGCTGGCGGCTATTGATATGATTTGTATGAAGTTAAATTTAGACCACATACCTGTGCAGACTTAATCAGGAGTAGGGCTCTTTGGATTAAAGAGGATTTACTTCTGAATACATATGGCTGCTCTTATTCAGTTTGTTCATTCTTATGACCCTAGAATAACAAGTAATAAAATGTTTTAATAAGCCAGCCATTTTATCTATTGCAGCTCATTTTTGCCTTGTCCTCCATATAATATGCAATATTTTTAAAAAGAAACATTAGGCAATTCCTCTCTCATGAAGACCAGAATGAGATCATTAAGTAGTGCTGTAACAATAGAAAGTTTTTTATGGTAGGGCTGCATACATGTGGCCTAAGAATGTATGACTTATTGAGGTGAGTACAGCCCACAAACCATCTACTGTGGCTTTCAGAGTTCCTGCTTGGCTCAGTCAGGATAGCCCCTAGCATTGTAGTCACAAATTATGTTGACTTCAGGCTATATCGTAAAGACCATTTTATTATTTCTTTCCCCCAATTTTAATAGCATGGAAACACTCTTGTTTACTATTGTGCAGTCCTAAAATGGATACATCCAAAACAGTGCTGTTCTAGGCTACGCAGGATTAGCACCTAAAACAGGGGTGTGAAACTGTTGATGATCCAGGGGCCATATCCATCTCATTTTAACTCACAAAAGGGACTTTTTTAAAAGCAAAGTGTAACTTTGTAACTTTATTAAGGCATTTTATGTCAGAGAAGAAGCTGTAAGAAGCCTACATGACCGGTGGGGGATGTGGGGACATGCCTAAACTCTGGCGTCCAGATGTTACCCAAATTGTGCTTGGCTGAACATACCGTAGTTATAAAGGTCTTATGGTAAGACAAGGATCCTGATCACAGGAGCTCTCTGAGAGTGTTCTTAAAAACTCCCTTTTAGATTGCTGTGCTGAATGCACAAAAACATGATTGATTGTGGGAGGGTTCAATCTGCTTTCTGAAGGAATGCTCTAGCTTAATTTTGGGGGCCATATTTGACTTCACACCAACCCAACTTTTTCACCTGCTTGTTAAACTCCATCACCATTCGCTGTGGTTTTGTCTCGCTGCTGTACTACAGTATATGAGGAAGGAGATTCATAGCAGAGCTGGACTATATTTTCAGCACTGGACTACACTTGCTGGTCTTTGCATGGCCTCTGGCATAACTAGGAAGGGGCGGAAGAAAGCATTTGCCCCAGGGTGCGCAGCAATCTGGGGGCATCTGGAGGGGGAGCAGGAGAAGGAAGCCACGCACCATCCTGCCAGCAGTCCTCTTTTCGCCCCATAAGGCTTGGCAATCCTTAGTTGGGGGAAAGAAGGAAGGGGAAGCAGGTGGTGTGTTTTTTTTTCCTAAGCAGCACCTCCGTTGATTGCTCCCCCTCCTCATTCACCCCCCCCCACACTATGGCTTGGCAATCTTTAGCCCAGGGAAAGTAGGAGAGGGAAGAGTGTGACAGAGGTGCTGCATGGAAAAGAATCCCACCACTTGCTTCCCTCTCCTCCTTTCCCCAGCCTTCGCCTTAGCCAGGGGAAAGGAGGAGGGGGAAGCATGCTATGGAGGTGATGCTTGAAAAAAATATTATCTGCTTGGTGCTAGCAGCACGCTGTGCAGTTTGCACAGGAGAACCTTAAGTGGAAAGGAGACCCACAAAGAGGGCATGAGAAGGAGAGACCCTTCTTCCCTTCCACCACCACTACCCCAGGATCTGCCCCCCTTTGCTGGGTGGGTGAGACACGGTTGGGGGCAGGAGAGAGCGCAAAAAATGATTTTATCCCCAGGTGCTCCAAACTCTAGCTACGTCACTGTGCGTGGCATGAAGCTCCAATGTTGCCATACCCAATGATGGAAGGAGCCCAGACGGCCCTTTCTTGCCTTGCTGCTCAGCTGACAGTAAGCAGCTGAGTAGGAAGATTCTCCATCTTGCCCCTGTAGCAAAGTGGTCAGCTGTGCAGGGAGGCGGGGAAGGGCTGGCTAGGCTCTTTCCATGACTGGCAAAGTGACAGTCACATTGGAGCCTCATGCCACATGGAGACTGGTAAGTGGTTGGTCCAGTCTGGGGGTGGGGGGTGGGGAAGAGGGCACTGGGCCGCTACAGCCCCTGTAGTGCCATGGCTCATATTCATATCCTCTGGATATGAATGCAAAGTGCCCATTGCTGTTCCAGACATCAATAGGAAAACAGATATCTTACATACATACACTGGCTGTGTTTGCTAGTTTTTTTTAGCCACGAGTTGTTGTCTTCTCTATATATTGACCAAACAAACCATATATGGTTTTCCCTGTCCATACTATGTTTCTCTCTTGCCACTTTTTTCCAGTTCCTGGTTCACAGACTGCAGCTAGAGAAACAGTTGATGGACAAAAGGATCAGTCTTTTGTTTTTTTTTCAAACTTGACCAACTATGGTTTAAACAAGTTAGATGCCAGATTTCAGGAACAAACAAAGAATTAGGGTTTGTGGTTAACAAATCATGCCGTGCTTGCTGGAGTAGAGAGGTATGCAGATTTGTGTTTTGGACTGCAACTCCCAGCAATCCCAGATAGAATGTCCCCTGGCTATGCTTCCCCGGGGAATTCTGGTAGTTGTAGTCCAAAACACAAATTTGAACACTTCTGCCTGGTATGGGTAAACCCATCTGCTGTGTTCAGAAGAAATTACTGTAGCGACATTATAGAAAACTATTTATTTAGTTTTTTTTAACATATCTGATGCTAATTAAAAATGACTGACTGTTTCTTTCTTTGTCTTTTACTGACAGCAATTAAGTTTTTTTTTTACAAAATGAAGGATTTATAGTTTATTTCTGAAAAGTGTCTCTTGAAGCATTTCTTTTTTCTTTTTTAGAAAAGACAGATTAGCAGATGATTCAAATGCAAGGTATCGTCGGCAGAGAAGATACGTTGGGAGAGGCTTGGGAAAACCTTGTGATTACAATTTTGAGTTGAGCACGACGGTGTCTTAGTCTTCTGTTATTTTCTATTCTCAGCTCCGCCTGTATCAGGAGAATGTGGGGTCTTCCTATCTCCAGTTCTTATTACCGTCTGTATCAGGAGAATAAGTTATCCTATACTTTAATTTGCCTATTATAGGTTCCTCTTTTCTTTTCATTATACATTCTTACTGATAGCACAAAACGCAACTTCTGAAATTGGCACTTTGTTCATCCATTGTCATGATAAACACTCGAGATGAAAGAAATCATGTCTTGAGAAGGTACTCTGCAAACAGAGAAGGTAGGACTTGTTACTTCATTGGGAAGAGAGCAGAAGTACAGAAAGTTGGAGGCCTCTTTTGAAGCCAGACAATCTACTTTAGAGATGGGCACGACTAGGGAAAATGACGTTTTCGAGTTGTCGTGTGTCGGAGGTGGCCCGTGTCGGCTCGTTTCCGTTTTTCGCGAAACTTTGCAAAAAATAGTCGTTTCGTTTTTTGTTTTTTGTCTGTCGTTATACTGGTTTGGGGGGGAGCGGGCTCCTGGAGGCACCTCTGTGGGGTGGGTGCCTCCTCTGGCCCGCTATGAAGGGAAGCGGGCTCCTGGAGGCACCTCTTTCGGGGGGGGTGCCTCCTCTCCTCACCCGCTAGGAAGGGAAAGCAGGCTCCTGGAGACCCCTCGTGGCATGGGGGCCTCCTCTCCTCGCCTGCTGCAAAAGGGCATGCATAGCCATATGGATATGCATACCAAGTTGCAGACACAGCAGCAGACTGGCAGAGGCACCCCTCTTTTTTGGGTGCCTTCCCTGCATCAGTCAGGCCTCGATGGGAATGGTTTGCATGGCACACATGCTGCCGAGCCGAGCCTGCAGGAGTCAGCCAGAGCCACAAGTGACGAACTGGCAGACTCTCTGCATCCGCTGTGTCTCACTAAGAAGGGAAGCGTACTTGCGTAGTAGTGCAATGCAAGTACAGATCTGGCTTAGGGGACAGGGCTAGCGCAAGGGCTAGGGTTAGGCTAGTTACTGGTGAGGTTAGGGTGGGTTAGTGGGGTGCACCTCTGGGTGCCTCTCTGACCCACTAAGAGGACAGTGTACTGTGGCCCAGTGTGGCGTATGGGTAAGGGTTAGGGTTAGGGTTAGGGCTAGGGCAGGGTTAGTGGGCTTTTTGGCACATCCCAGAAGTCTCAGTGGCCAAGTGGCCATGCGATTGGTGGAATGGCTCCAAAAATTTGCATGGTCCACTCCCATGGCCAGCCCATCATTGCGCAGGTGTAAAAAATAAAATAAAATAAAATCAATGGAGAGAGGAAAGAGGAGACATTTTGTTGCAAGAAAAACCCACTGCTACTGTAAAAATTCTGGCAGTTTTAAAATAGCAATTTTTGCATGTTTCTGTGTGGTGCTTTTGTGTTTTTGGACCACTCCACGATTTCAAAAAAAATATTGCGGTTGCCGCCCCATTTTCGATCCCCCGCCCGCACCGCATGGCATGGCGAGTCCGGCTTGTTGCTTGCGAGTCCCCACCAGAGCAGCCCAGGACAGGAGAGGGGGGGAGGCCGGGGACCCCCCCCCGAAACCACCCCTCTGGTAGGTGCCCTCTCAGGCAGGCATATTTTCGCCTGCTTTTTGGGCCGGGAATCGGGGGGTTTTAAAACTTTTTTTCTGTGCCGCTTGAATAGTGGCAGCCGGCGGCGAGTCCGGCTTGTTGCGAGCGACTGCGAGACAACGAGGATTTCCCCCACCAGAGCAGCCCAGGACAGGAGAGGCGGGAGGCCGGGGACCCCCCCCAGAAGCCACCCCTCTGGTAGGTGCACTCTCAGGCAGGCATATTTTCGCCGGCTTTTGGGGCCGGGAATCGGGGGGTTTTTTTACTTTAATTTTTTTTTTTCTGTGCCGCTTGAATGGTGGCGAGCCTGCGAGGCGGCGACTTTGGCGGGACGACGAGGATGCCCGCCCCCAGCGCAGCCCAGGAGGGACAGGAGGAGAGGGGGGAGGCCGGGGACCCCCCCCCCGAAACCACCCCTCTGGTAGGTGCCCTGACTGAGCCCTCACTCAGGCAGGCATATTTTCGCCTGCTTTTTGGCCGGGAATTGGTTTTTTAAAATTTATTTTTAAAACTTTCCCACGATGCCAGGAACAACAACGACAAATCAGACCCAATTATTCTTTAGTTGGTTCGAGTTCGAGTTCTGGTGGAGTAATTCCCGTTACCGTTTCTGTTCCGTAACGGAAACGAGAAACGGAAACGGAAACGGGAATTCCGCTAAGTCGTGCCCATGTCTAATCTACTTTTTGTGTCTGGATGATGGATCACTCCCAGTGTGCACTCTTCTGCCTAAGCAACCTTGGGTAAGCTCTCCCCCCCCCAAGAATAACAAACTATGGTTTAAACAAGTCAGAACTCAGATTTCAGGAACAAACAAAGCATTATGGTTTGAGGTTTACCAATCATAGCTTGCATGCTGAAGTAGAGAGGTATGCATATTTGTGTTTTGGAATGCAACTCCCAGCAATCTCGGATGGAATGTTTCCTGGCTATGCTGCCCTGGGGAATTCTGGTAGTTGCAATCCAAAATACATATTTGAACCTTTGAAGAGCATCAAAGCAAAGCAAAAGCAAAGTGTTTTACTTATATACCACCCCATAGCACTTCCAGCACTCTCTGGGCGGTTTACAATTTTAATTATGCCGGCTACACATTACCCCCTCCCAGCAAGCAGGGTACTCATTTTACCGCCCTCGGAAGGATAGAAGGCTGAGTCAACCATGAGCTAGGTACCTGGGATGGAACTCCAGGTCGTGATCACAGTTTTAGCTGCAATACAGGCATTTTAACCACTGCGCCACGAGGCTCCTCGAAGAAGAGACCAAAAGAATGGACTGGGCAACCATTCAGAAAATGTTCTACCTGGGCAACCTTGGCAATGGTCACCATATGCTCCCAACTGACTTAACAACATGCTGATGTTGTTGCTGCTCTTATTCTGCAGGACTGACCCCAACAGCAGAGTGGTCCAGGGCAGAAGTGGGCAAAAACTGGAGCTCGAGGGGTTATTTTTGCTCTTCCCCAGACCCCGTTGAACCATGCGCCCTTCCGTTCTGCTGAAACCCTGGCGGGGGAAATTGTACTGTCAGGTCAAATCATGCTCTCAGAAAGCTCCAGTGGTACAATCTCTAATTTTTGTGCATTCCCCTTCCCTAGAAACAGTTTATGAGCTGTTTATTCTGGACCAAAATAGGGTGGTGCTTTAAAACCAGTGTTTAAAGGATAATCTAGTTTTAAAATATTTCTGTACTTATTTACTTGTTTATGGTATTGCTGGGAGTAGATGGACAATCTGGGGCATGCCGTTGTGCATTTTCTTACTAATCCTAGAGATGCTGCTTATTCACTCCATCTGGTTATGCATGTCTTTATTTTTATTGTTGTAAGAATTTACTTTGATCTTCAGTTTTCTGTTGTCAGTAATCTGTTGGCAGATTATTGCTTTCCTGATGCAAAATGCTACTTAGAAGGAAACTCTCCCCCACACCTGAAAAAAAAGGACATGTTGTTATGGACCATAAACACCCTGAGCTATCTATTTAAGGTCCATTATTTTTTTCATAATTGATGGTGGGTGGGTTTTAGGGATGCAAGGGGGAGGGAAAGGGAAGGAAGTTTTATCCCACTGACAATACCTGTGAATGTTGTTGAGTTATTTACTGAAGAGATCAATTGATTTATGCAGTTTTGATTTTTTTTCTGATAACATAACCTATATACATAAACATTTTAGTATTTGTTTTATATTAACCCCTGGGAGTCAGCTGAAGAATTGGGGGTGGGGGTGGGGAATAAAAATGCCCTCATGATTAAATACAATAAAAGTAACATCCACAGCCTTTTAAGAATTTCATAGTGATTCTGTTTCTGTTTCTTTCCATCCCAGGGTTTGGAAGGCCAGGTTTGGGACCTGTTATGTGAAGCAGACAAAACCGCAGCCGAAAATAAAGATCAAGAACCTGTGTACGATGCCATGGCAGAGACGCTGGGAGACGCCTGGGATTCTCTTGTTATTGTTCTAGAGAAGCGCAGGGCACTTCTGAAACTTACTTCCGATTTTTTTGAAAATGCTCTGGAGGTTTGTATACAAAAAAGTGACTGTTTCTGTTTCAATGTCAAGAAAAGTGTACATAAATATGAAACGTTCCCTGCCAAACCCATGATGCCATGAGGTAGCTGATTCCGAGTGTCAAACAAAAACAAAAACAAAAAAACAGGAATTTCTGCCTCAGGTGCCAAAATAATGTGGCTGGCTCTCAAGTGTTAAGCAGCTCAACTTGGGAGGTTGGGTGAATTTTGGGTCCCATTTGCTGCCTCGCCTCAGGTAGCAAAATGTCCTCAGCTGTCCTTTCTCCAAATGTGCTGTGAAACGTACAGTTGTATTTTTGTTAGTTAGTTTGAAGTGGATCAGTGAGGGTGCAATTTCTGTTGCTTATATGAGTGAAGCTGGATAAATTTTAGTCTACTCAAGCCTTCTGTAAAACGCCAGCATTTATTGATATGATTCAGACATAAAGCACTTTGATGCTCGCACTGGTGTCTTCAAATGTGGAACTGGTTTTTTTAACTATTGTAGAGCTTTACAGAGAGGGGTTGGGTTGACGAAGTGATGAGAAGGGAGGGCAGTTGAAAAAAAGAGGATTGTGATCTTGAAGAACAAGACACACGTCTTCATCATCTGCAACTCCCACCCCCTGTTGGCTGACCATCTCTGAAGATTCTCAATCACCCAGGTAAGGTTATCTGGACGTTGAGTCCTGGCAACTGGACTTCCTTTCTTGTGAGATCATGTGCTGACATTTTGTCTTTGACACCACCTGTGGGAGTCCTTGCCACCTGTTCACTTACTCACACCAAGGCAGAGGATTTATCTTTACCACAGAGGACTTCACTACAGTCAGGCAACAGAGGGCGGGGGTTGAAGATAAGAGAAATGAGCAAAGCATAAAGGAAATATTTTGCCAAAGGGGGCAAATAATAAGAGTTTATGTAGGTTATAGGCAGGGGGGTCCTTTAGCAATCTTCACAGCCCCCCTTATGCTGTAAAAACTGCACTCCCCTCACCCCCAGTGCAATGAAGTAGTAGCAGGGACCTCTGGACTGCCTTTGGGCCTGGTCCCACTGACCATAAAAACCAGGTTGTGCTATATTTCTATTGACAGCTACACTGAATCATTTAAGTGGTGTGAAAACATGACTCACACTAGAGATGGGCACAAACCACTTCAGATGAGGAGGTAAGATGGGGAGATTGTGTACATGCCCAGCCGCCGGATAAGTCGGGGTAGGGAAGCCGGGAATCCTACCTGGACTGGGTAGCTGGCCCTGGAGGAGGATCTGGCCATCACGTGGAAGTGGGTGAATGGAGGTGGCAGTGAGGATGTGGGGGAAAGGAGTATGCAGCCCAAGTGTGATGAGGTGCTTCATAACTATCTCTTATCACCATGAATATTATATGTAGGATCACCCCAAACTACAAAAACATGGGTCTCAAGCATGGATCCTCATTTCTTTAATATGTGGGACCATTGCAAACCACAACAGGAGTCCCAGAAATGCCTTGAATTGATAGTCTATGCATGGCACAGATGGGATCTATGGTTTGATGGTGTTTTGGTGAGGATCCCATGTAAAAATCTTACAAAATCATGAAATCACCTCTTCCTTCTTGTCCTCCTTTCCTCTTCCTCCTCCTCCTCCTCCTCCTCCTCCTCCTCTCCTTTCCTCCCACAATCCCAAACAAGTTACAGTGGTGCCTCAACTTACGAATTTAATCTGTTCCAAATGCATGCTCTTAAGTCAAAGTACTCTTAAGTCAGGGTATTTATCCAAAACCTTGAAAAAATAAGTTAAAAAATGAAAAAAAAAGAAAAGAAAAGAAAAAAATTGTAAGTTGAGCAGACCATATCTAAAATTTGTAAGGCAGCAGTTAAAATGCCAACAGTTATCTGCTCTTAAGTCGAATTGCTCCTAAATCGAGCTGCTCTTAAGTCGGGTACGCTTTCTCTTTGCCTTGTGGTGCAGTGGTTAAAGTGCTGTACTGTGGCCAAAACAGTGGTCATGACCTGGGATTCAATCCTAGGTAGCCAGTTCAAGGTTCATGACTGAGGTCAGTAAAATTAGTACCCAGCTTGCTGGAGCGGGCGGGGGGGGCAGTGTATAGCCCCACTGGGGGGGGGGCAAGTATAAACAGTCCAGAAACAGTACACTTGGCTTGAAATGCCAACAAAGGGCCTTCCTCCTAGCCATCTCTCTTCCTTTCCCAGTGGAGGAGAGACCCATCACAAACACACACAGAGAACTAGCACATTGACATAGAAATGTGGAGCTATTGCACATTGGGCAAGTTGATTCATAAAACACACTGCCCCCAAATAAACAGACCTCCGTCAGAGCAGCAGAACAACCCACTCCCCTTTCATACTGTCCCACACCTTGTATAAATGCTGAAATTTAAATCAATGTAAAACATCTTCATCTCAATTTAAATTTGGGTGGGTTAGTAGTGAGGTTAGGTTCTTTGTTATCAAAAACGTCCATTGGCTTTGAAGCATGATTTTTCACATTAAGGTAAATGGTTTACGTATTTTTAAAATCCAGACATGGAATAGTCAATACAGCACATTAATCAAAATACATAGGGCCACATACCTCCAACAAGTTTGAAGAACTGCTTGCATTGGTCTCTTTTCTCTAGCCAGACCTACTCCCCACAATAAAAACATACCAATGGGAATATGTTTTCATTACTTATCTCAGAATTCACTGGCATTCTTGTTCAATCCCACTTCCTCATTGGGAGAGTTTCATTTTATGCGTGGAAATCCTGATACAGTTGTCCCCCACCCTTTCGCGGTTCATATACTGCGGTCCCAGTGTATTGTGGGTCCGCAGTATATGGAAAAAAAGGCCCCCTGGAGTAAGGAGGAAAGGCCTTCCCAGGCCCGTTGGAGGCCCCAAAAGTGCTTCCCTGCAAACCGGAAGTGACTTCCGGTAAACCAGAAGTGACCTCCAGATCACTAGAAAGCACTTGGGGGGCCTCTGGGGGACTGGAACGCCCCTTGCAGGCCTGTTTGGGGCAACGCCAGGCCTGGGGTAAGTACAAGAGCCCCCAGAGAGCTCGCCCAGTCCTGATCTGACCCAGCATCCGTATATTGCGGGTCAGGTTGGGTCCCTAACCCCTGCAATAGGTGGGGGTTTACTGTATACCTTTCCCTTACAATATGCTTTTTTTCATATGCATTTTTTAAAAAAAGAATACAACACCTCAGCATATTTTTCTTATGAACTACAAAGGCTGTCGATAAGCATTTTTGAAACATTTGGAAATAGAGTCATGGCAACTGGCCTCCTTTTCTTTCTTTTTTTTAAATAATAATTTATTGTCATTGTGTGTATATATACAGTATACACATACAACGAAATTCAGACACCCAGAGACCAGATTCAACACACACACACACAAATCTCCAAACACTCTCACACACATTAAAAAAACAAAAAACAAAAAACCCTTCAACACACACACATAAAAATCCTGAACACTCCCCCACCCCCCACCCCCCACCCCTTAAAAACACAAGCATCTACACAACAGGCTAGGTAATCCTGTCCAAGTGCTCACTACTGGTGGTTCTTGAGTTCATTATTAAGTGCAATTATAACTCTGGGATAAAAACTGTTCAGAAGACGCGTGGTCCGAGTTTTAATTGTTCTGTATCTTCTGCCAGAAGGCAACAGTTCAAAGAAATTGTGAGCAGGATGAGTAGAGTCCCTCAGAATGTTGTGTGACTTCCTCAAACAGCGAGATGTGAAGATGTCATCCAGGGTTGGTAGCTGGAGCCCGGTAACATTCTGGGCAATTTTAATTATTCTTTGTAGAGCTTTTTTGTCCGCTACAGAGCTGCTCCCATACCATGATAGCATGCCATAAGTTAGGACACTCTCAATGGTGCTGTCGACAGAAGTAGATGCTGAGATAAATTCATCTTCCTGAGCATTCTCAGGAAATACAGCCTCTTCTGTGCCTTCTTCACAACCATATTGGTGTTTGCAGTCCATGAGAGGTCCTCTGAGATGTAAGTGCCCAGATATTTAAAGCTACCAACCCTCTCCACCTCCTCACCATTTATGTACAATGGTAAATGTACATCTTTCTTCCTCCTGAAATCAATTATAAGTTCTTTAGTTTTTTTGGTGTTAAGTATAAGATTGTTTTCTTTATACCACTGAGTCAACCCTTGTACTTCTTTCCTATAAGCAGACTCATCGTTCTTACTAATGAGCCCCACCACTGTTGTATCATCTGCAAATTTGATGATTGTGTTGGAGTTATACAGTGGGGTGCAATCATGCTCATCCAAAAATGCTTCATCACTTTCTTCATCCTCAGACTGACAAAGATCCTTGGATAACTTCCAGATAAACTTATCCGGAAGACTAAGGCTGCTTTTACATGACCCCTAAAATCCGAGGCAAAGGGCTCCCAAATGCAGAGCTTAAAATTGTTTTTCCACCAGCTGCAGACTTTAAACAAAATAAAGTACAACCACACCCACCTAAACGCGCCCCAGTGCACTTTAGAATTACCTGGTCTCCGGAGGTAAAAAATCGTGCGATGCAGATTGTAAAGCTGTGGATGCCGGGCTCTCCTCTCCTCGCCTTCTGTTTGTTTTTTTTGTCCCTGCCGCCCCTTTAAGAGATAGGAATCCCTACGGGGCTGCTCGGATGGCAGGCGGAGGTGAGCCTGCATTCTTTTCTCCCTTTTTTTCTCCCTCCTCTCGCCACAGACAGGAGCAAGGGAGTGCGGAAGGGTGGGAACACAGGAAGAGGAACAACACCCCACGATCTCCACGATCTCTGGTCCGAATTTAATTTGCCAGCGGATTTTAGAGGTTGTGTAAAAGCGCCCTAAGAATCTTCACAGACATTTTCGAAATAGTGACATTTTCAGCCATGTCCACGAAACATGCACACACTTTTTGTGGGCCTTTTCTTTTCCTTGGACATATGCGCTTTGTTGTGTTACCCGTACTTGAAAGGTAAAAAGAGCGTTTTCATATGGAAATGTAAACCCACTGGATTTCTTTTCCATCCAAATCACACAGTAGCAGCTCCCTTCTTATGTTCAGGTAGACAATAACAGCATTCCATGGCCTACTTAGAAAATGGCGAAACTTGTATTCCACAGAGGCAATGTTCGTGGCATCTGCCATTGCAACTCGTAAGCAAAGGAAATATCTCTGATTAGCAGAACATACACATAAAAAGATTGGTAGAGAGTTTGCTAAGCATTGTTTTTGCTGTCAGAGTGTTGAAAGGCAATCAAAGTGGGACCAAGGATCAGGAGGACTTGTTAAGTCCTGAAATATTTGAAGAAGGGACAAATGGGAAATGTCATATCGACTTAAAATGGAAATACAGTACTGGAAATTTCTCATTGAAATGTTTTGCTTTCAAATGACAGGATGTGATTATGCGTAATCTTTGTTTTATTATGATAAAGTGCAAACCTCGTCTCGAGGATATTCTTTAATGAAAACCAGAAGTCAAATCCCAAATGTTGTAAGATAATGGATTTGTTTTAGATTATAAACAGCATAAAAAAGGGATGGAACATGTGAAGAAAAGCAGTCAGAGCAGGAGGCTTAGTTTTCATCATCTTTCTTAATTTCATCTGAAGTTTTACCATCCTAAATTTTGTAAGCTCTTTCTCTCCCCATCCCATCCCCACAAACTCTCAACTAAGTAGAAGGAGGAAAGCTAAGTAGTACTTTGCATGTAAAATGCAGCATAACACACAAAATGAGGCGACAGTGACATGGATAGGAAGGTTTTTTTTTAAACATTGTTTTGTCATTTATTTATTTCCTTATGACCTTATATTGACAGGTCTTATGGAGGGACACAATCAGTGAGATCACATTAAAAGGAACTACTAATACATTTTAAAATACTTAACATGTGCTAGAACGACATAACAATTAAAACATGTTTCCCACCTCCTCAGTTTTTATGCTCTTGGTCATTGTGAAGGTGAGGATGTGTGCATGTGTGTGCATACATACTTTGTGAAGAAAAGTGTGTGTGTGTGTGTGTGTGTGTGTGTGTGTGTGTGTGTGTGTGTGTGTGAGAGAGAGAGAGAGAGAGAGAGAGAGAGAGAGAGAGAGAGAGAGATATGCCAATTCTAATATAGGGGAAATTGCCTCAGATACTGAAAACTGGGAAATAGAGGCATAGCAGTTAAGGACCTCCAGGTGAGAACCTCTAGACATGCAGCATGAAGTCATGCTAGGATAACAAAACCCATGAGTGGAATGTTATGTTCTTTTCAAGGAAAATTTAATTACTTTAGGTCAGTGGCTGTGAAGATTCTCATTTCTCAGTCATCTGGGTGAGGTTATTTGGAAGCTGAGTCATGACAACTGGACTTCTTTTCTGATGAAGCTACTTGGATGAGTAGTGAAACATTTCCATCTCAAAAGAAAAGAAATCCAGTTGCCATTACTCTAATTCTGGATTTAGTTCAGTGGCTTTATTTGTTTATCTGCCTTGCAGCAGAGGAGTGTTAGAATTTGTTGGTACTGTAATTCATAGATTACACTTCTGAGTTATCTGTGGCTGTATAAACTCTTCGCTTCCTTGGCTGCTTGTCAGAGGGTACAGAAAAGCCAATTTGTATCCTTGCAGTTATGAATACATTAGACCCCCATATCCACGGGGGATTGGTTCCCGGGTGCCCCATGGATAATGAAATCCGCGGACAAGAGCGAACAGTTTTATCCAAGGGAGCCAGGGTGAAAACAGTGGGAGAGCCTGCCAACACCCCAGGGAACCCCACCATGGCACTATGCCACCTCCACCACTGACCTTGCAGGTGGGCAGGTGGGCTCTCCCAGTGTGGCCTCTTCTTCCTCCTCCTCCTCAGCCCAGCTGGTGGGCAGATGGACGCAAACGGTGTGGTAGTGGGGGTAGGGTTGGCTCTCCCTGCCCTTCCTTCCCTGCCCCACTCCAAAGGGCTGCTGGGGGAGGAAGCACATGGGGGTGCTGGTCCCCCCTCACCTTCGAGGGGCACCGGGCAAGGTGAGACACCCCTCCCTCCTGTGCCCCTTGTCTGGGCAGGGTCTTCTCTACAGAGGGGCACCGCCCTGCCTTCCCCAGACTGCCGTGGGGCCAGGAAGAACTGCCACCACCGGTCCGGTCCCGGACACAGCTGGTTGCTCGCAGCCGCCCGGCCCATCCGGCTCCTCGACCGTTGCATGCGGGGGGCGGTTGGAGTGGGGCAGGGGTGGGATGGGGGCACACAGGCAGAGGAGGGGCCCATTCCCACCCTTGGTGGGTCTCCTACATGCCGGAGCAAGAGGAAGAAGAGCCGCCACCTTCCCGAGAGAGCCCACGGCAGTGGCACCTGCTGCGCCCGGGCGGAGGTGGGGAAGGGAAGGGCCACTCAGGCAGGGAGGCGGGCTGCCCCCCTCGCCTTGGGTGTGGGTGTGGGTGTGGCGGGGGAAAGGCGGCTTTGCTGCTCGCCCCCAACAAGGCGCCCTGCCCTGCCCAAGCAGAGACCACTCACGCCAGAAGTGTCGCCTTGGGCTAGGGATCTCTGATTTAGAAAGAAATCAGCTGGCGGGCAGATGGGCATAAACGGCGCGGCAGCAGGGGTAGGCCCAGCTCTCCTGGCTGGTGGCCTTGTCCTCCTCCTCATTAGCCTAGCTGGTGGGCGGGCAGGCAGGGTGGGCTCTCCGTGACGTCCTCCTCCATAGCCCAGCTGGCTGGTGAGCGGGCGGCTGGCACTCCTGGGCTGCACAGCCGATGGGGGCCCACCACCCTACTTAATTAATTTTTAATTATTCCCCCCCCTCAATCTGTGGATAACTGAATCAGCGGATACGGGGGCCCTACTCTATATTAAAGCCCAGTTCATTCCCCCAGAACCAGCCTGGCCACTTACTGGGCTCCGTGCATGAAAATTTCATCTTGCAAAGCACGGTTTCCCATAGGAATGAATGAGGAACTGATTAATCCACTCTGGGGGCCCGAAAAAGAAACAAGAAAAAAAAAACTAAACAAGAAGCACTAGACCAGTGTTGGCAAACCTGTGGCACGGGTACCAATGGTAGCATGTGGAGTCCTTTCTGTGGGCATGCAACATGGCCCTCTCACAACCACAGCACTTCCCCCTCCACTCGGAGCACACCACTGTAAAGAGAAGAGAGCCGGGTGAAGGGGAGGCAGCAGTTTGTGGGCTCCTTTGTAGCCCCAGTTTACTCTGCAGCTATGCCACTTCAGGCATTTTACAAGCAATGTGGTACCTTGTATAAAGGAATTAATTCGTTCCAAATGAAATTATGTTAAGCAAATTTTCCTTTATACAGATTCCCATAGGAATGCATTGAAAACGGAGTGATCCCATTTTTATGTTGTACGGATTCTCCCCATAGGTGATTATGTTAAGCAAATTTCCCCTATCTCCAGAATTGTTTATGTTGTACAAATGTTATGTTATACAAGCTGTTTGTTATATAAGGGTCCACTGTATTCATGTTTCATTGCCGTATTGGCGCTTTGCGAAAAATAAGTGGTTTTTGAATAGCAGTTTGGGCACTTGGTCTCTAAAACTTTCGCCGTCATTGCACTAGCCTGTTCCTCCTTGCCTAGCAATAGAAAACAATTCAAAAGCAAAAAAGAAAGCAAGGAAACATCAGTTCCCTACCTTTCCAAGTTCTAAAAGTCGAAACATTGCTGGGAAAAAATTGTCCAGAACGGCTCCAAAACTTGATGAAAAAGCTCCTCTTACCCTTCCACAAACTATGGGGGTGCAATGCATCCTGGGTACACTTGTTTTGAAATGCAGAACAGATTTTCGTCTTAGGAAGCATACCATAGGAAATTTTTGTTATGCGAAGCAACTCTATTACTGGGGAAAAAATTGTCTTACTAATTTTTCGTCTTACGGGGCATTCATCTTAAGAGGTATAAATGTAATCATTCTTTCTTATACAGTATTTCAATCAAGTTAACAGTAGCATGTCTGCCTACATGAGCTCCTTATATATACAGTATATCTCCTGTTAGATAGCTGGTGGATGGACCCATGGGCCTCTGGACCAAGTCAGAGCTAAGAGGAGCTCCCATGTTTGTAATTCAGCTGCCTTCCCTGTTCACAATTAATTTGTAACACTGGGGTCTAATTTTAACAATAAACGAGTCACCGAATGGCAGGAGTGAATTGCCCCTCATTTTGCCTGCAAGGTACATCCCACTCACCCACCTTACTTTCTACCTCTGTGATGCCCTGGTTGAGGAGTAGTGGAGTGTTCTCTTGGCTGTCCTACCAGTCATGGCACCTTGGGGGTGGGTGGGATGCCTGACTTGCAGTGTGTCCTGGCCCTGGGTGAAGGTGGTCCATGCCCCTGTCCAGGGGTCCTGGAGGATAGAGAGCTCCCCTTCCTTCCCAGGATGCAGAAGATGGGTGGCTGCTCCGTCTGTGTCCCTATCCAGTCCTGCTCTTCCTCTGCTTCTATTCTCTCCCAGCTAGCTGTTGCCCCCTCCTCCTTCCTTCCTCCCCTCCAGCTTCGCCTGTGCCCTCTTCCTGAGGCCAACGTCCCTCCATCTCCTCCTCTCTCTGCCCACCTGTGGATGCTCTGTGTCTTTGTTTTCAAGCTGCCTTGCAACTGGGGACAACTGAGGTCTGTGGGTTCTCTGCTGAAGGCCCCACGGATGAGGCGGAGAGCCTGCTAGAGACGGCGCAGGTGCCTTTCATACGCCTTCCAGCTCAGATTGTAAGAGGGTCAGAGCAAGAGAAAATTTTCTCGTTTAGTGGCAGAAGCCTGAACGGGCAGCCAGGTGGTGTCCA
The DNA here is from genome assembly GCA_023846285.1 of Phrynocephalus versicolor. Taxonomy (NCBI): domain Eukaryota; kingdom Metazoa; phylum Chordata; class Lepidosauria; order Squamata; family Agamidae; genus Phrynocephalus; species Phrynocephalus versicolor. The sequence continues at coordinate 35,649,265 of JAHTLZ010003547.1, read as the reverse complement.
TACACTGCCAGACATTAGTGGAACCATAACTGATAGCTTACATTTGCCCAAAATTTGCTTGTATAACTAAGCAGATGGTGCAACTTCTGGAGGCAAATAGCCTCCAGTGAAGAAACCACAGACGTTATCAGATGCATAAAGAATCACAGAACTCTTTATGGAGCAGGGAATGTCTATGGTGATCTTAAGGTAATTCACCTCCAAAAGGTGCACCATTTGTATCAATGCCAGAATGAGTGGGCAAGAAGGTTTGAGCCATTATCTGTTGAACCCGTTAGACACAGACTTTTCCCCTCTTACTTCCAGTGGGTGATAAATGCTAGCCATTTGTTCTGCAATCTGAACATTATGAAAGTGGGGTTGTACAGTCCAGTATTATGGGTTAGGGTAGGTTAACCAAGAGATCAAAGCTAGACCTTGTAAATACTGTATGTCTCTTCCCTCACCCCTCCAGTCTTCTAAATAGCCACAAATGATAGCCAACCTGGGTCCTTTTCCAAGGAGAAAGACTGGGTAAAAATACTCTAAAAAAAAACAAAAAACCATTGCTGTAGACCTCAGAACAGAAGAATGAGGTATTTACCCTTAAGACACCTGAAGCTTAATTGTGATGGAAACGTTTTCCTCTTTTCAAGAGCCCAAACCAGAGCTACTGATGAGCATTTATTTTATGAATACACCTTTGAGCTGCTGCCACTGCTGCTGCTGTTGATTAAATCCTCCTTTTGGTTCTCCCACAGTTTGCTATCAAAATTGACCAAGTTGAAGCTTTCCTGCAGAACTCCCAAGAGTTTGAGAGCCTTGAATCTCTGAAAACACTCCTGCATCAGCACGAACACCATACAAAAGGTATAGAGGGGGTTTTCTTCTTTCTGTATTATAACACATTCATAAGGAGGTACTCCCAAAGGAGTGTTCCGTGTTTCTTTTGAAGCTGGAGGAAATGGAAAATAATTTTCTGGTTCGCTATGCTAAACACAGGTACCTGAAATTATAAATATGCAACTATGCTGCCTTCCCTTATCCCTTTTCTCCCTTATACCGCTCCCGTTTCACTACTTTCTTGCTTCGTTCTGTATTTTCACACTATTTTCATGCATTCTTCTAGTTTTCCAGGGGTGGGGGTGGGGCAAACCAGAAGCCATTTGTGTTTGAGTGTTGTACTAAAGCTGTAAACATCGAGGTTCCAAATTCACTGGCTGAAATTCTGTTGCTTGCCATAGGAAGTCATCACCAGAGTAGGCCCATTGGATCAATGGTGACTTGATGAGTTAGCTCCCTTGTAAGTTTTTTTTTATATATTTAAATATCTTTATTTTACAAGACAAGTTAAGACAACAGTACAATAGCATCTCATTATTTATACATTCTATAGGACCAATATCCTTTTCAAAATCCACCCACTAATTCATCTTCCAACACAGTTAATTGTGACACACACACAAGTAAATTAATTCTTTTAAAATTTTACATTCCAGCAGTCAAAATTATTCACCATAACAGATTCCTCATTTTTTGTGTTAATTCCATACGTTAATAAGGGCTTCCAGGTTTTCATAAATGTATCATGTTTTATTTCCCCTCTATATATTTTAATTTAATAGGTCAACTTTTCCATAAGAGCCATTTGCCAGAGTCTGTTCAGAAATTTTTGTAGTGAGAGATCTTGAGCATTTCTCCAATTTTTGCAATTTCAGCTCTTGCTGCACCAATCAGATTTGCTATTAAGTCTTTATATGATAATTTTTCATTTCCATCCTTAAATATTGAAAATAATAGTAAAGCTTTCTTTATAATTATTCTTTGTTTTAACAGGGTTTCTATCCATTTAATTATTTCCTGCCAATATGCTCCTACTTTGTGGCAAGAGATCCACATATGTTCTAGGGTGCTCTCTTGTAAGTAAGGCGGTTACTTCACATCCATTTTGTTTCTGTTAATGTTGTGCTTAGGAGCGGTACAAAAAGAAGTTACTTCACGTCTGTTGCACAACTACTGAAATTTGTCTTGACCACGCCCCCGGAAAAGGTGCTAAGTGCGATAATACTGTACCTGGTGCTGGGGTAGCGTTTTCCCTTGTCACTCTTTGTTCCCGCTTTCTGTTCCGAGACAAGACACCGTGTAGTAACAACTATCATGCAACAAAACATTTGTTTCTCTCACAAAACTGTGCCTGGGTTTTTTTTAAATTTTGACTTTTCAGAAGTGAAATATCGAAAAAGAATTTTTAACAACCCCCTCCCAAAAAGGAAAAAGGAGGCTAGACAAATTCAGTGTTTGTCACAGTACAAGACCATGAGGTAACACTTGTCACTAGACAAGTTATCACGACCATGGGAACACTGAAACAGGGACAAAACCACGTGATCGCGACCAACGCTGCCACGGTACAAAACTAGTCATGGAACAAAGAAGGAAATGAAGTAACCGCCTAACCTTGATTCACTAGTCCAGGTCTAGTTGCAACGCATTACACCAAGCAATAGGATTTCAGCCGCAGAGTCGTCTAGCACCATCGGTCAGCCCAACCCTACCTCAATGGAACAGCTGTGGAGATTCATACCATAGTGTGAATAACATTGCTAGAGTTTCTCACAGGAAGGACAGGATATAAACACAGTGCAATAAAACGGAAGAAAAAATTTGCTCACATTTTACCCAAGGCAGTGCGAATTATGCTGCGCCCACTCAGCCGAGTTCTCCGCTGCCACCTTACCACAAAGCCACGGGTTTCACAAGCAGGTGAGTTCATAGCTGCTGCTAGAGTATTTCCACAAGTGTTGCTTCTGCTAGACCCAGCTCTGTGGCTTGGACCTGCCACTGTCATTGTAGGGTGCATCTCACTCCTTCAATAGTGCTATACCCGGTGCATCCCTAGCCCTCTATCCAGAAGTGCCTTGAGTCACTCATCATTGACCTGAGCAGTCTACCTCTGATGGAGGCAGTTTCTAATAAGAAGCCACCACCAGGGGCAATAACAATATAACAATTTTCCCTTTATTTAGTCCATTCTGCTTTTATGCTGCTTGTAGTGCCATAAGCTTTAAATCTCTACAGACCTCTTCTTTATATAACATTATCCGGCATCGTGACATAAACCCAGAGGTGCATGCCCAAGTGGTCTTCAGCTGGGCACATGAAGTGAGTACTCTGAACCAGGTCCTTGGGTTCCAGTGCATCGCTCCGAACCCCAGTTGTCTCTGTGATTCTTTGTCTTTTGTTCTGTCCTTTCTGTTGCTCAAAAGTGCAGCTACAAATTTGATAAAGCAACAGGATGGCTTCACGGGGGTCATCCAAATATTTACGATAGTTTAGGCATTCCAAAACAAATGCACTGGTTGCCCAAGGAAGAGAATGTGCCACCTTCCTGAACTCTGAACTTGGCATGAGTCCTGGCCAAGCCACCTGGCCGCTGGGCTCTCATCCAGTGGCACTCCACTTGGTATCCATCTCTCTGGGGCAGGCAGTGCCTCTGCTTCTGGAGTCATGAGCTCAACGTGGTTCTCCGTAAAAGTAGTCCCAAGCAAAGGAACACAGATAGAAGGAGCCAAAGGGAAAAGAAGCCAAGTCTGTCAGGGATAACAAAGAAAGCCGTGTTTGATGACAAAAAGATGTTCATGGAATACCATATTAGTGCCTCTGGCTTACAGGACCTTAAAGCTATCAGTCAAGTCAGAAGAATCATGATTGTTCCATTCAAGGCATGGATATCTTTAGTGGAGTAACAGGCATAGCTGCAATAGGTGAATCCATCATCCACACAATGGTGGGAGTTGTCTTGATTCTACAACCGACGACTACCTGCATCATTTTACTTGATGTGTATCTAACTTTGTTCCTCATCTGGGCAATGTTTCCACAATGCAGAAAGTCTCTGCCATCGTTTTGGCACTGTGCAGTTCTATGATGGATTGTTTGCCTGCTGAAAGCTGCTGTCCATCTGTGCAGGCGAGCTGAATTAGGCTAAAAGGATGCTGTGGGCAATCAGCTGGCAACTGGGAGAGAAATATGTATGCAGTCACAGATCCACTTATGTCATATCAAAGCTTTTATGACAACCCTGCACTCTCACAGTGGCTGTTTTATGCTCTCTGAAGGGGTCTGTTTTTTGTAAAAGCTGCAAAAATCCCAATTTCTACATGCTTGGGTTTTAAAACAGCATTGAGAAATCAATGGATATTTAATGGACTTTAGAAACCCATGATGGAGGAGCTCTATACAGTCATAAAAAAAAAAAAAGACCTGGTGCTGACTGTGGCTCAGATCATCAGCTTCTTTTTTCAAAATTCAAACTTAAACTGAAGAAAGTAGGGAAGATCACTGGGCCAGTCAAGTATAACCTAAGTCAAATCCCATATGGATACACAGTGGAAGTGAAGAATAGATTCAAGGACTAGATTTGGTGGACAGAACACCTGAAGAACTATGGATGGAGGCTTGTAACATTGTACAGGAGGCTGCAATGAAAAATATTCCAAAGAAAAGAAAATGCAATGCAAGAAAGCAAAGAGGTTGTCCAACGAGGCCCTACAAATAGCGGAGGAGAGAAGGAACGCAAAATGCAAGGGAAAAGCCAGAGATCTATTCAAGAAAATTGGAGATATTAAAGGGGCATTTCGTGCAAAGATGGATATGATAAAGGACAAAAATGGTAGGGACCTAACTGAAGCAGAAGAGATCAAGAAGAGATGGCAAGAATATACAGAAGAATTATATTAGAAAGATCTGGATGTCCCTGATAACCAAGATAGCGTAGTTGCTGACCTGGAGCCAGACATCCTGGAAAGTGAAGTCAAGTGGGCCTTAGAAAGCATTGCAAACAACAAGGCCAGTGGAGGTGACGGCATTCCAACTGAATTGTTTAAAATCTTAAAAGACGATGCTGTAAAGGTGCTGTATACGATATGTTAGCAAATTTGGAAAACCCAGCAGTGGCCAGAGGACTGGAAGAGATCGGTCTACATCCCAATCCCAAAGAAAGGAAACACCAAAGATTGCTCCAACTATCGCACAATTACACTCATTTCACACGCTAGCAAGGTTATGCTCAAAATTCTACAAGGCAGGCTTCAGTAGTATGTGGAAAGAGAACTCCCAGAAGTGCAAACTGGATTTCGAAGGGGCAGAGGAACTAGAGATCAAATCGCCAACATGCGCTGGATTGTGGAGAAAGCCAGAGAGTTCCAGAAAAACATCTACTTCTGCTTCATTGACTATGCCAAAGCCTTTGACTGTGTAGACCACAACAAACTATGGCAAGTCCTTAAAGGAATGGGAGTGCCTGGCCACCTTATCTGTCTCCTAAGAAATCTATATGTGGGACAAGCAGCAACCGTCAGAACTGGATATGGAACAACTGACTGGTTTAGAATTGGGAAAGGAGTACGACAAGGCTGTATACAGTCACCTTGCATATTTAACTTATATGCAGAGTACCTCATGAGAAAGGCAGGTCTGGATGAATCACAAGCCGGAATTAAGATTGCCGGAAGAAATATCAACAATCTCAGATACGCAGATGATACTACTCTAATAGCAGAGAGTGAGGAGGAATTAAAGAACCTCTTAATGAGGGTGAAAGAGGAGAGTGGAAAAATGGGCTGAAGCTCAACATCAAAAAAACTAAGATCATGGCCACCTCCTGGCAAATAGAAGGGGAAGAAATGGAGGCAATGACAGAGTTTATTTTCTTGGGCTCCTTGATCACTGCAGATGGCGACTGCAGCAGCGAAATAAAAAGACGCCTGCTTCTTGGGAGGAAAGCAATGGCAAACCTAGATATCATCCTAAAGAGCAGAGACATCACTTTGCCAACTAAGGTCAGTATAGTCAAAGCTATGGTTTTTCCAGTAGTGATGTATGGAAGTGAGAGCTGGACTATAAAGAAGGCTGATTGCCACAGAATCGATGCTTTAGAGCTGTGGTGCTGGAGGAGAGTCTTGAGAGTCCCCTGGACTGCAAAGAGATCAAACCTATCCATCCTGAAAGAAATCAACCGCAAATGTTCCCTGGAAGGACAGATTTTGAAGCTGAGGCTCCAGTACTTTGGCCACCTCATGAGAAGAGAGGACTCCTTGGAAAAGTCCCTGATGCTGGGAAAAATCGAAGGCAAAAGGAAAAGAGGACGACAGAGAATGAGATGGTTGGACGGTGTCATCGATGCAACCATAATGAATTTGACAAAACTCCGGGAGGCAGTGGAGGATAGGAAGGCCTGGCGAGCTCTGGTCCATGGGGTCACGAAGAGTCGGACACGACTGAACGACTGAACACACACACAAGAACAGAATCCCATGGTAGCTTTACTGCAGTGATGTATGGAACGCTAAAGCTAACGTAGCTCAGAGAGAGCTTATACGGGACACTTACAGCTAATCCACGCCAGTGTCGAGACATAAACTTAGAATTCACCAAATACTTTAGACCAATGTCATGCTACTAGGCTGGGATATGGGACTAGCGATCTGGAGACCAGGGTTCAAATCCCTAACAGGGAAACATACTAAAAGGAGTGGCATGCAAACCACTTTTTCAACATCAGGGATGGTAGGAACGTAGTGGGGGATTTATTTGAAGCCCCCTCTGCGGGAAGACAAAAAACGGATGATAGTAGCAAACATAGCTACTGCAGAATGACCCCCATATTCTCAGAGAGCAACAACAATTATTTGAAGAGCATCTCTGACTCTCTTAGAGTTCAGATGTCCCAGCAAGCCTCGCTGCCGCCACCGTGTAGCAACACAGAAAGAGCCTTCCAAACGGAGGCGGTGGTGGCAACTCTCTTCCCCACCCCCTTGAGTCCAGGGAATGAAGAGGACTCACTTCTTGTTTTGCACGTGTCTTCTTCTGTCCAAAATCAGTGCCTGCTGGGGGGTGGGGTGGGGACACAGCCGGTCCAGATCAGCTGGGGGAGGTGGACGAGAGATGAGGAGGGGTGGAGAGCAGGCGATGTTGCCACCACCACCCTTTTTTGACCCAGTCTCACCCCTTCCCATTTTGTCTTGTCAACAGAAGCTAAAATGGATTCCTTGTCCTGCCTCTCCTTGGCTGAGAGGGTCGACCCAGCCTGTGCCCAAGGAGCCTCAGTGACAGGGAAGGAACAAGGAGGATTCTTCCCTCACCAGGCCTAGCAGGACGAGCTCTTTCCTACCTCCCGCTTGGCCCAGAAATTCCAAAAACCAGTCCTGGACCCAAGGAATGGACCTGTAGCACCATCAGGGTTAACCACTCACCTGTGGTTAAGTGAAACTGCGGGGACTGATCCAGCAGGTACAGGGGTCCTCTTGTACAGTGGTACCTTGTATAAAGGAATTAATTTGTTTCAAATGAAATTATGTTTAGCAAATTTCCCTTTATACACATTTCCCATAGGAATGCATTGAAAACATCGTGACCATTTTTATGTTGTACAGATTCTCCCCGTAGTCGATTATATTAAGCACATTTCCCCTATCTCCGGAATTTATTCTGTTGTACAGATTTTATGTTATACAAACCATTTGTTATATGAGGGTCCCCTTGTACTTGGAAAACCCTTACCATACGTTAGAAATGACTTGACATCAGAAAAACACACGTGTAGTTTCGAAACAATCCTCAGTATGTGCAGCTCATTGTTCTGATACTTACCCCAGACCTCTAAGGTTCACTAGAACATGGAGTATGGGGAAACATAATTTTCAAGAGTCAATAACAAACAGATTGGCGCACAATCTGAAATTTGAAATGTTACAGTTACGGTAGTTTTTTTTTTCTTAACTGCAACTCTTATGGTCAGCAATCACCCTCAAAAGGTAACTTTTCTCACTTTTGGCAGTGATCCAAAACTCCATCCTATGTCTTTATTTATCATTATGTTGTGGCAGTGGATCTTAATCTCCCACGTTAGAGGAACAAAATCCTGGAGTATTTTACATGTGTCCCTTGCTTGAAGCTGTTAAAGTGCAATCCCATATCCAGCAAATATTTCTAAACAGTTATGTTTGGAGAATCTAAAGGAGAATCCACTTTAACGATGGGGGACAATAAGCCGAACCTGAACCAAGCTGCTACATAAGCATGCATATTTTATATACAGAATATAGTTGGGAGCATGAGTAAACACTTGTTACAACTCAAGTTAATCCACTGGATCAGTGGGTCTTATGTAATCAGCTTTTTTCAGTGGTCAACTCTGGTTGAACCTAGCAATTACACTTAGCCCTCTGTGTTGATATCTACTTGCTAAGAAGTAAGCCCATGGAACTGGGTGACCACAGATTGAGCATGAGTCAGCAGTGTGACGCGGTGGCCAAGAAAGTCAATGCAATTCGTGGTTGCATCAACAGAAGCATAGTGTCTAGAGAAAGGGAAGTGATAGTACCGCTCTATTCTTCTCTGGTCAGATGCCACCTGGAGTACTGTGTCCAGTTCTGCGCACCTCAATATAAAAAGGATGTTGACAACCTCAAACGGGTCCACAGGAGGGTGACCAAGATGGTTAAAGGTCTAGAAGAAATGTCTTATGAGGAGCGACTTAGGGAGCTGGGAATGTTTATCCTTCCAAAAAAAGGCTGAGAGGGGATATGATAGCTGTGTTTAAATATCTCAAATGATGTCATGTTGAAGAGGAGACTGGTTTGTTTTCCATGGCTTCAGAGACTACGACTCAGGGCAATGGTTTCAAACGACAGGAAAAGAGATTCAATTTAAACATTAGAAAGGACTTCCTGATGGTTAGAGCTGTCCAGCAGTGGAATATGCTGCCATGGAGGGTGGTGGAGTCTCCTTCTTTGGAGGTTTTTAAGCAAAGGCTGGATGACTATATGTCAGGAGTGGGGATGGGCACGAAAATGAAAAATAGAGTTTTGTTTCATTTCATTTCTACTAATGATTTTTTTCCATTTTGTTTTTAAATGAATTTTTGTAAAAAATATTTGTAACAAAATGAAACAGTTATGAAACAATTTGTTACTCTATAAAATGGCTCCCCTAAGTCCTAGAGGCACCAAATTTGGTGGTAAGCTTTTTACAAGAGAGGCATTTTACAGACTAATGAAATGTTTTGTTTTCAAAGGAAAATGAAGTGTTTCATTTCATTTCATAATGAAACACTATTTTCCTTTTGTTTTGTTTCATAACATTTCAAAAGCGTACAAAACGGTGAAACAGCATGTTGTTTTTCGTAAGGTGCCCATCTCTAGTTGGGAATACTGTGATGGGGATTCCTGCGTGACAGGGGGTTGGACTGGATGGCCCTTGAGGTCTCTTCCAACTCTATGATTCTATGATTCTATTTCCATATAAACATACATAAAAATTGTGCTGTAGATCTCACTGCTTTATCCAAGCAATGCCCATTGTGTCAAGCAAATACCATAAAATGGGTAGCTAATCCTTATAAATGAAGTAATCTCAGTGGAGAGTTTGTCTCAGATAAATATATTTTTATTTTTAACTCAGAAACCAGTGTGTTACATTAGGAAAAAGGCACAATATTTTGTAAAAACAAGTACACAACTAATCTATTCTAAATGCCTTTCTAATTTGCCATGGCTTTATTGTTTTGTGTTCTCCCTTGGGCCCCAAGATTCACTGAAGTAGTTTTAATCAACTTACATTAATACTTGCACTTCAATTGCAGTGTGGCCTCAGAACCCCTGATAGGGACTGAATGTCTTTCCAAAAAAAAGGAAAGGGGAAAAAATTAAGAAAGGCCCATCAGTGAAACCAGCTGAACAACATGATTTGTCAGAAGAGAAATAGTCTTGAAAAAATGGATGTTTCCAAGAGTGTGTGGATCTGGCATCTTTTCTTCTCTGTCTTTGAAGAGAGATAAGGATTAAGAAAGTGGGTAGCCATGTATGTAATTAAAAATTGTCTCTTGCTTTTGTTCACCGTGTGGCAATCAAATCAGATTTCATCCACAGGTAAACTGATAAAGAGCTGGGGTGGGGGGAAGATTTCTATTCCTAGTTGTAAAATTACCCATGCAAATTAGGTGTTCCTCTTTTGACTGCTTTGACCTCATTGAGCCTGGCCTCCCAACAGTCTTTGCAAGCTGAAGTTGGACGAACATGTTAACAAGTCTTTCCCACAACAACCCGTTCCCTGCCTCATTTGTTTTGTTTCCCTGACAGTTCCTGGGTTTCTCCCTCTTCTTATCAAAACCTCTTCTGTGAGGGGCCTGACCACACTGGCTATATATTTGCCATATGTCTACCAGGGAGAACGTTCTCATTTGTTTTAATGTTACAGATTCATTTCTTCCAGTTTTAAATTGTATGGCAGGCTACGCCATCTCCTCTCTTGTTTCCTGGTGCAGTGCAATCCCTGACTGGATATTCGTAGAGACATGGCATACAGGTTCCTTTAGGGCTAAAGCCTCTAAGCCAGTAGTGGCCAGATGTTGGCCCTCTAGATGTTTTGGACCACAACTCCCAGAATTCCAAGCCTGTACTGCCAATGACAAAGGACTATGGGAGTTGTGGTCCAAAACTTCTGGATGGCCAAAGTTTGGCCACCACTGCTCTAAGCTGTACACTTCATGGCTTGGCTTGATTAGGCTGTGTTCAAGATTATGTGGATTATGTGGGCTTTATGGGAAGAGGGGGCGATGGCATTGCAGAGCAAAATGCCCAGTGCATCCATGTTATTCCTTCCCCGGTGCCCATTTCTGTCCCACAATTTCCTCACACGGGGTCGCTCTGATGAGGTTCTTCCACATGGCTACCATCAGCCCATGCCTCCCTCCTTCTACAGGCAAAAGCCGTTGGGGGGGGCTCCCAGTGTTTGGGAAATAAACAACAGACACATTGCTGGCAGAGAATATGATTTGATAATGGCTGTGCATCATGTGACTGGAAATTTGTGCATTGATATAATGGAGGTATATCAAAGGGGACATTTGGCTGGTGCAATCTGACCCTGAGACCTTCGCTGCAGAGTCTATATACAGTATATCACAGAAGTGAGTACACCCCCTCACATTTGGTGCCAAATTTGGGAAGTTTTGGCAAGGGCTTTTGAGTTTTTTGAAAAGCAAAACTCTTTTACTCTTTCGTCTGTGCAGAAACAAGTAACTCTAATGCATTTTAAAATATAGCCTACAGTATCTTAAAAAGGAATAGAGAACAAATATTTTGAAGTTCACTCGATTCAGTTGAGAAATCACAGTTTTTTACTTTGTAGCTGGGAATGCTATTACTCAATGTTAGCAGAACTTTGGTACCTATATCCTTTTATAGTATCAACCATTCCACCCATGTATACCATTGTCTGGTAAGTAAGAAAAAACCCGCCAAATATATTCTGTGCTATCTGATGTAGTGACTATATGAGAGAATAACCTCCAAAATGTCTTGTCATTCACACATCCCCTGTCAATGAGTCTTTTTAAGAAGGTAGGGATTGAATGAATGAATGAATGACTAAACAAACAACCATCTGCTTAGATCTTCCAAACCAGCAATATCTCATTTTAGGTTGTTCTCTCTCCCTACTGCTCCTTCCTTAGCAATATTGTCTTTTCCAGTAAGCTGCTCAAGTCATGCATACTGTGGCTTCTTCTGTTGAATCAACCCATTTCATGTTAGTTCCTCCTGGTTTCCTACTGCTCCTTCTCACTCTTCTTAGCAATATAGTTTATACGAGTCATTTCTGAGAGCAGGCTGTATTTTAATTGTATGTGCATGGTAGGGTAGCCTCAGTTTACTTAACTTTTTGCTCTAGTGAGAGTTCAGGCTTGACTTTATTGAGCACCCACTTTTCTGCCTTTCTTGCTGTCTCCGGTGTCTGTAAGGCTCTCCTCCAACACTGCATTTCAAATGAGTTGATGTTTGTCCCTGTCTTTCTTCACCATTTTTATTTCAGCCAGTATGGGTGAATTTGACCCTGATTTCCAGCGATATCTTTGCTAATTCCCAGTTTTCCCATTTTAATTATTTCACAAGACGGGGGGGGGGATATCTTTTGGAAAACAAGCACACAATATGGTTACTCCCATCTAGCTTTTCTTTCTGAGGTTGCCTACCCTGGGAATTGGAAGATAAGATTCTAGTCCGGATTCTGTGGAGCTGGCACAACAACAATATTTTACCTGGGAGGTTTAAAGACCCCCCCCCCCAATTGTATGGTTGCACTTGAGTTCATAAAACAGCCCTTCAAAATATTTTGGCACAGAGGGATTTCAGCTACGTCCTAGCTCTTCTGGCTTCTCTCCTCTCCCAGAGGATCATCAGCTGATCTTCTAGGATCCTCTAGCACTGGATAATTCAGTATGAGGGAAGCTTCTGTTGGAATTTGTCTGTAGTGCTTGTATACGTGAAGTTCAGTTTTAAAAAGTCAGGAAATTTAATCATTTAAAAAACATTCCATTTTAAAAATAATAATAATTGAAGCCATCGCGAGGGTCTACTGCAGGGGTGCCCAAACTTTTTGTAAGGAGTGCCAGATTTGGTGGCTGAGAATGTGTCAGGGGCCAGTTGCTCCCCGACCCTGCCACCCCACTGAAAGCCCCACCTACTGACCCCTTGCAACCCCACCCTCTGGAAGGAAGGAGGGGACCAAGGGAGGGAGGGAGGGAGGCGGAAACCAAGAGAGGAAGGAAGGAAGGTGGGGAACAAGGAAGGGAGGTGAGGAGGGAGGTGGGGACCAAGAGAGGGAGGAAAGAATAAAGGAAGCACAGGGAGCCGTGGCCACAGGTCGCCCCTTAGAAGAGGCGATCTGTGTGACCTTGCACCCCCCAAGCTCCCCAGTGGTGGCGACGGCTCGACCGCCAGCCCACCCCAAAGCTCCTTGGCGGTGGCAGAGGCCTGCTGGCCTGCCCACCCCCACACATTCCCCTGCGGTGCTGGTGGCGGCAGACCACCCAGCCACCCAAGCTTCCCAGCGGTGCCAGTGGCACGGCCCACCCAATCACTGCCCTGCGCGTGCGCCCAACCTCACATTGTTCCCGGCTATGTTGGTGGTGGCGGTGCCAGTAGCGGCAGCCTGCCCATGCACCGCTCTGCGTGCGTGCGTAGCTTCACAAGGTTCCCAGTGATGCCATGGTGGTGGCCTGCCCACGAGCCACCCCCCCACGTGCGCCCAGCCCCACAAGCTTCCCGGCGGTGCTGGTGGTGGTGGCCTGCCGCCTCGCCCGCCCACCCAGCCCCACAAGCTTCTGCTCACCGGCTGGCTGGCCTGTCCAGCCCCTGAAGCTTCCCAGCGGTGTCGGTGTTGGTGGAAGTTTTTTTTTTTAAATGGGGCGAAGGAGGGGGAGGGAGGGGCGGCCCAGCCAGCCTCGGGCCACTCAGAATGGCCTGACAGGCCGGATTTGGCCCCTGGGCCGGACTTTGGGCAGGTCTGGTCTACTGGATGCTCTCTTCTGCCCAAGTAGCATTCTCATTTGTTGAAACATAACCCTGATGAAAGCTTTCTGTTTGGATGAGAAGTGGTTAACTCATTAAAAAAGTACAGTGGTACCTTGGTTAATTTTTAAAAAAAATTCAGTTAATGAAAATAATTTTCCAGGAATATGGATGTTTCGGTTTCAGAAAATTTTCATTGGGATGCCACAGTTTATGTTTTTTCCCTTACGTATTTTGTTTCCCATGCATTCTTATGGGAAATTTCTGGGAATGGGGATTTTTCAGTTTAAGAAAATTTCTGCAATATGAAACGGCTCGCAGAACAAATTAATTTCATAAACTGAGGTACTACTGAAGTACAAAGGACCCTCATATAACAAACGGTTGGAAAACATAAAATCTGTACAACATAAAAAAATTCCGGAGATAGGGGAAATTTGCTTAACAGAATCGCCTATGGGGGAGAATCTGTACAACATAAAAATGGTCGCGATTAGGGATTACTCTGTTTTCAATGCATTCCTATGGGAAATTTGTATAAAGGAAAATTTGCTTAACATAATTTCATTTGGAACAAATTAATTCCTTTATACAAGGTAACACTGTTTCTTCGTCTGAGGGAGTTGGACTTGTCCACAAAAGCTCATATTAAAATATAGCAATTAGTCTTTCACCTGCCACAGTGCTTTTGTTTTGTCTTTTATTTTTGTTTTGTTTTTGCCTGATGTGATTTAAAAAAAAAGAGTCAGCTCTTGGGATTTTCCCTTGTGTGGCGTCACTTTGCGAATGGTAGTGTGAGCTTGAGAGGGCACCCTGTACACCATCTTGATTGTTAATGCTGTCAACATTCAGGTTGCCCTTAACTATATAAAGCTTGGCATCCTTTTCCTGCTAGAAATGCAAGCACAATATTGTGCATTTTGAATATTGGGCCTTACGAATCATGGATACTGAAGCATAACATTCCACATTCATAAACCGGATGAACGAAAGACCCAAGAATTATGTAGGAATTCTTCAAAAAAGCCCCAGTTCATTCAGGAGTCTATAATTGCTTTCAGCTGCAAAATAATGGCTTCTCTTAGACCTGATTAAGAGAGAAGTAGCTAGACAGGGCTAAGTTATGTGAGAACTGCAAGGCATTGTGGGTCTGGTAGTCTTCCTGCCTATTGTGCTCCATACAGGCTGCCTCTTGGGAAACTATTAGACCCATAATGCCTTGGAGTTTTCCGAGAGCTGAGGCCAGCTGAGGTCCGTGGGTTGTCCAGACCAGGAGTCAGTGTTGCTCCTTCCTCAAATTACCTTTGTAAACAACTGACGAATTGCAGCTTTGTTTAAAAAGATAAGAAGAAAAACCATGCATTTTCATTTGGACATTAAACTCACACATTATTTAGAGTTGAGGCATTCCTCCCAAGCGAGCACAGATGTGTTTGATAAGTAAATCAAGAAATGATATAAACTTTTTCTCCCCTAATGGTTACATTGGTGGATAGCTCTATCGTTTCAAGGCTTCATAATGCACCTTGTTGTTAAATAGATGGAAACTTTTCAGCTGAGGCACTAATCACTGCTTGTTGTCAATATTCTGGGAAATGCCGTTTGGTTGGAGGGCCTGTGTGGTCACAAAGGTGTGAACTACTCAAGTAATTGCGCTGCCCACAAGAGATAAAATGTCAGTGCCTAGATTTTGAACTCTGTCCTTTTATCTGTTTTTCCAAGGCTACTATTTGAGTGGCAGGGCTCGGTCTACCTATTACCATATCCTGATAGTACGATGTGGTTAAGTTAAACAAAATGCAGAACAAAATGAAAGGCACTTTGAACAAGGACCACAAAGATTATGTGCAAATGTATGTAAATAATGTTGACATATTATGCAAATTTAATGCTCTATATTTTGGGCTTCAGCTGCTGTCAGTCCTTCTGAACAATAGGCTGAAGGGTTTCTGTGCTAGGAAGGAAGTCATCTAGCAGTAAATGTCTTCCATTTCTTTCTTTTTTTAAAAAAAAAATGCCGCTACTGCCCTCTGCTGGACATAATGCCCAAGCCGCTTTGTGTCCCTCAACTGTAACGGGTCTTCTCTCCTGGCTTTCAGCTTCGAGCTAAAAAGCAAAAAGAACAGATCTGATGCTGTAGGAGAAATGGCTGTCTCAGAATGTAAGAAAAGATATTACTTGATTTCAGTTTAAACTTGTCCAATTGCCTTTTGGGCTGAATTTATGGCCTTCTCCAGGGGCCGTGCAAAGACAACAGAATACAACCAAAAAAGACAACACATTACGTCTTTACTCATTACACGTGTTACATCTTTGGATTTGTACATTACCATGCATAGAACCATCTGAAAGTTTAATATTCCATTGCTCACAAACAGAATATCTACCCGGTGTATTATTAATCACACTTAATTGGCAAACAGTAGCCATATATTTTATACATACCGCCAATTTATTTCTTTCCTCACTTTTGGTGAGTATCCAGCTCCACAAGATCGGTTATGACCTCAGGAGCCAGGGTGTGCAGTCTCAGGATCCGACTGACCTCCCTTTTCAACAGATCCTTCCTTCCTTCCTTCCTTCCTTCCTTCCTTCCTTCCTTCCTTCCTTCCTTTATTTTTACAACTTGTATGCCGCCCACTACCCAAAGGTCTCTGGGCGGCTTACAATCAAAGAATTAAAACAGTTAAAACATCAAATATCAATAAATAATTAAAACAATAATAAAAACCTTACACTAAAATCATTACACTAAAATTGCCATTGGGGGCTTGTGGGGGTGACAACATGGGCCCAAACAATAACTCTTAAACCAAATGCTGGTTCGTCTTGGTAAGGCTGACCAGAGGGGAGGTTTGGGGCTTAGGTGTATCACCGACTTTGGGCCATTACAGCCTGAGGCAGCCTTTAGAAGGTGTCTAACACAAGAAAAACAGAGGCTTTATTTATTTATTTCATGTCAGAAGCACCAACAGGTAAACACACACTGCTAAGTGCAGAGGCTGTTTCAAGATTTCTCTCCCATTCAAATATTTTGTCAAAGCATGGCTGGTTCAAAGACATTTTTCGGCCTCTGGTGAAGCGCAAGTTGGTGGTACCTTTTCCACATTACTTAAGAACTGCTGGATAGCTCGGTGGCTCAGGTCTCTGGCTGTAGAGCTGAAGGTTCAGAGTTTGATTCCCCACTCTCCCTCCTTGTTGCCAAGCTGGAGTTGATTATCCATAGGGTCCTTTCCAGCCTGCCGCTGTACGGGGGGGGGGGGGGGGGGGGGTTGTGTTGTTGCTGCTGCTGCTGCTGCTGATGATGATGATGATGATGGTGGTGGTGGTGGTGGCGGCGGCGGCAGTGACATAGACCCTGCCAGGATTACCATTGGTACCTCACTCTGGTCCTGGTGATGGAAGAGAAGAGCACTTGAGAGAAACAAGGTAGGTTGTGTGGCACCAATAGCTCAGTCCGTCAACACAGGAGATGTCCAAGGCCCAAGGAAGAATAACAAGTACCCCTCCCACCTAGGCAGCGCTGCCTTGGGTGCGAGGGCCAATCCTGAGACAGAGAGAGCAAGCCTCCCACAAACAATTGCCTGCATTTAGACAGATAATGGCTCTTGCACTGTTGCTGGACCATTTTAAAATATATATGTGTGTGTGTTTCTCTCGCCTCCATTTCATTTTTACAGAACTCCTGGAAAAGTCACTGGTCCTCTTGAACAAAAGCCATGACCTTACTGAATTCATAGAAGAATTCAAATCCGATGGGCCGAATATAAATCCAGAATTTGTTCAAGGAGCCCACAGTAGCTGCTTGAAAATCGATAGTCTCCTTGAGGTTCTGCAAGACAGGAGGAGGCAACTGGACAAATACTTGAAACTGCAGCGACAAGGACTGGAACAGGTTTTACAGATTTGTCAGTGGCATCACCAAGAAAGCCAGGTACAGTCTCTGGGGTGGAGGAAGGGGGCGGGGGAGAGAGAGAGAGAGAGAGAGAGAGAGAGAGAGATGTAATATAAAATATGTCACTTTGAGCAATCTGAAAGTATGAAGTTGCATGTAGGACTTAGCTACTTATAGTTATTGTGACCATATTTGTGTGGTCTTGAGGTTTGAACCCATTCAAATCCATGGAATGTTAATCCTGAGTAGAGATGGGCACCACTCAAAAAAATGGTGTTTCGTTTGTCGTTTGGTCGTTTAGGGGTCCGTTTCGGTTCATTTTCGTTTTCGTTGGGTTTTTTTGCAAATTTTTCGTTTTCGTTTTCGTTACGTAACAAAATTGCTGTTTCGTTAGCATTCTTTTCAGTTCAATGCATCTACCGCAACGAAAACGAAAAACACGGCAAAAATTTTCGTTTCCGTTTCCGTTTCCGTTTTGTCTTGAAAAATTTTTGTTTTCGTTTTCGTTACGTAACGAAACGAAAAAACAAAAACAAAAATGAAAAATTGCTCGTTTCGTGCCCATCTCTAATCCTGAGTATGGTATCTGGCTTAGTTCCCCACTGTGCATATGAGGAGACAAGCCAACCTATGTGATCCTGGGCACCGTCCCAGGGCAACCCCAAAACAAGGCAACAGAAACCACTTCTGTATGTTCTGTACCTAGAAGAGGGTCACCAGAAGTCGCAGTTGACTTGATGGCACCATATATGATTACCAACCATGTTTGGAATTGTATGGTAATGTTGGCAGGGCAGTATATGCAGAGCCACATAAGTCCTGCAGCTGTTACTTGTGCTTTAGAGTTAAGGCTATTGATATCAGTGGGACGAAATGTTATGTGAAAGAGATCAAGTGTGACTAATTACCTCCATGTATATCAGTATCTAAATCACTGGCACCCATTATATAGTTTGTGGCTCACAAACCTTTATTGCCATACTAAATTGTGTCTTGAAATGAAACTGAACTTCTATACCAGATGGCTGAGATTCATAAGTTTGAATTATTGCCCACATAATAGTATCAAATACAAGGAAGCAAATAAAAATGTCTGAGGTTCCTAATTTTGGTGTTGTGCTCATTGTAGATTCAAAAATGTCTGCTCATCTCACCTTGTGGCCATATACTGTACATTGCATTCCTACTTGTAATTAAGATGATATGCTTTTCATTTTCATAATCCTACATTGTAGGACATATAAGATGCCAAAATGCAGCTGGTAAAAATATACAGTACACTTCTCCTATTCAGATATTGGTGGTTCCAGATGTTTTATATGTTCCAGTTATAGGATCTTGAATGCAAATATTAACAGCCAAGTATGGGCAATAAAAAAGAGATTGCATCGGAGCTAAACACTCATACTCTGGTTCCATTAAAATTAAAGGGACACATTAATCATCATGAATTTGAACTCTCACTAATTTCAGTGGGACTATAGTATGACTAATTCAGAAAAAGGGATTGCTTAGTCAGAGACAATAAATGGTTTCACTTAAAGGATTTTTAAAAATAACTACGGTGAGAATCATAGTTAAGCCTTCCCTTTACATTCTTCAGATATAATGGTTTGCTTTTATACTAGTCAAAATAAATTCATTTTCTGGTCCTGGAAAATGAATCTCCACCTAAAGGAAGTCTGAAGTATATGGCTTCCTATACCTAAGGATTACAGTAACTCCTCACCCTTTTTGCAGTTCATGTACTGTAGTATCACTGTATCGCAAGATCTCAGTATATGGAGGGGAAAGCCCCCTGGGGTAAGCTGGAAAGGCCTGTTTCAGGCCTCCTGTACTTACCCCAGGCTTGGTGCTGCCGCAAACGGGCCTGCGAGGGCCTTCTTGGGCCTGTCGAAAGCTCCAAAAGGGCTTCCCCGCAAACTGGAAGTGACCCCTGGAAAACAGGAAGTGACTTCCAGATCGCTTGAAAGCACTTTTGGGTTCTCCAAGGGCCTGTCTGGGCATGTTGGTGGACTCAGAAATGCTGTTCTGAGAACCGGTAGTGACTTCACTTCAAGTTGATTTTCTTAAAGACAGCTCCATACATCTACTTTCTAAATTGAAGGGAATGTTGAATATGTTTCTTGATCCATGGGGTCTCTGTGTGCATTAATGGCCACATATTCAGGTCCAGTCACAGAACTGAAGCTTTATTGATAAGCCCATAATTGATGATGATCATGTTGGTGCCCTGTTCTATTACTGCCTCCCAGTAGCCCACATTAAAAAGATATACAGTGGTACCTTGACTTATGAATTTAATCCGTTCCAAATGCATGCTCTTAAATCAAACTACAGTCACCCCCCGCTATTTCGCGGTTCAGGTACTGCGGTCCCACTACATTGCGGGATCGCAGTACCTGCACCTCGGGCCGTGGGGTGGGGTGGGGAGCAATCGGGTCGCTCCGCACCACCACCCCGCTCCTCTGAGAAGCCTTGGGCCGCATGGAGGGTGGGGGGCAATCGGGTTGCTCCGTGCCGCCCCTGCGCTCCTCCGAGAAGCCTCGGGGCGGCAGGGGGCAATCGGGTCGCTCCGCGCTGCCCTCCACTCTCCTCTGAGAAGCCTCGGGCTGCGCTGTGAGGCAGCAGGGGGAGATTGGGTCGCTCTGCGCCGCCCCTGCGCTCCTCCGAGAAGCCTTGGGGCCGTGGGGTGGTGGTGGCGGGGGGCGCAATCTCCATTGAAATGCATTGAGTCAATGCATTTCAATGGATAAATTATCCCCATTGGGATGCATTGAGCCAATGTATTCCAAAGGGGAAAATTTTCTCCATCGAAATGCATTGAGCCAATGCATTTCAATGGAGACAGCCCCAGACGAGAAGTCTCGGGCGGCGTGGGTGGGCAGCGGCGGGAGGTCAGATCCTACAACACTGCCTGCGCACGCTGTCCCCAGACTTCTCGGACAGGTGCTTGATCGCTCCCCCGCCCCCCGCCCCCCCCACCCGCTTCCGCATATCGCAGATTTTCATGCATCGTGGGTGGGGTGGGTCCCTAATCCCCGCGATTGGTGGGGATTTACGGTACTCTTAAGTCAGGGTACCTATCTTAAAAATTGAAAAAAAAAAGTTAAAAATGGAAAAAGTGAAAACAAAATTTGTAAGTCAAGCAGACCATATCTAAAATTTGTAAGGTGGCAGTTAAAATGCCAGCAGTTTTCCACTCCTAAGTCAAATTGCTCTTAAGTCAAGCTGCTCTTAAGTCGGGGCACCACTGTACTAGCTTACTACCAAGCTATCATGAAACAACCTGGCTTGCATAGACGTCTGTCCAAAAGCAGCACCTTATTTCCCCATCTATAAGATGTTGCCATGGATAAAATGTCCTCCCTTTTCAACCCAAAATTAACAAATCCTGCTGGAAAGGAGGGGAAACGGTGGGAAGGGGGCATGGAGATGAACACAAACTGACGGCAATGAATGACCTGACCGGAGTCCCTTCCCTGCTGAGGTTTCCATTCCTTTCTGGCAGCTCTTTCACTGTCATCAGTCTGGCTTCTCATCCACCCACCCATCCTCACTCTTTCCCTTCCTTTCAAATAGCCCTTGGCTGCACTCCTCCTTCCCAAGAAGCCTCTTCACTTGGCTTTTTGCATTGATCAGAGGCTGTCTTTTCAGCAGGGAAAGGCACTCCAATGCCTTTCCCCACTGAAAAGTCATGTTCTGATCACCCCCAGAACAAAGCAGTGAGGCATTTTGGAAAGAAAGAGGGCAGCCAAAGGCTGCTGGAAAGGAAGGGAAACAGCAGGGATGGGTGGTGGTGGAGGAGAACCCAAACTGACGGCAGTGAATTAGCTGGGCAGCATCCCTACCCCGGCTGGGGTTTCCCTTCCTTTCCGGCAGCCCTTGACTGTCTTCTGCATGACCAAGATGCCTCTCCACTTTGCTTTTGTGGTGATCAGAGCCCAATCGCCCTGCCTTTTCAGTGGGAAAAGGCTTACTTCCAACTATGATATGACCCTCAATTTTTAGGCTAACAAGTCTAAAAGAAAATATTGTCTTATATGGTAATTCTCCCAAGCTCTGTGCTATCTCCAGATCAGACAACTCTCTGGAGATGAACAAGAAAAGAGGGCTTTTGCTTCAATGCCCCAAGTGTGGATTTCCCAGAGGCAATGGATTGGCAGCTACCAGGAACATAGCGGTAGACTGTGGGCCTTTCTACACTGGCAAACAGATATCTATGGATTGCTGAGGGCATGGTTTGGTTTGGGGGGGCAGACCTTTACAAATGTTTCTACTTAGAAGGATCCATCCAGGCACCTTTCTGGCCCAGGTTTCTTTTTGACATGTGCATTAGCCGGGAGATTCTGAGGAAGAGTTTGAGAGAGAAAGTGTGAAGGGGGGAGAAAAATGGAAGGGAAGCAGGGGAGGGGGGCAGGAGAAAACAGAACAGCACTGAAAGAGGGAGAGAGGAGTCCTGTAAAAAAGAAAAAAATCAATTTTCTTTTGCTGATGATCTGGGGAAGCTCTTAATTGACAACTTAACCTGCTACAAGGGGTTGTTTGCTGTTTGCATGGCAGGAGCATACCAAATTGCCACGAACTCTTTGCAGCCTGATCCACTCTAGACCCAAAACAGCCAGTTCTGGACAGGCCCTTTGTGAGCTAGTGCAATCAGCGCTTACTCTTGCTACACAGCCTTCGTAGTTCTCTACAGCTTGGAACTGGTAAATCTGTGAGGTTTTATTCTTGTTAGACGCCACCCCTTCTGCAACCCATTGAAAATTCGAAGCATAAGGAGGAGCTTTAAATCAAGAAGTCGTGTAATGTTGTACAGAATTAATCTTAACAAATATGTAAGAAAGTCATGTTTTTTAAAAAATTATTTGATATAGTTGGCATCTCAGTGATATAAGTTAAATATGCAAATGGCTGCAGCACCATATTCCAGATCCCTCTCAAAGCTCTTCCAACAGCTCCCTGGAGAGTGTCCTACTACCTGTTTTGAAGTGTGCTACAGGTACCTTATAAATCACAATTTGTTCTTTACATTTTTATGTAAAACCCCACCAGTGAAGCCTGAGTCCTTTGCCTGGGCTCATTAGGAGACTCCGAAGCATCCATCAGATGTGAGGGATTGCCCCAGAGGAGGACCAGATTGACTTGCTTTTCTGAAGAGATGGATTTGCATCCAGAACAACAAACTCTGCATTCCTTCAAAGGCGTCGTCCTCACAGCCTCTGGCTATAGACTGATAGCTGAGAACAACTCTCCATTTTTAAACTGATATAAAGGGGGAAAGATACAGAATGTAAGACGACAGCCAGTCATATGCACGTCACGAAGGCATGACAAATTACAGCTCATGAGGCACAATGTGATTGATGCCATCTTGGCTGTGCTTCTGTTTTGTCTCTTGAGAAATGTCTGGTTAAGAATACCGGAATACTGTATTTCAAGTCCATGATATACAGTGATGCTGCAGAGCCGAAATGCTATTGTTACCACCACCACCATCTTAAAACCACAGAACTGGAAGGGATCATTGGGGCCAGCCCCCTCTCAGCGAGGCATAGTGGGGCACTAAACTTCTAGCCTCTGCCTGTATGCTATCCAGCGGCCATTCATCCATCCATCCATCCATCCATCCATTCATTCATTAATTCATAATATTTGTGGTTTACAACACCATTAGGCAGAGAACACGTTGCCCCCCCCCCCCCCCAATGAGCTGGGTGCTCATTCCCCCAACTTCACAAGGATGAAAGGCTTGAACTGGCTGTCTGAGCCCACTGGGATTGGACTCAGGTTGTGAGCAGAGGCTTGACTGCAGTACAGTAGGACCCTCACAGCCACCAGATCAGCAACCACATTTCCACGGTCTGAAAATATTGGCAGATATTCTAAAACCACTTATAAGAATAGACTCTGTGCAAGTTTTGTCGGCTAGAACCTGACTCTGTTTCTCATATTTTGACACGTTGTCCGTCACATCATATTATTCGTCAACAATTACTTGGCCCCTATATTTCCAAACGCCCACCTATCCCAGAGATCATTACTTCACGCCTTTTGGCTGACAAAAATCCCAGCCTGACAGAGTCAGTAGCCAAATATTTATTATTGATCCACCAGAAAAACAACCCCGTTCCTTTTACAAGCCAAAGATTTACTTCAACTTTAGACTAACTTATTCCTTTTGGACCCTGAGACTGGCTTACATTTTATGTAACTGCATCTCTGTTTTAAAATATTTATGCCAGTAAAGGTGAATTGAATCGAATTATTAAAAGAAAAATGTGAACCATATTTCCACGATGTAGTTGCCCAAATTGGCTACCAGAGGGAACCACAGACAGCGTTGTATCTATGTAGGGTGCGCTATTATCTGCAGCTTGCAGCATTTTTCTCAAAGTATGTTGGTAAAAATAACATCAAAATTTGTTCCTTGACATGTTTCTTTTCTTAATATCTATCTCAAGTTTGGCAGTGAGTAGGATTTTGTCTTTTTCTGAGTCATTTCATTTCATGTTTTTTCTTCAAAAGATGTTAGTAGATAACAGCAGCATTTTTTTAAGTGGGTGAATTTTATGGTGATCATATATGGACATACAGTACTGGTATATCGTAATTTGTGCTTTGTGATAGAGTGGCACATGGTCTTCTTGGATTTCTTTCTCAAATGGCTGCCTCTTGAACTTGTTATGTGCTGTCAGTTTGCTTCCAACTCGTGGCAACCCGATGAAAGAGCCCTCTGCAAAACGTTCTGTCCTCAGCTGCCCTGCACAACTCTTGCCGACTCAAATCTGTGGCCTCTTTTAGGGAGTCTGGCCATTTCATATTTGGTCCTCCTCTTTTCCTGCTGGCTACCACCTTTCCTTGCATTACAGTGGTACCCCGACTTAAGAGCAGCTTGACTGAAGAGCAATTCGACTTAAGAGCACTAAACTATTGGCGTTTTAACTGCCACCTTACAAATTTTAGATATGGTCTGCTCAACTTACAATTTTTTCCATTTTTTTTCCATTTTTAAACTTATTTTTTCAATTTTTAGATAGGTACCCCGACGTAAGAGTAGTTCGACTTAAGAGCATGCATTCGGAATGGATTAAATTCGTAAGTCAAGGTACCACTGTATTGTCTTTTCCAAGGAGACCGGTCTTATTCTGATGTGCCCAAAGTGGGACAGTCTCAACTTCAATGTTTGTTTGCCTTCAGAGATAGTTCAGACTTGTTTGTCTTGTCTGGCAGTCCAGAGCAACCTCTAGAACCTATTGGCTCCAAATAATTTTATTTTTAATTCTTTTGAAGTTCTTACTAGAATCACTACCTCTATTTTTGGTTGTAATGCTAAGCCAGTGAAGGTATTCAGCCTGCACATGAATGATCTCTAGAAGAATAGTGCCATTGAAGGTACGCATGTAAGCAAGCCTTGTTTCCAGTATCCAGGAGTTGAGTCGTGGCTAGAGATGGGCACAAAATGCCAAAATTGTGTTTTGTTTCCTTTTTGTTTCATTTTATATTGTTTCATTTTGTTTAGAATGAAACAATTTTTTAAAAAAAATATTTTGTTGTTTGTTTCATTTTTTTTGGTTTTTTGGTTTGTTTTTTTAAACTCACACTGACCAGCTGGCCTGCAGCCTAGGTCAGTGCATTTTTAAATGTTTAATTTTTTTTAAAAAAAACTCGTGTCAACCAGATGGCACATGACCTGAATCAGCGTGTTATTTTTTTTTATTTTTTTATTTTTAAAATTGTGCTGATCAGCTGGCCCGCGGCCTGGGCCAGCAAGTTATTTTATTTTATTTTTTAATGTTTTTATTTTTTAAAAAACTCGTGCCCGTGTGCTGGGTCAGTGCATTTTTTATTTTTTATTTTTTATTTCCTTTAACTCGCACCGACCAGCTGGCCCACAGGCCAGGTTGGCACTTTTTATTTTTTGTTTCTTTTATCCCCACTCAGTGGCACCCAATTGGGTGGGGGAAAGGGTGGGCTTTTAAAACTTCCCCCGCTGAAGCCCCGTGCTACCCCCCATCGGGGGGGCCCCCGGGGGGGGGGGGGGGAGCCCACAATTTCCCTGCCTGGGGGCATTTGGGGGGGGGAGAGAAACACTGGCTTTTCCCCATAGGAATGCATTGCTTCAATGCATTCCTATGGGAAAATGAAAAACTAAGTGAACAAAATGGAAATTTCCATTCCGTTTCATTTCGTTTTTTTATGGGCCTGTTTGTTATTCGTTTTGTGCCTTAACTAAATGAATAATGAATAATGAAACAAAATAAATCATTTCATGCCCATCTCTAGTCATGGCAACTGGAGTTCTTTTCTTGTAGGATTGAACAGTTTTGCTACTCATCTGAAAACTGACATACTGAAGAAGCTACTTGGAATCTCCACAGATATCCCACTTCCAGTGTTTTTTGCACCTTTTTCCTTTGAAGACTTCTGTGTATTTTGTCATGGAAGCCTGAAGGGGGAGATGTAAGCATTTTGAGCGGAACATGCTTACAATCAGTCTCCCTGTGAGCAGGAACCCTGATCAAGCAGCGTTCGCTCAGCTGCACATGCTTCCAGTTTTCCTTCATACCCTAGCAACACAGGCATGAAGGTCTTTAAGCAACGTACATTCCTGTTGAGGGGTGGTGGTAGACTTCCATGCTCACCTCTGGCCCCATATAGACTTGTTGCCATCAGGTATGCAGGCAAAAATCTCCCAGGGGTTGTTGAGTCAGGAACTGGTAGAATTGTGGTGCTTGTACATTCCAAGTAGAACTGCAGTTTTTTTTGGGGGGGGGGGACTTTTTGGAGTATAAAAAATTACTTTTTGCAGGCTGAAAATCTTCCATTGACCACTGAGGGGCAGGAGATTCTGGGATTCCTATTTTAAAAGTCAACTTCCCAAGCTTTGACAAGAGCACAGCTGGTATCTGTCACATTTTCCATGATGCTGCTTAAGAGTCCTAATGAGTGTTAATTGTCTCCTAAGATAGCTAGTTGCAGCTCTTAAGACAGCAGATTTTTAAATATATATCACTATCTAGAAATGGGCACGAAGTGGAAAACTGGTAGTTTGAGATGGCTCGTGGCCAATGGCTACCCATAAACCACAAACTATCACAAACTGCCTGAAAAATGAATCAGTTTGTGGTTCTATTTGGGCAGCGGGTAGGGTTATGCCAGGGAGGCTTGCTCCCTGTGAGGCGTGCAGCAGCTTCAAGATAAGAGGGGGAGCTGACTGAGGGGTGTTGGGCGGGCATCCTATTTTGCAGAACCAAGTGAAGAGCTGGGGGGGGGGAGTATGGTGCTTCATTTCATGTTGCCAAAACAGGATCCACAAATCAGTAGTTCATGTCTTCTGGTCTGTGGTTCGGCTCACTCCCCCTTTTATTACTTTCTAAAACCAACATATTCCTCCTAACCATTGCGGTGCAATGCTCTTTGTACCTCCATCATTTCTGTGCACCATTCTCTATCAGAAGTCCCTTTCATTGAAAGACTGAAAAACAAGAGGCCAACAAGGCTATATTTATGTTGTTGTCTTGGGAAACTTGTCTATCATTAATGCTTCTCCCCCAACCCCCCATTAATGGCTCCCAGTCATATCTTTGGGAGGTGAACAAATACATTATAGTTACTCAAGGGTCATTAACTCCTAACTTGTTGCTCCAAAGTTGCTCCAAGGTTAGAGACCATCATTTATTGAATAATGCCTTGCAGGTTAAAGGTTCTAACACATCTTTTCTGGTGCGGTTTTATAGCCCATAACCATGTTATTAGATGCCCTAATGAAGTAGGGTTTTTCCTATGACAGCTCAAGATGCTACAAATTTGTTAGGATTCTAATTGTTAGTCCAAGGGCAGACCCATGGAATGAATGGGAAGCTACATCAATACTTACATAAGTCCCATTGGTTCTGTGGGACTACTCTAGTTCACTTTATTTGGAACTAACAACTGCATTTAGCTGTTAGTTTTTATGGTGCAATGAGCTCATGTTATTGTTTACCACTACCAGCATGGCCAAATTTTTGGGAATATGTTCTTCTAAGAATAAGTGCCAGTGGCTAGAATTTAGAGAATGCCAACATACAGATTCTGATACTCTGTAAAATCAGATCAGGTGCTTTTGGGGCAATACATCTTGCAGAATACATGGGCAACATTTTGCGGTTTAAGGCATTTTAGCCCTTCTCCAAATCCCACAAATCACTAGCATTTCTAGGTTCTGCACCATTACTACAATCCAGATTGTGTTTGTATTTATTCGTGCAACTATGCACACTCCTTGCTTTTTCTATTAAAACATGTTGAAGCAAAGCTCTTTCTCAGCTTTTGTATTTCAGAGGACAATATATAGAGAGGCAATACTGCTATTTTTTTTAGTTTTGTCACTTTGTAGTGAATACAGTTTTTAAAAATCTTGTGTAAGATTTCTAGTAAAGTGTCTCAATAATAATCTTGAAATTGATCAATGTTGTTTCACTTTTTACCTCTTAGAAGAATTGGTTGCCATATATTGGTGAACCATAGGTAAATTCAAATGTCACTGATTTTAAACATCTTCTTTAAGTTCATGAAGATTTATGCCTGCCATGATCTCTTATTGCATGGCAACAAGACTCAATTTTATGTTTAATTATTGTAAACCACCCAGAGTGGCCTTGTCGCCAGATGGGCGGTGTATATAAATCAAATAAATAAATATACAAATAAATTAAATAGAGAGTTATTTAGAGTATTCATGTTTTGAACAGAGTGATGTTCCAGCTTCTTTTCAGGAATAAACCTTAGTTTGCTATTGCACCAGGATTCCAGGCCACCTCCATAGGTGGTTTTAGTTTAGGATCAGAGTCTGATTTGAATTTTTAAAATGCTAGTTTTTTTAAATTGAAAAAAACCAGATTCGTCTATGGGGCGAATCCGTACAACAGAAAAATGGTCCTGATTAGGATTACTCTATTTTCAATGCATTCCTATGGGAAATTTGTATAAAGGAAATTTTGCTTGACATAATTCCTTTATACAAGGTACCACTGTATAGCGAAGTATTCTGCTTGTATTTTGCCCCATACCACTTAAGGCACTCTCGGGTGATTTACAGTTTATTTATGCAGGCTATACATTGTCCCCTAAGCGAACTGGGTACTTAATTTATCTCCTGTGGAAGAGCAGAAGGCTGATTTAGCCTTGAGCTGGCTACCTGAGCCCATGGGGAATGAACTTAGATAATGAGCAGAGTCTTAAATATAAACCTGAATGTCGATGTGTTTTTCTTGTACTGTGATTCGAAAATAAAATCAGGCGTTCTATGTGGAGCAACATCAAAACGAATAAATTGGAAACACTGAGGAAGCAGCATTGTTGTGTGACATCAAATTAAAATTTAATTACATCGGTTATCTCTTTATATCCCCAGCTATGTTGAACTCCTTAGGTAATTTGTCAAGTTTGTTGTAGCAGAGGGTTGTTGTTTTTTTGGATGCATTCTTGTTTACTGACAGGATATTCTTAGAGGAATACTTTGTACTGTATCTCAGCCTGCAATATACAAAGAGAGAACATGGCCTCAGTCCAACACAGTGACATACAGTACAATCTTCGTTGAAATTGATGGAGACTAACTAAAAAAGATGGCTGGAGAACTCAGTGGTTTAGGTCTCTGGCTGTGGAGCCAGAAGCTGGTTGTTTGACCTCCCACTGTGCCTCCTGGGACAAGAGCCAGCCTGTGTCGCCTTGGGCAAGATCCCCAGTGCCAGGGCACCCCCAGACAAAGGGAACGGTCAACCACTGTTGAGTATCCTCTGCCTCAACAAAGGTCTCCATGAGTCAGCATTGACTTGATGGCACATGAGGATGAGGATGATTTAACAATACAGTAGGACACCTGTATCCACTGATTCCTTATCCACTGATTCAGTTATCCACGGTTGGCAGAGGAAAAATAAATAAATAATTCAGCAGCTGTAAAGCAAGCTACTGTCACAAAGAGCAGTTGTAAAGCAAGCTACTGTCATAAAACAGCAGCCATAAAGCAAGCTACTGTCACAAACAGCAGCTGTAAAGCAAGCTACTGTTGCAAAACAGCAGCTATAAAGCAAATTAGTATCACAAAATAGCAGTTTTGGGGAACATTTTGGTGTTCTCTCTTATCCACAGTTTTCATTATCGACGGGAAGGATTGGAACCAATCCCTAGCGGATACTGGGGTCCTACTGTACTGTACATCTTTTTGTGTTGAATTGTGGCCGCTGGTATTTGGTAAATATTTAATACACAACATGTCAGCCTTGTTGGACCATGTTCCAACTCAAGCAAAGTATGAATTTGTTGGGGGCCAAGAAACGACGATCCCATCTGGCTAACCTGCACACATTTATTGAAAGAGCTAAAAGAGGTTCAGCGTGAGCAATGGTACACCTGGAGGGCCCCAACTTTATGGCTAAGTCCTTGTGGCCACTGGGGTATTCGTATATCCAACTCCGCTAAAATTAGTACTTTCAATACCACATCCAGTTGCAACTGTCTATAGTCTCACAAATATGTTCCGGAGGATTCCCAAGATGTTCAGAGCAGGTTTCTAGAGGAGAATGGGTTGTCCATTTTGGAAGGTAAAACCAGTGGCTCCAATGGGTTGTCCATTTTGGAAGGTAAAACCAGTGGCTCCAATCGTCTTGACCAGTGAAGGCTGAAATTAATACTGTAGTTCTAAAGACCATGTCCATCATTATTCTACAATGAACTGAGCAGGTGCAATACAGGGGGAAGAACCCCCACCCCCAGTAAAACCCTATGCAAACTTACTAAAGAGTACATGACTTTAAGTTAACTCCAATTGCCCGACTGTATCGTTGTTCATTTATCATGCTGGATACGAGGTTTTTAAAGTGATGATAATTGATGGAAATGGGAATATCATATATTGTACTAAAACTTTAAGTGATGTTCTTGTTTTTTATAACTACCCTAAGTGTTTTTTTTTTAAATTAACGAGTCTTCATAACAGTTGTGGGAAGTTTCTAGCTGTAAGCTTAAATGTGTCCTTCTGCCTGTTTATTAGGTCCTGGATATCCTCTTGGGAAATAAGTTCTCACTCAACCAAAAGGGAATCTCTAGTAGCAGTAAAAAAACAACAAACTACATTTCAGTGAGGGCTACATTACTGAGAATAGTTCAACCATTAAGTGGGTATCCAGTTGTATTAGTATACTGGCAGACCTCCATCTCCAGGGGGGATTCTCCTCACGATATTCTAATGTACTTCAGAGGGTTAGAGGATCTTGTGGAGCAGATTTTGAGGGGGCACGGTGGGCTGCAGTGGGAAGGAGGCGAGAAGAACATTCTGTGTTGGATGTTGCCCATTATTTTTCCTTCCATAAATCTTTAATCATGAAAAATATTATTTATTTATTTATTTATTTATTTATTTTTGCATTTCTAGACCGCTCCCATTTCCCCCAAGGCACTCTGGGTGGTTTGAAAGCCAAATAAATAGTCAATAATTAAAATCACAACAACCCAAAGGAGGACAAATAAACCAAGAAGATACAACAAACAGATCTCACTCTCTCTCTATGTACCAATGAAATGCAACTTAGGAATGCTGTGACTGATGCTGTGTTTGTGAAAAATAATTATTTCTCTTTTCAGATAACCTCTTGGTACAAGAAGGCTATCAAAGATTATTTCCATAAGCAAAACCTTGGGTCGTCTTTAAAAGAAAATGAAGAGCTATGTCAGGAGCACAAAGAAATGGAAAATAAGGTTAAAGTAAGAGCATTTTTAC
>JAHTLZ010003547.1:35561551-35602162 GCA_023846285.1 Phrynocephalus versicolor | reverse complement strand
GTGTGTGTGTGTGTGTGTGTGTGTGTGTGTGTGTGTGTGTGTGTGTGTGTACAATATACACTCTGATAAAATAGCAAATTTAGAACAGAAACCATCATAGAATCAAATTGCCAAGGGAACAAAAAGAAGACGCTCCTACAACTTGCTGATGGTTTTCTAGTGCTCTCTGCTGGTACTAGAGACTTGGCAGCTGCCAAAAGACCCAATGATAATTGTTTTTGAGTAGATGTTTCACATGAAAATTCATTGATTTATGATGTAGGGTGTTCAGCAGGGGGCTAATTACATGTTCAGGAGTTCCAGGGGGTTCAGGAGTTCAGGGGCATGTTTCGCACCTGATATTCACTGCAGAGAAAAATCAGAGATGCCATAGAAATGTTGTCTTATTTTCCCAGGAAAACTGAGATGCTGAAAGGCCTGTTAGTATTAATACTGCAGACTGTTTTTCAAGATGCAAAAAGGAGTTTTCATACATGTTATATAGAAAAAAGAATGGAGTATGTTCGAGTGGGACAAGCCAAAAGCTCATGATCATCTCTCTTAAGAGCCTGGAAATGTTACATTTTTAGCCTACAACAGTGTTGGCAAATCTATGGTACGGGTGCCAGAGGTGGCACTCAGAGACCTTTCTGTGAGCACCCGACATCGCCCCTTCACAGGTTAAATTGCTGTTGTTGTTGTGTTGTGTCATTACAGTCGTGACCGACTCTTTGTGACCCCATGTCCATGGAGTTTCCTTCGCAGGAATACTGGAGTGGCTTGCCAGTTCCTACTCCAGGTGCCTCCAGCACCTGGTATTCCCTGGTGGTCTCCCATCCAAGTACTAACCAGGGCCGACCCTGCTTAGCTTCCAAAATCAGACACTTTGTGAAAAATTAGTGGGTTTTGAATCGCAGTTTGGGCACTCGCCATCACTGGCCTACAAATGGTTAGATTTAGCATCATCCTCATCACTTAGCTCTGCAAAGCTGGAAGTGACCATATGGCTCATACAAAATAAAAGCTAGAACATTTTTTCTTACAAGCTTTTTGAATATATATTTTTGTCTCAATAGTCCAGTGGACCCAGAGCTTCATCCCATCATCCTTTATTGAGAAGCATGCCAAAAGATTTCAATGGAGCTTACTCTGAAAACATCTAGGAAACCGGGTCTTCCAGTGAAAATACAATATAGAGAAAAATATTGATAAAAGAATAGATGTATTCACACACACACACACACACACACCAGTCTTAGACCAAAGAGCTTCCAAAGCTGCGGTTATTCTGTTCCAGGTTTGTTTAGAGAAAGAAAGCATGGAAAAACCAACCAACCAACCAACCAGATGTTATATTTTTCACTGTTGAGGGACACCATTTATTTTAATTTTGATTTTCCAGCAATGGAAAAAAATCAATCAAATACTTGATGATGTTTGGATTCACAATCTCTTACTCTATTATATGGGAACATCTTATAAGAAGGGTCTCTTCCATGTTTTCTGTGACTTGCATTTTCGTTCAACTACAGCATTAGCAAGATAAGGGGATGTCCACACAGAAGGCTGTCCCAGCTTGACATGCATTTCTTTGGACCTCACTGGTGCTTAATTTGCCATCATTATTCACTACAAAATGTTTATTTATTCCAGGAAACTGTGTTTCACTTTGCACAGGGCCCCACTTCGTATCTCCTTCTCCTCTGCTGTTATCACCAACCTCTTACCCACCTTTTGGTGGGCATTAGTGAAATGGCACTAACACATGGCCAGGATTTGAAAATGTGATAATATTTCATTGTATTGCACTGTTTCCACAATGTGGTTTGTCATGCCCTCCATGCCAAAGCAATAAAACTCAAACTTATGGGTATCAGCTTGCTGCTACAGCTGTAGCACTAAATCAAAAATCTGATTCTGTTATCTACATATTTGTGCCTAAGGCTGATGGCATTTTCTTTTTTTGCCTATGATGTTTCATTTGCTGTTCATGTAAGTAGCAGGAAACGCTGCATATTAAGAAATAAACAGGATAATGTGAAAGCTGCAACCACAATATCTGAATGGATTATTTGTGTAATGAAGATACCTGTAGAAGGCTGTAAGCTGTTTTTACTGCAGTGGTTTACTGAGTGATCCTCCCCGTCTCTGAGATTCATTTAATTTAAAATGCATCATTTATTTTAATAGGCACAAGAGGTACTTGGGAAAGTAGAGGCTTCCCTTAAGCTTCTCAGCTTTGAAGGTCTAAGCATGCCAATCTTGGAGGAGAGGCAGAAGGAAGTTAAAGACGGCACAGCTGAGGCACTGCAGAAAGGACACATCTTACTTAGCAAAGGAGATACACACAGGTAAGTTAAACAGGCAAGACTCCCACATAGATTTTTAAGTACCTGTATAGGAGTCAGGCACATCCTGGATGATCTGTCCTTCATTGCAGCTGCACCATGTCAGATGTCACTTCCTGTGTGTGGTTGTCTCTGTGGGCAATGCCGCTGTAGGGAGTTTCAGGGAAATTCTGATGACGGGGACTATAAATGAAATGTATGAGTAATCCTCACCCAGATCTATATAGGGTAAAAGAATGCGATTCAGGGTGAGTTTGAGTATGTAGTTTTGCAGTGATAGGGAAGATGCCATGCATAATAAACCACAGTAGAAGTGCCAAGGCCATCACAATAAATTCACAATGCAGTCACAATAAAATTGACAATAAAATTGAGAATAAAAGGAGCAAGACAAAATTAAAAGGGTAAAAGGGTAAATCAAAGCTCTATAAATTACCCCTAGTGTTTCTTTTCTTTGTTTGGAACAGAAAATTCTCTTTGCTTCCATGGCAAACACCAAACTGTTGTCAGAATGCTGATCATTGCACAGAAATTCTGTTGTTCCATGAAGTGTCTTATTAGTACACTGGGCAAGACTATATAAAATATTTTTTCTTCTTTGGCTCACTATAGCAAAGATGATATATAGTGTCCATGTCTTCAGCCTGACTACAGTTAGAAAGATTCCTCCTCCAACAGTTAGATACCTTCCATCTAGATGAGTTGTTGTTGTTCAGTCATTCAGTCGTATCTGATTCTTTGTGACTCTATGGACCAGAGCTCGCCAGGCCTTCCTCTCCTCCACTTCCTCCCAGAGTTTGGTTAAATCCATATTTATATTATCTAAAATCTCTGTATAAGAAATCCCCATAAAATAACATTTGGTGAATGTTCTCAGAATCTGAAGATAGATCAGCATCTGTAAATATTGTACTGTAGAATGATTCATTTCACTTTCAACTAAACAAGGTGATGGCGAACTACAGTTGTTGACTACCTCCCGCCTTTTGCCATTATGGGCCTTTGGTAGCTCAGCAAATATGTTAATGGTAGGACATTGTGGAGGACATTAATTCATAGGCTCACCCTTGGTGAGAAATGACTTGATGGCACATAACAACTCGGCTCCAGCCAATATTTAAAGGAAAACAAATCCATGCTTGGAATAAGCAAAAAGTTACCCAAGTTGAGCCCTAAGAAGTGCAGATCATCTGCAAGGATTAAAATCTGAAGATGTTTCTCATAAACTATCTAAAAAGGCACTCTAAACTGCTTTACGTCTTGGACACCCAATTTCTATCACATATAACATAATCATCTTAGTTTTGAAAACATGTAGCAAAAGATTCTCCTTAATGTGCTTGTATGATTTCCACAAGTATTATTATTTAACTCTGCAATATTTTCCTAGGGAAAGTATTCAGTGTAAATTAATTAACTGTTAGAATCAATCCTCCTCTTATATGCATTTTCTTACCCTAATTATATGTGATAAGCAATTTGAAGATTACTGCTTCTAGCCTTTGCATTAGTTTGGACCAACACCCTGAAGCACAAATGTTTAGAATAATTGTCATCTCTTCGGCAATTGATTTATTGTTTAGGCTCATCACAATTAAAAAAATACACATTTAAACAAATAGTCTGTAAAAACTAAAGTAATGTTAGCTGTGAATTGTTTGTAAAAGTGTCAGTTCTTTATAGGAAAAGATTATTCAGAGAGGTGCAAGCTGCACTTTACATTTATAAATTGCACTTTATTTTAAGAACAGATTTTGATAAGTTTATTTAAACGAAATAGGTCTTTGATCCATATTTTAAATGAAATAGGTCTTTGGTCCATATTTATTACTACACAACATGGGGGATACTGGTGGAAAAACATCTTACCAGTTTGGAGAAGGGCATGCATTGGAATAAAATCGCAGCCTAATATTTTGGTACATGTTACTACCATTGCTACAGGTGGGTTTTCCACTGTTCCTTAAAGCAATTCAGAACCAAAGGATTGTTGCAGTCCTATGTATCAGCAAGACCATGCTTTTGTTTCCATTTTCAGTTCTTGGATGAAAAGTATTCAGGAAATGGTCGACGGCATTCAGGAAAGAGTAAATCAGTTGATGAAACAGCGTCCTGCGGATGAGGAGTTTGCGTCCAGAAAGCATAATTTAACTGCCTCCTTAGATGATTACCTAAAGAAGGTACATGCAGACATGATTCTACAAATCCTTTCTACCACCCAGGCTGCAGTCCTAAAATATCACTGAATAATGGGTAACATCCTGATTAGTAAGGGCTTATGATAAAAGCTTAACAAAATTCGTATTTTCTGAAACGTTGTGTCAGCCCACGTGCATCTTTTGGTATTTCTATCCTTCAAAATTTTGTGATGCAGTTTTCTTAAAATGCATTAAAAGAGAAAGGGGTACACCGCGTCAGTGGAGAAGTAAGCAAAAAAGCTACATCCGGCAAAACTGCTGATTAGGTGAAAATGCTTCCAATAAGACATAAACAGTTTTTTAAAGTTGCAAATGGAACAACTAAGTTCCAGCCATTCTCAAGAGGGCCCATGTGTGGGGGGAGGGGTTTGGCACATGTGAAGGGGACCACATCCTGGAAACAATTATTTATACACCACCTTATAAGGTTTGTCATGTGACTTACACAACCACGATTCAGCCCATATTCTGTTCACATGGTGTTTATGGCCAAGGGCAAAAAAAAAAAAAGGTTGAGAGTGGCAGAACTAAAGAAAAGAAAAGAAAAAAGAAAAGAAAAGAAATAGAGTGGACTGAGGGGTTTTGTCCGTCCCTTGTACCCCCTCATGCTGGTGGAGCAAACTCCTCTGGCCGAGCATGGAGGTGGCAGTCCCACTTCCTACAGTCCTTGGGCATATCTACCAAATCTCTTCTAGAGGATTGAGGGTCCCATCAGATCACTTTGTGGAGAAAGTGACATGGGTTGTCATTCTGTTCTGTAATTGGAAGTTGGATGTATAGACTGGGATGTAAAATTATATACAGTGGACCCTCATATAACAAACGGTTTGTATAACATAAAATCTGTACATCATAAAAATTCCAGAGATAGGGGAAATTTGCTGAAGAGAATTGCCTATGCGGTGAATCCATACAACATAAAAATGATCACAATTAGGGATTACTCTGTTTTCAATGCATCCCTATGGGAAATTTGTATAAAGGAAAATTTGCTTAACATAATTTCATTTGGAACGAATTAATTCCTTTATACAAGGTACCACTGTACTTGTTCTTCCCCTTCCAGAAACTGGCCATCCTCATGGGTAACAGTTAGATGACTTGTGGCAGCATTGGATGCCACACTTACATTTCACTGCTTCTTGAGCAGTCTCCAAGATTCTTCAGTAAATTACTTCTCCTTCCTTCACTTATTTTCCTTTTTTTAACCCTTACTTCATCAACTGTATCAATGTGTCATTGTCATTTCTCATTACTTGAGGCAACCACATATTATAGTTTGCTGTGTTTTACAAATTTCATGAGACCACCTGGTAGTGGGGTGGCTAATTTTTTTTGTAAATAAATAAATAAATAAATAAATAAATTTATTCGCCGATCATCTCCTCAAGCCAAGATATTCTTAGGTTTTCATGTGTTTCTAACATTTTTATATACCCTGAAATGTCCAGTACTCTATACCATACAGTAGAACAGAGAATCTTAGCATCATACCGGGCAAATTCTCAAGCCAACTTTAAATTTTTGTTCCATGTTAGATTCTTCAGCTTTAGAATTTCTAGGGTATCTGTTTTTAGACTTTCATTCCTTGGCTCTGTTCTATTTTTTTTCTTTCAGATCAGTTTATCATGTTTTACACTTCAATTTGATCCCTAACTGTTTTTTGTTTTTCTTTTTACCATGAACTAGGGTTTCTTAACACTGTTTTTTTAGATAATTATCATTGAGCATTGAGCTTATTGAGTAATATTTGCAGATCAAGTAAACTGTCAGGTTGTAATACTGTATCACCTGCATATTGGTACTTCTACCTAGACAACGATGCCGTAATTGAAATTGGCAAGTGGTTCATTTTTCAAAATCTATTTAAATAAGACTATAAAAAACCAGCAATAAAATTACTGCCCTCCAAAATAGCACAGTAGCAGATAATATTACTAAATTAAGTTAACACATCTCTCCAAAAGTCAGCATGAGAGTCTCGGGTGATTGCTAAAAGAATTGGTATAATTATTACAATATTGCATAAAAGGGAGCCAGGTTTCACAAAATGAATGAGTGTTGTAATTAATTGGTATACTCATCGTGAATGTGAAGTGAGGTTTTTCATCAGTGCTAATATCTAAACTCTAAATTCACAAGTATTTATTGACATTTCTACAGTAGCTTTCCAAGACTGAGTAATTGTTTGTCTAGCTACTAAGCACAGGAAAGTTATAAACCCGTTGTGATGTAATAATGCATTGGAGTCCAAAAATGAATCCATTAATACCAATGCTGAAGTCATGGCAGTCTTTTGTGATGTTATCTTTCCATGTCTATTGAACACCTTCACTCTCAATTTAAATAAATTTAATATTACCAGGGCACTGCCTCTAAGAATGCAAGTATGCTTTGTAACCCCTCCAGAAATTGTATTCAGATATTTGGTTATGTAATTCAGTTTGAGTGGATTTTGCCCCTTTCAGGCAATGTTTTCTTACAAATGGTGAAATTGATTTAAAAAGTGTTTTTTGAAACTTCAAAATTTGCTTAATTTAAAACAGCTGGTAACAATTCTACCTGTTAATGTTTATACAGTAATCCCTTCTCTTAGCCCTAATATTTTTGATTTTCTAAAGCTGATACTTAAACCAGATACTAAATCATTTCATTTCCTCAGAATATGGTTTACGATCTGGATTATTTTAAGAGTAAAACATATCTGTATGTTAAATCACCCAATTTTGTCCTGCTAGATGATTTGTTTAAATTTCCTTTTTCTGTATATAGTTTGCTAATAGTTTGGAGTTTTTATCAATAGATGGATTTTTAAAATAAATATCAAGGCAAATAATTGTACAGTGGTACCTCGTTTTAGGCATACTTTGGTTTACAAGTATTTCACAATTTTAATGACATTTTGCTTTGCTTTGCGAGCAATGTTTTGCAAAACAAACACTGCAGGGGGCAAAACAAGGCAAGGGAGTGAGGGCAGCATGGGCTAGGGACACCCTCCCTCCCTCATGGCCTGGCCCACCACCTCCTCCTCCTCCTCCTCCTCCTCCTCACCATCTTGGGATGTCACCCAGTTGTTGTCCGGCAGGTTCCCAAGATGGCAGCGACGGAGTCGGAGGAAGAAATGAGTCAGCCTGTAAAGGAGGGATGGAGGAAAGGGACCCCTGCCACCCTGCCACCTCTGAGGCCCTGGGCAGATACTTGTGGCCTGTGCGGCCAGCAGCCCCTCGCCACCACGGCCAGCAGCCCTTCGCCACAGCCACAATTCCAAGAGCTTTGGCATAAGCCGCGGGCCAGGCAGTGTCTAGTGGCAGCCTCTAGCCCTCCCGGCAGGCTCGTTCCCAGTCTCTGTGCCCTGGCCATTGTTGCTGCCAGCTCCGTATATCAAACCAAATTTCCTCATAGTAAAATAAAGGAATCTGGGGCCCCAGAACGAATTATCTAAGGCTCTATTATTTCCTGTGGGGAAATTTGCTTTGATATATGAGTATTTTGGTTTACAGGCATATATTTGGAATGGATTATGCTCGTAAATGAAGGTACTACTGTAGTTGGCTTTGCCTTGAACTTTTAATTGTCAATGTACAGGTGGATAGGCTCTGTATAAATACATTCAACTTTTAGTTGTCATGGGACAGCCGGTTAGAATCTGATGATTTTAAATTTTGCCCAGAGCCCTTGCAATCCTCTTTCTTCACCTTGTTACCACAACTCTCCTGGCTTATTTCTTC
The DNA here is from genome assembly GCA_023846285.1 of Phrynocephalus versicolor. NCBI lineage: Eukaryota > Metazoa > Chordata > Lepidosauria > Squamata > Agamidae > Phrynocephalus > Phrynocephalus versicolor. The sequence goes on along the minus strand of JAHTLZ010003547.1, from coordinate 35,593,909 downwards.
AATGAGGTTCTTTATTATTTTACTGTAGCGTTCTGTCATAGGCCTCTCTCTCACCTGGGGGAAGATCCAGATATTGTTAAAGTCTGGCTTTTTTTCTTTCTTGGTCACATGACTGAAGATGGTTTTTTTTTTAAAAAAAAAGCGTCATTCAGCCCCACGGCCAGCAGGTGGCGTTGGGAAAAAAGAATAATAATAATTTTTTAAAAAAACAGCACTGACAGCCCTAAGGCCAGCTGATCAGTGCTGGGGGGAGAGGAAATTAAAAAAAAAAATTAAAAGCGCCGACCAGCCCCAGGAGCTGGTGGGGCTAGGAAAAAAATGAAAACAAACAAAAAACAAAAAAGTGATAGAGCGCTTAGTCTTTACTACCAATACTTCAGTGTCAGGTAAGGCTCTTTTCTTCTCAGTATCAAATTTGTGATTTGCTGTTGGATTTAAAGCTGTCTCTTGTTGAGAAAAGCTTTGAAGCCACACAGTGCTACTTCCTAGATTTTTGTTGTAGTTTTACAACTTTGCATGTTGCCTTTTTAGCAGGTTTGGCTAGGAGGGCTTTACTTGGCTTGGGTGACTGTCAGTCTATCCAGTACTAACCAATTGTTCTTTCCCTGAGTCCGAATTTAAAGAGAGGCCCACCTCTCTACTCAGCCCCCCCCCCCGGTAATGTATTGAAGTCTTTTGCTGAAAGCAGTCTTGTTTGTCACTTGTTTGATCTGCTCACAAGTGTAAGTAAAGAAGAGTTTTTTTCTCTTTCGGTTATTAATGTCTCAGAGTGAGTTACTAAGACTGTAAATGCCAGTTAGTTTAAAAGCAGGTGGACTACTCTAAGGGATTTGAAACTGTTCTGCTCTGCAGATCCCTGTACTTCTGCTGCACAGCTAGAGGAATTTAACCAAAAATTCAAAAATTCTTTTACATAGGTGTGTTGGACGTGTTACAAAACAGTGTTTGGGGTGTTAAGGCTGAACCATTCAATGTTTCTTGGGCAGTCTGCCAATCTATTTCTTTTTTCATAACATTTGAAGTTAAGGTTGCTGTTCTACTAATTGAGATTTTGGATGTTGAACATTCAAGGCCAGAATGAGCAACTATAACATCAGTATTAACTAAGAATAACAAGTGTGCTGGTGTGCCTAGGCAAACTGTATTAACTGATATTTCAGAACTGGCAAAAAAATCTGCATTTTAAATAGCATTAGGGGGATTCTTAGCTGATCAAAAGTCAGCTGAACTCTTGTTCTTGACAATGATTTAGGAAAACATTCAGCCTTAATGAAGTCAATGAAATGTTTGTCTGATTGCAGTGAGTATCAAATCATTAAATTAGCAAGTACTTCTTGAAAGATATTTTAGGACTACAGCTTTAGTGAGCGTATGTGTCCTCTTCATTCGCCCCTCAATGTCTCTATAACCTTTATCATCTGATTGCCAACTTTCCCTGCAAGTGTTTTGTTGCCAATAGAAGTTGCTTATTATGGAAATGTCTCTTGAGTCAAGCCTTTTGTTTACTAACAGCTTGTTATGTTGGACTTTGTTGAGGTCTTCCTTCTCTTCAGTCAAGCAAACCTACATGTCCAAACATCTCTTATGCATGTTTATGTAAGCAGAATAGTGCTCCCCTATCCTGAATCCAAGTTGTGTGTCTCTTGTCTGTTCTTCACACTATTATCGTTTTAAATGAAAACTTCAAACAAATCAACGTAAGCTTTCTACTCTGTAAGCATTGCCATTTTCCTTTTGTGTAATATAATAACATTACCCAGCCATTCAGTAGATTTCTTTGCAATTACCGATTAAAATATTGAAGTTATCATCTTTCATTAGCTTTAATACATCGGTCAAAACAGTGTTTTTCAACCTTTTTTGGGCAAAGGCACACTTGTTTCATGAAAAAAATCACGAGGCACACCACCATTAGAAAATGTCTCCGTCCGTCAGTGTACACTGGATAGCACTAGCAACATTAACTGGCTGCAAAACATTAACTGTAGGGCACTGTAGGCAAACCTATTGCATGGGTGCTAAAGGTGTCACTCGGAGCCCTTTCTGTGGGCATCCGACATCATCCCTTCACAGCCACCTGTATTCCGGTTAAATTGCTGTATTGCCAATTTACGAAAGTGCAGATGCCTTCAGCAAGTCCAGCGACAGGAGGGGAGGAGGATGAAGGAAGGCAGGAAGGAAAGAAGGCAGAAAGTGTTCTTCTTGTATACCGCCCCATACCACTTCAAGGAGTCTCTGGGCGGTTTACAGTTTTAATTACAGATACACATATGCAGGCTAGAAATGAGCACGTTTCTATGAAGAGGGGAAGGGTACGAATGGAAAGAGAGAGGTGGGGGGGAAAAAGAAAGAAAAGACAGAGAGAGAGAAGAGGGCGACCCAAGACAAAGAAAGGGGCAAGACTTCAAGGAGGACCCCAAGCAACCGTTCCCCCCCCCCAATCTATGAGGAGGAAGAGGAGAGCTTGTCAGCGCCGGCCCCACACCGATGAGGAACCCATCGCGGGGCCACTCAGAGACGGCTCTTCCCCTCCCGGACCCGTGCCAGTAGTCCCCCCCGCCCGCCCGCCTCCTCAGCCCAGGCCCGGCGGAGGCCTCCTCCATCCCCTCCTCCTCGCAGCCCTGCCGTGGTGCTCGTGGGGCAGCCGGGCACCCCTCCTCCCCTTCCCCTCACCTGGTGGGCTCGTGTCGGCGGGTGGGCTGTCGGGCGGCTCACTCCATTGGTAGCTCCCAGGAAAGGGGTGGTGGTGGTCCAGGGTAAAAAAAGGAGGGGGGAGAGGGAAGCGAGCGAGTCGCGGTGGCGGCAGGCACAGGGCAAACACTAAAGAGAATGAGTGGGGCCAGGAAGTGACGCCAGCGCCGCAGGCCTTGGGGGGGGCCAAGCTGGCCCTTGGACGTTATTTATAGCACCTCCCAGCTGTGGGCCACCCGCCGGCCCTGGGTTGAAGTTCTTTAGAATTTTTCAATTTTTCCCACGGCACACCAGGCAACATCTCGCGGCACACTAGCGTTCCGCGGAACAGTGATTGAAAAACGCTGGGTTAAAAGATCATTAAATCAATGAGCGCTACTGTTTTTGGTGCATTTCAGATTTCTGTATTTCCTGTTCCATATTGACCTCTGTGCAATAAATTCTGTTGGTCTATTATCTTCAAACAGGTCTTTAAGGTACTCGCTCCCTATCATGATTTTATTGTCAAGTTTCAGAGAGTTATTACTTTCAATTAGTAATGGGCATTACCATTGTTTTCAGAATGTCCGCCCTCTGTGTCTTTTTATGGTGTCAAAGAAGATGGAAAACCTCCCGTAGGTTCTCCATCTCAGTATGTTTTTCAGACCACCTTTCCCCTTATCTTCTTTTGTCTTGTTACCAATGATCTTACATATTATTTTTATACTCTGGCCTGTCCTTATTGTTCTGTCCCTCTCTCCTTCATCTTCTCAAATTTTCTTCAATCATACACATTTTTGAAACGAGAAGATCAAATAATAAGAAATAAAAGTACAGAATAATGAATGTTACCATTGTGGCATAAATGGGCAATTTACTACAATTTTTTTATTTTTATTTTTTTAAAACTACATATATAAGCTGGCTCATAATTACAGAGATTCCTCAGGTTACTGTCCTCTTCCTTCTTAATCTATACTTTCTTGTTTCTTGAGTCAAAGGATTACCTGGTGATGTCTTTGTTTATTTCATCAACAGAGGCGTAGCTAGGATTTGTAGTGCCTGGGGACAGTTTGTTTTTTGTATCCTTCCTGCTGCCCCCCCCCCGCATCGCACCCACCCAGCAATGGGGGCAAACCCTGCGGGCGTGTGGGGGGGGTTGCACACACGTGCGTGCACGGGTGGATAGGTGTGTGGGTATGCATGACTGACACCTCTTCCCAAAGGCAAAGAAGAAGAAGAAGAGGCCGCCACAGCCACCATGCTCCTGCGTCCCTGCCTGCTTCGCCGTGCTAGCAGCGACAGAGGTGGCGGAGGGGGTGCCGTCGCCAATCCTTAGGGAAAGGAGGACTGCTGGGCAGCGGGAGGCTGCATGGCTTCCTCCTTCAGCTCCCCCTCTAGGCACCCCCAGATTGTTACACCCGGGGCAGATGTACCCTTCTGCTCCCCCCAGATGCATACACCCCTGTTCATCAAAACCAATAAAAATATTAATAAACCAAAATATTGGGAAGGGCAAGTTTAAGCTGATTCCAGAGCCGAGTGATGAGAGAGGCCTCACTTATCTCCTTCCTTGCAGTGGGCATCTGTCCTTACATGTCTAATCTGTTGTGGGGAAGGGACGTCTAGGACTGTTTGTCCAGAGTGGCCTGTCAACTTCTGTTCATCATGTAGGACTTTACAGTAACTGTTCCCACTTTATTGGGGATGGGGGAGTTATGGTATTTTGTACCTAAGGAATCAATAATTAATTACACAGACTATATTTAATCATCCAGTATATTTTTGAAGGCAGCTATAGACTAACTGCAATGTGTTTTGGAACCAGACTAAAATGAAAATAAAAGTGCCTCTGATCGCTTTTTTCAGAATTGGAAAACCATTTTGAGATTTCAGCTTCAGTGTCTCTACTTCTGTGTCAGATGTTATAACTTTTATTTTAACCAAAAAACGAATTTCCTAGTTGACCACCCTGATGGCAGACATTACTGTAAATGATCTGGCCCTAAAAATGATTTAGGCACTGGGTAAACGTGGCTTCGCCACCTTTAAGTACTTCTAAAATGTCCTACCGGAATAAATTCACATTCCTTCAAATGACTATATATACATCCAGTAATGTCATATTCTAGGCATTGTCACAAATGTAACTATGCAATGAAGGACACAAAACAAAATGCAAATTAAAACACAACACGCAATGTTAAAATAAATGAAGCCACTTTCATAGAATCAGAGAATCATAGAGTTGGAAGAGATCTCAAGGGCCATCCAGTCCAAACCCCCTGCCATGCAGGAACCCCCATCACAGCACCCCTGCCCTCTGAAGAGATTTTGGGGAAAAAATCCTTGTATATGCTTTAAAAAAGAAAACTGTTTCCCCTTACAGAATGGCACTTCTTTTCTGCAGCTCTAGGCTTCCCCTCTTCCCCCCACACACCTGGTTTGCTCTTAGGTTGCAAGGAGGCTGCAAGGGAGGAGTAGAGAGACATGTTGCTGGATGACATCTGCCCTTGCTACAATTTATGTTAGAATAGTTGGGATGGGTGGGTGGGACATGCAGGCGGAGTGTTTGCTATGCTGATGTTGCACCCTTCCACCCAGGAACTCAGGCATTAGCAATGATGGCTGGAGAAGGAGAGGTCTGAGGAAGAGATGGAGGCTTGCGAACGCAGGGCTAGGGGGCCATTTTGCCGACCCTTTGTCTAAAAACAAGGCAGTTTTGTCTACCGGTAGTTACAGCCATGTCGACCACATGGCCACGGACTTGCACAACACTGGCTCTTTGGCTTGGAAGTGGAGACGAGCAATGCCTCTAGAGCCTGACAAGACTAGCACACATGGGGGGGGGAACCTTTACCTTTACCTTTAGTACAGAACAGCAGCATGTTGGTGTTGGTGTTGTTGGAGATTTGTGATTGTTCCTTATATTGTGTAGCTAGCACAATATTAAGTAAAGGAATTTGCAGCTGCAAATTGTGAGACAATACGGCTACACTTTTTTTCATAGTGACTAGCACTTGGTGCAATATGAAAGCATTCTACAGAAGCATTTTAAGTAGGGGGGAAAGGGGCATCTTTACTCTCTCCAGTTACAATCTGCAGTTTCACTCAGAGGAATAGCAAAGGGAAAGATAATGCAGAGGCGTAGCTAGGGTTTTCAGTGCCCGGGGAAGACGTCAGTTTTGCACCCTCCCCCAAGTGATGTGGAGGGGCTAAGGCATCATGTAGAAGGCAGCTGTAGTGGCCGGGGAGTCCTCTGCACTGGCCCTGGCAGGTCACCCACGACATGCCTCCCCATGGCTCCTGGGTGAGGAACTGTTTGGCATCCAATTTGGTGCCCCCAGATGCTGTGCCTGGGGACAGATGTCCAGCCTTGCCGCCGGCCCCCCCCCCCCCAATAGCTACACTTCTGAGATAACGGAGCGTCTGCCACATGGAATAGAGATTTATTTATGCCTGCCCCATGCTTGGATGTCAGGGGGGAAATAGAGGACCATCAATAGAGCAAACATGGAAGTCAATGGCCAAAACAGGAAGAGGTGGGCACAGGCTTGGGCTTGCCTCCAATGCTAGAAAGAACAATACCTGTAGATGGCAAAGGGTACTCACTTTAGGTGGTGAAGCTCCCTCCCACTGATACTTAAGGCTGGTGCATGCAAGATTGTTATTATGTCAACTGTTGTTTTCAACTAATGCAAAGTATTTTTTTTTATTTAAAGGCCTCTACAAAGATTAAAAACATTGGTCCAGTACTCTCAGTTGCAGTTGATCCTGGTTCATCTGTGCCTGAATCAGAAGAAGTTCTGAACAGATATTTAGAGTTAGCAAATCAAACCAAGGTAAATCTGTTCCAAATGTGTGAATTTTCCATGGTATTTGAAATGATTTTCCCACACGGAGCTTGGCCAACCTGTGGAAACATATATCCACATGATCTTGAAGGATAATGAAATGAGGAGTCACATTTTTCTATGAAAAGAGAAGCAACAGGAAGAAAGTGGTATGGAGATGTTGTTTCAGATATATTAAAATCCATTTAATATGGGGAACAATGCATCGATTGGCAATTAATTTCTTTTAAACAAAGTGTCAGAAACATTACCAGAATGGTATGTTAAATGACAGTATTCGATTGCAAGTCTCAACTAACGAGTAGATCCATTGACCTAATAGGATTTGCATATTCATTGCCTTCAATTCAGCACTGAATCAATGGATCTACTCTCTAGTTGTGACTTGCAATAGTTATGAAATGCCATCAAATTGGAACTTATACCTACCCTGACAGGGTTTTTCAAGGTAAATGAGATATTTAACTGCCCTGAGTTCCCGTCTGGGAAGTAGGAGCGGTATATAAGTGTGAAAAATAAATAAATAAATAATTTAAGGATTGGCTTTACCAATTCTGTTCCTCCATGGCTGAGTGGTCATTTGAACCTGGGACTCTTGAGACCTTATCTGTAACTCTATCTGCTACACCACATTGAGTATCCACCAGCAATAGGATACTGACTAATATATTTGAATACAATAAACATCAGTAGCTGTCACTGTATAACATGGCAATAAATCTCTTGAATGAAGATTTTTTTTCCTCTTTTTTTCTTAACCACATTTATCCATGTACCTCAAAAACAAATAAAATTGTGGTTCAATTTTGAGACAGCATTTTCTGTCTATTCAGCCTCTGCACAGTATCTGCAATGCTATCCCCTGGAACTCCTTCTTAGTTAGCTGTGCATCTTTAGTTAGTTTAGTCCAAAGAAGGAACTTATATTTTAGGGTGGAAATGCAGTTCTGATCATGAGGCAGCCTGTCCATCTCACAACTCGTCACTCCAGCATTCTTGTGGACAAACCTATGAATTTCAAAGAACCATAGGTAAAGAAAATTCAGTTTTCTGGATTATAACTCTAGAAAACCCCAGCCAGCCTACTGTGAATGGGGGATGCATTCTTAGGGCTCGGTCACATGTCCCTTTAAAGAGAGTTTAAATTACTAAATAAATCGTGCCCAAAAATACCGTCCTCATGGCCACCCCGCTTTTTGAAAAAAAAGCTCCCTTAACCGAGGTTTCTGTGACGTACCTTCCAGGCTCGGGAATTTTTGCCTCCCTTTTGAAATCCGGCTTTTAAGGAGGCAGACGCTGTGTGACCCCGCTGATAATCCGGGTTTCTTTTTATTTTATTTTTGCATAGCACCCACCGGCTGTTCCTGGGACCGATTGGTGCTTTTTTAAAATTTGGCTCCATATCGGAGTAACAGGAAGTCCGACACAGAATTAAATTCCCCCAGAAAAGTCTTCCGTTTTTTTCAAGTGCTAGCGCCACCTGCTGGCCAAGGGGGGCTGAACTGCACTTTAAAATTGAAAAACCAGATTTTGACGTGAGACCTCTTCTCCCACATTTAAATCACGTGATGGGAAGAAGAGGAAAAGCCGGACCTTCAGAAGATCAGGATCGAAACCCAGGTGTGACCTTGGACTTAAGAGGTTGACAAAAATCCCTGTTATACAAGAGACATACTTTTCACTAGTGCCAACCTATGACTGGGATCGACTCAGTATTTGAAAAGGTAGTTTTCATAGCAAAAGATATTTAGGTTTTGCTGGTTTACCGGCAGGTTGTTTTTCCAGTAGGTGAATCAGTAATACTTCAAGAAATTGTATGGTATTTGTTCGAGGCAAAATGTGTATAAGAGATCATTTCCTCTGATTATGCTGCACAGGAGATGACCAATGATCTGGAACTGGCTGTGAGACTTCTTAAGGAGATGGAAGAATTTGAATCTACAGATGTGGCAGCTTTTTCCAACAAAACTGAACTTCTAAATGAAGAACTGGCAACACTTAACAGAAATATTGCCTTAAAACTGGAAATCTTGAAACCTTATGTGGCATTTTTAAAGTCATCAAATGAGGTATGGATATAACTGCCATGGGCATGCTGTTTGCATACGGTGCCATGGTTCCATCCTTTCTCTCTTGATGCGGAGCTCCAGCCAGTTCAACTGGTTGGACCTCCAAATGGCAAGCATATATAGATTTCCCATCCCCTAGGCCAGCTGAGGTACCCTTGCACACTTGAAAAGATGATGACGACAACAGCAACAAGATGAAGAGAAAGATGATGGAGGAGGAGGAGGAGGAGGAGGAGGAGGTTGAGCATGACCACTCTAGACTTCCCAATGCTTGGGAGAAATGTGAAGAATCTGGGTTCTGACCATGAGAAAGCAGACATGGCATGTATTAGAAGAAGGACCAACCATTTGCATCCTTTCACATTTTTCATGCTTTTTCTCATTGGGTGAAATCAAGAAGTCTTCTATTTAGAAGAAAGTTCATAAACTCTCCTTCGGGTGAAATCTGTTTAGCTTGGGACTTGGAAAACTGATGGCTCCCCAAGATGATCCTGGCTCCATCTTTCATCATCCCAGCCAGCATGATCTGAGGATGATGAAAGGGAACAGTAGCATCCCAGCAGAAGGAACTTAGATTCCCTAGCCCTGCTTTAGGTCTGGGATATTATCTCATAAGCGTTTGTGAAGTGTCTTAGGTTTTGGAAAGGTAAATGCCCAAAATATGAGGTCGCATAAAGAGAAACATGAAATTGTGTAGGAAGAAAAGTTGTTCCTTTTATGTTGAAGCAGTTACCTTATTTTCAACTTAATTTAAGAGAAAATGTTAAAGAAAAAGTCTAGCTCTTTACTCAACTAGTGCTTTATCAGTTTTTTAAAAAATGATGTTAAGAAACATTAACTTCCATGATGTGATTCAAGGATCGCCCAGGCCCAAAGGCCCAGCAGAAAGGCAGAGATGAATGGCATTCATTTATTTCTCCTCCTTTAGGCTGGAGATGATGCCCACAAGCTGAAAGAATTATACGTAACTGAACCTACTCAAGAAGACAGTGAATTTGTAAATGAGGCTGTGATGCAGTCGGCTGACATTCAGTGCCAGATGGTTTTAAAGAAGATCCTATCCACAGAAGATATGGGGCATGACTTTTTAAATTTAGTAAAAATGGTAAGGCTATCCCCGAGTTACTTCAGCACTGGCCATTTCCCTCATAAATTTTTCCCTCCCAACTTTTCCAAATGCAGTAGTCTTATGCTTCCTTACTTGGGAATAAGCCACACTTAAACATAGTTGAACTATTTTGTGATTAGATATTTATAAGATTGTGCTATGAATCATCACTTTTTACAATTCCATGGTGTCTAAAATTGGAAGCAGAAGGAAATAACTGTTTTTCCTTGCCTATCAGGCAGATAGCACGTTACCAAAAATGCTTAACTATTTTATCACCATCAGGGAAATTCAGATTGTTTGTTGTTCATTTAACAGGTGAATGACAATCTAATACTGAATGTGGAAAATGTTGTACAAGTAACTGAAAATACTATTGGCATTCTGAGCAAAGAAAAGGAAGAATTGACACGGCTTTGGACAGCATGGAAACTTAATATGGATCAAGTGAAATCTATCAAGCAACAGTGTGGGAAATTTAATGAGCAATTTAAAAATGTAAGTAAAAACTACAGTGTGTGTGTGTGTGTTGTGTCATTACAGTCGTGACCGACTCTTTGTGACCCCATGTCCATGGACTTTTCTTGGCAGGAATACTGGAGTGGTTTGTCAGTTCCTACAGCACCTGGTATTCCTTGGTGGTCTTCCATCAAAGTACTAACCAGGGCCGACTCTTCTTAGCTTCCGAAATCAGGCGAGATCGGATGTACAGTACAGGGTAATTATTCCCAAATTTCTGCTTTTCCTCTTTGTGGCACTTTTCTTGATATCACCAAGAAAGACCGGCAAATCAATGTAATTCCCACAATTGTTAAGACAAGGAACTATGGATAGAGCTCTTTACAAGTTCCTCACCCTTGATGGCATTCTGAGTCTTGCCATACAATCCTGTACAGTACAGCTTGCCATTTCTTCCAGAAAAATTGACAACAAAATGTCTACTCTCCCACCCCACCCCCCAAAAAAAATCCCACAAGATTTCAGGCAAGTATTTTTTTGGGGGGTAGGGTGGGGATGGCAGACGCTCTCATCGAGAAATCTTAACGTTAGGAGAAAAGTGTGTTGGGATTTCCCCCCGGGATTCTCTTTGAAAGAAATAGGCCAACAAATTCCGGAACATACAGAGTGCTTTCAAAAGAGATAACATTCAGGACATTCAGAAACACTCTTTTTGCTGTTAATCATAGAATCATAGAATCATAGAGTTGGAAGAGACCTCAAGGGCCATCTAGTCCAACCCCCTGCCATGCAGGAACCCCATCACAATATTTCTGACAGATGTCCATCCAGCCTCTGCTTAAAAACCTCCAAAGAAGGAGACTCCACCACCCTTTGTGGCAGCATATTCCACTGCCGAACAGCTCTAACTGTCATGAAGTTCTTCCTAATGTTCAAATGGAATCTCTTTTCCTGTAGTTTGAAACCATTGCCCCGAGTCCTAGTATCTGAAGCCATGGAAAACAAACCTGTTCAATATGACATCCTTTCAAATATTTAAACATAGCTATCATATCCCCCCTCAGCCTTCTTATAGAGAGGCTAAACATTCCCAGTTCCCTAAGCCGTTCCTCATAAGACATTTCCTCCAGACCCTCAACCATCCTGGTCGTCCTCCTCTGCACCCGCTCCAGATTATCAACATCCTTTTGAAACTGAGGCGCACAGAACTGGACACAATACTCCAGGTGGGGTCTGACCAGAGCAGAATAGAGTGGTACTATCACTTCCCTTGATCAGACACTATGCTTCTGTTGATGCAACCAAGAATCGCATTGGCTTTCCTGGCCGCCGCAACACACTGCTGACTCATGTTCAACTTGTGGTCCACCAAGACTCCCAGATCCCTTTCACAGGTACTATTCTCTAGCCAAGTATCCCCCATCCTATATCTGTGCAATTCATTCTTTTTACCTAGATGTAGCACCCTATATTTCCCTCTGTTGAAATCCATTCCGTTAACTTTGGCCCAGCACTCTAATCTGTCAAGGTCCTTTTGGATTTTCATCCGATCCTCTAGGGAATTAGCAACCCCTCCCAATTTGGTATCATCTGCACATTTAATTAGCATACTCTCTATTCCTTCCTCCAAGTCATTAATAAAGATATTGAAGAGCACTGGACCCAGAATAGAACCCTGGGGCACCCCACTGGTCACGTCTCTCCAAGCTGAAGAGAGGTCATTTATGATCACCCTTTGGGTGCGTTCAGTCAACCAATTACAAATCCACCTAATAGTAGCACTATCTATCCCAATTTCTACTAACTTTTTAGCAAGAATACCATTGGGAACCTTATCAAAGGCCTTACTAAAGTCCAGATAAGCAATATCCACAGCATTCTCCTCATCCACCAAGCTTGTAATTCTGTCAAAGAACGGAGGACTTGCAACTTCAGGAGAGCATGAGAAGTATTCACGAACATCTGCTTGGAATGTATTCCTGTGCAATGACAGGCATTGATAAACGAAATTGTACAGAACATCCGAAAAAGTACCCCAGATACTATATGCTCCGAAAATGCCCAGAGTCTGATTTCACATTTCCTCCATAGCATCTAAGCTTCACTATATTTGGGACATCATCTTCTTTCTTGGTAGATTTCAGCTAACAATGCAGTTATAACGTTTTCTTAGCTGCCCGTCTTGTTAAATTCTGTGCTTAGTGAGTATTTCTAGGATTGGCAAGAAAATGAGCTTATAATTTGAAGGAATGTAGCTGAGCAGATGGATTCAGAAACTCAGGAAGATTTTCCTGGCATGCCCATTTTCTACTCTATATTAGTCTCAGCTCTGCTCTTCTCAGTTTAGGTATGTCTTTTGAGGGTAATACATTCTTAGTTACACTATTTATCTACAATCAATGTGACAGAATTTCAATATTGAATTGTAAGCATTTAAAACTTTCTGGTGCACACAAGTCCTAAAATGTCATATCATGTATTCTGTAAGATCCATAGGTTTTTAAATGTTCCAGTAAGAGATGTGGGTACTGTAATACTGCTTTGGATCAGTTTCATAAATAGTATGACAGTTACCATAATGAGGCAAATCTCTGGGTCCTGCAGGACTCTTTGGAGCAGAGCAATCTGAAAACAGTTCTGCTAGAAATTTAAGTTACATGATCAGTGTTAAACCAAGGTTCCAAGCATGAAGACTGCAGAATTAAAGAACCAGTCTTCGATTTCCTGTTAGGACCAGATTTCAACCTGGAAGATGTAGGAACAATAATTTTATTCCACTGCTGTCGACAAAAGAATGCCAGACACTATTGTCTCCCTAACGAGCCTATTCAGGCCATTGTTCATCTTATGAACCTAATTCAGACCAGGGTGACAAGAGGTCAAAGCTGACTATAAGATGGAGGACTTGCACTAGCTGTATTCAGACCGATGAAGCTGTTTGGGTGAACAGCGAAACGTTTCTATCTCTCAAAAAGAAGTCCAGTAGCCATGGACTTCCAGATAAACTCACCTGAATGACTGAGAATCTTCACAGACATGTCCTCAGGGAAGACTCATCAAGGTACTCTCGGATTTTAAGTCATTTGCAGCAGAACTTTGGAAGTTTAATATGATTTTAGAGGAAACAAAATCTGTCCTCTTCTTGATGTGTTGATGAAACATACTCCACAAGAGACATTTACATATTATTTCATTATTTCCTGCAGACTACACAAAGCTTAAATGCTCTTCAAGAGGCACTCAGGTCTGCTGCAGGATTTGATCTGGGAAGTAACCTTGGAATACTTGTGAAACTGCAGAATAAATTTCATGAAATGAAGCCGCAGTTTCAGGTGAGAACAGAAATAAAGCATATAATACTCTATGTGTGTGGGGTGTGTGTGTGTGGATTCCATCCGAATGAATTACACCTATAGATATTTAAATATTTAATTTATTTTAAATTCATGGAAATGAACACATGCAATGCTGAAGAGCTTCAGACTAAAAGAATAACTTTGGAGGGACTTGGAAACTCCTGTCTGCCTTTAAGGAACAACATTGAAATAAGTCGATCATCCCCACTGATGATCCACTGGAAATGGTTTACCGAGTTTGTGTTCAGGAGAGCATTTTATTGGAAAGCAAGCGAAACAAGGGAAAATTGGATTTGTAATTGTAATTAATATTACATTTTGTCTGTGTTGCAAAGCAGAGACATATGCTTTTTGTTTCCTATTTTTATTTTCCTTTTGCAGACTAATTTGAAATTGAGAAATTCAATGCTTGAGAAATTAGATATTGTTCAGTACAAACAGACTTATCTGTATGTTCAGGATCAATGTTCAAATTTGAATGCATTTAACTACCTTTGAATTGTTTCAACACAGTTCTCAACTCAAAAGAATGCACTCATTCCCCTCATAGCTTCACGGAACTGTGAAATACAATAAGCTATATTCTAACTAACTGTGGAATAGAATAGAATGGAATTGTAAGTGAACACATGCCCATTAGAGATGGGCACGACTCAGCGAAATTTTCGTTTTCGTTTTTGTTTTTTGTTTTCATTAGGTAATGAAATGAAAATGAAAAATTTTCAAAAACAAAATGAAAACGAAAACGAAAACTAAAAAATTTGCCGTGTTTTTCGTTTTCGTTGCTGCAAACACATTGAATTGAAAAGAATGCTAACGAAACAGAAATTTTTCGTTTTCGTTTTCATTAGGTAATGAAACGAAAACGAAAAATTTGCGGAAAAACCCAACGAAAACGAAAACGAACCAAAACGGACCCCCTAAATGACCAAACGAAAAACAATTTTTTTGAGTCGTGCCCATCTCTAATGCCCATATGCCTGCACTAGAAACAGACTGATTTTGCAACTTGACTGCGTGAGAAATGTGCCTCCTGTTGACTGTGGCCCCCTCTTTTGGACCAATGGGAGGCAAGAGGAAGCAAGCAGGCAGCTCCCTATTTCATATAAAGGCAAAAGCCAGGCAGAATTTATAAAGACACATGGACCTTTCTCAGTACCCTTGCTGGCTTTTCTACTTGGAAAGGCATCAACTCAAATTTCCAAAAGGGTTGGCATTCAAAATGACTTCCAAGGATCCTTGCTGTGGTCCTGGTTTCGTAGGCCTTGTATCTGTACCCTATATATGGAGAGGGGGAATGTGGACAGTGATGTAAATGCCTTTCCCATCAAACAATCTTCTTGTGACTTACTGTATATTTTAGGAACTTAATGCTGAAGTGGAATACACAGTCAAGTTATCAGAGCAGCTGAGCTTGAGAGGAGTTCCCGATGCAGAGAAGTCCAAGAAAATAAGTGAGCTTATTCGTCTCCATAAGGAGATCAAGGAGAAGATGACTGGGTACGACAAACTTTTCAACAAGACAGTTGAATTCCACCGTGTCAAAGAGGAAGTAAGTGCAATCATTGGTTTTATTCAGATGTACTGTTGCACTGCAAGGGTATGTCTGTGTAGTGTGCCACAAATGGACCCAGCGCTAAAGGAAACATGAGAGGAGGGTATGGAGTATTATTAGAAGAATCTAAATCCGGCTTCAGAGACAATTGTCTGTGTCTCTCTCCCTAACAGTTGGTGAATATAAAGTAGGGCAGTGGAAGAATGGTTGTTATAATGAGACGTGTGTTAATTTCCTCAGCTTGAAAGCCTCATAAAACCAGAAAGATTGGAGATCTCCGAAGAGAAAGATGTGCCGTGCGACACCTCCCATGCTCAGCTCCAACTGAATAATGCTCAGGAGAAGCACGCACAGATCAGGCGCTTGTACCGATCAGCGCTCACCCTTGGAATGGATATAATTTCCTCAGTAAAATATCCTGTAAGTCGGGATTAGACCACATCCTAGCACTGGGCAAAGTAGGGATAATACTTGCTTTTCAAGTTCAATCAGGAGTTAAATCACCCCAGCTCAGCCTTGACGTTCTCTGCAAACTTCACACAGCTACACAAGACTTTCATTATGACACTGACCAGTTGTTGCTGAAGATGGATGGGGGATCTTAAACTAGACCTCAGAAATACTCTGTTACAAGGTAGTTTAGCGGACCGGGGTGGTGCCACTAATCACTCTGCTCCAGATGGGGTAGCAGTCATCTTTAAGAGTCAGATTGAAGCACAAGTTGAAGTAGTGGTCTCTATTTATCAGGCCTTATGCATACTTTATTTTTCAGCGTATAAGACTATGTTTTTATCTAAAATTGTTAGACTAAAAATTGGGGGTTGTCTTATGAATGAAAGTAAGCCGAAGAGAGAACAGTGTGGTTGCAAAATTGTAATTTGGGGTTATGTGGGGGTTGTCTTTTACATGGGGGCATCTTATAGACGGAAAAATATGGCATGTCTTGAGGCCATGATACCTCAAGGACTATTGTCCCATTTGAGCCGACTTGGGTGTTACGATCTTCCTCAGATATGGTGACTGGAAGTGAATGCTGTCAGTGGAGGTTTTAAACATTTCTGCCCATGGTCAGAGAGGCAGCATCTATTTTTCTAACTTTAGGTGCTGGATAAAGCAATAATATTCTTCCAGACTATTAGCTCTATTTAATTAGACAGTGCTTCCTCTCTTACTGTCATTTATTGCTTGTTCTGCATTTTGCATTTTGCATTTCTGTTTTTCTTATTTTCACCTATGATTGCTGCTACATAAGCTTCTTTTAAGCACTCATTCTACTTGTATTATTGTGGGTGAAACTTTGTTGGCCACTATGAATAGCAGAAGATAAGTTGCAACTTAAAATGAATTCTGTAATTTAATTCACTGGGTTAGCTTCCTCCAGAAAAATTAACAATGACAGATTTAGGGGAGGTTATCTGAATTCATGTTAACTGTCCATTCATGTTAGTGATTTGCATGAGTCAGGCGTTTTCCATCCATTTATCAAGAAAACATACTTAGGGCCAAGCTTATTATAGCTAACCCATTTTTAGAAAAGGGTAAACTCTAAAGTGCTAAAATATGTGAGTGTCACAGTAGCTTTTTATACCTTCAGCAGATTGCAAATCAGCTTGAATTATTTTGATTGCTCATCTCAATGCAAGCCATGTTTGCAAGTATGGATGCTGATTCACAAAGATCTGACAAAGTTACATCTCTAGAATCGCACTTCTAAAAATTTATAATGGATTTCAGTTTCTAAAGATAGTGAACTTAATTCATTCAGGATCCCCCCAATGGCCAGACTCAAGATTCATATTGTTGGGGGGGGTGTATGCCATATCAACAGATTTTACTCAAATTGAGTGTATCAATCAAATCTTACTGTATTCCCCCCCCCATTTAAAACGGATGTTTTCCATTTAAAAATACAGTGATTCATTATCCACTGATTCAGTTACCCATGGTTTACAGGGAAAAAAATTAAATAAATAATTCAGCAGCTGCAAAGCAAGCTACTGTCACAGATAGCAGCTGTAAAGCAAACTGCTCTCATAAAACAGTAGCGTAAAACAAGCTACTGTCACAAACAGCAGCCAGAGAGCAAGCTACTCTCATGAAACAGCAGGTTTTTTGGGGTGGTGCGGCATTCTCTCTTATCTACAGATTTTATTATCCACTGGTAGGCCTGGAACCAATCCCCAGAGGATACCGGGGTCCTAGTGTAAATAAATAAGAAAGTTTGCAGGGGCAAATGCTCATTGTTTCCGCTGGATTTTTGCATCTCATTCTAGAATCCCTTTAATGTTTCTGTAAAGAACCTACAGCAGCAGCTGGCCACGCTGGAGTCCGAAAGCATCCGCTGGGGTTCCAAGGCCGACAAGTACGAGGAAGAGCTGTCCCACACCCTCCTTTTCTGCACCACCAGAGATGAGATACATGAGGTCTGGTGAACAGAATGCATTAAATAATTGAAATAATTGTCTCCCTTGATTTCTTGCATTTTTGGTATTCTTCACAGATGCCCTTTTGCTGTTTGCTCCTTGCAGGGTGGTTGAATTACAAACCAGTTTTAGAGATGACATTTGTACCTCTGTAATTGAACAAGCAAAGTCTTTGCATGCAGTCGTGTTCTTGGTAAATACAACTGTGGGATGGCAATGGTCATTATTACACTTGTCTTAGACATGTTTGCTTATCATACAGAATCAAATGGTATGCATGGAAGAGCATTAAATACAGGATGCAAGCACAGACCTCCAGTCTGAAGTGCTACATTGGTCCCCTTTCAGAGTCATTTTGAAAACAGCAGCCCACCATTCTTGTACAATAGAAATGTAGCTGACTTTTTTTCCTGGTGGATACTTTAAACCACCAACATCTCCCAAATTTTTTGAAGTTTTTTTTCCCCTTTAATACTTTACAATACAGAAATAATGGTTGTGATTCAATGAACTGCTTTGGCCATGTCCAAAATGTTGGGAAATCCCAAGTAAGGCAACTTTTTCCCCTTGGAAAAGCTGGCCTCGCTGTCATATTATAAAATGCTTCTAAAAATCTCCCCTCAATTTCCTAAATAGCTATCCATGAAGCATGCAGAGCTGCTGTCCAAAAACAAAGTTGAAAATGCATTTGGGTATGAGGTGTGAGGATGGGTTTGGATTCCAATTTCCAAACAATATTTTAGACATACTATAGGTAGAAATTGAAAATCTGCATTTTTGTTTTTTTGACTTCCATTTTGTTATACACCTTACTTTGTCTGTGTAATACCAATGCAACACCATGTTCTAAGTGTTTATACATTGGCTTTACATTATTTATTTTCGACTCCTTGTACTGTTCTGGAACAGTGTGTCTTGTCTATGTGAAAGTGGCCACAGCTTGTAATCACTTCTGTTGAGGGAATATTTGCACTCCTGTGCTCATTTTGTTATTCAAATGGAAAACAAAATCATTTTTTTAAAAAATCTTATAAATGAAACAAAATGAGGACAAACAAAACAAAAAAATGAAACAAAACACCATTTTAGCGTTTCGTGCCCAATCATCTCTATTGAGAAGGCATTGCCAAGAAACAGGTTTTGAATAACACATAAAGGAATTTTGTCAGAACTGTTGAACAGACTGGGCCTGGATGTGGTAGGCCTTCTTTTACTTCATGGAGCAGAGTGATCTCCTGCTGATAACCCCAGCTCCTGCTGTTTGAAAGCATGTAAATGCAAGTAGATAAATAGGTACCACTGTAAAAAGCGAGAAGGTAAAACAGTGTTCTGTGTGCAGAAATGCATTCAGCCATGCCGGCCACATTGCCATGGACTTGCACAACACTGGTTCTTTGGCTGGGAAATGGAGATGAGCACTGCCCCAAGAGGTGGACACGACTAGCACACGTGCAGGAGGGCGGCAGGGAGGAACCTTTACCTTTTTTTATTGAAACCAAGCCTGTCAGGGTTCTGTATTTGAATCTGCACTGAAATGGGAGTTAGCTTGGATAACTTCCCAGCTCTAAAAAGTGTATTGTTTTTGAAAAAGCACAAAGCAGTATTCTGGATCATAGCAAAAACTGGAAAAAAAGTCATTTTGAAGCTCTTTTTTAGAGCATTTTTTTAAAAAAAATCAATTTGCTTCTTTTACAATACCCATTCATTTAGGATGGATAGTATCTACACTTAAAGACAAAGCTGACATTTATACAGAAAACTCAGTAAAGTGGACCCTTGTATAACAAACAGTTTGTATAACATAAAAGTTGTACAACATAAAAAATTCCGGAGATAGGGGAAATTTGCTTAACAGAATCGCCTATGGGCCAAATCCGTACAACACTAAATGGGATTACTCCATTTTCAATGCTTTCCTATGGGGAACTTGTATAAAGGAAAATTTACTTAATATAATTTCATTTGGAACAAATTAATTCCTTTATACAAGGTACCATTGTACTCTTTTTGGTAAGTGTACATCTGTCGAGTGCAGAGGATGGGCCAGATTTATTGTTACAGATTTTGTCCCAGTACCCAATTTGCCCATCAACAATGTCTTATCTCACAACAACTTTGCACTGCAAAAATAGTCTGATCCTGTCCCTTTAGTTTTCTTCAGGATTTGAAAAGTTTTATTAAATTACATATTCCTTTGTTTGCTTGGAAGTGCATGTTGTCTAAAAATCATTTAATACAAGTGGAAGGATTTTCTGCACATAAGGAATCCACATTAAAATAATTTCCTGAAGGTGTTTATTTTGGACAAGAAAAGAATGGTGGATCTATTGCTTTGTTTTTGTGAACCAGGACAATAAGCAGATCATTAAAACAATATGTTTCTCTCTCTTTATTATTTGTTTTCTTCTTCGGTGTTAAATCACAGCAATTGTTATAAATCGTCCCTGCCATCATTCCCAACCTGTATAAGGAATAGTTATGGTTTAGGAAAGCTATATAAATTATGTCTGCAGGGCTTTGGGGGGCCATAGTTTAAAGCACCACAATGTGGTGCCATTTTCAACAGAAAAGTAAGTGGTTTGTTTAAATAACCCAGTTTCCATCATCACATTCAAGTCAGGTCAAACATAATACAGTGCACCACTGTATTGCAATTACCAGTGGGCCACTCTCAAGGCACCTAGCATATAAGTGAATAGCTTTAGCCACCACAGGTTGAGGGACTTTTATTATCCTACTTTGCAAGAAGGGAAATTAAATGAATGAAAACGTTTGCTGAAGGTGCAGCGACCAGGTGCTCTCATACTGAGACATCAGCACTTGGGATTCATCCCAAGCCTTGTTTTCTTGCAAATATCTCACTAAAGGCTAAATCACACGTCCTTTAAAATGCTGATTAAATTTCAAGATAAAGCGTTTCCAAAAATATTGTCCCCATGGCCACCAGGCTTTAAAAAAATGGTTATGCCATGCCCCCTTTAGCGAGTTTTTCATGACCTACTGGAGAAGTTGGGAATTTTTTGCTCCAGTAAAAAATGTGAGCCAGAAGTCCGTGGGAGCTCGCATATGATCTGGTTTTCTGCTTTTTCCCCCCTAGCCCCAACCAGCTCTTCCTGGGGCTGGTCGGCGCTTTTTTATTATTATTATTTCTCCTCCCCCAGTGCTGATCAGCTGGCCTTCAGGCTGCCATCACTGGTTTTTTTGTTTGTTTGTTTGTTTGTTTTCATTTTTCCCCCTCGCCCCACTAGCTCCTGGGGCTGGTCGGCACTTGTTTTAATTTCCCCTCCCCCCAGTGCTGATCAGCTGGCCTTCGGGCTGTCAGCCTTGGTTTTTTTATTATTATTTTCATTTTCCCTACCGCCACCTGCTGGCCATGGGGCTCACTGGTGCTTTTTAAAAAGAAAAAACTTTGTACTGTACGTGGGAACGGAAATTCCACATCTTGTCATGTGACCAAGAAAGAAGAAAAGCCGAACTTTCACTAGATCCACATCTTCCCCCAGATGAGATAGCTGCCCAAGATTGATAGAAACAAGGCTTTGATTGATAGAAACTTTGGTTAGGAGTGCTACATGCCTGCACCAATTTCTTTTCTCTGGTGTCTTCATTAGTTCAGCAACCATGTTCGTTCGCGTTTCACCCCACATACTTTTCTCCACCTCTCTTTGCCTTACCCTGTCAACACACCTGCTCCTTTCTTCAGTGTTTACCCAGGATAGTCCCGTGCAATCGGTCCACAACTGGAATGAGCAGGCAAAATAACAGCGCCAGGGTAGCAGGTTAAGGAATGTCGCTGCTTTGTTGACTTTGATGGAGTAATAATGCTGCTACTCATGGCAAAGGATACTTCCCCATCAAATGGTGCAGAACTGTTCATTCTTTGGTCTGGAAAAAACAGCCAACCAGAGCAGTAGCTGCAGGACTCAGTAAGGATCTAAATCTGAGCCCATTTTCCATTAACCACAAGAAGAGTGGCAGCAGCTGCAGATCTTCTGACGTATGAGCCATCTTTTCTGGAGCAAGAAGGATCTTATTTCATATCATCCCCTTGACTGGGAGAGAGAGGGAAACAGAGGGGGGGGGACAGAAAGAGAGAGACAGAGAGAGCTGCAAAATTCTTCTAAAATGAACATTGATAAATTGAACTAAGGGTTGCCATATTACCTGGCTTGACTTTTGACACACACCCCAATGCCTGTTTAGATCGTAATATGGTCTGGATTGCAAGCTGGCTTGCTTCTTCTTTTTGATTCTTTTCACAGTAGGTCTTGTAGAACTGGAGATGTAGGACAGAGCATGCAGTCCTTGTTTGGCCCTGTTGTTTTGCAAGAAATCATGGGTTCCTATAGAGAGGATGCCAAGGCTATAAAACCTATTGGCATTTTTTTTCCCTTCCTCCCTTTTCTATTCCATTTGCCGCCATCTTGCCCTCCGCCGCTTTACTGCTCAGAGGTTTTTCTTTTACTTATTTTATGTGTTTTTAACATTGTTAGCCGCCCAGAGTTCCCGCCAGGGAAGATGGGCAGGATATAAGCCTACAAATAAATAAATAAATAAATAAATAAAAATGTGCTTAATTTGTATAATATGCAAACTTATGCATTATTCAAATTACATACCTACTTTTGTATTAAGGTGCAAGTTAAGTTACCTGGTGAAATGGAATATGGCAACCCTACATAAAGTAATAATAGGAATATTATATGTATTTAAAATCTGTGACAGGCAAGCACTTGAAATACTGTATTGGACTTCTAGCCACAATATCTTAAAAAGCGTAAAGTACTCATTAAAGCACAACTGAAAAATTTCAGACAACTGAACCAAGTTCCTTATGAGAAAAAGCTATAGTCTGCAATAAAATGTTTTTTGTTTTTATCTGTCTAAGCCACTTGGAGTAGTGACATTCTATGAGATGGACAGGGTACAAATTTGGTAAAATAAAATAAAATAAAATAAAATTAACATTAAAAAGACACTAAAGGAAGGACTTTATAGAAATATATACAGTTATGAAAAATAGGTAGGGATCACGTGAGGGGTTTTCCCCCCTCCCTGTCCTTTAAAACAAGAATCCATCATGATCCATTGAAGTTGGGTCACAGGAAATTCAGATCAGATCTGATCAGATCCTTTTAAGGAGCACACGGTCAAACTGGAATGCTCTGCCACTAGTTCCAGCATTGACTGCCAAGTCAGGAGGCCTCGACGAGGGATCAGAAAAGGAAGTCATGAAGAAATTCTGGCCCCTTGCCCCCCCCCCCGTTCCTCTTCCAGTTCCATCACCAGGGTGATGTCTGCCTCGTGCACAGCAACAAAAACAGAACCAAAAAATGTGGAAATGCTGGGGAGAAAAGCATAGACTTCTCTGTTTCCCATAAACTAATCAACTACCCTGTTTCCCCAAAAATAAGACTTCCCCAAAAAATAAGCCCTAGCAGGATTTCTATGCATTTTTAAAATACAGTGGTACCTTGTATAACAGACAGCTTGTATAACAGAAAATTTGTACAACATAAAAAATTCCGGAGATAGGGGAAATTTGCTTAACATAATTGCCTATGGGGAAAATCCGTACAACATAAAAATGGGATTACTCTGCTTTCAATGCATTCCTATGGGAATTTGTATAAAGGAAAATTTGCTTAACATAATTTCATTTGGAACGAATTAATTCCTTTATACAAGGTACCACTGTATAAGCCCTACCCTGATAATAAGTAGAGATGGGCATGACTTAGCGAAATTTTCATTTTCGTTTCCGTTTTCGTTTTTCGTTTTCGTTACGTAACGAAATGAAAAACGAAAAACGGTTCAAAAATGGAACGAAAACAGAAACGAAACGACTAATTTTGAGCCGTTTTTCGTTTTTCGTTACTGGAAAAGCACTTAATGGAGCTAAATGGGAAGAAACGGGAAAAAAATTGTTTTCGTTTTCGTTTTTTGTTTTCGTTACGTAACGAAACGAAAACGAAAAATTTTGAAAATTAGCTCACGAAAACGGAAACGAAACGATACGGACCCCCTAGACGAAAACGAAAACGAAAACGAAATTTTTTTCTGAGTCGTGCCCATCTCTAATAATAAGACCTAGTGATGGGCGTGGCTATGGTTGTGTGCAGGGCTGACATTCAAGCATATTATACTTAATAAAAGTAAGACATCCCCTGAAAATAAGCCCTAGTGTGTCTTCTTGAGAAAAAAATAAATATAAGACAGTGTCTTATTTTCGGGGAAGCACGGTATCATTGTGCAATGATGTTGCTTTTGAAGTGGTATTTAGCCACATCGTTTGGTAGCACAAGGATCACATTTCCAGGCGTATTCAAGAGGCAGTTCATTTCTTTCTAAAAGCATAATCACAAAGGCTGATACAGACTCCTGTGTACACAAAATAGCCATAAAATGATAAGACCAAACATTAACCAAATAAACAAATAATAAACATTCTTGCAACCCATATTTATATCTAAATGCGGTATGGAGAAGAGATCAACACGCAGTGTGGTTTTCGCTCACACATGGTAGAATCAGTCACAACAGGTTCTCCCATATAGGTGTTTCTCCTAGCAGTGATAACATGCATTGACTATTTCCCCATGGTATTTTTAGATATGCTAGGCTAGATATGCACTTGCTTTTAGAACACTGTGCTCTCAACAGAATAAATACTTAAATTACACTCAACAAATTATAGTTTACATATTTTTCCAACATGGAGATGATCCCTATACTGGAAAACTGCCATGTGTACACAGCTGCTTTCAGATGTAAATTTAATCTACCTTTAGAACCTATATTTTTCCATATAAAAATGTGAATTTATTTTATATCATTGCTGTAGTTCAACTTCTAAAAATATTTTTTTTTATTCCAGCTCAGGGAATCATTTAAAGATCTCAAAAAGAAATTCAACAACATGAAATTCAATTACAGCAAGAAAACAGAAAAAGCACGAAATCTCAAGACACTAAGAATTCAGATTCAGCAAGTGGAGACATACTCTGAAAAATTGCAGGTAGTTTATAGCAGTTAATTAGCAGTATTTAATAACTCCTCATACATACAGCTTTATCAACTATTTGTCCCAACATGAGAAGACCTATTGAGTGGTGCAGGTAACCTTATGATCCATTAAATTCACTGGAGTTGGGACTGAGGTTGAAATGGGTTCATCAGATTTATCACCAGGGAACACAGATATGACTGACATCATTCATCAGATATTTTTCCTGCTGATGTAAGAGAACACCACAAAGGTCAAACAGCCTTTTTTTCTCTTCATAATTGACTTAGGAATTGACTTTTTTTTAAAAAAAAGTTCAAAACAACTGCTTTTCTACTCAGTATTGCATTATTACCATTACTCTATTGTATAACCTTGTTATTATTGTGATATTATTTTGAATTAACAAATGCTAAAATGTGGGGAAGAAATCTACAAAACTACTGTAAACCCCACAAGATCAATGAGAGGATACAGAACCACATTACTCCAGGGTTCCCTTCTGTGATTTTGGTCTGACTAAAGTGGTAATTACTGGAATACAAAAATATGTCATGTTTCCTGTGCTTTCCGATATTTGAAGTGATGTTATGCTGGATATTTTCCCCTGCCACTCCGTTACATGTTAATTACTTTCTAAAAACTTCTCTTGTAACAGGTCCTGAAAAAAAAGGCAGATAATTTAAAGAAGAAAATCTTAGATTCATTAGCAGCTCTTCCTTGTGATAAAGCTTGGATACTTTCTGAGTCTATTAATGAAGTAGAGAAGCACCTGAATGAATTTGGCAAGACTTTGGAGGATTACAAACAAAACTTAAATCTCATGGAACACCTGCAGCAGATGATGGAAGAGGTATATAAAAAAACCCACTAATGTTCTTTGTAGTTGCAAACTGTGATAAGATGCCAGTTTTGAGGTATGGGAGAAATGTAAACTCTTGTGTAGCAACAGTCAGAGGGTATATCATCTGTTTCATCAAACTTTAAATACCAGCATTGTGAAGAAAGCCTATTGGTGGAAAAAACAGGGTCCCATTGATCTTTGCCCATCCCGTGTGGCTTGGAAGGGAAGCGGGCGTGATCATCCGCCACCGTGCGCTGATTGCCTTACAATCCTCCCGGGCTGGGAGAAGATCCATGGGTCCGTGCTCTGCTTGGATCCCTCTGATCCCTGGGATGTGTGGATGTTTGGGCAGCTCGGGTGGGTTGGGGGGCGGCGCACCTCTCTTCCACCCCACCTGGGCCATGCGAACATGAATCTGTCCCATCCTCCTCCTCTTCACCGGAGTCTTGGCACCAAGACTTGGACGAAAAGGAGGAGGAGGAGGAGGGCTGGATCCTTTTGAATTTCCCACCTCATGAGCACCCTCACTGATGAAGCAGGAAATTCAGAAATATCCAGCCCTCCACCAATCTCCTTTTCAGCCAGGCAAGTGTCAGTGGTCGTCGGATGCTTGCCTGGCTGAGAAGGAGATTGGTGGAGGGCTGCCCCTTCAATCAAGGTCAACCAAAGTCTGCTCTCCACAACCATCCCCCAGAGCTGATTTTGACAGGTCCAACCTGTCAAAGTCAGCTGTCTGGCGGGGCTACAGACAGCCTTCCCGTAGGAACAGATTAATTGGTTTTCAATGCATTCCTATGGAGAACAGTGCCTCGTAAGATGATTTTTTGTAAGATGAATGGTCCCGTAGAATAAATTAAATTCATCTTAAGAGGTATTACTGTGCTTTTATTTTGGTTTTGCCTGATACACTAGCACTGCTGTCTCTTCTAAAACCTGACCAACTTGATTACCATGAGAAACTGGCTACAGTCTACCAATTAAGTTTATGCCAATTAAAACTTCTCAGTTTTGGGCAGCTGAGAGTGGGAGTCCAACAAGTAACTCTTCTAAGCTATGTATAGACAGATTGGGGTAACATATATATAGATAGATAGATAGAGATGTATCCAACTGAAAAGCAATACAATGAGTCATTGTACAAGTACTGCCTCTTCTCCTATTATCACTAATAACCTAATATCAGAGGGCATAGGCAGATTTGGTTGGTTACAGCTCTGATATTGTGGCCCAAATATGATTATTGGAATAAATCGTTCTGGAGTAGACCCATTTAACCAATGGGGATTTAGTAACTCAACTACTCTGAAGGTTGATTTAAATGGTTCTTACTAAGCAGCTAGAGTGGGCCTGTTTGAATCAGCGAAATTTACAGAGGAGGCAACTCACTAAATCCTCACTGATTCAGTGGATGTACTCTAGAGTGATTTACTGCATTTAGCAAATGGATTTTATCTTTTATCTGTGACCCACAAGGTAGAATTATTAGTTCATTTCTATGTTGTGCTTTCTTTTTTACTTAAAAGAAAGAAAGAGTACCAAACTTTAGTTCCCCACACATGTAACTTGCAGTTATATTGCTATAATTAGATCATGAATTTTCCCCTTCTACTACATGCCTGTTTAAAAATAAAGCTATCTGATTCCCAGGAGTGACATAGCTGCACGACCAATGTAACTTCCTTTTATAACACATAACAATGTTACATCTCATTTCCCAAAGAACAATAATCTTCTCAATCACCAGTATTGCATAACTGATTAGAAGAAATATTTCTTATTTGCCATATTAGAATCCATGTGAATGTTGACAAATGTTGTTAATGTTCTAAAACTCAGTGATATGCCAGTGAACGTTGGCAGTCGTTTAAACCCAGCAGTCCCTGGTGTATGTAGAAAATGACAAGCGTATTTGAGGGCATTCGCAAAATTGATCTGAGACTGTCAAGATTCATGCCCGAAACTTGATATTCCCTGTAGTTTAGACCTGTGCCACAATAAAAGATATTCTTGATTGAGCTGTAGTACTTAATGGAATTCCTGTTTGTTTTCTCCAACAGTGTCAGTTCTGGTGCGAAGAAACAAGTGCTACAGTAACCCGAGTAGAAAAATATTCCTCAGAGTGCAAGACAAGAGAAGCGGTAGAGGTACTTTACAAGCAATTCAACAAGTTTGTCAACCCTATTGTCCCTCAGCAGGAAGAAAGAATTCAGCAGATTACTAATCTTGCTAAAGATTTATATGGTAAGAATGCATTAGCTTGAAAATGCTATGTGTGCTCTTGGGAAAATATGGAAACCAAAGCAAGTTTCTTTTAATTCAGAACAAAAAGATTAGGTAGCACCTGTTCCTTCTGCCTATATGATCCTATAATGACAATCGGTGTAAGACAAAAAAGTCTAATAAATGAGTAGAAGTCATAGATTAATTGATCCTGTTAAAGCACCGGCTTTGCTTTATTAGAACTTAAACATGTAAGGGGCACGATGCTATGCATATTTACTTAGAAGAAGAGGAAGAAGAAGAAAAGGATTTTGGTGGGGGGAGTTAATTCTGAAAAAATGTGCATAGCATTGCTCCAAATGTGTGGTCCAGAGTCCGAGAAAGAGGTCAAAATCATCTGAGATCGATCAACAGAGGCTTGCTGTTTCAGTGTTTCATGGCACACCGGTCAATCTATTAAAAAAATTAAATAAATTTAAGCATAACATTTTACATTACTTACAGGTATATTGCTTACACTAATGGAAATCTTTTGCTTGTTCTTTCAATTTTTTGTAAACTACAGGTACTGAAGAAGGAAAGAAGTATGTTGAAAAAATAGCATCAAAACACAAGGAAGTTCTAGATTCTATCAGTGAATTGTGTAGTTCCTTAACAGAACTGGAGGATAAGCTTGGGGTAATTCCCTCCCCCCATTACTCAAAAAGATCTCGAATAATTACATACCCGTCTGTGCGGTGGAAATATGAGTTCTGAAGGAGGGTGCCAGCTGCTAAGCCACTACTGCATTGTGACCTTTTGTTTCAGTACAGGCATGGATCAGTTTTGTTATATAAGAAAAGAGCTGGCACAAACTCTTGGTACAGCCGTGTCAAAAACTGCCGTAATTGGCAATGGAAATAATGGCCTGGCATTGTGCAAAACCTTTTACTTGTGCCGCAGTGGAGGTCTGTAAGAGTACAGGTGAAAGCTCTTGGGGGACTGATAAGGAGTACACTATGTGAAGCTGCAGTCTACAGGCGTGGGTGCCATTAATGTAGCACAACTGCAAAGATTTAATAGATTGAATCAAGAGACTGGGCATCTTGATTCCCAGTGTCTCC
This sequence comes from Phrynocephalus versicolor, assembly GCA_023846285.1. Lineage (NCBI taxonomy): Eukaryota > Metazoa > Chordata > Lepidosauria > Squamata > Agamidae > Phrynocephalus > Phrynocephalus versicolor. The sequence goes on along the minus strand of JAHTLZ010003547.1, from coordinate 35,565,243 downwards.
CTTTGACAAGGGCCAAAATGAAGGGGCTACTTCAGGACTGTGTGGGATGCAACCTCCAGAAGGTTGAGGGATGGACATGACCACCTCTGAACATTTGAGGGCTACATTCTGCCCACCATAAAATGTTTTTTATTGATTTGATTTTTCATTATTTTTATTGATTTGATTTGATTTTTATGCCGCCCATCTAGCCTAATGGTTACTCTGGGCATTTAACAAGAAAAACTAAAACAGAACAAAAGCATTGCATAATCATTGTGTCTGTGAAGATTCTCAGTCACCCAGGTGAGTTTATCTGGAAGTTGAGTCATGGCAACTGGACTTCTTTTTCTCGAGAAATTGAAATGTTACGCTGCTCATCCAAACAGCTTCATCAGTCTGAAAAAAGCTGGTTGCGAGTCCTCCATTTTATAGCTCACTTTGACCTCTTGTCACCCTGGTCTCAAATAGGATCATAAGATGAACAATGGCCTGAATAGGCATGTTAGGTAGACAATAGTCTCAATAGCTTTTTTATTTTTATTACTGGCCTATAAAGGTATTGTCTGTACCTTATTTTTGCAAGAGCCTTAAGATAAACAATGGCCTAAGGTGCTGAAACCCATAAAGTATGGGTCATTAGCTATGGCCAAGATACTTTTGTGGCCCAAAAGTGGGACACCTGCAAAGTCTACAAACAGACACATGGCAGTTGTGTGCAGAATTTGTATAGATACAGAGATGTCTGACACATCAGTTACTCTTTTCGTATTGCCTTGTTCTCTACTGTAACTTTCTGCTTCATTTACAGGAAGGCTCAACTGAAGAAAAAGTAGCAAATTCTGATCCTGATCTTGTTGTCAGTGAGCTCAAAACTGAACAAGAAATACAGAATCAGCAGATAGAGAAGGAGTATGTAAAAGAAAAGGCAACTGAGCCAAAACAGGTTTGCAAACTTTTTCCCTCTTGATTTTTTTGTGTAAATAAATTTCTTAGAGAGGTAGTTTGCACACTAAAGAATGTGCCTTCACAGCAATGAAAGATTTTTAGAAGTATATTGTAATATCTTATTAGCTTTTTAAATACAGTGGACCCTTGTATAACAAACAATTTGTATAACATAAAATCTGTACAACATAAAAAATTCTGGAGATAGGGGAAATTTGCTTAACAGAATCGCCTAAGCAGAGAATCTGTACAACATAAAAATGGTTGCAATTAGGGATTACTCCATTTTCAATGCATTCCTATGGGAAATCTGTATAAAGGAAAATTTGCTTAACAGAATTTCATTTGGAACGAATTAATTCCTTTATACAAGGTACCACTGTAGTCACATTTAATCTATTTGTGGCAGCTATTTTTTACTTTTAAATATAGCCAGAAACATTAGAGCAGCTATTCTCAAAAAGGGATATATAGTCCCTGGGTCCCCCTGCACATTTGAAAGGGCCCCACAAATTCATCTATTCATGTTGTATCCTTGGTTGCTCATAGTCACAAGCTTTCCTTGTTCAACAGAAGCCCCAGGAATCTCAGGAAAGCTGATAGAAGGGCCATGGGGAAGGTTCTGTGGCTTTCATATGAAGCCCTAAACAACTCAAGACCACGATACAACATGGACCCCTTTCTGTTGCTGATCTCTGGGACCCTCAGAGAAGAACATGTTAGCTGATGCACACTAAAAAGAATGTCACTTATATTCTATCACAAAAATACACCTTAGTACAGTAGTGGTACCCACTCTCTGGAATAATCTTTCATATGCAGTTCTGGAAGCAGAAAATGTAGAGCTTTTAAACAATGACCTCTTTACTCAATTTACCAACCTTGGAAGGAGTCAGCCTTGAACGGACTACCTGTATCCATTGGGTTGGAATTTAGGTAGTGAGCAGAGGCTTGACTGCAGCACTGCAGTTTAACTGCTGTGCCATAATAACAGACCATAACATTGTTCTGTTTTACTATGTTCCGTTCCTTATATTTTAGCTGTGGGTGTCTATATAAACTATTCAGAGATTTTGTTAGAAGTGGTATATAAAAATATCACAAAGATATCAATCCCTGATTCTCAGGAGTCATGAAAATCTGGGGTTGGGGCTGTTCTTAACAGATCACAAAATAATTGTCGGGGAAAGGGAATAAAGTAGAAAATGCAGGTCCTCCAAGAAATCCATGAACATTGGATGAAATCTCACAGGAGAGCTGGTGTTGGAATGTGTATGAGAGAGCACTAATTGGAATGAAGGGCAATTGTTCCTTGTCTCAAGTCCTTTGGAATACAAAATGTACATTTCAGGAGTTAGTGTTGGGACTCATGCTTAAGAAAGAGAAGAAAAAGTCTGATGACAATCTACTTGGTTTTACAGTAAATAAACTTTAGATTAATATTCCCTTTGACTACTAGCAAAGGATACATCCTACTAGCTTCAAATGTAGTAAATATATTGCACTTTTAGAAATTAAAATCTTTAAATTAATATGATGTGACAGGAACAAAAAAAAGAGGATCCTATATATTTTGTTCAGAGACTCTCTCCTTCTCTCCCCCCCCCCACCTTCTCTCTCTCTCCCTTTCCCTCTCTGTGTCTCTCTTTCTGTTTTTAAGGAAGAGGAGATTTTGGGCAGTAATCCAGTCCTCTGCCCAACTGGTGAGGATTCTGTTTCACAAGGCATGGAACGTTCATCTCCTGCCAAAGAGGACAGCTTTCGGGCCGAGCTGTTGGCAGAAGAAACGCCCTCTGGAGACGAATATGAGTGTATATCCCCCGATGATATCTCTTTGCCACCGCTTTCCGAAACCCCAGAGTCCAACCTTCTGCATTCTGAGACAGAGCTGGAAGAGCCCGCTTGCTGTAGTTCGCATAGCCTGCACGTCAGCTCTTGTAGTGTGCAAATGCAGATGAATGCTGGCAGTAAAAGAATGGCCATTCAGGAACCTGACCCCTTAACCCCTGCTGCTTACACTGACCTGCCCGATGCTGGCCACAGAAAGGAATGGATATCCGATCAGCTAGAGAGATATTCTTCCTCTACCTTAAGCTACTCTTCTAAAGGCCGGGTGGAATCCCCTTTTGCTCATAGTTCACCAGAAGTGCCTGAGACCAGCCCCCTTTTCCGCACGCCTGAGGCAAAGTCTGCCTACTGCATGCCAAGTGAAATATGTGAGACTCATCGGCAGTGCCATGAGGTTCATCGAATCACGGCAAAAGTGCAGAGACAATTGCATGACATAAATAACTTGACTAAAAAACAGAGCAGGCTGCATGCTTCACCCGACACATTCTCAGATCTCCTGTTTCAATCAGACGCCACCAGAAGCTGTCAGAGGCAGATGGTCATTCGAGAAGAGATTAAAAGTACATCTGAAAAGAACAGCATGGTCAACCTATCTGGACAGGCACCTAGCTTCTCCAAGCTTCTGTCTAATGTAACTGTCATGGAAGGTTCTCCGGTGACTTTGGAAGTAGAAGTAACAGGATTCCCAGAGCCTACACTGACCTGGTGGGTAGCTTACAATGAGAAAACCTAAAAATAAACAGAGAATTCCCCAATGAGAAACATATAACTGAGCACGAGTCTGAAAATCAGAGAACCATCTTCATATCACTCCACATTTCTACAGTCTACGTTATTCCATTTCCTAATAATAATAATAATAATAATAATAATAATAATAATAATAATAATAATAATAATAATAATAATAATAA
>JAHTLZ010003547.1:35551341-35561541 GCA_023846285.1 Phrynocephalus versicolor | reverse complement strand
AATAATAATAATAATAATAATAATAATAATAATAATAATAATAATAAATAGCTATAGTATGTGGGCAATATATACCATCACAGTATTCAGAGTATAACAAAGTTATACAGGCACACCCAACCCAAATTGTTAAATACTTTAGATTACTTTTTAAAATGGTTTTTTAAAAAGAAACTCCTTTTTTTTGAGAAAAGACATTCCATTTACTAGAAGTGACTTGTACAGTAAAAATCTTTTTTCTAATTTCTTATCAACATGGCTGAATTCCTCTGCATTTGCAGAATGCTTTTCTTAGCAACACAGTGCTAAGGCTGAATGAGCTGTATGGCTGTTTCTGTACCTTAAAGAAGCTTTGTCCCCAGACCTGCCAAAACGATCTAGTTTCTTTACTCCAACCACTGACAGGATCCAAGCAAGAGAGAAGGAATGCTTGTGAAGTCTTAGAGGTCTGGGAGGCCATGGGAGAGGAGGCCCGCATGGAGTTTTTAGAAGTTTGTCATCAGGAGAGAATGCAGCCTAAATTTTAAGTCACATGCAATTGGGGATAATGCAAAATCATTTTGCACTGTGTATAGGATGTCCAGATTTTTTTTTTGGGGGGGGGTTAAGTTAAGCTTTCCAAGACTCTAGGGCATGTTTTAAAACCTCATTCATCATTAATAAACCCAATGGCATGACAAAGCAACTTTTTAAAACATGACAATTGTACTTGTTAAGGCTTTAAAATTAATGAGTAGGAAGAGGGGTATACAAGGAGAGAGAATACAGTAGGTCAGTAATGTATTGAAACAAATGTTTCAAGGGTTGTAGAATGTCCTTCACAGTTGACGTTGGGCAGGTGGGAGGCCATGAAAATCCTTGGCTGTGTCCATAAAATCAATGAAAAATAGCCATGTCTTTGAAAAGGGTCTCTCTAAAAATTGTCCTTTGGTTTCAAGGACCTGCAGCACATTTCGTCTGGAAAAACCAATCAACCAACAAAGAAATGCTGGTCAAGACCTAATTGAGAGGCTCTTCAGGTCCTTCCACTGTTTTGAAATTCCCATTTGAGTGGCTGATAGAAGCAATGAAATTAGTTCCATATGGAGCAAGTCAGTAGTACTGTATATACTACTCAAGTCCCTCTTCTCCTTTATAAAACAGAGCAGTAAGAATTTCCCTTAAGGCAAAATCTATTGATTAGTTATTCTACTTAGAATTTCAGCCCCTTGCTCTCTAAAAAAAGAGACAAGCACTCAAGCTACACAATGCAGCCCGGAGCCACCAAAGAGACAGCATATTGGGGTGAGAACGTGCAGGGGTAGAGAGGCAATGGTTTCACTTGTGGATCATGTTTCTAAATTCTCTTAGGTTGATATAAATCATTTTAAAAGGAAGGGAGGACCATTTTCTCTCTCTCTTCTGGTTTGGTGATCTGCAGATTTGTCTCCCAAACAACATTGGAACTAGACAATTTGCTCGCTAGGCTGGCATATATTTCTGAAACATGTCCTCAACAATAGTCCCTTAGCTGGGACTACACAGTACTGCTTGAAGAGGATGGAGGTTTGGTGGTGTGGGGCTGCTGACACATTAGATAAGTAAGAAGAGGTTTAAGATGGCCTGTAAGAACGAGGACACTGTGTATTTTGAAGAATGTTCACTGTGATGGGCATTTCCCCCTCCACAAAATCCATTACACTGGTACGGTCTCTTTTTGAGCTCCATTTCTCCAAGTGGGCTCTTCCTTTTCCACATACAACTAAGGAGTGTGGCTACAGATAAGATGCTGTGGTGAGAAATAAGAGGCTAGCACAGTCTTCTTTTCACACCATGCACAAAACAGACCTCTTAAAGATTGTTCACTTTTATTAGTGCTTTAGGAATAGGAATTCAGTTTGGTGTCCATTAGCCTTGCTTCATAATTACTCATGAGGATGGAACCATCACTCCTTATAAACTGGGTCAGTTCCCTCTGTTGAAAAGCAACATAAAATAAACCCAGGCCAGGGATAGTCCCTACTCCCCTTGTTGTACTTCATCTTTTTTGGGGGCGGGGGGGCGGGGTTGTGCTGGATCTCTTTTGTGAACCTTCTTGGGCAGTCCCTGTAACATTTAGGAAATTAGTATTTAGCTGGTGAGAGGAGAACCACCAGGAAAAGGCATAGGAATCTGGGGAGAGTTAAAACAATAGGGAGAGATTCAGAATGGCCCCACTCTTTACTTGGTTTCCATAGTAAATTTTGTGCAGAAAGCCAAAAAGAGGATCCAGACCTTGTGAGGTCTCCATAGTAAGTTTTATGCAGGAAGCCAAAAAAGAGGTTCCAGCCGTCAGAAACTTTCTGGAGCTCACATACAGTATATATATATTTTACAAACAACATGAAGGAACAAGTTATGACAGCAGCAAGATAAATAAAATCAGTGCTGCTTCTCAACCAGGCCAAAAATGTATATGAATTATTGTGTTAGGACTCTGATTTTCAGAGTAAAAGGCAGAATCATTATCAAACGGGAAAGAAGTAAAGGACATTTTTCTCCTGTGTTTCTTTCCTCCACATAGTCCAACTCTTATTAGTTACAATGACTATTAAGCAAGGGTGGGTCAAGCTATGTTACAAGTTTGGCAAAGAAAAAATATTTAGTATCAATCCCTGAGGGTAAAACAATACATTTTGCACATATGTAAAAGAAGTGGTCTGTCAAGTGTTAAAAATACATTTTCCTTATGGCAAGTGGCTTTTCTCAATGCCATATCTTACTTTTCATTCCTATGTTTTATGATTGGTGATGGGAAGGTAAATACCGGCTTAATTTACTAGTCTGATTGTCTTTCTGAGGAAATCCCAATGCCAGAGGAAAAATGAATGAAACTACACATTCCCCTTGACAGATAGCTTGACATTAAAGCCTCCATTGATTCCTGCTAGGGATGGAAATGTCTCCTGCTAAATGCCTTGTTCCCATCAATTTAAGCTGTCAGCACAGCAAGACATCTAGATGAGGAACATCCAAGCCCCAGAACATTGCTGCACAAATGCTTCACTGTGATAGTGAGACCGAGGAACATATTTTCCTCACCATCAACCCTTTTGGAATATACACAAAACCAATGGCCTTCGTTTGAGAGGAAAGCACATACAGCAAGCACAGAAAAATATATAATTTTATTTATTATTTTAGAGTATTTTTACCATGCCTTTCTCCTTGGAAAAGGACCCAAGGCAGCTTACAGTAATGAGGGATAATATACAGTCCAGTACAATTAAGTCATTTCAAGTACTGAGGACAAGAAATGGAGGGACATCTTACAGCATTAAAATACAACATTACATTAAAGCTGCAAGAGAATGCGAGCAGTTCTCACCTGATCTTACCCGATGTTTTAGATTTCTGAAAGTTGAGGTAATAATACAGCAGTTACTACAGTTGTTCATGTTATACCATTTGCCTAAATTCATCAAGTTTGTACTGCTAAAAATAGCTTGCTCTCTTCCAGGGCATGGAGAGGCAAAAACCAACCCCTTGCCCCTTGCATATGAGGATGAGTTACATCCTCACTTAATGCTACGTGGCAAGCATGGTACAGACTGCTAATAGTTCCAAAAGCAGTTTTCTGTGTTTTACCTTTATACAAATGAAAATGATATGAGGCTCCTTATTCAAAAGAGAGTATAAAAAACCCACTGGGCATTTCTAAATAGTCCTTTGATCTGTAGTTTCTTTTCAGTCCTTTGAGTTTGCTTTATGGTTCCTGTCATTAATCTTTTCCATCCCCAAAATAACCCTGACAACCATGCCATTAGGATATCTACTCCACACATGAGTCTGTGGGACCCAGATTGACTATAGCCAAGCAGCCCCCAAAAGGGTGCAAAGGTTTTCACGTGCCCTGAGAATTTTGATGTGTTAAAAAATAGTCTCTACCAATTCCCAGCCAAATTAAGAGCTACTTAAGACTCCCTCAGTTCAAAAACGTAAAGAAAAACCAGCACATATAGAGAATTAACTAAACAGGCATCTGGATTTAATCCACGCTCTTGCTCAATACTGTATAGTATATCCATGCCTAAGCTATGATTCAAACCCTAATAATTTTACATTTCTCACAAGGAGTTGAGTGACATAACTCCTTTGGCTTCATCCAGCCAAGAGAGTTTTTTCTCAGTACAATCATTGTGTTGTTCTATCTAGGATCCTCACTCCAGAATTTTAACTCTGGAATTCTAATGAAAATCTATTTAGAAGAAAACCGTAGAAGCCAGGAGCAAAAGCTGTGAGATGAAGCTAGAGAGGGAAGAAGGGAGTGAATGAGAAAGACATATATGCATTTTAATCCTTAAACCAAACTTTCATGGTTGAAGGTGTATAAAATAACATGAATCTCTTTCAGTTAGTGTTCCACATGAATTTTGCTATTCCCCGATATACAGTATGTATGTTGGAATGATCCATGTTAAATTAAGGGGGAAAATCACATAAAAACCCTAAGAAATTTGAGATGAGTCTCATCTCATGGCTTGTTTCCCTTCAATTGTCCTATAGTTAGTGCTCTTTATAGCAGTTACATATTCTTTCATCTATTGTAGTTTGTATTTTGATAATACATGTCATGATGAAGCACAAAGAGAAAGCAAAATTGGAGAGATGAAAATCATTTTTATGAGTGCATATAACATCCTTGAGGTCAGAAACTAATTGTCAAATATAACACGGTAGATAATATTTTAGTGACAGGGAATTGAAACAATTAAAAATTATTATGTGTTATGCCTGGGTCACTAACATAGTCTTCAAGGTTTTTGTATCTTGCTTTCAAAATATCCCATCTTCTCGTTGGGCTCCTGCTGCTGCTAGCTATAGATAAATTTTAATCCTCTGGTTGTTTTCTTTAACCCAAAATAATTTTATTGCAGCTTGTTCAACTTAGGAGCAAAATAAATTTTTACAACGGAGTCATCCTTCTGAAGTCCCAGAATTATAAAGGCAGTTTAAAAGAAAAACCTCAATAAAAATGCCTTCTGGAAAGAGGCAGTGTTGTAATACTAATGGCAAGAAAACTTTATAGAAAACAAATTACAGAACAATTACTGGTATCCTCTGTTTGATTGGCATTTGAGGGACCTAAGCTAGTATATAAATAAACAACCAGTAGCTGAATGTAATTAGCTTATCCAAATGCCATATATTTGTTTAGGGGGAGGTGGTTCTAAAGAGTGGATGGTGCAAAGAGGGGTGTGATGTATGATCATCAGTAATTTTGTTGCTCTATCTTGAATAAATAGTGGCATTTGTTGACAAACATGTGCCTTTGAGGGGGATTGTCTTTAAATTACAGACTGGTCTTGGTCGATAAGTGTCATAAACTGATTATCATCGGTAGAGAGAGAAACTTAGAGCATGGAAACATAACATTTTTCTACTAATAGAAAAATACTTTGAAACTTTGTAGTGGAATGTATTTGCTAATGAAAATAACATATGTCACTATATCCAGAACTCTGATTTTTCTCTCTCTTAAATAAGAATAAATTAGGAAAAACACAAGTCAATTCAGCATATCATGTTTGGACAGAAGCAACTCTTGTCACCAAGTGCCAGTTGTCTTAGAGAGTGAGATATAACATTATATATTGCATCTGTAAATTACATTTGGGTTCTGCTGTAGACATACAAATGCTCTATGGAGCAAAGCAAAATTCACAAGCAGATATCATTTAAGAACATACATTTCTGGCTTTTAGGCCTTTATTATCTCTCTTTTCAACTAATTATGTCTTTTTGTTCTTCTTAATCCTCAAGAATTTAGCTGAATTATAGGCACTACTTTTTAAATACCACTTTTTAAAATATCAGGGGATAGAGGAGCTACCCTCAGGATTTGCTGCAGCTAGTAATTTACTGTCATGGTCTGTACAACATTGTTTAACATTACCAATTATTTTGACTTAACAAAAAAAAATATGTTGACCTGACTTGAAAACTGACTCTCTACTTCAGGTACAAGAAGGGCCAGAAACTGACTGGAAATGAGTGCTTAGAGCTCTCACACAAGGATACAAAGCATACTTTGTACATTCAGAAGGTGTGTGACACAGATGCTGGCCTCTATGTGGTTCGGGCTAAAAATTCTAGTGGCACGGTCTCCTCAAGTGCTGTCCTCCATGTGAAAGGTAACGGGGCACTTATCAAGAGAATAGACTGGATAATTGTGTGTGCCCTTTACTTGGTTGTGTCACTTGCACACTGGCTGTTCACTTAGTACAAGCACGCTGACTTTGCTGGAGTCTAACTTTCACAACCGGAGACAAGAAAGACCCATCTTTTGCTGCACCTCACCTCACCTTTGTCACTCTTGCTAATGAACCACTCTGAACAGAATGCTTTCTATGGTTAATACCACAACCATGTTGGATGTTGTAATATACCATGTTGGATGTTGCAGTAATATTAACTTGTAAAGAAACCTGGCATATTATTCCATTATGAAAGTGCTTTGGAACTAAACACAGGAAGAAAACAGTATTTGTCCATGAACAAGACATCCCCCATGTATAAGATGACTGTTTGCAGAGACAAGGTATGGGAAGTTTTACAACCTCATGGTTCTCTCCTTCCCTTACTTCCGTGTATAAAATGACCCTCAATTTTTAGTCTAATGGTTTTAGACAAAAATATAGTCTTATGCATGAAATAATGGGTTTGTGTGTGTGTGTGTGTGTGTGTGTGTGTGTGTGTGTGTCTGTGTGTGTGTGTATTAGATGCTCACTTCTGTGTATGTACTGTTTAAAAACATCACAGTTGCTTTTATGCCATTTCAAGAAAAGGCATAAAGGTTCTACTTACTTAAAATGCATATAGCACATGAAGAGTGTTGAAAAGGCTTTACTTTTGTGAATCAAAGACAAAGTCCTATCTTAACATATTGTAAGGTAATGTGTTAAGATAGGACCATGCTGCTATTCCCCGCCAATTCCAAGCGGAGCAGCTGAGGTTCAGGAAGACAGGAGCCTGCTGAAGACCACCTTTTGAGTTTCTGGCTCGTAGTGTAAACTTGTAAGACATTGGGACATTACAGTTTTCACCAGTTTGCCAACGGTCTGCCATCTTGTCCTCATGAAGGATGTAACAATGGTTTATGGAGGTGTTTTCATAACATTTTGGAGTGGGTAGCAGACATGGGTCTTTTGGGAGAGAAAGGAGGATAGAAATATTTTAAATAAATTAAACACAATAATAAATAAAAATAATAATAAATAATAAATGACAGTCTGTTGAAGCGAAAACAGTATAGTGCCAAAACTAACAATATAGTATAGCCTTAAGAACTAGCAAAAGCTTATTTAGCATAAGATTCTGTTCACATTAGCCTACTTGTTCAGATGCCAAAAAAAAAAAAATTAACATGTTTAATTCACTTTTAAACATTTTTCAGATACAAGAAATTTGGAGTAAACTTTGAAAAGATGAGATCTTCTGTGCAGTCTGAATAACATGCAAATCAAAGACATGGCAGAATATAAAACAAATATTTATTGATAGGGCCTTAGATTGTTAATGATAATGAAGCCACAGTGTTAAAATGAATAACTATCAAATAAGAAATTTGCTTGAAAAGAATACTACTTTTTAAGTCCAGGAGCCAGAGCATTGGAATGCATTGGAATGTTTTGCCTATAGAATACAGTGTCTTTGATTCACAAAAGAATATATTGCCAGTTTTCACAAAGGTAGGAAAAAAGACTGTACTACTTAGAGTCAGATACATAGACCTTCACTGTATTGAAACAAGAAGTTAATCATCATTGGCTGATTTCCTGTGAACATTTGGAAAACATTGTAAGCATGCTGTTAAAAAGATTGATAAATATATGTGTACTTTTTTCTTGGAGAATACCTTTTTATTCTTGTACTGAAGGCTCTGTGGGAAATTTATATAGAAAAAAATCAGTCTCATGAAGGAAATTCGTCAGCTGAAAATAAATCCTAAAGCTCGCAGCATGCTGTGAAAAGAATATCTCTTTTAAATGGGGAGTGGGGTTGGGGTGAAGCTAGTGCAGAAAGCATTTTAGCCAGCTGATTGCAGATTTATTATAGGCATCCAAAACTGAACGGAGATCCATTTTCCAGAGAATATCATCATTGTAGGGGAGGGAATAATCCCCATTCTTCAGATATAATAAGGTTTCCACATTCTCCTTACACTGAGTCTGTAAATCAGGGGTCCTCAAAGTTTTCAAACAGCGGGCCGGTCCACCATGCCCCAGACACCACAGGGGGCCGGAACACAGTCCCCCCCAAAAAAGAGGCTGACTTGGAAAAAGGGGGAGGGAGGGGCAAGTGGGCGGAGCCCCCTACGATTGGCCCATGATCATTGTGTCTCCAGGGCCACAGCAATGCGTCCTGCTCCAGATCACCACCCTGAGGTGCCACCGCTGGGATCCCCCCACACATAGCCCACTGCTTTGAACTGCCTCAGCAATAAAAGCAGCTGTGGAGGCTGGCTTGCTCGCAAAACAGGGGGTAGGTGGGGGTTGCAATTGGTCCCAGGGGCCGGATTCAGGACCTTGGGGGGGCGCATCCGGCCCCGGGGCCATAGGTTGAGGACCCCTGCTGTAAATGAAAACAACTGTATGGGCACTGCCCAGGGAAATGCTCCTTTTGAACCAGAGCCCCCCAAATCTGAAACTCCATGGATTGTACTAAAACAGACCTGCCCAACAGGTAGACCGTGGGCTACTGGTAGCCCGCAAAGGGTTCAAAAGTAGCCCGCCAGCCATCAATAAAAAAAGTGAGGGGATAAGTTCTCCACCCCTCCCTCCCCCATCCCAAGGACCACCACTGCTGCAGCAAAGTTCTGGGTCTGTCAGCCCACTGTCTCAGACAAGCAGGGCAGTTCAAGGGCCATGGCACATTGAAATCTGTTCCCTCCAGAACAGATTAATTGGTTTTCAATGCATTCCTATGGGAAACCACTGCTCTACTTACAAAAGTTTTTACTTATGAGTATGTGCTCGGAATGGATAAAATTCGTAAGTAGAGGTTAAGGGGAATAGCCCTCAGGCACTTTGGGTCGGAAAAAGTAGACCTTGGCCTGTTCAAAATTGAACAGCCCTGCACTAAAACAAAAGTTATGAAGCATCCTGGAGTGATAACAGCTGCATAAGTTGCTGCATATAATATAGCTGCTTCAATGAGCTATCTCATACATGCATGGAGTTGATGTTAACTATATCATCAGATGACTACCTGCATATGTCAAGAATTAACCATGATGATTATAATACCGTACATTGTTGGTATCATCTTGCTACTCCTAAGATGCAGTATTTTTTATTTGGCTATGTGTCTCCAGGTTAATTAATAGCCACAAAGTTTTAATTATCAAGAAGTGAGCAAACACATATGAATTAAAACTAATAAAAAGAACATACAGTTCTCATGAACTCCACAGTTTCCGATCCATGTGAAAAATGGAAGGAAGGAAGAAGGATTTCCTGCTGTAAAAGAAGAGCTAAAGGTTACTCATGGTTACGTTTGTGGTAAGGTTACCAAAATTCAAGAGTTAGATAAAGATAGTTGTCCTCAGTCAGACTTTGGAAAGTTACTTTTTAAGGGGGAAATGCAATATGTAACATGCTGCAAAGCTGCCACCACCAAATTAGGTTCTTTATAGTGGAGAAAACTTATTTGTAGCTCATGACATTATTCCATCTGTTACTGTCTATGTTCTCCCTTTCTGCTTTTAAAAAAACCAATCTTAAAAAGGTGTGGGAATAGCCTATAGTGGAGGGGTGGGTGGGAAATAGGAAGACTAGGAAGTAAACTTTATTTGTAACTCAATAATAATAAGACCAGCCTTTTTAAAAAAAAAGACTGTTGTTATTCCTTTGTTTCCCCAAAATGGAAAGGTTATTCTTACCAATTTCTGTCATTTAGATTGGACTGATCCTTTATTGCACCACATACCAGCATTCCCCAATTGCTAGGGGTTACTTCAAAGCTATGGCCACAGGTATTCTGAAATGACTGGGACAAGTTAATTAGATTAATTAACTAATGTAGTGATATAATCTAATCATTTTTGCTTCAGGTTCACTGAATGCTATACAAGAGAAAGTTCTGCCACGTTTTCCCTGACAAGAGGAATGGAAACTTTTTACTTTGGAAAGTAATCTATCTATCTATCTATCTATCTATCTATCTATCTATCTATCTATC
>JAHTLZ010003547.1:35528167-35551331 GCA_023846285.1 Phrynocephalus versicolor | reverse complement strand
ATCTATCTATCTATCTATCTATCTATCTATCTATCTATCTATCTATCTATCTATCTATCTATCTATCTATCTATCTATCTATCTATCTAATTTATATGCCGCCTTTCTCCCAATAAAGGAATCAAGATGGTTCACAGTATATAAAAAAGAACTAAAACACAATGAATTATAAATTAAAAATGATTAAACTGTAAAACTGTTTTAATTACATTGAATAATTAAAATCCTAGTAAAATTATCTAAGTAAAAATGGTATTTAATAAAAAATGTTATTATTAAAAGCCTGCCTGAAATGGTGGGTCTTTGGCTGGATAAAGGGGAGGGGGCAGATTACTGTACTTTCAAATTTGTCCGTCTGTCCATGAAATATTACAGTTGTACACTGTGTCTAGACACCCAAATGTTTGCAAAATTAGCAGAATAGGCAGATCTCAATACTATTTTCCCCTTCATTCTTAGCAAGTCTTGCTAGCATTTCTGGTCAAATGATTTTTATGGGGGTTACATTAGAGCACAGGTTAACCTGTTCTTCTCTCCTATAAGTATTGTACTTAAATTTTTGGTGGCAGGATTGATGTATAGCTGCAGGAAAGAAAGAGTAGAACAGGTTCTGCTTTTCTCCTAGACATCCATATCACTATGAAAGCTGCATATGTTCAACACATTCCAGTTAAAACCACAGAAAAACCACTGTCTAGAGGAAGACGTCAGCATCTCTTAGTTTTACATTCCTCTCAGTGCCTATAACAAAATACAAACTACCACACACAGTCTGAGGAAACCTGTGCAATAAATCTCCCTGGTGGGGAAAGGTTCGGTAATAGAATTTCTATTTGTCAGTCAACCACTTCAGACCCAGGAGTCCTGCCAGGAAACAAGGGCCTTAAAGCCTGGGGGCGGGGGGGGATCTCCTCAGACTGAACTTCTAAGAAAGCCTTCTAACACTCAAGTAGCTCCACAGCTCGCACAGGGCGAAGTAATTGGGAGGAGGAGCACACACAAGGCTTTAAGTTTTCCTTTCTTGAGTGGGTTCATCGGCAAGAGAGCTGGAAATGTTTCAGGTGGAAAATCTCGCCTAATTTATCTTGTGTTCAAATTGCTATCATTTGGGAAACAAACCAAACCTGGCTTCTTACTTGAGGAAAGTTTTGGGGATAGTCCATAGCTCAGTGGGTACTATGGGGTCTCCTGTGAAATAATCTGGGGATGATTCCCTTGCTGGACTTTTTAAAATCCCATTTACAAGAACAGGGTAGGGCACGTTTGTTCCTTACAAAAGACAGAAACAACTGCCAGGACTTCCTGGTAGAACGGGATATAAATAGCCAGTCGCCTGGCTATGAGACGAGAAGCTGAACTGCAGAAAAGGGAGTCTCTTTCTGAGGCATCCCAAGTCTCAGGAAATGGTTCAATACATAAAATGTACCATTTATCAGGCAGTGTCTTAGAAGATACTGTGGTGAAGCAAGCAATTATGATTGAAACCGAGAGTGGTTAGAAAAGGGACACCACAAACCAATTCCCTCAATTAAAATTTCTCCTGCCATGGCTCCCTCTTGTTAGTGAAGCCAAGCATTATGAAGAGGGTGTTCAGGAGGAAAAGGCCCCTACACATGTAATAGCTATGTGTAAGAAGGAGTTGTAGCAGGTGTCCTTGGGGGTTACATGGTGTCAAATCACTTCCACTTTATGGCAGTTCCATGAATCAATCACCTCTAAAAAGGCCTGTCATTAGCAGCCCTGCGTCTTGCAAATTCAAGCCTTCGCTTCCATTATGCAGAAGCTGTAGCTTGCGGGAGATTTCCTCTTCTGCAAAATTATTAAATGTCCAAATACCTCAGTCCTGTGGCTGTTATCTGCTCAACTTAATTATGGTATTGACTGGTTCTCTATTGTGGCCTTCGTGAAGCCAAACAGATGGGTTTCCCAGGCGCCCCTGCGCCAGAGGTCGGAACTTCCCTAGCAATAGGAAAGTTCGTTAGTCTCCCGCCTAAACGCCTCAGTTCCTCTTAACCGCCGTGGCTAGAGGTTCTTCTCCATTAGTCTACACGCTTTTTTCGTCAACTCGGGATTATTTTCAATTTTTGGCTTTTGACTCAGACTGTTTTCAGCTCATGTCTTTCGCGCCTCCCTTCAAACATTGTTCGACCTGCCGGGCCAAGATCCCTCATACAAATGGACATGATCTTTGCCTCTTTTGTCTCAGTGAAAACCACCGTACCGAGACTTGTCCGATCTGCAGAGGGTTCAGCTCTCAGGCCCTTAAAAATCGCCACAACCACTTGGCGAATTACCTCCTCGAAAGCTCTCTTCGTCCGCAACCTATGGAGCAGAAGACGGCTGATTTACCCGGTAAGTCGGAGGCTTCGGGTCGGGTGGAGAAACCGAGAGAGAAACTGAAGAAGGTCCCGGTTCTGCAAGCGGTGGCTTCTTCGATGTCAAAACCGTCCGCTAGCCCGTCCCATGCTATCTCTTCGAAATCCTCCTCGAAACCATCCATACCGCCTCTGAAGATTTCCACTGCCTCGGGCTCGACTACTACGGTCACTCTTTCATCATCTCTGGCTGCGCCCTCGATTACTGTCGAAACCGAATACTCGGGTTCGGTGGCTGCTGCTATTCCCAGGGCTCCTCCCTTGAAGTACCAACAGCTTCTTCCATCAGACCCATCGGAGTCGTCATCCGAAGATGATGGAGCCCCACCCCCAAATATCACCTTGGTGGGCTCGACTCCATTAATGGACACTGGGATCTGTCGGTCTGGAATGGAAGGGACCGGTTGGTCCAGAGAGCCTCGTTTTCGCTCTCCATCCCTGGTTTCCAAGGCTGCTTCGTCTCCGGTTCTACTCCGGGAGACTGAACTTGAAGAGCGCGCCTCTTTGCTGCCTCCGACGTTCCCTTTGGGTTCATCGGCGAAGACTGAAAAGCACCGACGTCCGAAACACGTCCAGCTACAGTCTACCATCCCAACAGTCGGTTTCGACTCTTCGATTCCAGCTCTTCAGACCGAATCCCTACCTGTGGCCGTGGCCCAAGCGCTAACACTGCCTAAACGGACCACTGAGACCTCTGGTTCGATGGCACCTCCTAAGAAAAAGAAGCACAAGGAGCATCATAATCAAGCTCCCTTGTCTGTCCCTCCGGTTCCAGCCTTCTCGCTCCATTTTGACGGAAAGCAGTGGTCGATCCATTCTGCAGACCAGGTCGAATCCGACCAGATGGCTTTGGTCCCCTCCTCTTCGGGTTCGAATTGGGAGGATGATGAGGATTTGGAGGTTGGATCTGTTGGTTCCGAAATCTCGGATTCGACTTCACTGCAGCTGGTCACCTCTCCAGCTTCTGAGGTCGATGAAAAATCTCCCCCATCCACCTCCAATTCTATCAGGAATTACGCTAATTTTCTTGTCAGGATGTCCAGGACTATTGATTTACCGATCCACCAGCCACAACCCAAGAGAGTCTGCCACATTTTTGGAAGGATTGCTAATGATGAGACGGTGCCAGTACATCTCACGTTGATTCCCTCCTTCCTTACTATGATTGAGGACTCGTTCCAAGCTTTGTCGACAACTTCCATCCCTCGCTTGAAGCTCTTTACAGAGTCCATGATGATAAGGCGCCTTACCTTAATAAACATCCCACACCCAACTCGGTGGTAGTGGCATCCTCCCAAGTCCAATCGCGTACAAAGCAAACTCTGATTCCTCCTTCTAAAGAAGGACGGAAGTTGGATGCGGTTGGTAGACACCTTTATTCTTTTGCTGTCCTTCAGCATAAGATTGCGAACTATCAAGGCGCCATGGGGGCCTATCAACGGGATCTTCTCACTCACCTCCATCCCTTTCTGGAGCTGATCCCAGCAGCCCAGCAGATGAGGGCCTCCAAACACCCCTTCAATGCGGCCTCCAGGGTGCTCAATTCTTCCATTACCCTCCATAGACACGCTTGGCTACGTACTACTGGACTTTCAGATGACCATAAGGTGCAGATTGAATTTCTGCCCTTTGATGGTTCCAGCTTGTTTAACACTGCAACGAATGATCTTATGGAGGACAGACACAAAAAGCAGGACACTGCCAAGAAGTTGAACATGATTCCTTCTTGCCAGAAGCCTTCCTTTTGTTTCCACTCAAGAAGACACTTCTGGCCCCCTTCAGCTCAGTCTTCCTCTAAGCACCAACAGCGAGATCATCCTACAAGATCTGCCCTGTCCAGCTTCGCCTCCAAGGCTAAGAAGTCCAAATCAACGGCCGTCTCCTCCAAGCCCAGGGATAGGAGATCTCGAGACAACTACTGACTATCATCCTGCCCATCTCAATCCCTTTCTTGCGGCTTGGCAACGCATCACCTCAGACCAGTGGGTCCTCTCTGTTATTCAAAAAGGTTACCTGTTAGAGTTAAGTTCTCTTCCCCCATTGGGAAATTTGGTTCGCACCTCTCCATCACCTTGCCTCTTGGAAGAGATCACTTCTCTGCTTCAAAAGCAAGCTATAGAAATGGTCCCAAGGCACTTCGCTCGTCTCAGCCTCTTCTCCCGTTATTTCACAGTTCCGAAGAAAGATGGAGGACTCTGGCCTATTCTAGACCTGTGATTCTTGAACAAATTCTTGGTATACAAAAAAATTTGAATGGTCACCTTGGAGAAAGTCATCCCTCTTCTGCGCAGAGGAGACTGGTTTGGGGTTGTGGATCTCAAAGATGCATACTTCCACATTTCGATCCACCCAGCTCATCGTCACCTGCTTCATTTCGCCATAGGGGAAGACATCTATCAATATTCCACCCTGCCATTTGGTTTGGCGACAGCACCAAGAGTTTTCACCAAGTGCATGGCCCCAGTGGCAGCATACCTTCACACACTAGAAATAGTTGTCTTCCCCTACCTGGACGACTGGTTGATCGTAGCGGACTCTCAGGACAAGGCCAGCCACTGTCCTCAACACCTTACAGTCATTGGGCCTACAAGTCAATTACAAAAAGTCGCATCTCGACCCCTCTCCAGTCGCGAATTTCATCGGTGCCATTCTCGATTTGACCAGATCCATGGCCTTTCCGCCAAGGACCGGAATCGCAGAGCTCCTTCATCTGCTCCAACAGTTCCAACCTCACCAGGTCATTCCTGCCATCGAGGTTCAAAGACTATTAGGTTTCATGGCCTCCAGGACTTCAGTCCTGCTTCACGGGAGGCTTCGTCTCAGACCTCTCCAGGCCTAGTTTCTCCAGCAGTTCGACCCCCTTCGGGACCCTCCCAACAAAATCCTCACCATCCCTCCGGACTTACCTGGTCATCTTCGCTGGTGGTCCTGCCGCTCCAGCATACTCTCCGGCCGGCCTTTCAGGAATCCCTTTCCGACCATCCAAGTAACAACGGATGCCAGTACCACGGGATGGGGTGCTGTTTGTCTTTCACACTCCATCCACGACACCTGGACCCCTCACGAGCAACATTTCCACATCAACGAGTTGGAGCTGCTGGCAATCTTCAAAGTGTTCTGGGCGTTCATCCGACACCTCTCCGGCAATGTAGTACTAGCGGTGACCGACAAAACTAGCGCCATGTACTACATCATCAAACAGGGCGGAACACATTCTCAGCATCTTCTGCAGCTCACGATCCGCTTCTGGGATTGGTGCATCTCCCACAACATCCACCCGATTGCAATGCACTTACCTGGGGAGGAGAACTCCAAAGCCGACAATCTCAGCCGCCGACTGCGGGCGACTCACGAATGGGAACTGCATCCCAGGACGTTCTGCCTCCTCTGCAACAAGTGGGGCTCTCCTCGCATGGATCTGTTCGCCTCCCAATCCAACACCAAGTGCCAGGCGTATTGCTCCAGGGCAGGGAAAGGGCAGCACTCGTTGGGGGATGCACTCCTCCTCCCGTGGTTGGACGACCTCCTTTATGCCTTCCCGCCTGTTCCTCTGATTCACAGGGTAGTCATAAAGGCTCTACAACAGAGGCCCAACCTCATTCTGATAGCTCCGTGGTGGCCTCGCCAACCTTGGTTTGCGTCCCTTCTACAAATCTCCTTAGAACATCTACGCCTTCCCCAATTCTCAGCGCTCATCTCACTGGACAAGGGTCAGGTGCTGCACCCGGACCTGTCTTGCCTCCAACTCACGGCCTGGAGGATCCTTCCCTGATCGAAGCTATCATCGCTTCCTGCCGTAAGTCTTCCACTGAGAGACAATACACTTATAAGTGGAAGAGATTCTCCCTCTTTGCGATAGGCAGGGGATTTGATCCGGTCAACCCTTCTTTGGCCTGGGTTCTCCAGTACCTCCTTCACTTGAAACGTTTAGAACTTACCTCTGCTTCTCTTTGGGTCCACCTTTCAGCTATTGTGGCTCACCAACCTCAGTTTTCGGAGGCCGCTGCGTTCTTTAGACACCCTAGAATGAAGTGGTTTCTCAAGGGTCTCAAGAACACCTTCCCTGATAGGAAGCCAATTCCACCTCAATGGTCCCTGTCCTTGGTCCTTCGGGCCTTGCAACACCCTCCCTTCGAACCAATGGCTTCTACGGACCTCAGACTGCTCACCTTAAAAACTGCTTTTTTAGTGGCCATCACTTCTGCTAGGAGGTCAAGTGAGCTTTGTGCTCTTCGGTGTGATCCTCCTTATTTACAGTTTCACCCAGACAAGGTTGTGTCTCTCGGACCAAAGCTGTTAGAAAAACTAATAAACTTTTTATCTGCCATGACCCTTCAGTTATCGGGTCTCCTGTTTCTTCCCAATGTTTCGCATGATGGGTTGTACAGACTATTCAGCTTTCTTATGACTTAGCCAAGGTGCCCTTGCCTCAGGGTGTCAGAGCACATTCAACTAGAGCTTTAGCCTCCTCAGCGGCATTCCTCAGAGGTGTTCCCCTGGACAACAAATGCCAGGCGGCCACCTGGTCTACACCCAACACCTTCGTGACCCACTACAGAGTGGATGCCCACGTGAGGTCGGCCACTTCCTTCGGGAGGGCAGTGCTTTCCTTTGTGATGGCGTGACTACCCTCCTGCCAGTGAGTACTGCTTGCAATCACCCATCTGTGTGGCTTCACAAGGGCCACGATGGAGAAGAACCAGTTACTTACCTGTAGGGGTGGTTCTTCGAGTGGACCTTCATGAAGCCACACAGCACCCACCCACCTCCCCTCGGACCGTCACGCCCTTACCTGTCATCCTGGCGGTCAAGAGGAACGGAGGCGTTTAGGCGGAAACACCCATGCACATGCACAGGGTGCGGGGGGGGGGGGAGAGACTAACGATCTTTCCTATTGCTAGGAAAGTTCCGACCTCTGGCGCAGGGGCGCCTCGGAAACCCATCTGTGTGGCTTCACGAAGGTCCACTCGAAGAACCACCCCTACAGGTAAGTAACTGGTTCTTTCATTTTACGGCTTGCATTTGCTGCCTGGAAGACCTGCTGGCTGAAAAGGGGAGTTAGCACAGCAAAAATAAGTAAGGCTGGTGTCTAGCAAGCCTCTTTAAGAGAGTGCCAAAATAAGGTGTAACAACTGAAACAGGGTTTACAGCGCTTGGGGATTTAGACCATGTAAATTCTCATTTCTCACTGGCTCCACCAGACACAGAACTGTTCTGACCAAGTTTATTTATTTAGACTCCTTTATTCTTCATTCAACCTCTTTTGAAATACCAGGCTGTGTGTAGTTTCTAAAAAGAAAAGCAGTAATCCCCTCCAGACAGCCTGTAAAAAGAGAATACCAGAACCTAGAACATTAACTGTACTTTTAAAATTATAACATCCAGAATTCCACAGGCTGTCAAACTTTTCAGAACTCTGTATGTCATCCTAATGCATATTTCATATGTACTTTTAGAAATGTTTGATTCCAGGCATTCAGGGCAGTGGGAAAACCACCACTACCACCACCACCACCACCCTACTCAGCCTCCGACAATGAACCTCTTTCATCCAAAATCACTATTATCCATGTTGGAATAAAGAGCTAGCAAATCCACTAATTTCTATACTTCCTAGAAATAATCCTTTAGTTATGAAAACGGGAAGCTAACTAAATTTCCAACATGCCTCTGAGCCTATCACACTCTCATCCTGGACTTCTGAAATTCTGTTGATTTCTCCAGATAATTTATGATTTTGCGAATGAAACATCCTTCAAAAATGAAAATATTGCTTGGTTCATCCTTTGTAATTACTTGATAAAATTATCCAACATATATAAGGTAATAATCCAAAATTATGAGTCAGGCAGAATGATTATTGAAAACATACTGCACCCTGAAATTTTATACTTTCTTAAAGACATATAGTTTTAGCAACTGAGTGAAATATATTGTGTTCGCCTTCTGATGTGTAGTAAATTGACACAGGTGAAATTGGTCTTATTCTTGCCCCTTTGTTGCACAGTAGGGTCTTCCTTCCTAAATCACAGTTCAGGCCGCTTTGTATCTCTCTGATGGAACAGTTGGAGGCTGGACAGAGTGCATAATTTTAAAGCTTTTGGGGGTTGAAACAGTGAGGGAGCAGGTACTGTAAATATGTCCATGGAAGTGGGTGTGGTGTGTTTTCAACTGGTGAGTGTGCTTGTGTGAGTGCAAAACAAGCCAATCCCCTGGTGACAGCACATGTGAGTGCATGTCTGCCTTGATCCATTTCAGTAGATCAATGGACCTCTGCTTAGCACCATCTGAATTTCCTTTGCACACTGAATGTCCGTCGCACACCCACCCACAGGGAGCTCCACTTCTAACACAACTAGAGCTGTACAGTATGCACAACTTGAAAGCTTTAGGAAAGGGAAATTGTGTGAAGGAGCAGGTAAATATATGTATGGAAGTGTGTATGCATGTATGAGTGTGAGTGCATGTGCAACGCCCTGGTCCCCTCTGATAGTACCTGTATGTGTATTTGTCTTGCCCCCGTTTCACAAGATCAATGGCTCTGCTTACCTCTTTTTGAACTTCTTGCTCCCTTCTCTTCACCTTGGCCCCTTTTCTATCTCACACGTGTTTTCACTTCAAATGCCCTCTGCCAAGCAAGAAAAGTGATTAATTTACCAGTGCAGTATCTGGAAATGGCTTGCTTATTAAGCCACTTCAGGATACTGTGTTGGCTTTGGAACTGTTGGGCTTGATTTGAATCAAGCAGGAGCCATTTCTGTGTGAATGGTCAGGATTGATTAAGCATTTTTATTGAGGCTAGCCATTCCCAAGATGCCCACACTAGCTTCTTCTCTGACTCTAGCATTGGCATTCCATAATTTGCAAGCTGGCCTCCTGGTGTTGAGAGCCAGCTGCTATCCCATGACCACTAAAAAACGCTTCAAACTGCTTGAAGATGCAGTTAATAAAATTGTGTCCCCACGACCAGTGGACTTTAAAGGGCAAAAAATGTGACCACACCCACTTAAGCATGACCCAGCAAGTTTCACAAGTACCTGGTCGCGAGGTGGGTACAAAGCTTGTCTCAGTTCTGATGCGGATTTTAAACTGGTCCTTGAATCCGTGGCGACTTGGAAAATCTTCATCAAAACCTTTTTCTTCTGCTGTGTTCTGATTCCCACTCATCAGGACACTAAAGATGCGGACACAGGAACCACGTTTTCAAGCATTCCAGGGGAAAATCCGCATTTTACTGTGATTTTGATTTTTCCGGCCATGGGATAGCAGCCCTATTATATCAGATGGATAAAAAAATCACAAACAACCTAGGTTTTGACCTAGATAGGTCTTTGTCTGGCTGGGTACCACAGAGCTGGTGTGTGTGTGTGTGTGTGTGTGTGTGTGTGTGTGTGTGTGTGTGTGTGTGTGTGTGTGTGTGTGTGTGTAGAAGAAACATAAATTATCCAAGCATCCAAATTAGAGGCTGCATGCTCATCTGTGCATTTGATTTCTTTTTCCTAAGTACTGCACTTAGGAAAAAGAAACCACATGCACAGTTACAAGATAAGGGATACTTCGCACAGCAATTTTACAAGCAAGAAAGATCCTGGAATTGTCATAGATCATAAGCTGAAGATGACCCAGCAGTGTGATCTGGTCACATAAAAGGCAAATGCTATTTTAGGCTGCGTTAAAAGAAGTCTAATTTCTAAATCCCATGAGATGCTCATCCCCCTATATTTAGCACTAGTTAGGCCTCACCTTGAGTACTGTGACCACCAGTTCTGGACACTGCAGTTCAAGAAAGATGCTGACAAATTGGAACAAGTTAAGAGGAGGGCAACAAGGATGATCAGGGGGCTGGAAACCAACTGCTATGATGAAAGACTGAATGAACCGGGCATGCTTAGACAAAGAAGACTGAGCAGTGATATGATAGCACTGTTCAAATATTTGAAAGGCTATCATATGGAGGAATCCTGTTAGACAAAGATTTTCCAGTAATTCCAATACACAAATATCCATGACCTAAAGTAGTGAGTTCTTTACCATGTTTCACCAAGCAAAACTATATATATGATTCTTGGGGCCCTGCCCACTCTTTGAATGATTAAGCATCAAGAAGAGTCTCCAGTATAAAGAGTCTTATAAACTAAGGAAGTAGTTCAGCAAACTGAGTCCCATGATGGGCTATCACCTGTTTTGCAATACTGTACATCCTACAGTATGGCTTTGCAAGACAGCTGAATTTAAATAGAGAGGATTGGCTGGTGGCTTATTTAAATTCTCTTTAAATTTAAATAAAAGAGGTTTATGGGTAAAAGAAGCTGGATCTTATTTCATCCTCTTGATTTCATATGATTTTTGCATGGGACCTTTCCCAACCACCATAAAATCATCCTCTGCACTGGTATATCTGACAGCCCATCTCTTCCCAGATGGACTATTATATCTTATTGCTACATCATCCATTCCTAGGTCCCGCCTCTCTGCACACAATTGCAATTTCCAGTGTGCTGTCCTGACTCCCTAGGATGGTACTGGTATGTTCTGAGAAGGGAAGAGGAAATGGGTGTTTTGTTTCTTTACTTGATGAAATATTGCTTGTGTTCCATTTCATTTTGTAATGTTTTATAACTTTATGAAATGCTGAAATAGCATGTTGTTTTTGCATTTTATGCCCATCTCTAATGGAAAGTTTGCATTTCCCTAACAAATACTGTGGAGAATAGTGCCCTGTCCCCAATGTTAAAGATGCATCCTGTCAGTTTTGCTTTGTGGAATGGGGGTATGTCGTTATGTTGAATATCTCCAGACTTTCTTTGAATGCAACTCCCATAAAACCTTATTTTAGCTTTGCTGAATAGACTGATGGAGACAGATGGAAACAGCATTCTACCTCTGCTGTGGAGAGATGAGCGCAGATGGCACATAGGAGTGCATATCTGCTGGGGCCTTACTATTGCTATCACTATCCCTCCTCTTCATTTAGCCATGTCTTCAGTTATGCTGACATGGATGAGTTCAGGGAATAGTTCTTGTCCAAGTATTCCATCAGTTGTCTTCATAGGTCCTGGAGTAGCATTTGTTTTTCTTGCTCAAAAGTGGTAAAGTACTAGACATTTTAATGTACATTTTCACGCAGCTTTTTGAACAGATCCCTGCTGCAGAATATGGAAATAGATGCCATTGCCATGAAATCAAATAAACTAAAACTCCACTTGATTCTGTAAATGACTCCCAAGGAAAAAAAATCATTTCATTTTAAATATTTATAATTGGATTTTTAAGAGACAAAATCAAATTATCTCTTAGATGCAAACAAACAAACAAACAAACAAACTTGTGACAGCCAAAACTAACAATTTTGTTCATTCTCAGATTGTCTGAACTGCAGCTCACTACCAGATGGTACAATCTTACCAAAGCCAAATTATGAGTTTGTCAAGATTCTCCATCTCCAATTTAGAAATGTGGAGTTCTTTTGTTTAAGCAGAGTTACGGATGTGTAGGAATAGAATAGACAATGACACTGAAACATAGTGCAGTATAATATGGTGCAGTTATTTACATGATATTCAACATAGCATCAACATAGTATCAGCTACACAATACATGATATGCAATACAGAATAATGTGATCTGACTTACAGGATTCAGTCTTGACACATGCCCTTTATAACTTTACACCAATCATAATACACATTACATCACCAGGTATTGTATTACATTACAGTATATCAGTTTAACTTGGCTGCAATTGATTAGGAATAAATTCAGTATCCATCTTGTCCATGACTCAAGACAAGACTCAGCACTTTTCAGCCATTTTAAAATATTAAATTTTAATACATACATACATACATACATACATACATACATACATACATACATACATACATACATACATACATACATACATACATACATACATACATACATAGGATGAAATCTTGACAGACTTGTTGAACATTATGTGCGTTTTGTTTCTTGGGTTCAAAATTCTGACAGAGAGTTAAGGGAAGAAGAGCCTTTCACAGTGAACAAAGCAAAACACTATGAGCAGTAACACAACATAAGTATACCTGATAGGTTAAAAGGAAGGAAAATATTTCACTGTGAACCAAGTACAGTACCTGTTTAACAATTGTACTGTGTTGGGTGATAAGTGGTTAACTGATGAAAAGGTGGCCAGATTCTGGGATTTTCCCTTGTTTTCTGTTTGTGGATGGTAGTTAGCAGAAGAGGAGATCCTGTAAAATATAAACCATCTTGATTGCTGAAATTGGTTTAGTTAACATTCAGGCTGCCCTTTGTTATTTAAGGTTTACTACCATTTCCCTACTGGCAATTTAGGCATGATATTGCAAGACAGTGTTGAGCCATTCCTAGCATTTTGAATCATGGATACAGCAGCACAATATCTCACATTAATAAAGATGTTTTCTGAAGGACTAATATAATTGTACATATCCCGTGTGTATATCAAGAAATGTCTCTGTTGCAATTTAGTGCGAACTAAGAAATCTAGCCTCAGAGGTTAATGACAGTTTGTACAAGCAGAACCACAGGTGCTGCATGTTCCCTCCCCCCCCCACCTTCCTGGCTTGTGACCCACTCACCAGTCGGAGTGTGCTCCTCCTCTCCCCTTCCTCTTTGGCTGTTCAACCAGTCCCCAGCAATAGCACAGGTTTGTCGCTCCCGCCTCTTTGTCTGATTTGACAATCAACCAAGGAGGTAGAGCAGGGAAGCCTGTGCTCCTGCCAGAGACTGGCTGAACAGCTGAAGAGGAGGAGGAGGAGGAGAGGAGTGCATGTGGACTGGTGAGTGGGAGATCCAGCTGGGAAGGTGGAAGAAACGAATGCTTGGCACTAATGGTGCTGCATGAACAAACCATCATAAACTTCCGAACTAAAGTTCGTGCCCATCTCAAGTTAGAGTAAAAAAAGAAAAAAATGATAAGAGAACAACACCGCCTTTAACTGTATAGCTGTCATATACAAGCAAGGGAAAGTTTGGGCAAACAGGCAGCTTAGCAGTTAGAAAGGATAATGCATTAATTACACCTCTTCAGAGATGTCATGTTTCCCAATCAATAGTGGTTTTGCTTACCAGCTACCAAGTGTCAAACATAATCAAGCTGATTTGCAACTTCAGAAATTGTGAAACAAATGGAGTAGTGTTTCCCAACCTTTTTGAGTTGTGACCCCCTTTAAGTAACCTGTGACACCAGTATTACATATGCATACAAAGGACCCTACCAGGCAGGTCCTCTCCTCATAGGTGTTGTGTGGTGCCTGGCACACATAACAAACTATGGAAAAGTCTTGCCTATTTGCTTCTTGTGAGGCTTTCCCTAGCTGTTCCCACCTCTTCCTCCTCTGGCAGGCAGCAGTGGTTGCCATTTCCACTTGGTGCTTTGCTGCTGCTCCCATGGAGGAGGGAATAGGCCCTGCAAGAGAGACTTTGCTGCTGCCACCAGCTGCTCCCTGCTGTGATTGCAGTCTAAAATAATTGTGACAACACCTCCCCCGCTGCCACTAGAAAACGCTTTGTGATCCCCTTGAGGGTCACAACCACTGTGTTAGAGACCCATGCATGATCATCATCATCATCGTCGTCGTCGTCATCGTCATCATCATCATCATCATCATCATCATCAGTAGTAGTAGTAGTAGTAGTAGTAGTAGAAGTAGTAGTAGTAGTAGTGGCTAAGTGGACTAGAGCAGTGAAAACAGTTGGCTACAAAGTCGGCCACTCAGCCACGCAGTGGAGCGAGCTCCCACTGTTCACCCCGGCTCCTGCCAACCTAGAGTTAGAAAGCATGTAAATGCAAGTAGATAAATAGGTACTGCCGTAAAAAGCGGGTAGGTAAAACAGTTATTCCTTGCAGCCATGCCGGCCACATGGCCATGGACTTGCACAACACTGGCTCTTCAGCTTGAACATGGAGATGAGCACCACCCCTAGAGTTGGACACGACTACCACACATGTGCGGGGGGGGGTGACCTTTACCTTTGTGTGTGTGTGTGTGTGTGTGTGTGTGTGTGTGTGTGTGTGTGTGTGGTGTCTTTACAATTGTGACCAACTCTTTGTGAATCCATGTCCATGGAGTTTTCTTGGCAGGAATACTGGAGTGGTTTGCCAGTTCCTACTCCAGGCGCCTACAGCACCTGGTATTCCCTGGTGGAATCCCATCCAAGTACTAACCAGGGCTGACCCTGCTTAGCTTCCAAAATCAGACGAGATTGGGTGTGCTTAGGGCATCTAGGCAGCTTTACATTTACCTATACATGCTTTATTGTTTAAGCCAGCTCTGTTTCTCTTTGCAAGGTTGCCTGTTTGTCTGTTTGCATTTAATCGCTTTTCTGATTTCTTTTCAGAGCAAAACTCCTACCATCTCTATTCTTTCTCCAAGCAGGAATGCCCTAACATATAATTCAACTTCAGCAGTGGTGTTAATAAGAACTACTCCTTCAAAGGCAATATATTGCTTCTCTCTTTCCTCCCCCCACCCCCTTTACCCTAGTACTAGGAAAACAACCACACTTCATTAAAAAATTTGGACATGCTGCTCTGCAAGAAGGAGATGATTTAAGCCTACACTGTACAATATATGGAAGACCAAGGCCACATGTCACTTGGACAAAAGATGGCATCAAAGTGGCAGGAAAAGAAATTAGTGTATGTCTAAATGTTTTGTAAATGTTCCTTGGGGAAGAACATCAATCTTATGTCTTGCTTTACATTACTAATCTCCCTCTGCCTGTATTTCATTGCTTTACAGATGGAGAAGTTAGGGGACACCTATTATCTTTTAAAAAGAAACACAGTCCTTGCTGACACTGGAAAATATATGTGCCTTGCCACTAATGAAGTCGGGGAGGCATACTGCTCTGCTTTCATAAGAGTAATAGGTAACTAGATGCACATTATATGGGCCATGTTCATATAATAAACGAAGTCCTTGCTCTCACTCTGGCTGACATCCCCGTTTTGTTTCAGAGAAGAATAAAAATGTGCATGTTCCCAATACAACTGAGACTAAATCAAGGCAAGAGAGGGACTATTTGTCACAAAAAATGAAGGCTGCCATACCTGAGGCAACACAAGGTCAGGATTCGTATTGCTTGAGAAATCAAAGGCAACCTAAAAAGCATTTTGTGAGGTAACTTCAATTTATATTTTATACAGCAGCCCCCCAACTGTTGCTTTTAGAAAACCTTCCTGCCAGCCTACTGCTTTTAGCTTCATTTTTCCTTTAATAACCAAATGCAAGTACCCTACATAAATTTAACTAGTAGCAGCCAAAAGACCAGGTGCACTGCAGAAGAGCAAAGGCAGAAGCACCCCAGCTATAACTGAAAGCAGAGGGCTTTGACAAGTATGGTATTTTGTCACATGGAGTGAAGGACGATACAGTGGTACCTTGTATAAAGGAATTAATTCGTTCCAAATGAAATTCTGTTAAGCAAATTTTCCTTTATACAAATTTCCCATAGGAATGCATTGAAAACGGAGTAATCCCTAATTGCAACCATTTTTATGTTGTACGGATTCACCCCATAGGCCAAAGGTGGCACTCGGGGCCCTTTCTGTGGGCACTCGACATCGCCCCTTCATAGCCACCTGTATTCAGGTTAAATGGCTGTACTGGCACTTGGCAAAAAATAAATAAAAAATAGTGGGTTTTGAATCACAGTTTGGGCACTCAGTCTCTAAAAGGTTCGCCATCACTGCCATAGGCTATTCTGTTAAGCAAATTTTCCCTATCTCCAGAATGTTTTATGTTGTACAGATTTTATGTTATACAGAGCGTTTGTTATATGAAGGATCCACTGTAGCTGGAAATGGGAATTGCCTGTCTCTTCATGCAGGTGTAGACCAGGTACAAACCTCTGCCCCCATTGCATCTTGGGTATCGTTTCCTAATGCTGTTTTTGCTAAGATCAACTTAATAATTAGGAGGGCTCAAAAAAGGGGGGGCTTAGATTATTACCATTCCTGAGTTGGTGCTGTTTTGCCCAACAGGAATCCTGAAGAACAGAAACATAAAATTGAAAGCACTGTCAAGAAAAAACACTGTTAATCTGGCAGTCCAGTGGTAATTTTGTTAAAGGCTCCCTGTTCATCCTGTCTTGAGGTTCCCCAAGGCTTCCTCGGGGCAAAAGTGGAGCCTTATCGAGTCTGAGAACCTGAAAGGAAAGGGGGGATAGGAGACATTCAATTATTTTTATATTAAATATTCCCATCACGGAAGGATGACATCATGTGACTTCCACAGTGTAAAGCTTTCCAAGAGGATTTGGGCCATTGACTTCTGTTTAAACTTAATATTTTTGGGTTTCTGCTATAGCAGGTAATATATTGTATTTATCCTGAAAGGGAAAGTATCTTTAATTGCAAGATAATCTTTAATGGCAAGATAAGATACTTCTATGTTAAAAAGTCAGATTCATCACAAATAGCAGATATGTCTGGGTAGATACTGTGTTCAATTGCTATAAATAAGGAGAATGTATTTTAATGAATCCAGAGTCCGGAGCCATTACAGTGTTGTTTTTGTTTGATGTACTGTATAGCTTAGAACAAGCTCCTGGTAGTTGTTGATGAGACAGATTTGTTAAACTCTAATAGAAAGATTGTATGAATTAGTTTCAGTTGTATTTTTCATTAAAGCAACCAAAATAATATAATCTAAATTTAGGGGATAGCTGATCAGTACAGAAAAATATAACTGTGTCTTCTTCAAGGTCTGTGGAATGTTTTGTTTTCTAATTATTGTTCTATGTCTCATCCCTTGTTTTCAAAATCTTCTGATGTGGCAATGATTGATATTTTATATAAATAGTAATTCTGGGCAAGGAGAACACTGATGTAACTCAGCAGTGGAAATTGAACACTGGGTTCATATAAAGTCCCTCTGCTACAATGAAGGAAGAGGCCAAGGCTTAGTTCTCAAAAACCATAAGAGGATGAGGGGGTCAAGGTTAGACTGTACATCGTCAGGTTACAATTTGGTCTCATATGATGGAAATTGTCATATGCCACCTGGAGTATTGTGTCCAGTTCTGTGCACCTCAATTTAAAAAGGATGTTGACAATCTCGAGCAGGTACAGAGGAGGATGACCAGGATGGTTGAAGGTCTGGAAGAAATGTCTTATGAGGAACGGCTTAGGGAACTGGGATGTTTAACCTTTTAAAAAGAAGGCTGAGGGGGGATATGATAGCTATGTTTAAATATTTGAAAGGAAGAGGGAACAGGTTTGTTTTCCATGGCTTCAGAGACTAGGACTTGGGGCAACAGTTTCAAACTACAGGAAAAGAGATTCCATTTGAACATTAAGAAGAACTTCATGGTGGTTAGAGCTGTTCGGCAGTGGAATATGCTGCCACGGAGGGTGGTGGAGTCTCCTTCTTTGGAGGTTTTTAAGCAGAGGCTGGATGGCCATCTGTTGGGAGTCCTGTGATGGGGGTTCCTCCATGGCAGGGGGTTGGACTGGATGGCCCTTGACGTCTCTTCCAACTCTGTGATTCTATGAAATGCTCTGAACCCCCCCAACACACACAGCTGAACCGCATGATAGAGGAGTGTCTGTACTAAAGGTGCTATCAAAAGTTTCTAAACTCAGGTGGAGAATAAAACCAGAGGGGCTTCCCTTTTTTTCCGGACCCATTCAGTGCCTCTTCCTAAAGAGAGGAAAGCTATATGAAGCACACACTCATAGAAAGAACTCTTCTGCCCTTAGAATGTTTCTTCCTCAGCAATGTGCTCTGTTTTCTTGTGTGGGATTCTGGAATTAGACCAAGGGAAATTGTCTACATTCCGCAGGTAATCCCCATGACATAGGTACATGCTCTTTGACTGTATTTTCAGCTACCTTAACTGCCCTTTTCCCTCCTTGAGAGAGCACAGTTTCCAGAAACAGGTTTCTTTCCATATGTGTGATAAGACAGATTTGTACTTGCTCCTTCCATGTTTCATGCAGAGAGGATACATGAAAAGAAAGCAGCAGCAAAGAAGAGAACAAGCAGGGCTAGAAGGTTGGAGACACTGGGAATGGTTAGCCTTGGCACATGCTTCATTGTGCTGACTACCCCCCCCCCCAACTCTAGCCTTTGTGAGAACTAGGCTCTTCTCATAGCACTTGGGTGAGGATGCCTAAGATGCCCCATGAACAGGAAGTGATAATCAGTGCTCACTGTCTAAAAATATAGATGTCAGGACTTAAACCTGCTGTTGAGCTATCCCATCTGCTCTGGAAACCCTCCTCTTTAATCCAGGAATGTGGGGGACAGGCTGGATTTGTCCAGTGGTGGCACTTTTAAATATGACTTCATACATTCCAGAAACTCAGCTCTGCCATCCAAAGCAGATTCAGTGGCTAACTTCTGGCAAGCCTGGAACCAAATTAAATCCTGATAATACTGGTTGTCGGTTATCTCTGACAATCTGGTGGTATCAGAAAACCAGGCTTCTTTCTTTTGACTACAGAAAACTGTAACAGTGACAAGT
Organism: Phrynocephalus versicolor; assembly: GCA_023846285.1. Lineage (NCBI taxonomy): Eukaryota > Metazoa > Chordata > Lepidosauria > Squamata > Agamidae > Phrynocephalus > Phrynocephalus versicolor. Next base: position 35,532,456 of record JAHTLZ010003547.1, on the reverse strand, counting down.
TAACCACCCCAAGTAGCCTTTCAGGCTAGATGGCATGGTGTACAAACCCAATAAATAAATAAATAAATAAGTGATGTCAAGGATATATCAAGATTATTAGCAGAGGAGTTAGAAGATGCTGCCTGAAAATGCTGAGCAGCAGACATGCTAGAAAAATACATTATAAGATAATAGTTCTTCATTATATTCTGAAAATTATTCATAATTATAATTATAGATGGCACATATATGTCTTGAATGTGTTGTTGTTCAGTATCCATAGAAACTTATCCTCAATGACCCATAAGTCTTCAGATGCACTTAAGTCTCAGAAATATTAGAAAGAATATTCCAACATGCTGAAACTATCATTCTACCACAGTTAGTTATGAGCCACCCTTAGCATACCATTTTGTTCATCCTAACTTTCAGAAAGTAGCTTCAGATGTTGTTGGACTGCAGCTCTTATTAGCAATCACAGTTGGTTGTGCTATGGCTGATGGGAGTTGCAGTTAAACAATGTCTAGAGGGCCATAAGTTGCTACTCATAGGTTATTCTGCATTTTCTTATTGGATGAGCCTTGCTAATAATCAGCCCAAAGCCACCAAGACAACTTTATGGATTAAAATAGATTTGAAAGTCCTGGCTGGTCTACTACCTACACAAACAATCTAAATGGGCTTTTGAGGATGCACTTCAGGGGACTTCATCTCCCTAAGACCTCCATGGCCAATGGCCAGGAATTCTGAGACATAAAGTCCAAACTATCTGGAGGCTTAGGAAATGCATTGAGGCCGTATGTATAAAGAATTGGATGGTGGACATCACGGAGAGAGCAGTCCAACTGCCTGCAAAACAAAAATATCTTGACCTGATTATATTATACATTGGCCAGGTTCCCCACATCTGAAATTGACAATAAAGCCACTGGAATTCAGTCTGTCCATCTCTGCCTGTCTTTTTATGTGTGTGAAACCTGAAATGGAGAATAAGCTTTCTTCTTGGTCTTAGAGGAAAGTAGACATCTAACACCATGACCAAATTTGAAATTAGAAGTTATATCAAGATGGAATCTGAGGTTTGTATTGTATGTGTTATATGTAATGTATGTGTATGTATGGGACAGCAGTGTCTAGTTATTGAGAAGCAAGTTTCTATCTTGATGATGTTTTTGTTGTTGTTGATGAAAATGATGATGATGGTGGTGATAATTCTGATGGTAATATGTGCCATCAAATTGGAACTGATTTATAGTGACCCTAATAAAGATTTTCAAGGCAAGTACTGTATTTAACTTGGATTTTTATGGGTGCCACACCCCAGGCTATTTGAAAACAGGCCTCCTAAGTCCTATAAGTACATCTCTCTATCCAGTATCTATATCATACCAGGTACCCCTTGCTCCTTATATTAAAATTTTAACACATCTAAGATTTAAATGTGCACCATGTACAGTAAGCATGCTGATGTTTAGGAACAGTGAGTTTATCCAGATACCTAGCATGCTTAGGAAACTCGCAAAATACATTGTAGAACAAGATCTAAGGGCATTTATTAGAGAATGCTGAAAGCCTATGCCCTGCATTCATTGTTCTAAAATATTATCATATTATAGTTTTGTGTTTGGAGAAATTTCTAGGCATAGGAATGCCTAGAAAGTGTTATTTAGCAATACTCTAAATCACCAAACCCTGTTCAGCCATGAAAATTTACTGGGAATGTGGAAATGATAAAGCCACACCTTAAATAAGTAACCTTAAATAAAGCTACATCCACTCACCTTGAAAATCATGTTAAGGTTGCTGTAATTTTTTTCTAATTTTTAGTCACATAACAATACATAGGAACAGTCAATTGTGCATTACTGAGTTGGGGGTTTCCTCACTCTCCCTATGCATTTCTACACCATTCGGTCAAAGCATGACACTAACATGAAGACGCCATATCATGAAGTGTGTGTCCCTGTATTTTAGTGTAGAAAACTCATGGTGGGTTTCTGCAGAACCCAAAGTTCTGACCTCATAATAAGGTGACTTTTCGCTTATGATGTGATGTAAATACTGGCCATGTTTTTAGTTGTGAGGAGATTATGAATACTGGAAGTTGCTACCAGAAAATCCTATCAGCTACGCTCTCCCAACCATGGCATATGCTTTAGCTGTTGAATGAAATGGATGGCATAATTGGTTTATTTATATAATTTTGTCTTTGTAAATCCAGGATGAGGAGATAGGCTTGTCTGTCACTAAAAAAAGTAGAATATAAAACATTATGGCTTTGTTATCTTGTTCCTCATCAGCACAAAAGCATAAATACCAATCTGTTCAGGGGCCTGTTATATCTAAGCATGTAATGGGAAATAAACGTAAGGAATGTAACTGAATCACAAGTGAATAAACAAATATTGTCTTTGAAATGTTGTTGTATAGTTGATTTTTCTTCTCTTTATGAAGCCTCGATACAACAAAAAGTGAATCTGTATGCATAAACAACAGCTGGCAACTTTTAAATAAAATCCATTAGAAATACTGTATAGTTTTAAGAAACAAATGCAAAAGTTAAAGCCGAACTTCAAGACTTATTGCATATTCATTTTTGCTGGGCATATGGATCATATTCTGTCAATAAAATCTATACTGCAGACACTATTCAGTATATAAGAATAATAAGACGAATATTCAGTTTAAGTCACTGGAAATGCAAACAACAACAACAACAACAACAACAACAACAACAACAGACTATAGATTATTCCATCTGTCTGAGACATTGCCCACTCAATATTTCCCCCCCAACATTTAACATCTTTTTCATTTCTTCCTTATTTTAGTCATTAGAAATTCAAGGATAGGTAAAACTGATCAATTAGAAGTTAAGTGTTCCAACAGGACACCAGAATAATGGAAAAGGGAATCATTTTTCTCCGCTAATGATAAGAATTTTCAGTGGAACATTTAAATCCTTCACAAATTCAGAGATTCTGAACTGGAGTTTTCCAAAGAATTAGACATTTTTGTCTTGGCAGTTTGGCAAAATTTATTTATTTATTTATTCATTGCCCATCTAGTCAAAGGCAAGATTGGTGGTGGTGGAGCACCGCAAAGACTAATAGATTTATTTCAGTATGAGCTTTCATGGATCAAACTCAATCTTTCAGACAACTGGTATTGTGTCATAGACTCCACGAAACATAATAAATATAGGTTTGTCAGGATAATTTATCCAGTGATTTGAAGTTTGCTAATGAATCTACTATCTCACACACTGTCTACCATTTCTAAAATTGATAGCAGCTTGAAGGTAAGGGAAATAGGTGTTTGTGAAGGAAAGATACCTGCCCCTAAACACACACATTCTCAAGCCTATAGTTAAGACTATTTCTTGCTCCATTAGGCGATCTGAATTAGCACTCCTTCCTTGCTCCTCTGCTGATGTTTGTGAGACAAGATGGTCCTTGGGGGCTTTCTTTATATGGCTGTAAGAGTATGGAGTGAGAAGGATTGGACTGTATCCCCTGCTGCTGCTGTCCTAAACTACTGGTCCTTAAGCTGGAAGGCATGCTGGTTTTTTTTAAAAAAGATGCTCTTTTGAACATAAGCCAGCCTGTGACTGAAAACCCCAACCATTCAGGCTCCCATGCATGCCGTAAAGACTCCTCTTAACAAAAGTGCCAGCTGACACGGCCTTCCTCTTCTCCCTCATAGAAAAAGGGCTATGGTTACAGGGCAGAAACTGACTCTGAGCACTTATCTCAGAATACGGTTTATTTCCTTGTGTCATGTTGTTACCAGCTGTTATCAGTACTCCATGCTCTGGGGCAGGTCAGCAGCTAATTTTAGTACTGTAACTACCCTGTCTGATTTTAAATGCAGCAGAGGCTGTAGGCCTAGAAACACTGCCTCCATCCAATTACTGTTGACATTATTCAAATGCTGCTTTAAATGATATTAAAATTAATTTGGAGATGACAAAAATTCCTCCTTGATTGAGGGCTTTTTCTGTCAATAGCTGTGTTCTCAGTTTCCCTATCCCACTCATCCTAATAGCCAGTCATTTGCCTTGTAGGGACCAGATGTCCAGACTTCATCTTCCATTTACAAGGAGTCATAGTCCAAAACATCTGGAGAGCTGCTTTGGGATAGCCAACTTGACATAATGACATCTCAGAAGTTGTGAGTTCAATTCCCCACTGTGTCACATTGACAGGAACTGGATTCAATAATAATAATAATAATAATAATAATAATAATAATAATAATAATAATAATAATAATAATAATAATAATAATAATAATAATAATAATAATAA
>JAHTLZ010003547.1:35494827-35520217 GCA_023846285.1 Phrynocephalus versicolor | reverse complement strand
CACACACACACACACACACACACACACACACACACACACACACACACTAAAAATAGAGGTAAAAATAAGAAAAAGACTGCCAATAATTCATATTGTTTAGAATGATGAGACAGAAGGTTTATTACACACACAAAAACACTTGCCATTCTGCTCCCCCTGTGTTGGGGGCTTTGTGTGCTTTCTAAAAATGCAAGAAGAAGCTGTGTGATGATGTTTTGTCTTCTTGTGTTGATTGATCTTGAATGTGTGCAGAAGTTCTATCTGCCAAGAAGCACTTCCGGATTTCTTCCAGCCAAAGCCCTATTCCCTTTCTCCTTACGAGTTGGGAACGAGATTCGCTTTTGCTGGACTGCCACAGTAGCCCTGTTCAGAGACATGGATTCTGGCAATAATAAATGCAGAAGGAAGGAAATATCTTAAACCCAGCCTCCTCCATCCCCATTCCACCTGCCCTCTACAATTGGAGTGTCCCTTCCGGAAGAGGACAGCCTCCTTTATCGAAGTAGATGATTCAACAATTTGAAACGCTAGAGAACAGCAGAGAAAATATCCACTGAAAGAGGAGAATCTTCCTTTTAGAGAGCCACCCATTCATTCTGCATACAGGACAATGAAAATGCCCCCTCCTTTGTTATGTACAAAATATAAATACACGGGTAGGAACAGTGAGGTGAACGATTTCTGAAGCTACCTTTTCCTTCTCATTGAGTCCATGCTTTTAGATAAAGGGATCTTATTACAGCACCGACTCATATTCTACTACTATGTTGCAAATCCCTACTTCCCTAAAGCTGCCCATCGATTTAGACAGTTCTGGCAATGATTCAGTACTTGGTTTTCTTAATACACTAAAATCTCTGAGCAGTATCTCCTGAAATCTGATCACCTGGATCGCATGGCTTCTACTGTTGTGCTTGCATGGGGGTGGGATGGGGGAACAACCCATCCATCAGACATTTACCATTCAGTTTTTCTTTACTTATGATCTGATAAAGTAATATATATTACTACTGTGCCATATTATCAGATATTAAAGCAGAATTGTGAGCTGTAACTTAAAGGGGCTTTGAATGCAGAAAACCAGGGAAAAGGCGTAAAACATTTGTTCTGTACATTTCTACATGATAGAGGCATGTAATGTATACTATGTTCACTTGCAACCTTTAATGATCCTCTTGGTCAGTGCAAAGGTACTGTCTTTTTTGCCACAGATGGGGATCCGAGGCTGAGAGCTGCTTCCTTAAGATCACCTAATCTGCTGATGCTTGGGCTGAGATTTGAAACAAGGTCTAGCCCATAACCAACATGATAGATCAGTGTTGGCGGAACTATGGCACGGGTACCAAAGGTGGCACTCGGAGCCCTTTCTGCGGGCACCCAACATCGCCCCTTCACAGCCACCTGTATTCAGGTTAAATTGCTATAATAGCACTTTGCAAGAAATTAGTGGGTTCTGAATTACAGTTTGGGCACTTGGTCTCTAAAAGGTTCTCCATCACTGTGATAGAGCATATGAAACTCCACATGAGTACAAGCACTAATGCAAATATACTTAACACAGAGCTAAATTCAGCTTCTTCCACTTAGTTTTCCTCCCTTTTTTTTTTTTTGAAAGGCTTGTTAAAGATTATGCTATGTGGGGTAAATACACAATTTAGCCATATGGGAATGTTTCCTTTACCATGGTTCATTTCTAAACCATTTTTTCAATTCCAAATACAGATGTATGTTTGCGTGTGTGCGCTTAATGATTAGAAGGTAGAAGCAGATGGTTGCATGGTGGGTCCAGTTGCGCAAACAGCTGAGATTCTTCTTATCATGTTGTTGCTATCTGGGGTAGAGACATTTTGGGTAAGCAGATGAGAATAGCCACAGACCAAATGCCTCTCTAGTGCAGCATTCCATCCCCACAAGCAAATACTTAGGAGAAGCCCCTAAACATGATATAAGCACCCTCTGGCTCACTGTCCATCACAATTCAGTGGCATATTTCATCTGAGACTGGAATAAATTGACTAAAAATATACCTCCCATTATAATCTTCTCTCCCCTGAATCCAAGTCACCATCACCGTACCCACCATTTTATATATATGAAGACATGAGTAACATATTTCATGAGTGAGTTTACTCATTTGTTTGCCCTTTTCTGTATTTTTCCTGCTTTACCGTGAAACTTGTTGGAGAGGACAGTGATGGCTTCTATGCCCATGTTCATTGAAGAAAAATGCCTCTGAAGAGGTATTTTAACGGATTTGGGTTGTCCCTTTTGCTTTTCTAAGGAATTTGGTGCCGCCAGAAAATTTGGCCACCTCACTGCTCACATGTGACTCCAAATTGTTAATGTATATGTTGCAAAGCACCACTCCCAATACAGAGATTTGGATGGCCCTATTGTTAATTGGGATCCAGTGTGGCATAATGGATGGACTACTGGACCAAAATTCAGGGGGCCTGGGTTTGATTCCCTAACTCTGCCATCTGAGGCATTTGCAAAATTCGTAACACCAACCTTTAAATACCTCACTTATCTTGCAAACCCTATTAGGGTTGCTATGAGGCAATTCTGAGTTGGTGGCATATAACAACTGTTGATAACCCTCTGGTTATGAGAACTGTTCCTTTATTCCTGCTCTCTGCTTCCCGTACTTTAAGATGTTACCCATCCCAAGCATGGGATGGGTGGATCTGTCCTCTTAACCCACAACTGATACAGTACATTTGTTCAGGAACCTCTGATAGGGGAATGGATCAAATGTTCCTCCCAAAATGCAGACTCCTATAAGATACATAATTTTGGCTTAAACAGAATTTAGATCCTTGGTCCTGGTAAGAAAATACTGTCTTCTGAAAACGTCTTTGCTGACTCTGTTGACAACAAGCCATTTTGTGCTCATTGCCACCATGACAGCGACAACCTTGCAAATGCTAATGCCACTTTTGATGGTCTCTCTGCTGCCAAAGGTTTTCCAGTTCCTGAGGTGAGCTGGTATCGGGATGGTCAGGTTCTTTCTGCTGCAACTCTGCCCGGTGTGCAAATCTCGTTTAGTGATGGCCGCGCTAAACTTGTGATCCCCGCCGTGACAGCCGCTAACAGCGGAAGATATACCTTACAAGCAACCAATGGATCTGGACAAGCAACTAGTACTGCCGAATTACTCGTCACAGGTACGTCTTTATGAGAGAATGAACAGCCAGAACCGATCTCCTTCCTCCTTGCAGTTCTGTAAAAATACCCAACTTGTTTTACTTGTGAAAAACGTGGACAGAGCCCTTGATCGCTGTCGAACCACCACCTCCCCGTTAGATCCTTGCCCGGCCTGGTTAATAAAAGCAGCCAGGCTGACTACTACTGAATGGTCCATAGCAATAATTAATGAGTCTTTCCTTGAGGACAGGGTTCCCCTGACTGTCAAGGAGACACTCATTAGGCCCACTCAGAAAAAAAACCAAATGTGGCGGCAGACCAAATTAATAACTATAGGCCTGTCGCCAATATTTGTTATATGAGCAAGGTCCTGGAGAGTGTGGTGGCAGACCAGTTTCAGGGTCTTCTGGATGACATAAATGCCTTCAATCCTTTTTCAGTCGTGCTTCAGGCCGTGCCATAGTACAGAAAGGGCATTGGTCGCCCTGCATGATGACCTTTTGGTCCTCCTCAATCTCTCAGCAGTCTTTGATACCGTCACCACAGTATCCTCCTAGGGAGGCTCTCCGAGTTGGGGATCAGAGGCACTGCTTTGCAGTGGTTCTGTTCCTTCTTGGAGTACTGTCCCCAGTGAGTGCAGCTGGGTAAGCTGACCTCTGCCCCTTGGTCCCTCAATTGTGGGGTGCCACAGGGGTCGGTCATCTCTCCCATGCTCTTCAACATTTATATGATGCCTCTGGGAAGGGTCATAAGGGGGTATGGAGTTTTGTGTCTCCAATATGCGAATGGCACCCAGCTCTATATCTCCTTTCCATCTTCTGCAGTGGATGCTGTTCCGCCCTTTAAGTGCGGCTTGTCAGCTGTCTTGGATTGGATGGGCTGAGGTTGAACCCGGGCAAGATGGAGATCCTGCGTGTGGGGTCCCCTGGGGTCTGTGGGTTGGGGAACTCCCTCACGTTTGGTGGGGCGACTCTCTCCGTTAAGAATGAGGTCCGCAGTTTGGGTGTCCTGCTGGACCCAGAGCTTAACCCAGGTACTGTCAGTGGTCCATTCTGCTCATTACCAACTGTGGAGGATTGCCCAGCTGTAGACCCTCCTTGATGTCATGGCATTAACTACTTTGGTTCATGTGCTTGTAATCTCAATAGTAGACTACTGTAGTGCTCTCTACATGGGGCTGCCCTTGAAGTTAATGCAGAGATTGCAGCTAGTACTGAAAGAATCAGGTTGTGAAACAGATCATCTTGTCTTGCTTCTGCATGTGGAACTGTTCTCATTAGCAGAACTATAGCTGTGGATCTTAGCCTTTGGACTTTATTTCATTCATCCCCACCCACCCACCTTTATGGCTTTCTCACGTGTACGCTTTGTGTTCTTGCATACACCTGCAGCTGAAACAGCACCACCGAACTTTTCACAACGACTACAGAGCATGACAGCAAGACAAGGAAGTCAAGTGCGACTTGACGTGAGAGTGACTGGAATCCCTACACCTGTGGTGAAGTTCTATCGGGATGGAGCAGAAATCCAAAGCTCCCCCGATTTTCAAATTTTACATGAAGGAGACCTTTACAGTTTAATAATTGCAGAAGCTTACCCCGAAGACTCCGGAACATATTCTGTAAATGCCACAAACAGCGTGGGACGTGCTACCTCAACAGCAGAACTGCTCATTCAAGGTAATAGCAGATTAGAATTCTGTGAGCCATGAAAACCAAAAATAGAAGACACATAAAATTGTATTATCACAGCCACAAATCTTGCTCTGATTACAGTCCTGTCAAACAATCTATCAATGCCACGCATCTCCGAGGTTTTATAACTGGACTGTAAAATTTCACTCCAGACTAAAACTTCTCATATACAGAAAAGGGGGGGTGGGATTAGAATGACAACAACCCAAGGCTCTTCATTTCTTTCTCTGTTAATTGTGTGGGCTTTGATTAGGCATGATGAGGCGTATTTCCCCCCCAATCTTGCCTCCATTTTCAGTAGAAGCTGAAAAAGTTTTCAAAAGGTAAGGCCCATCACATTCGTAGCTGTGGACCATATTCTGCTGTGCATTGTAACTTCATGATGGCTCCCATATGCAGCCGGAGTAAGCAAAGAAACAGCACCAGTCCCCAAAAGCTCACGGGGAACAACAAGACAACATTCACACAGAGCTCTAATAGCAGATATTCTGTAAAAAATAATAATCAACTGCTGGTCATAGAAGGTTCCCCTCCCTTGGAAAGCTAAAGATAGGCAGATGCTGTATAACAGGACTGATCATTGGTCCGTCTAGTTCAGTGCTTTTCATACTTCTTTCTTACTGGCAGTGACTCCCCAGGTTTTCACCTGGGACTCTTTTCCAGCCCTACCCCGAGATTCCAGAAATTACAAGGAATGGAGCTGAGATTTTCTGCTTGGAAAACAATGCTCTACCATTATGTTCTGGCCTTCCTCTGATAGGCAATAGTTTAGGAGAGATATTCAGATAGAGGGCAGATAGATGGAGCCAGCTACCATGGCTGTTGGATCAAGCTGAGGAATTCTGCAAGCAGCACACTGTTCTATATGTGACTCCCCTAGAGATAAATGACAACTCTCTCTCCATAGGAAGTGGGCAAAGTGCAACCCATGGGTTGCATGTAGCATTCCAGGTGTCCCAAGGGCTGACCCACACCCATCCCAAACTCCTGAATCCCTCTAGGCCAGTGGTTCCCAACCTTCCTAATGCTGCGACCCTTTAATGCAGTTCCTCATGTTGTGGTGACCCCTTGCCCTGCTTGGAAGAGGCCACAAGCCCCCTTTGGCAGGCCACTGCCGCGGCTGCCACAGAGAACTCCCTCTACAGGCACCCTCAGCCAATCACAACCTCTGGTGCCATTGACTGACATCCCCTCCAAACTATCAAACTGTAACTCACTCTTTCCCCCCTTCCTCCACCCCTCCCCTGCCAGACCCAAGCCATTTGTGCCTTTTTCTTCACTGGCTCATAGCTACCCCTGTGAAATGGATGTTCAACCCCCCCAAAGGGGTCCCGACCCCCAGGGTGGGAAACACTGCTCTAGGCTTACTGTTTAACTGGCAAATTTTATCCCCAGAAACCATGAGAGTGTGATTGGCCTTTTTTTTTAAAAAAAAAGTAAGCAGACATCAAGAAGATGTCACTTCCTTTTTCTAAAACAAGCTTTTTCTATCCTCAAATTGCCTGAGGGAAATGGCAAACCCTACCTGCTCTTAAGGCAAAGCAGGGGGTGAAAACTGCCATTTAAAAGGAGTGAAAGACATTTCAATATTGGTGGTGGTGGTGGTGGTGGTGGTGGGGAGACACAGCCAACCCCAGTCCACGGAAGGGCAAAAATGAACCCTACATTCTTAGAAGCTGCCCAGCCAGATCGATGCCCTTCAATAAAAGATAGACTGAAGGAAAACAATTAAAAGTCAGCAAAACTCAACTGAAGAGACATGGAGACAATTGGCAAACATATGGAAGATCTCCTTGTGTATCACAAGTATTATTTATTTATTTATTTATTTATTTATTTATTTATTTGTTTGTTTGTTTGTTTGTTTATTTGTTTGTTTGTTTGTTTGTTTGTTTACCACCCTATTTCTCCAAGCAGTACTCTGGGTGGTCACTAATATACTATATCAATTGTAAAACATCAGTTTAGGGCAGGGTGGAAGAGCAAATGGTCCAACCTTACTGTAGTGTATATGGTCTCTCATCCATTTGTGCACCCTTCAGAACTTTCTGATGCCCTCTGCTAGAAAAAGAACCCTGCCCCATGTTTCACTTTCCCACTGTTTGCCACAGTTTTTTTGGGAAATCTATAGACATAACCATGACAGCAAGGTGCCCTTTTCTCCTGTACAGTGGTACCTCTACTTACAAGTTTAATTCGTTCTGAACGAATGCTCATAAGTCAAACAACTCTTAAGTAGGTCTGTGAAGATTCTCAGTCATCCAGGTGCGTTTAACTGGGAGTTGAGTCATGGCTACATGACTCAACTCCCAGTTAACTCTTAAGTAGAGAAGCTGTATCTAAAATAATAATAATAATAAATTTTTAAAAATCACAAAAATAAAAATTTGTAACTAGAGCAGAACGCCTCTAAAATTTGTAAGGTGGGCAGTTAAAATGCCAATGTTTTTCCGCTCTTAAGTTGAATTGCTCATAGGTAGAGCAGCTCGTAAGTAGAGGTACCAATCTATTTTGTTCATAGCATATATAAGAATTCTTAGAAAATGGGCATATGTCCTAGAAGAATGCTTGGGATGGTATGGCCTATAATGGGTCAAGGGCACTAAAATTTGGCCCAGGCTCCAGGGGACCAGATTACGGTGCAATCCTAGACTCAGTTAGGTGGGAGTAAGTTCTACTGAACTCAGAGATAGATAATTCTTGGTTGAGGTTTGCATTCTTCTTCTTCTTCTTCATCTTCTTCTTCTTCTTCTTCTTCTTCTTCTTCTTCTTCTTCTTCTTCTTCTTCTTCTTCTTCTTCTTCTTCTTCATCATCATCATCATCATCATCATCATCATCGAGCTGCTGAGGGTTGTCAAAGCATCTATTAACATGCATAACATATTGGGATTCATTACATGGTGGTACAAAAAGCCTAACTGTATTTCATATGTTTCACCCATTATGGGTCAATATCCAAGGGAAAACAGATGTCTATGTATTTATTTATTCTGGTGGACTTTATGCATGCACCTAAACAGCAAATTTCATTTCCCCTTCCCTCCTCCCACCCCATAAAGCTAATTATTGTTTATTGCCATTTTTAAAAACTCCTTTCTTCGCCCTGTTTAGGTGAGGAAGAAGCCGTCCCTGCTAAAAAGACAAAGACAATTGTATCGACTGCTCAGATTACCCAAACTACCCAAAGACAAGCCAGAATGGAAAAGGTTTGTATTGCGCGCGTTCGGGTTAAGAGAAGGGTTATAGACCGTGTTGTTGGCAAAGGCCGAGATGTTCATGACTGTTCTTGGTGGTTGCCTTGCAGAAGATAGAAGCCCACTTTGATGCTAGAACACTTGCAACGGCTGAGATGGTTATTGATACCGCCACGGGGCAACAGCTGCCCCACAAGGCCCCTCCGCGCATGCCTCCTCCCCGGCCGGCCTCTATGTCCCCAACGCCACCCATCATTGCCGCCAAAGCGCAGATGGCACGACAGCAGTCACCTTCCCCGGTGAGGCAATCGCCGTCTCCTGTCAGACACGTGAGAGCCCCAACACCATCGCCAGTCAGGTAAAGCTTCCTAACATCTCTTTCATCTCTTAAAAAGAAAGAAAACGAAATAGTTTCCTTCCCTTTGGCCTTCTCATTCCCCAGGGGTAACACTCGTGGACATGTCGAAAATATTTATGGTCCAGGAGCCACGTGCAAATACAACGGTACCTCTTAAAACAAATTTAATTCGTTCTATGGGTCAATTTGTTTTAAGAAAATTTTGCCTTACGAAACATGGTTTCCCATAGGAATGCATTGAAAATGGATTAATCCATTCCAGAGGCTATGGGACACTTCGTTTTATGAAAATTTTGTCTTACAAAACACGGTTTCCCATAGGAATGGATTGTGAATGGCTTGATCCGTTCCGGAGGCTAGAATAAAGGGAGGGGGGGACAGGTGTGTTTTTTCTTGGTACAAAATCCCATAGGGATTTTTTTTGTTATATGAAGCATGCCTATTCCCATAATTTTTTCTTCCTATGAATTTTTTTGTCTTACGAGGCATTTGATTTTTTTTTCTTATGAGATTAGACAAGTTCATGGAGAACAAGGATATCAATGCCTATCATTATGGATGCCTAAGGACAACCTCCGGGATCGAGAGATAGGCAGGATATCTCTCAATCCCATTTGCAGGGAAATGTAAGCAGGTGAAGACATCTGCTTGGAAATACCCTGAAGCAAGTGGTGAGCCACTTGTGTGAGACAGAACACTGGACTGGATGGACTGTGGACTGTTCCAGCAAGGCAGTGCTTATGTTCTTATTTGTCTTAAGAGGTGCCACTGTAGTTCTGACTGATAAGTAAAGTTTCTGGCAGTTGTCAGAACTTCATTTTGTATTATTTATATGGTAACTTGCTGTCTGCTATATTTCTCTTTCACAGTGGGCAAACTGGGATGCATAATGGGAAGTTGATGAATCTGTTATTTTATGGGTCTTAAGTTAACCAGCATTTCATATTAATCCCCAAAATGGATTACTGCCTGCTGACTGCATAGAATATGAATGTAGAGTGTGAGCCCAAGTATGATGTACTGTAGGCATATGTCACTGTAACCAAGTCAGGTCTTTCCAGGAGTGGGCACAGTTGGCACACCATCTTTAAAGGTGCAAATACACTCCACGTCACCACTTTCCCCCCCAAAACACTGCTGAGGGTTTTTTTTAAGCCCTGTTCTTTTCTCTGTAGTTTGCTGTCAGGTCAGTTCTAACTTATGACCCTTGGTTAAGAATTTCCTGGGCAAAGCAACACAGAAGTGTCTGGAAGTGGAGTCATGGCAACTGGACTTCTTTTTCTTGAGAGATTGAAACATTTCACTGCTCATCCAAACAGCTTCATTTGTCTTCATCAGCAGCAAAACGTTTCAGTCTCTCAAGAAAAAGAAGTCCAGTTGCCATGACTCCACTTCCAGGTAAACTCACCTGGATGACTGAGAATCTTTACAGACACACATAAGTGGTTTGCTGGGCCCTTCTTCTAGTAGAACTCTAGGACTGTGAAGGTCACCCAGAGCTACACAAGCTGGGTCTTTTCCTGGAAGGCACAACGAGGAATGAACTTCCTGTGCCTGGCTCATCAAAGGAACTCCTCCAATAGTTGAGCATTCTCAAAGTGATAAGACACTTTTGCAAGTATTTGTTATTGTCCTATTCCTCACTACAGGAGGGGAGAGGTGGTAGTTTCTTCACACACACACACACACACACACACACACACAGAGAGAGAGAGAGAGAGAGAGAGAGAGAGAGAGAGAGAGAGAGAGAGAGAGACTTTAGCATCTCCCCACTACAGTATTTCTTTCTGGGCTGTGTTTCAGAGAAAGGGAGGGACTGGTAAAAAATATCTCCACCTGTTTCTTCAAGTAGGTGGGAGCATCCTATGAGCTCAGTTGCACATATGAAAAGTCTGAAAGCAACCCTTTACTCATTGCTTTAGGTAACAGAAGACCTGGTGTCAGTGTATTGGTGTTAGTATGCATAAGACTGAAACCCCTGGGGAAGAGTTCCTTTGCAAAGGGAAGGGAAATGAAAGGAGTTCCATGTGTACTGAATTAAATTTAATTAAACAAAAGGTGCTTAGTCCAGCCATTTGTGTACTGCTGATATCTTGAATCGATGATCAGGTTTTTTTTAAATATATGGAGATCTGTGCCCTCAGATCAGAACGTGCTTCTAATTTAGCCTAATTTAGCCTAGCACCCTCAAGATTTTTTACGCTACAGCTCCCATGTGCTCCATCCAGGTGAATGGATGGGGTTGATTTATGATCTTTTCTCCAGAACATCTGGATAGCCCCAAGCCGGGGAAGGTTGCTCTAACCTTTTCCCAAAGGGCTGTGCTACGTGAAAATGGCTTTTTGTGTGCAACGCCTCTCCGCTGGACAATCCTCAAAGCATGATGATGCTTATTCCACAGATCTGTGTCGCCTGCGGCGGCAGCCGGGAGGCTCTCTGTCTCCACTTCGCCGATCAGGTCCGTGAAGTCACCGATCATGGTCCGAAAAGCGCAGGCAGCGGCCGCAGTAAGTTCCGAGGTTCTTCCGCCTTGGAAACAGGAAGGCTATGTAGCTACCTCTGAAGCAAAGATGCAGGACACCAGAGTAACTACGACCCAGATGAGGACTGAAGAACGATGGGAAGGGAGATATGGCATCCACGAACAGATCACTGTCAGTGGCACAGCGGCGGCGGCGGCGGAGGCTGCAGTTGGAGTTAGCGCTGCTGCCGCTGCTTCTACAGCTGCCACGGCAGCGGCTGGTGTAACAACAGAGGTAAGGTTTAAATACATTTATACCTAGCTATATATATTTGAAGGATACATTCAATCAGTTCACGCCGTGAGTCTTTCCCATGGTATAGACCAGCTTAAGTGGAATTTCAAAGCCTGCGTATCAGCATGTGCTTACACGGCTATTTAGACGGTTGAAACATTACTTCTAAATAGGTCTTCACAGGGTGGGGTCTACTTGGGTCGACCTCCCTGTCTTGTGACTGCCTCTGTTCTTCTTCTTTATGTTGTCATTCATCCCAATGTGTTTGTGTGCATGGGGGGGGGGAATGATGTCTTTTCACACGACTCCTTTGGGCCCTGTAGGACTTTGAGAAGTCAGCGGCTGTTGCCACAGTCGTTGCGGCAGTTGACATGGCCCGAGTGAGAGAGCCTCATCCAAGTGCTGTCGAGCAGGCTGCCAAAAGGACAGCAGTGGCCGCCGTCCACATCCAACCTGTCCAGGAGCAGGTAGAATTAAAGCAGATGTGCACTCTCTTTAACATCCTCCCTTTACCATCCTTGACGCACCACCAACATGCATGCTTTAGTCAACACTTAACAAATGCTAGCGAGTGTTCCACATAAGCATGCATTAATGATACCAGAATGCACTAGAATGGAAACAAGCAAGCAAACAATT
Organism: Phrynocephalus versicolor; assembly: GCA_023846285.1. Taxonomy (NCBI): domain Eukaryota; kingdom Metazoa; phylum Chordata; class Lepidosauria; order Squamata; family Agamidae; genus Phrynocephalus; species Phrynocephalus versicolor. The sequence goes on along the minus strand of JAHTLZ010003547.1, from coordinate 35,508,428 downwards.
AAACAAAAACACCCCGACCCCACTACCAGAGGAGCTAAATGATCCACCATTTAACAAATATGGATGAAAGGAACCAGGCAATGGTTTTTAAGAGCATTCTCTACAGATGGATCAGAATCAGCTTTACTAATCACAATAAAAACATTAAATAATAGTTAGCTATCTAGACAGCTGGTTAATCTACCATTTTCCTTATACTGACAAAGGTGTTCCTGTGTTTAACTTGTTTCTACCCCCTGCAAAACTGAAAATGGCACTCCCAAGCTTATGTCCTTGATTTGCCGTGGTGTGTGCTTGTGTGTGTGTTTAAAGACTTTTGCTGGAAGTAAATGTTAAGGTTTTATTTTCTTTCTTTCCACCACCAAAATCAGATTAAAAAAGAAGCAGCCGTAGTAGTTACTAGCACTACAGCTAAAGCCAGAGAACAAGAGGTGATATCGAGAACTAGAGAAGGCGTTGCTACTAGACAAGAACAGATACACATCACTCAGGAAAAGGTGAATAGTTGTTGCTCATCCATGGCAAAAGTCACACCCCCTTTCTCATTTGCAAGCCTTTTAATTACTTGTCAATGATAAACCATGTGTCCCGTTTCCCTTCCTTCATTTGCCATCACAATGATGAGCTCCATTATAGAATGCATGTGCCTATTAGGACAACCTTCTTTCAAGTCCCAATTCATTGGTTATGTTTCTCATTGCTAACATTCACATAAGTCTTTCTTGACCATCATGGCTCACCTATATACACGTGTCTGAATTAGGGGTGATATTTCCTATAAACTATGATGGAACCTTGGTGTTTTGAGATGAGCAGGGGCTTTGTTTTGCGTGAATTATAATGGCCGGACTTCAGAAAGCCATTGCAGTTCTGTGGACCCAACAGAACTGGTGTGATTTTTGGTTTTTTTTGCCCTCGGCAAATGGCTTTTGAAACCGAGGGGTGTTCTGCGTGGGTGATTCCGCTTGGGCAACAGCTGCTCCACGGAAGGGAAAGGAAACTCCTAAACTGTTCTAGGCCAACACATGCCTCAGTCAAGTCTGGTAGCTCTCGCTTTGTGGGCCATGTCTTGTTCACTTATCTTGTGGCTGAGCATAAGCTTTCCCCTTCTTCTCTGTGAGTCACGTCTTGTGCAGCATCTTCCCTCCATCCATTGTGAAGCTATCTCTAGGGGCCCAGAGCTGCCTCTGAGCAGACTCTGTAAGGCCTCTATCACACGGCCGCTAGATGCGGATGATAATAAAATGGGCCCTTTCTCTGAGAGTGGGCACGTGACATTAGGTGCGCAGTTACTGCCCCCACCTCTTTTTTGTGTCCCCATTTGCCAAATGCGCACCAAAGCGCAGTTTTGAAAAGCTCCTTGCTGCCAAACGAGTGAAACCGGAAGAAGATGCGGCTTTTGGGAGTCCACACGACCTTTGCTTCGCATCAAAATGCGCACCAGCAAGCGAAGTAATTTGATCAAACCCCTAGTGGTGGTGCAGGAAAATGCGCTTGAGATGCGCTTCAGGGGGTGTGGTCAAAAGGGGTGTTCAGAAGATGCGGCTGGCCATGAGGGCACAATCTTTAGATGCAAATTCAGTAAAAGAAAAAGGCCAATTTAAGTGGTCATGTGATAGAGGCCATATGTGACCATGACCATGGTTGTCTCCATGCTGCTGCTTGTGAATGATTATTCTGTATGCTCCAGAAAAAAAAACTCCACTCCCTTGAACATACTCTGGCTTTTGGAGGCTTGATGGCAAAATATACACTAGTGGAAAAAGAGCTGAGCATAAGTATACTGTACTTTCAGTCGCTATTAGAGATGGGCACGAAACGAACAATTTTTCGTTTCTGTTTTCGTTTTTTTGTTTCATTACGTAATGAAACGACAAACAAATTTTGTCTCTAAAATGAAACGAAACGAACAGAAACACCGGAAATTTTGTCGTGCGTTTCGTTTCCGTTACTGCAATATGAGTGAATTGCTTAAAATCCTTTTAAAAATCACAAAAAATGAAATAAATAGTAACGAAATGTTAACAAAACGAACGAAAATGAAAAAGGTTTTTTTTTGCAAAAATTCACAAAAACAGAAAGAACCGAAACGGACCCTCCAAACGACAAACGACAAATAAAATGCTATTTTTTTTTATTCGTGCCCATCTCTAGTCGCTATTACCAGAGGAAAGCCCTTTGCCTCTGTCTTCACATTGAAAGTCTGTGGGTATACCTGGGTTTATCATTAATTGATTATAAGAAGCCCAAATAGGACACTCGTACCCTGAAAATATTTAGTTCTCTTAGCCCAGTTTGTTTTACATACAGTCGTTCAGTAAGGACATCTTTGGTGCTAGGGTACTGAAAAAACCTCTCCTGCTAGAAGGGGAGTACCCTACAACAATTTGTTGCAGGTCCCACTCGCTAAGCATAAATGAGGTTTACATGACTGCGGACTCACCGCGGTTCCGTCCAAGATGTTCTGTGGAAAAAGATAATCTTCAATGTGGCCTCTGTAGGATGTAATGGCTTCCACTGAAACAGAAGGTTTTCACCATTAGTTAGCTGTAGAAGGCAAGGATTCCAGCTTCCCTGGGTTGCCTCTGTGTTTGGTGGCTTTTATGCAGCAGTGAATTAACTTTATCTAATGCTTTTGATTTCTGTAGAGTATATTTAGCCATTGGGGGCTGATCTATAAATTATTAAGGGAATATTTTTTAAAAAGCCTCCCAGAGTGGCCTGTTGGCCGGGGGAGGGGTGGGGGAGAGAGAGAAAGGGCTGGTATAACTGAGCTTTTTTTCCTCTCCCTCCTGAAAACATCAGATTAAAAAGGAACCAGTGAAAGTACCAGTACCCAAAGTAATAATTGCTGCTGACACAATCAAGCAACAAGAACAGATTTCAAGAGAAGAAATTTCTACCAGGCGAGAAGAAATTTCTACTAGACGAGAAGAAATTTCTACCAGACGAGAAGAAATTTCTACCAGACGAGAAGAAATGCATATCGCTCACGAAAAGGTGAATATGACTTTTAAGGATATGCACTTAATTTGCAGATGTCAATCTTTGTTCATTGATCCCCTCCCTTTTTTTGCTTTCTTATGAAATATATGACATGATGATGATAAATTGGATGTTCCTTTGAGCACAGACGTTGCCTACCCTTGGTTGGTCATTCAGCGCTAACTAGAATTCCAACAATTCAAAAAAGAATCCTGAATCTTTATATTTTTGAAGACGCTTGCCATGTCAGAACTCTGTGGGTTGTGTGTCTGTGTGTCTGTTTCAAAATAAATATACTTCCCCAGAAGATTACTGACCTTTCCCCAGGATATTTGTTGTTGTTCAAATCCCAAGTCAATGGGGGAGGGGAAGCCAACATGAGCATTCACAGTTTGTCCACTGAAATTCATCCATTTCGACCATCTGGAAGTTGAGTCATGGCTACTGGACTTCTTTTTTGAGAGATATTTATGCTTCTATCTCTCAAAAAAGAAGTCCAGTAGCCATGACTCAGCTTCCAGATAAACTCACCTGGATGACTGAGAATCTTCACAGACATTTCGACCATCGTGAGATCTTTCCCAGCACCACTCTTTCCACATAGATCTCAGTCATGATCAAAACCTGGAAATATAGCTTGTTTGGACTGCAGCTCCCAGAATTCCCCAAGCCTAAACAGGGCCAATATCCCTGATGTCTGTGGAATCCTGGGAATGTAGCCAAAAGAAGTAACCTTTCCAAATGCTGATCATGACCTGATTACTGAAGGTCACCCTTTGGTTTAGGGACAAATTGTCCATGATTAGCTCTGTAAACTCTGCCGTCTGTATAATCTTACATGCATGTGGTCACATTCCTCTTGTTCGATTTTTGATTTTTGTACTTCTTTCGGTACGTTCTTTCCCCAAGCGTACACGTCTTCTTTGCATTCTCCCCCAAATATGCTGCCTGGTATGTTCATGTATTTTAGCTTTCTCTAAAACATGTGCTTTGTATGTTCTGAGCTCCAACTTCCAGTCTGAGAGTTACATGTTAGATAGCTTGGTCAGTAATGCCAATCAGATAATATTCTCCTCTCTGCCTAGTGGTGACATGCCTATTTAGCCCCCCTACCCACCCCAAAAATAAAAATAAATAATCTTTTTACCCTCATTAATCTGGGAAATGAATAAGAAGGCCCTTTTAAGCTGTTAGGAGCCTGCATTTCTATACATTCAACAAGGCAACTGCCATCTTTCCCCTCTCCCCTTTAAAGTATGGTGTAACTCTGCTAACTGTAAGAACCCCCACCCCCCCAAATCTACACCAACACCGCCCACATATTATACTGATCCTAGGCCCTGGATGGAATTGTTATTATTTCTGGCTCTCCATCATCCTTTATGCTTCGCCAATCTCTCTCTGTTTCGCCCCGATGTCTGGATAAACATTTTTGCAACATCATATCTCTGCAGTTATATATATATATATAATCACACTTCTTTTTTGCTGCAAAAACCAGATTAGGAAAGACGTGGTGAAGCCTGTGAAACCTTCTGCACCTAAGGTAGTAATTACCACTGATAAGTCCAAAGTGCCCACACCAGTAGTAAAAACTACAGAGAGAATTGCTACCAAACGGGAACAACAAGCTCACCTTATCCAAGAAAAGGTGAATAGAGCTCTTGGTTATGCGATATAGCCATGCTTATCCTCATATACCATTCTCACGCTGACATTCTCATCTTACTCCAATGAATCTACTAACTTTGCAATATCCTTTACTGGTTGCATTCCTTGAGAAAAATGGAAAGCAGTTTTCCACCTCCATGCTGTGCCCTAATATGTTTTCACCTTCCTTTTCATAATAATTTCCAAAGCTGTAAAAAGAATCATATACTATATTACATTTTCAAATCTCCTATGTTTAATTAGCCAGCAAGATAATAACCAAGCTTCCGTATTTATCCACTTCAACAGCTGGGCTGCCCTGCAAGGCACAGAGCCTTACAATCCCTTTAACACTTTTAACCCCTTTCATCCCAGCAATATATTCCGATGCCATCTCTCATTTGGTACCTTTTTGTCTGAGCCGCTATTTAACTTAAACATTTTGTTCTTGCCGCAATGATCAGATAAGAAAAGAGGCTGAGAGAAAAACCATAGCTCCTGCAATCGTTGCTGTTGACAAACGGAAGGAGCAAGAGAGAGTATCAAGGACTAGAGAAGAAGTTGCAGTCAAAAGAGAACAAATTCAACTAGCTCACGATCAGGTGAATAGAACTGTCCAAAATTCACTGATGAAGTTGGTTTTGAACTCTGCAAAATCAGCATGGTGAATTGCTACTGCTTGAGTATAGCATAGTTTTTCATGCAAGTAATTTGGGGAAATGTATATTGTTTTTCTGCGATAGATAGATAGATAGATAGATAGATAGATAGATAGATAGATAGATAGATAGATAGATAGATAGATAGATAGATAGATAGATAGATAGATAGATAGATAGATGGATAGATAGATAGATAGATCTGTTGGTGGAAGGAAATCCATCTGTGGAACCACTCAGCTAGATTTTAGCCTGTGCTATTGATCATGATATTTGTGTTCCGTAGACTCCTGGACTCAGTCTAGCTGATCACGACTCACTTAACTCCTATTGATTTCAGTGGGCCTATTTTATTTATTTGTTTGTTTGTTTGTTTGTTTGTTTGTTTGTTTGTTTGTTTTTACAGCTTATATGCCACCCACTACCCAAAGGTCTCGGGGCGGCTTATAATAAAGAATTAAAACAGTTAAAACATCAAATATCAATAAATAGTTAAAACAATAATAAAAACCTTACACTAAAATCATTACACTAAAATCGCCATCAGAGGACCCACAGTCTATGTTGTATCAATTAAAAAACTTCTGGAACAGGAAGGTTTTTACCTGGCGTCAAAATGTCATCAATATTGGCGCCAGGTGGATCTCACTTGGGAGGGCATTCCATAGCTTGGGGGCAGCTGCCGAGAAGGCCCTGCTCCTACAAGCCATCCCTCTCAACTCCTTGAGGGATGGCTCTTTCAAGAGGGCCCCCTGGCTCGATCTTAATTGCTGGGTAGGTTTGTATGGAAGGAGGCGGTCCTTTAGGTATCTAGGTCCTAAGCCATTTAGGGCTTTATATGTCAAAACAAGCACTTTGAATTGGGCTCAAGCAGCAACTGGTAACCAATGAAGGTTATACAGAATCGGCGTGATGTGATCCCTGGTGGCCCCACCACTTACCAGTCACACCGCATGATTCTGAACCAGTTGCAATCGCCGAACCGTCTTCAAAGGCAGCCCCATTTTAAGCATGGATAAACCTAAATCCAACTCAATAATTCAGAGCAATTTTTTAAAAAGTACTTTTACAGGAAATACTTCCCACACTCACCATGAGGTGACAGTGATGCTCAAAGGAATCCTGTTAATACTTTAATTAGGAGCCAAACCAGGAGACCGAATTATGCTAGAAGTTGAATCTCTGAGCTGGCAGTAGCTTGTCATTTATTTCCTCCTGTCAAGAGTGAGGAGAATTTTAACCACATGCCACATGCAAACGTATAGAAGAATATTTGGGTATGAGCCATGCCAAGTCTTCTTTGAAATCTGTGTTGCAAAATTACTTGCACAACTCTGAAATGCTAGCATATTTGTATACTTGTTTTTGTCTGTAAACCTTTGTATGCCTCAAATATGCTTTATTAGGATTTCAGAAAATGCTGTTTTTCTATATATGCATAAAGGTACAGATGTGTGTTGAACAGATGTATACCTGCAGAGGAAATTATATTTTAATTCCTGTCTTCAGATAGAGTACTCCAACTTTGTCTATGAGATATCCTCCTGTACTTATGCATCTGCCCACACTGTAAACCGCACACCCTTCCTTCTTCCATATGTAGATGCCTTGAGGAGTATTCAGTCTGTCTTTGAGTAAAGGCATGCTTGAATACAGAAGGCCATCAGATACATGTATCAGAGAGTGCCTCAGTGGCAAATATGGTGAAAGGAAGTATCGAAGTCTGGCAAAGCAAGCGTTTGTGCTGATGTTCTCTGTGCCTTGCCATTCTGTGTCATTAACATGGTTCTGTGTTGGTGTTCTGCACATGTTGTGTTTAGATTGCTGTCGGCAAAAGGGCTGAAGCGGTAGCCACAGTGGTTCACGCGGTTGACCAAGCCCGCGTTAGAGAACCGAGGGAGCCAGATTATGCTGAAGAAGCTTATTCTCAACAGGCAGCTTTGGAGTATGGCTATAAAGAGCAAGCGGTAGGAAGGCGCCTTGTGGAGCTATCCCCCGAGCGCCACGTTGTCACCAAAGCCGTGAAAACCGAGGAGGTTCACGTTCCCTCAGAGGCCCGTGTGGCGGCTGCCAGGAAAACGGAAGTGGCTGTATCGACACAGGTTAGGCTGCCTTTTGAAACCACGCTGCCATTCCCAATGGCGGCTGGACGCCTTTGCTTTTTTCTTGTCTTCTTCCCACCTTGGCCAAGTGGCTCCACATTCTGAACAAGCATTTTATTGGTTGATGTAGATTAAAAGGACGGCAGAAACCTCCGTCGAAAAAACTGTCCACGTGGAACACCCGCGTCCCCGTACAGCAAGCCCTCATTTTACCGTTTCAAAAATTACAGTTCCTAAACCAGACCATGCTTATGAGGTAAGAGGAGGAGGAGGAGGAGGAGGAGGAAAGGTGTGCCAGGCAAACTGCTCAGGACATCTGTAACCATCACCCCTGCCATCTTTGTACAGAGGGATGTGCAAAGAGCTCCAAGTGGATCCAGGTCATGGGTCACTCGATCACTGTGCACAAATGGCCTCCCCAAAGGCCTTCCCCCTCACTATTTTGGAGGCTGAGAAATGCCAGGGAAGGGCAGATTCCCCATTTCTCTGGGGAAAATCAAAATCCTTCCAACAGTTTCTCAAAAATGACACTCACCGGTAGAAGTGCTCTCTCAATACATGTGGCAACTTCAGCAAGGGATACCCCAGCTGTCGCTTCTTCCACAATGTCCTCTGTCTTGTGTCGTTCCAGGGTTAGGGTTAGGAAGTGCCGGGGAGGCAGTCATTAAAACAGCAATACCTCGGAGCAGCTAGTGGGAAGACTGACCTTCAGCAATGTCATGTCCACCTCTAGGGTTTGGGGTGGCGTGGGGGAGTGGAACTCTTACTGTGCCACAACTTGGGATCAACATTTTCAGAGCTTGATCGCCCCACTAACATAACTTGCCGTTTGGCAGTTTCATTCTGAGGGCCCATTAGAATTTCTTTGGATTATATTTTTGACCTTACCTTCATTGTGCAAGCGGCTTGTTCCACCCCCCCCCCTTTCAATTACACACGCATTTGTCACTCTGCAAATGCGCTGACTGCCGACCAGCCCTCTTTATCCAAGGCAGCCCTGGGTTGAAAAGTCACCTTGTGTAACCCTCTGGTGTCTTTCCCTGGGCTTTAAACTGAAGAGTGGAAAGTGGGAGAAGCTAACGTGAAGTGGATTTCTGAGGGAAAGGTCACACCTTGATATCTCTGTCGCTACCTCCTAGACCAGTGATGGTGAACCTTCAGCACTCCAGATGTTTTAGACCACAACTTCCACAGTCCTTTGGGCACTTTTACACGACCCCTAAGATCCGCTGGCCACTTCAATTCGGACCAGAGATCTTGGGGGTTCGTCGCTCTTCCTGTGTTCCCACCCCCTCCGCAATTCCTTGCTCCTTTCTGCGTGAGGGGAGGGAGAAAAAAAAGGAGAAAAAACACAGGCTCACCCCCGTCTGCCGGTGGAAGCTGCCCTGAGCCCCGTCGTCGTCATGATTCCTCTCTTAAAGGGGCAGCGGGGGGGGGGAAACACAAGGCGAGGAGAGCCCAGCACTCACTACTTTACATCCGCATCAGAAATTTTTCAGCTCCGGAGACCAGGTACTTGAAAAGTGCACTGGGACGCGCTTAGGTGGGAGTGGTTGCACTTAATTTTTTGTAAACTCCGGAGCTGGTGGGGAAACAATTTTAAGCTCCGGATCTAGGAGCCATTTGCCGCGGATTTTAGGGGTCGTGTGAAAAGGCCCTTTGTAATTGGCAATACAGGCTGGGAATTCTGGGAGTTTCGATCCAAAACGCCTGGAGTGCCAAAGGTTCACCACCACGGTCCTAGGCCATGTGAGCACTGAGCACCAGCATCATGAGCCTCTCCCGTAAGAAATCCCCCCACAGTTATCTTCCTCAGAAATTCTTTTCAAAACAAATCCCTTTTCTGCCAAACTGAAAAAGAGCGGTAAGCCTATTCATGGGAGGAACATTTGGCACAGCGCTGGATCATTCTCTCTTCTGAAACATCAAAGGATGGGGAAGGGTTTATTATAGGAAGGATCCAGTCTGCCCATCATTGAAACAGAAGCCTTCAATGTGCCCCCGAGACCCTTGAAAATCTGCTTTGGAATTGTTGTCGGGTATGGAGCTCTTTGGAACAGCTTTGGGCTAATTACAAGGGTGAGGAGAGGAACTGAGGAGAAGTAGCTTCTATCCTGAAATATTGGACTGTTTCCTGCTAATTACATTATATTAGTGTCAATATATTTGCATAAACAGTTCAGCTGAGAGGCTGGGATTGTATTACTCCAGGAATATTTTTTTAAAAAAAGATCTTATCCAGAAAGGATGAATAAAAAGAGAGTGGACAATGAAAAGAAATACTGAATTGAATGCTATATGCCTGGCATACCCCTTTCCTTTCTCAAAGGGCAGACAAATCTCTCAAAATGCTTCCCCATCCATTAATCAAATAATTCAGACAATTATATCACCTTGTTCATTTATTTAAGTAGTTCTGCTGCATACTAAATTGTCTATGAATTAACATAACATACACACATAATCCAACCATATTATGCTCTTCCCTTATATCTACATGCTTTTCAGTTACTTTAACCTTATTTCCCCCCCCCCCCCCATGATTCCACTTAACATTTTAATTGTTTCTTTTACAGGTTTGATCATCTAATGACCCCATCTAATATATATTTTAGAACACAGTTCTTTTGTGATCTCTTTATATTACATTTACGTGCGCCACTCCTTAACCCTCAAATACATGTAAAGCATGAAAAGAATGTTATGAAATTCACCAGAGTTCGATTTCAAGTTCAGTATAACTTGAACTTCAACTTGGATTTCCAATATTATGTCTTTTGAAAACAAATGCAAAATGGCAATAAAATTGGCATTTTCTCTCTCTTCTGCCTAATATAATAATTTATAATAATTTAGAGATACAAAATAAAAGTGAATTTAAGTATCTTATACCTTCTGTGAACATACTTGCCATGACATCTTGAACAAAGTCATTTTCTTAATAAGTCACATGGCCCCTGTTGTTTCCTCACAACAAAGGTTAGATTCTCATTCACAGAATGACCTAATAAATGTTGGTCGGTAAGACTTTTTGTTGATTTTGTAGGTTTTAATTTGGAACTTAAAGAGGAAGGATGTAGAATTCTTTCAAACTCTGGTGCCTCATGCCAAATTATTGCAACAAAATTAATGCGAAAATTAGGGCTCTTTCCAAGAACCTTACAAGCTGACACAAAACGAATTTACTGGTTGTGGCGTTTCAAAAACTAACAGTTCAAATAAGTGTGCGGCATTGCTTTCTACCATTTCACATGTGTTTGCCTGGCTAATATGTAGTGCCTTTTCCAAACAAACAGAAGAAGAGTCGAGCAAAGTGTACCGCGGTTAACTCTTTGTCTCTTGGGCCGGTTAGGTTTCAATAGCAGGATCTGCTATAGCTACTCTGGAAAAGGAGTTGTCCACCACTTCTGTCCCCAAGATCACCCGCCCGGTGAGGCCTCCTCTTGCCAAGTCCCCTGAACCCCGAGCGATGCCAGAGAAAGTAGTCTCCCCGCCGTTTCCTTTCGTAGAGGCAGCCGCCGACACCTATGAGAGGCGTTACGGTGCTGAAATGAAAAGAGAAATAGGTGTGAGCATGGCAGCTGGCCGGGTGCGGGAGCAAGAGCACATTGAACTGATGCAAGAAGGCGAACCGGAGGTTTGTCCACCCGCCCGCCACCTTTGAACCATCTTCACTTGCATCCAGAGTAACCCCGGCGTGTTTTCATCTTTCCTTCATTACCACTCTTCCTCCTCACTCTTTTAAAATCTCTCACTTCCTTACTGACATTTGTGTACCATGGTTTTGTGATGGGTGTTTATTTTTTTATTTGTCTTGCGCCTGCACCTCTAAGATCCTAACCTCATTTTCTCACAGCAAGTGGCAGAGAAGAACCGGATGTGGATCCTCTGTCTTATCCCTTTTCTTATGCATGCTTCCATTTCTTTTCTCAACCTTTTCGAATGCCTTCTAACTCCCTTCTAAACATCTCTAGGTGGTTGAAGCTGCACGGGTTCCTGAGCCAACGGAAGTTCCCGCCACCCCTCCGTCCATTGTATCGGTAAGTTGTTGCCAGGTTTTGGGCAAATAGAGTAAACTATTTGTACCTTTCCTCTTGGCATCCGCTCCCTGGTCTCATCATCAAAATGTACTGCAGCATTTGACTGCCATCTAGTGTTTGTGAGCTGATGGAACACAAAATGACTCCTCCATGCTGACTGAGGGCTGTTTAAATATGTCGCATCATGCTCTCTGGTTGAAGCCTTGTAGGTCACATCCTGGGTAGCTATTTAGGTGTCTCCCCCATAGCAAAATGTGAAAATATGTGCAACTGTGTTAACCATGTGCCAAATCCGATAAATGTCCCTGTAAAATGATGTCTTGAACCCCATAAATATTTGTGACATCTTAGAGGTTGACAAAAAAGTATTACCATCCAAATTTTTCATTTTGCACTGGGTCTACGTGGCTGTGTATCTTTTTTGTTTTGTTTTCCTGTGTGGAATGTAGCAAATTGGTTGAATCAAGACCTACCAGTTTAGGAGCACCTTTGATAGGATTAGGTTTTATTGTGGAGCAGGGTGGGAGGCAAAAAAACATAGGCAGAAAGCAGAGCAAAAGTGAGTGAACCAAGGCCTTGAACCATCATGATTTTAAGAAGCCCACAGAGTGAAATCGCCATTGAAACTTCCTCAGGATGCCCCAGAAGCACAAGAACGGTCGAAGGGACGAGTGATTTTAAACTCGGAAAGCCTACGCAGCCACAAAGGTTCTGAAAGTGTGTATATCTTTGCTCTCCAGGTCCTGAAAGATGTGACTGTCATGGAAGGAGAGTCTGTGACGCTGGAATGCCGCATCTCCGCCTATCCAGCCCCGACAATAGCCTGGTACAGAGAGGAGTACTGCATTGAGAGCTCCATAGATTTCCAGATCACCTTTGAGGCGGGAGTGGCTCGCCTTGTGATTCGAGAAGCTTTTGCAGAAGATAGTGGACAATTTACCTGCACTGCTACCAATGAGGCCGGAAGTGTCAGCACTTCATGCCGCCTTCTTGTACAAGGCAAGTAGAGGGCAAAACAAACACTAGTCAAGCCAAATCACTACAACTGTTAGATGTCCAGATTAATATTTGTTGGCTATCTTGCCTTTCTCCCTGAAGGGAACCAAGGCATCTTACATCATAAAACAGCACGTGAAAGCTAAAAACAAGAAATGCACAAATATTTTCAAAGAACGAAACAAGTCTTATGTTAAAATAGTAGTAAGATCAGTATTAAAATCAACATTAAAACGGAGCCCAGTGATCCATTGGAAACCCTTCTCAAACCACCAGTCACTAAGGAAAAGCCTGCCTGAAGAGGAAAGCTTTGGCCTGCCTGCGGAAGGATGACAGAGATGGGACTGGCCTAGCTTCCCCGAGGAGGGAGTTCCAGAGTCTGGGAGCAGCCACAGAGAAGGCCCTCCTCTGAGGAGCCACCAAATGCACCTGTGAAGGTGGTGGGACTTAGAGGAAGGCCAGTCCCGGTTACCTTAATGCCCGGGCAGGGTCATAGGGGAGATGCGGTCATTGTTCCTGAGCTGGGCTTTCTAGGTTAAAACCAGCACTTTGAATTGTGCCCGGAAATGGATCAGCAGCCAGTGGAGCTGCTGCCACAGGGGAGTTATATGTTCCCCATAGCCAGCCCTAGTGAACAATCTGGCTACACAATTTTGAACCCTCTGAAGTTTCTGAACACTTTCCAAAGGCAGCCCCATGCAGAACATGTTACAGCAGCGTAGCCAGGATGTAGCTAAGGAATGTGTCACTGCGGCTAGATCAGACTGCTCAAGAAATGCACCCCCCAAACTGCACACCTCTGTTTTCAGAGGGGGTCCAATATGAATAATAGTCTATTATGGTCCAGATCATCCTTATTATTCCAAACTAGACCTTCCTCAAAGCAATCTCTCTTTGATCGCTACGCAGAACAGCTCAATAATATGCCAGGACAGTGTTTCAATGATGAGTACAATGATGAGGACAGTGATGATGATGATGATGTAGTGATTTGGGGTCATCATATAATGCCCAACTGAAAATCATTACATTAAAGATGTGGCCAGGTTTTTATCAGGGTACATGATCTGTTTTGGACAGTAGGAATATTGCCTCCTAGAGACCATTTGGTTGTGGAGCAGCTATTATTATTATTATTATTATTATTATTATTATTATTATTATTATTA
>JAHTLZ010003547.1:35437560-35468492 GCA_023846285.1 Phrynocephalus versicolor | reverse complement strand
TTATTATTATTATTATTATTATTATTATTATTATTATTATTATTATTTGATGAGGAGCTGCATGTATATTCATAGTGCATTTGGTCAATCTAGACCAGTGGTGGCGAACCATTGGCACTCCAGATGTTTTCGACTGCAACTCCCAGAATTCCATGCTTGTATTGCCAATGACAAAGGACTGTGGGAGTTGTGGACCAAAACATCTGGAGTGCTGAAGATTCGCCAACACTGGTCTAGACAGTTGGGGTAGATTCAGCCAAAAGAAATGGAGGTCCTCATTTTTTCAGTCCTGTAAATACAGCCAGGCACTGGAAAAGAACAGAGGCTAATTGTCTGAGCAAAACCCAATTGTTGGTCCCAATAAGAATAGATCCACTGAATGACGAGGACTTATTGACACTTGCACCCCAATGCATTGCTAGTTGGTTCTGACAGCGGCCTTCAGCCTATTGCGTGCAATACAGCTGCCCCCTTGAGAACAGAAACAATGCCTAGAAAATCTTGATAGGACTCCCAAGGGCCCCGTCCTTCCATCTGCCCTTGGTTGCCTAACCAGAGGCACCTCTGCCAGGTATTCATGCTCGAATAGCTGATTAAAAACTATCACCACAGCATGCAGGAGTTTACACTGAAAATATTGAAATGACACTGGATACAGCTATGCAGAGCATGGCACAGTTATATTTGTATATATACTCACATGGGTATATATGTCATCGTGATGTGCATGTTGAAGGCTGTGATACATTCTTGGGGAACCAAGCATGCAGAGTTGTTCTTTGGCACTCCCCCTCTTTCTATATTGCCACAATTTTATTTGTATATTCCTGAGACACAGCATGAGATTATTATCAAGTCCGTGAGGCAATAAATGCACTTTGTGAGAGGAATGCCACGATACTTATTTTACTCATCCATCTTCCATTAGTCTTTATTCAGTACATTTCCCCTTGTAAGATTTAGTATGAATTTAGGAATAAAATATGCTTTTTACATGTATATCAATCCTATAGTACAAGACTCACTTTAAGCCATTTGAATAGTTCAAATGATAAAAAACACTAATCGTTTCAAAACATCCAGATCACGCTGCCTGTAATGTAAATCCGTACACCAAAACTTTTAATCAGTACAACACTTTTGCAATCCTACAAAGCTGTTAGTTATTACAGGCATAATGCTGTTGATATAGTGACCAAAATCCTTTTTTGTGTAATACTGTCGGAAGGGAACTGTTATGCCTTGTAGCGGTCAGTAGCCACAAACATATTAGAGTGGAGTAATGGGCAAAGTTATTCCTTGATCAACTCACATACTTTGAAAACCCTAATATAGCTGGTGTAAGTGACTTGTTGGTATGTAACATAATACACTTTGATGTATTCTCGAAGGCTTTCACGGCCGGGATCTGATAGCTGTTGTGAGTTTTTCAGGCTTTTCCAGAACATGGCCAAAACGCCCGAAAAACTCACAACAGCTATAATACACTTTACTTCCTCCCACATGTGCTGAGATACAATGGATACAGTGTCCAATGCAGGTCTTCAATATTTTATTTAAATATCTACAGGGTAGTAAGAGAGGAGTGCCTCTTTGTGCAGTGTTCGCTTTTAGATGTACCTAATGTCCGATCGGCAGAGCCCATATTTTACTCCTTCTGTCCTCAGATATCTATAGCTACACATAAAATAGCACTTCCTAAAGCTACATTTGTGTAGTTTTCTACAAAAAAATGCCCCTAAATCCTAGAGGGTGGTCATTTTTCATGCCACCAAACTACTAGGTATAACAAAAGAAACACAGAGGGCAATAATGCTCCGGTCCGTGACATTCAATCTAGTGTTGCTTACAAAATCCAAAATTGCTTTCATTACGACCTAAGAAACATTTTTTTAAATTAATTTCATGTCTATTTTTCATTTGACAGACCTCAAAGTAACTTGGTATTGCAAAGACAAAGAGATCAAGCCCTCCCGCTTCTTTAGGATGACTCAGTATGAGGACACCTACCAACTGGAAATTGCAGAAGCTTACCCAGAAGATGAAGGGATTTATACTTTTGTCGCCAGCAATTCTGTCGGGCAGGTGTCAAGCACAGCCTCCTTGAAGCTGGAAGGTACAATATGTGGTCTCAGTAGAACCTGTGCAGATATGCATGTGTTTTAACATTAATACCATTTCTTAAATCTTCATTTACTTGTCTGTCTCGTCAGCGTCTTTTAACAACAATAACAAATCCCATCGTTTGGTGTTCACAATGTCTTCTTGGTCTTCACAGTAGAAGTTTGGTACAGTGTCATTTTCATATGGTCCCAGTGGTTCTACATCTTTCACCTTCTCAATTTGTCTCCATTTATCATTTTGCATGTATCACAAGAGGCAGCAAATCTTTTCTCACATAAAAGAATGTCCCAAATGTATTTATTTTGTAATGGCAAAACACCTTGTCATTAAAAGGAGGTAAAGGCCAGGATTTAAGGAAATGTGCAGGTAGCTCGGAATGGCCCACAGGGGTGGGGGGGTGGGCTTACATTTCTGAAAGAGAAATATACCCCTATCCATGGTACGTGGCATGCATCTTTTGATACTAAAAGCCAGAAAGGTGTAAGGCAAAGCACCACTAGCTAATGTGTAATTAGCACATTGTAGGTTTCTCCACTTCCAGAAAGGAAAACAAAATGATTTACATCACGAGTTTCATATTAGTATGTGAAAGGGAAATGAAAAGAGGTAGGGCTGATTGGATTTGCAGCGTATGTCTGCGAAAGACTTTGTTCTCTGGAATGATGGGGAGTTAATGATCAGATGGTCAGAAAAATCTGTCAATTACACTTTTGCAAACGTCCCCTACTAATGCAGTTCCATTTTCACATACATATCCAATAAAAGTATCTCAAAATGTGTATTTGAGTATATCAATATACAGTAAGACCCCGGTATCTGCTGGGGATTGGTTCCAAACCTTCCCGTGGATAATGAAAACCGTGGATAAATGAGAGTGCTAAAAGCCCAACCCAAAACTGCTGTTTTGTGACAGTAGCTTGCTTTATGGCTGCTGTTTTGCAACAGTAGCTTGCTTTATGGCTGCTGTTTTGCAACAGTAGCTTGCTTTATGGCTGCTGTTTGTGACAGTAGCTTGCTTTACAGCTGCTGTTTGTGACAATAGCTTGCTTTGCGGCTGATGAATTATTTATTTAATTTTTTCCTCTGCCAACCATGGAAAACTGAATCAGTGGTTAATGAATCAGTGGATATGGGGTCCTATTGTATATTTAAATATACATTTTTCTCCCAGTATATGCATTGATACATTGAAACGGCCAACGCTGTAGTGCACCATGAGAACCATTTTGAAATCTGGCAGGTGGCTAGGCTCTGATCTGTGCATTATTTAGAGAGATGTGGATCAGGAACTCACAGATACTAAAACTAGGAAACATTTTGAACATTGTCGTGAAGAGCTGCTCTTCCAAGGGCAAGATTCAGTCTTCCAGCATCATTGGAGAGGTACCAACGTAGCTCTTTCAATCCCAGCCTTTTTGTCTTAATATGTCAAATGCATAAAACAATCAGATATTGTTTATATTGGGCATTTCTGTATGAAAGAGGACTTCATTTTACATGCAATGAGAAAACAACGTGGCTGGTTGTACACAAGTACATACATTAACAACCTTTTGACAGTTGACATACATTTCAGAACCTTTTTTGTGGGAGGAAGAAGGAGTCCATGACTCACTGTCAGTTTCTTTTCTCCTCCCCTACCCCCCACCTGTTTCTCAGAGAAATGTGTCAAAAATGATTAGAAATAATTCTGTAGCATACCTCAAAATCCCCGCTCCCAATTAATTTACAAGTACAGTTCCAGTTCAAATCTGAATGTTTCTGGAAGGAAACGTGTACTACTGAGATTTGATTCCTATGCATCAGAAAGAGCAGTATATGTTATTTCGTCACAAAATGTCTCCAGATGTTTTGTTTTGCCTCAGAGCTTAAATGTTGTCAATGGGGAAGGCAGGAACGTGGGGGAAAAAACAGGAAAGGGCGTAGGGACAGTGACAGAGCGCTGGTTAATTTTTGCAGGGTAAGAAATTAAAAAGTTTGACATGCTTCTTTTCAGGGCATAAGGTTGAAGAAGTTACCTCACATTCCCAAAGGCTTGTTTCTTCATCTGTTTCCATTAAGACGGAACCCGTTGGCCACAGGCCCATCTTTATCCAGCCTATTGCGAGCTGTAGCGTACGCAGCGGGGAAACAGTCAGATTCCAAGCCAGGGTTTCCGCCATGCCGAAACCAGAAATCCTCTGGTTTCATAATGAACAACTAATCTTGCCAGCAAAAGACGTAGTTTTCCATTTTGATGAGTCAACAGGCACAGCCATATTGATCATAGTAGATGCTTTCTCAGAACATGCTGGGCAGTACTCTTGCAAAGCTAGAAATTGTGCTGGAGATGCAACTTGTACAGCTACACTTACAGTGACTGCAGAAGGTAAAGCCCCGTTTTTGTTCCTAGGGGTTCAGTTTGTTGCATAAATCCACACTGTCTACACTGTGACTAATTGCCGCCTTCTTCTCGTTTCACACGCCCCCCCTTAGAATTAGCAGTATCATCACTAATTGTTGGTAGTCCTAGCCATAACCCAATAAATCACTCTTCTTCCCTGTTATTTGAACTGTCCTGTCATTTAGACCGTGCAACCTAGTTATCTAGCTCAGGTACAAGAGTTGGTTTAGTAGACTAAAGGAGTGGACCCTTTCAGGATAACAAGTTTCTGGCAGTATTTAAGCATTCTCTGAGGTTTGCTCTACTCAATCCTAGAAGGGAAAACAACAGCTCCTTGTAGGACCTGACAGGTACCGTCAGACTGCTGCAGAAAATCAGAGTAAAAAGAAGAGGCTAAACTCTTTTATACATTCCAGCATGAGCACACTTCATTTTTCATCCATCGTTGTGACTGGACTTTCTTTATGCATTGCCCTGACTACTGGAGGTGCATTTAATGAATGCACCTGGCATGCTAGGCTTTCAAAGGAAGATGATGCATTTCATTCTCATCATCTGCGGCCTATACATTTGCTGTTAAGTAGAGCCATTTCAGTGCACTAGGTATTAATCATGTGTTTTGTTACTTGATTACACAGTGCAAGCCTTAGATAGGCAAAGTTCTGGGAAAGATGTAAAAGAATCTGTCCAGGCAAAATCAGAAGTGCACATTGCTTCCCCTTTTGCAAAGAAGGAAACCCAAGTATATGTAGAAGAAATCAGATCTGTGCAAGCTCCGTCAAGGGAAGTAGCTGGGAAACCCTTTGAACATGTTCCTGGAATTTCAGCTATGAAGGAAGCCATTATGCAAAAATCAGAGAGTGTAATGGTATCAGTGACTTCAGTCCAAGTGACCAGAGAAAATCCCCCAAAGATTCTTCTAAAACTTCAAGATCTCACAGTGAGATGTGGAGAGACGGCTCAGTTCATCTGCGCGCTGGAAAGCGAGAATTTTTCCTCTGTGGCGTGGTCCCACGAAGGAGAGACAATTCAAGAGTCGGAACGGGCCAAGCTCTCACAAAACGGAAGCGTTCTTTTCCTGACCATCGTTAATGTCCAGCTTTTAGATCAAGGACTGTACAGCTGTTCTATTCGTAACAACTATGGAGATGTAACAACAACTGCTATACTAACTGTGGAAGGTGATTCTTAACATGGTGTGACTTGTTTCGTTTTCATCATCATTGCTTATGGCTTCCATGCTAGCATTCTTCCCCATGGTCCTATTTTTTCAGCCCCCCCATCCACACCTCTGCCCTCCCATCTACATTTAGGGCTCTATTCATAAACCACTCATTTATTTCGGTCACTTGCTTCTAAAACAAAATTGCGCCTTTCCCGCAACAAATTAAAGCTGTAGTGGCTTCATCTGCCAAAGAGGGTAAATTTTGCAGTACGATTTTGAAGATATTTGAAAGTGGACATTGGGCGAGAGGAATTAAAAAAAGGAATAAGGAATAAGGAATGTCAATTATTTTATAATCAGTTCTTTTTTATCAGCTGCCATTTCTCAAAAACCCTTTTTTAAAATCTCCTCTGGACTAGATAATCTGGCTATGTGTGATCATGTGCTGGTCTAGATTTGATGGCTTATCTCAGAATCCCACCCATCTTCTCTCTATTCCACAATGGGTGTATGACTTTGTTCTTGTATACTTTTGCATTTTTCTCCCCCCCACCCCCCCGCGCCACAAATGCACATAGTGTTGCATACGTTCTTCTTTATATATGCATTTTGGATGTTTCCCAATGTCTAGAATGTATTTTTAAATGCCCATATATTAGTTATGCCCATTTTTTAAAAAGGCCCATATTGTTTTGTCAACATCCCCCCACCCCACCCCCCAAAAAAGACTCATTGCTGGTGTTGGAAATATATAGATTTGCTTTGTTCCATTTGGTTCAGCAATTGGGATGCACATCTTTCAAGAGAGGAATGCCATCCCAACAAATATCTCCTTCAAACCTATTTATATATGGGCTCCTTCAGCTTGCACAGAGTCTTAAGCAGTTGCTGATTTTTATTAACACTGTTAATGGCTTAGACATAATCCTTGCTCAGAAAAGAATACAGGTGTTCTTCCAAAGTTGCAATTGCACATCTTATTTCCATTTATAGACCTACACATTTATGGTCCTGACTGCATTGATGGTCTTTCCCATTCTATACCAAACCAGAAGATGGTGATGCTACAGACTACACCAAGATCTCTGTTACCTTTTTGGGGGGGTGGTGGTTATCGAATGCCTTTAAAAAAATGGAAAATGGCATCACCTGTCCTCCGTTCTTATGTTGGAAGAATGCAAAGGCCTTTTGGTTCTCCTCCTGTTGACCCACAGCATGGAAATGACAGCACTTTCCTTTTTCTTTTTAAACCAAGAAGAACAGGAACATCTTGAAACCAAATGGTTGTCAAGACATTTTTCATCCCATTGAATGTGCTTCTACCAGAATGGGTGGATTCCTGCACTTTCCAGCACATCCATGAGATGCATCTATACCTGTCTTGTAGGACAGGAGGAAGATACCTTAACTTAAGCTGAAGATACCTTTGTAAAAATGAGTACGCACCACTGTGACTCTAATTGCGACGTACAGTGAAGCTAGCATGAATAGAGCCCTTAAATGTGGAGCAGTATAGCAAAAGACTTAATACTCTACTGTTTCTGCACTAACTTGCTGAACATTCCTCTTACCATACTAATGGCTTTCTCTATATAAATTTTACTTAGTATAGGTTTTAATTGCTGGAAAACATCTAATCTTATTCTAACTTTATTCTTACCTAGCTAAAGAAGCACAAGCCAGAACAGTAACAAAAATTACCCTTGAATCAGATACTAAAAGTGTAAAAACAGTCAAGGAGTCTCAGATTAAAACCACCCATGTGTACAAACAAGAATCCTCCTCCACGGAAACATCAACCAGATCTTCAGGTGGAAGAATACAAGGCACGGAGAAACTGAGGATCAGAGACTACTATCCTGACGTTGTGCCCTGCGAGGACCTCATAGAAACTGGTGCCACAGTACCAGTCTTCCTTGAACCGCTGCCCCCAGAAACCTTTGTAAAAGAAGGAGAGGATGTCTCGCTTTTCTGTGTAATCAAGGGTGTCCCTACACCTTGCGTCATCTGGCTATATAACCAGCTAATAGTTGAGGAGTCTGCATTATGTTCTTTAAGGCACGATGGCCCGCTGTGCAGTTTAAAGTTACTGAAAGTTAAGGAGAATCAGAGGGGTATATACAAGTGCAGAATAGTTAACTCTGCAGGACAAGTCGAGTGCAGCACACATCTGAGAGTGACAGGTTGGCAACTGCATGTTCCTTCCATATACAACTTCCTCCTGCATACCACCGTTGCATTGAACATGGTCCACAGCACACGTTAAACACCACTGGCTGTGGATCCTAGACTATTTTTCTCACTGTGTTAAAGGCATGTGAAAAGGCATGTAGACTTGCATTCCTCCCCTTTCCTTTTTTAAAGTAAAATAAAATAAGAAGGACTTTTGTTAAATGCCGCGGAAAAACCTACAACACTTTCGCGTCATCTCACAGATTCTTGTAGACTGCTCGGACCTTGACTGGCATGTACGTGTATGTACGTTTATGTTAAACGTCTACAAATGCGTCATATAAGCTGAAGTTTTGTTCTTCCCCAACCTTCCATTCTGCATCAATTGATTATCGTTCTGTTTTTATTATAGCTCTGGAGAGAGTCCTGCAGGAGAAGATAGAGCAGCAGATTGAAATGGAAGTGAAAGGTACAGTCAAAAGCAAATCTCCCCCTGAGTAGAAAGAACTATAACAATTTTCGAGAAGCTTTTCTGTATGATGAAGAAAGCAAAACATATCCTGAAGCATATCTGAATATGCTGCATGTTTTGTTTTGTTTCCAAATATGCTAAGGATAACCTGCCTTACAAAATAGTACAAGTTTTAAAGTCCATTTAAAACTTTCCGTTTTTCAGATATGCTGTCTTTCACTACATGCCGTGTAGCTGCAAAAGCTTTTCTTTCATACACCTTCTTCTAATGCATGGGATACTTTGAAAAAGGGGGTTTATAAATACAGGAGGAATGTAACATTCATTGGTTGGTCAAAAGCCTTGGGGTGGCATATGCTTAAGAAGCGATTTTATCCACGATTGGATAGTGCCCTGTTTCCACTGTGCCCGCCCATATCATGATTGTGACATTAATTCTCCAGGATAAATTTCTTACACTGGCTTGCAGATAGCATAGTTGGTCCATGTTGCTTGCTTTCTTTTTCTTTTCTTTCTTTTTCTTTCTTTTCTTTTTCAATAACCTTGTGAAGTTAGCAGCTGTATTAGTTCGAATAAACGCCTTCTCATTTCATTTTAGCAAAAATACTTACAGTTTACATTTTTTATATATCTTTGAAAATCATCTTTTCAATTGTTTGACCATTTGTAACCCACAATCAAAGGGAACAGAAAGGGCGTTTATTCTACTGTCTGCAAGTCAGGTAAGATTTCCCACCCCCACCCCTCTGCAAACAAACAAAAATAATGCACAAAATAAATAAAAAAATTAAAAAGCTTTTTGGGCAGGAAAAACATGCACTCATAAGAACATGTAATTTCGAGATTCATTTTTGCTTCTTGATGAAGAAATTTCCACAGTTGGAAGAACGAACCGACAACGAACGATTTTCGTGTCAGAATCTTTAAAACAGAGCAAGGCGTTGCGTTTATTCGAACAAATATGGTGAGTGAATTTTTTTTATGGATTTGTGATGAATCCCTAGCATGCCCATTATTTAATTCCATTTATTGCTATACCATTTATTTTCATTTTCCCTTCTTATATATAATGGAAAGAACGGCGTATGCTGTAATGTAATGGTATTCTCTTACAGAGCTATTCTTTGGTGAAGAGCCGGGATATTCAGACCACCCAGCTGGCCAGCAAGATGCTTTTCCTGATTCTGAAGATCTTAGTCATGGACCTCCGTCTAATCAGAAGAGTGCAAGTAGAATCTCAGCTGGACATTCCTGGCCGGACAAAATGAAACCGTCTTTCATACAAAAGTTAAAGTATAGGTCTGTTTTGATGGGAGAGCCAGCTGTTTTTCAGTGCAGATTAAGTGCCTTTCCTTCACCACATATCACGTGGTTCCATAACAACAGGCAAATCCCCCAAAGTCTCCGAAGGGTAATAAAGACTGAGAGTTGCATGGATATGCACAGCTCCAGCCTGGAGGTTAAAGAAGTACAGGAAAGGGACTCGGGGAGCTATAAGGTTTTCGCTATTAACAGTGAAGGTTCAGCTGAGTCGACAGCATCCTTGTTGGTAGCACATGGTGTGGGACAAAATGCCAAATACCTAGAGTTCCTGAGAAAGTCAGAGCATACCCGTGAACATATAGAGAGTTTGGTGCGGAAAAGGCGAGACGAGAGGCTTAAGGTTGACCTGAGATGTATCGGTTCACCATTTGATAAGAAACAGGAGACTGAGCACGTCTTATCAGCTTTGTCCCCTGGGAAGGGAAGGGTGAGGACCATAAGCTTTGGGAGAATGCCTTCCGTTAGACAACAGCTTGTCTATAATAAGGATCAGGTAAGAAACCAGCACTCCGTTAGGCAGGAAGGTGGAAAAGAGGTTTTGCTTGACGAGGAAATACAGTTCAAGCTGCAGCGTCTTCGTGAGGCAAGAAAAGCTAAACTAGAAAAGAAGAAATTGTATCTGGCTGAAGACTCAACAGAGGTGCAGGTTGTATCTGTGAGGAATGTAGGATTTAGGGACAGTCAAGTTGTGTCTCTTCAGGTCGGCAGAGCATCTCAAGGAGAGAAGGAAGGGCCTCTTTTCCAAACAATAGAGCAAATAAATGAAAAGGCTGTGTTGCCGACCATGTCAAATACTGAAGAAATGGCAGGAGGACGTTCTAGCCAAAAGTTTGAGAAAACATCAGAGTTTCATGCAAGAATGGAACGAATCGTTGGTCTTTCGAGGGCTTCTCAGGCTGCCCAAGAGTTAGCAGAGAAAAGCGATAGGGAAGAAGTCTTTGAAAGGCAGGTTTTTAAAGGAGCAACGAAGGAACAAGTTGCAGAACAAGGATCAACTGAGAACACAAAATGGAAGGATGGTACTCATGCTGCCCAAGAAAAAGCAGGACAGCCAAGGATGGACATCAGACTTGAAGAATACGCTACTGAAAGCTTCAAGACAACAAAAACAGTTAAGAAAAACCCCTCTCCTCTCGTTTACGTCCTTCTGACTGATGATGCCAGTGAGACAAGAAAGCCTGAAATACTGATGTCTGATACAATCACATTTAATATCAATGAATGTACAGCCGTTCCCGACACCGGTGGAGAACCTGCAGAAGAATCCCTCATGAAAAAACAGGAGGATGTATTGGCTGAAGTTGCTACAACTGAAACTGTGACCAAGGAACTGAGTACTGATCTGGAGAGTCCTCTTCCAAACTACCCAGAGCCAAGGTCGCCTTTCTTTATTCAGGACATTGAATCTCAAGAAGTCAATGAAGGGGAGACCTGTGTTTTTAGTTGTGACTTCCAAGGCTATCCACATGCTCTAGTCACTTGGTATAACAATGATAATCCATTGCCACTTGGCCATGAATGTACCATTAACTCCACACATAATCATTCTACATTGACCTTCTCTGCAGTTGCCCGCGATCATGAAGGGTCCATTACTTGTGTGATATGTAATCAGCATGGAACCGCTTCCACATCAGGCATACTGAAAGTGAAAGTGAATGATCAGCCTGAACTGGAACCACACAATATATGTGAAATCAAGCTATTATCAGACTATACAGAAGAGGAAGAGGAACTGAGTGTGGCATTCGATCGTACAAAAAAAGACAACATCTTTTTGAGCACTGACAAGAAAGCCACTCTCTTGCCCCCACAGGTCAGTTTCACCAAACCTTGTACTTCAGATCGAGATCTGCTGTCACTGCCTGTAGAAATCAAAATAACTGCACCGACCCCAACTCCAGAACAAGACGAGGAACTGAAAGAAACAATTAAGTCAATGGAGTTTGTTTCTGATGAAGCTAATGAAGAACAGACATCTGCAGGAATAAAGCACAAATTCAAATTTTCTTTTGACGTTGTTCAAGAACCTCCCAAAATAATAAAAGAAATTCAGCAGTATATTAGGTGTAGAGAAGGGGACTCCGTTGTTCTTGAGTGCTTAATATCTGCAGAGCCTCTGGCAACCGTAACTTGGTTTTGGAACGACAAGGCTGTGGCTCCCACTGAAAACGTTTGTCTTGAAGAGGAAAATGGTGCTTATAAGCTGTGTGTCCACAAGGTTTCTGTATCAGATACTGGCACATATAAATGTGTTGCTGAGAACAAAGCTGGGCTAGTAGAAAGTGCTTGTGAACTCTCTGTTGATCCCACGGTGGAAAGACTTTCCAGTGACACTGAACAAATTGACCTGAAAACTCTCCAAAAGGAACTTAAAGGGGTTCCAGAGCACACTGAAAAAGAACGTTTTGACAATTATTTCCAATCCTCAGCAGGACCAAACGAAAGCAGTTTTAGTGACAAAGTATGTTCTGAAAACCAGCAGTTCCACAGTGTTGGCACACTGAATTTCACTGAGAAAGAGATAAGTATACCATTCAGAGAAATTGAATCCCAATTACCAAATTATCTGGATGACATAATGAAATCTCTTCTTGCTGACGAAAGTGAAAGCCCAGTCGTCCAAATCCAGGATCAAAAAGAATTCAGAAAAAGCATGGTGTCAAAGGAAGAAGAACAGAAAATAGCCATTATTTCAGGACTGGGGAGTCATCCTGTTAATAAGTTAAGAGATGCATCAGCTAAACAAGAGGACGTTAAAGTGGAAGACACTGATAAATGTCCGACTACTGAAATATCGAGTGAAATACTTATAGAGTGTCATTCAGAAAGAGGTACATCTGCTACTTTAGAAGATATATCAAGTCATTATTTAGAGCATGAATTTAGGCACGTAAAAGGTAAAGCTGCTGTATTTGAGGAGATTAGAAAAATCTCTGAAGATCTTAGCTTTACTGAACCTGGCCCTATAATTAGTCAAAGTGAATCAAGGATAACTTCTAGTGAAGAATGTAAAGAAATGGTGGAAGTTGAGAGACAGGAAATTGCACAAGAATATCTGGAACCAGATTTGGAGAGGTGTCAATATGTACAAACTAAAAGTTCATCACATGGAGAAATACCCTCAGCTGACATGATAAAGACCTCTTCTAAAGAAGTAAAGGAGCAAATTTGCATTTCTGAACAGGAACGAAGTACGAAGGAATCTGTTGACCTCATCTCACTTAGTCCTGCATCAAAAGTAGTTCAAGATGACAGTGCTATTCCTCAGAAAGTTCAGTGCTTTACTGATATGTTAAACAAGCATTCTCAAGATGTATCATCCAAGGAAGAGGCTAGTGTGTCACATCTACAGAGTATCAGCAATGAATTCCTAAGTTTATCTAAAGCAGAACAGCTTGATTCAGAGCTTAGAAAGGAGGAAGATCTTCAGGAAGAAGCCAAGGAGCAGCAACACATATTCAGAACAGACAAGGGACAAACATCCAGAAGCACCACTTCTGAAAAAGAGAAAGATGTTTTAGACCATGAGGAGAAAAAAACTGGCTTTGGTGGGGATAAGGAGAGAGCAATATATACTGATGAAGAACTGATAAGAAGAGATGAAGCGGATATGCCTGAGCTTGTGTTTCATTTAAAATCAGTCCTTTCTGTTGGAGACAATGTCGAGAAGAACACTGAAGAACAAGCTGAAACTCTGGAGCCTACAGATCAATATCTGATTGCTGACACATTTCCTACCTCCCTTGATGCAAAGTCAGTTTACTCAAACACAGAACACATTGAGAAAGAACAAATTAAATTCAAATCAGAGCAAGTCTATGCCAAAGACCTTTCAGAAGGTGATAAAAACCAGGCGATAGACTCAGAACAAAAGGGCCTGCCGGCTCTAAAAGAGGATGTACGTTCTAGTCAACCTATTGCTGACAACAGTGGAGTTACAAAGCAAGTACAGCATGGCCAAGAAATTATTTTAACCACAGAGAGAAAAGAATTTGACTTATTTAGCACCTCCTTTGACACACAAATGGTTGTTGAAAAGCAGGAGGAAACTATTGTCAAAGATACCTTACATTTTGAAGGAGTGGACACTGATAAAGAGAAAATGGAAAATGTTGAGGCAGGTGCAAAAGAGGTATCTAATCATAAGGGAATCTACAAAGAAAGAGAAGCAGTAGAGGAAGTGAAGTTTGATTTAAAAGAAGTTTCCCCGCACATAGAAAATGTGGATGATCAGGTGCCTAAAGCTCTGTGTCTTGGTTCTGACAGAGAACTAAATGCAGTCACAACCCGAGAAATTTCACAACAGTTCACTTCATTTGTAGAGGAAAGAATAGAAATATGTGGCAAAAAAGGTATTAAAAATGATTATTGGGTTACTGAGAGTGTAGAGGCTGGAATCACTAAAAGTGCACAAGAAAGTGAGTCATTTTTGGAAAAAGCTGTGCATTCTGACCAAGGACCTGACGTGAATGTACCTGTCCAGGAAGAAAGTAATGCACGGCAACCTTCAGTATCTCCCCCAAGTGACAAGTTTGATGCAAAGCAAGCTTACATACAGGCAGAGGAAATATATTTGAAAAAACTACCTTGGGCTTCTGAAGATGATACACAGAATATCACAGGAAATGTGGATAAAATCATTTATCCCAGTTACACAGATTCATCCTACATGGAAACCATAATCAGAAAAGAAAGTCCTCAGGAACGTGTGTCCCCAGAAAATGGAGACATTCATTTAAAATTACCTTTCCTGAATGTAGAAAATCTTAGTGGAAAGGAAGAAAAGGGAATGTCAGAGGGAGAAGTGTCTCTGAAACTCCTCTACTCTGCTTCCAAGACAATGGAAGGAATTCAGTGTGAACAGCTGACTTCCATGCAAGAGATTTCTAAGGACAGCCAAGCCCTAAAGGAAAGCTGTGACTACAAAGATGGGACCACAAGTGAAGAAAAAGAGCAACAAACACAACAAGGAACATTTGATCTAAAGGCACATGCTGCTTCTTTATCACAAGGATTTGTGTCAAAAGAATCTGAAACATTAGAAAAGGGCAATGAATGCTCCTTTAACTTGAAGTACGCTTTTGAGTTGAGTTCGCAGAAGCTGCTGCACAGCACAGGCATACTACCAGAAGGTATTTCCTTGAGTGAAGAACTTCGTCAAAGTTATAAGAAACAGGTGGAAGGAGAGAATTCCCCAGAACAAAAACTACAGGCAGAAGAAGAGTTGTCAGTAGCACAACTATTGAAGGAGGCCCTGGAAAGCACTGCTATTTCTGTTGAAGAAGAGAGTCCTGAAATGCAGCACTGTGAACGTGAAGGAAAGATTTCTGAGGAAGAAGTACTTAAAATGCCAGATGAAACCTTCATATGGGGGCAGTCAGAAAACATTCCTCTCAGTCAGTATTTTCAAAATGTAGTGAAAGAATCCTGCATCTCTGAACCAGGGATTGTGGTTCCAGAAGCGGATAGTTTCATATCTGACTTGAAAAAAGCTGTACATGAAAAGGCATCTCAAAGTGTTCTTAAAGCGGAGAGAGAAGAAACACATGCCACTGAATACTCTTTTGTCAGAGAGTTAAGAACTTCACCTGAGGAAAATGATACTGATAAGCTTTTTCAGATACAAACCATTCCTAATGAGCAAAGCTCTGTTGTTCAGGAATCATCAGATACTTCAACCAAAGAACCATCACTTGCTCAATTCCTTTTGTCTTTTAAAAATGAGTCACTTACAAGCCAGGAAGGAGAGAGAGCAGATTTAAGTCACCTTAAAGAACAAGAATATAGAGTACATTGTCAGCTTAAGAAGCAATGTGAAGCTAATGAATTGGTAGACCATTCTACAGGAAATCTAAATGAAGGGGCTATCTCTAAACCCAGGCTTCAGACGCAAGAGCTAATTCTTCCTTCTCAAAAGGAAACAGATTTTTCTCTTACACAATACTTGCTTCTTGCTGGAGAACAGGAAATTCCAGACGTCAGAGACAGCTCAGCAAAGACTCCGAGTCGTGAGGGATCCATCACATCTTTGGAGGTCGAAGATGTTACTTTTAGCACTGTATACGATTATTACAACCAACAGCAAGAACTCAGACGCCCTTTGTCTCCTGAGTCAGAAATGTCTATTGACATTGAGAGCATGAGCGGAGATGAAATGATGGAATCTGAGAGATTCTACACACCGACTTCATCAGTGGAGAATTTTGAATCTCCAATGTCTTTTACTTCTTATCATACACCAGCTGGCAGCCCAGAACGCTATTCCACACCTTCAGAGGAACGATATTCTACACCTTCAGAGAACCGTTATTCCACACCTTCAGAGAACCGCTATTCCACACCTTCAGAGGAAAGATATTCTACACCTTCAGAGGAACGGTATTCCACACCTTCAGAAGAACAAAATATGGATCCAAGGATTTCTCCCACACATCTGGTAAAGGGAAGCACACCGTCAGAGCGTTATCAAACACCCACTGGCTCTCTTTTACAACAAAGGAGCTTTTCCCTGGAGGAACTACGTGCTGAAATGTTTGGTACACCTTGTGAAGCATTGGAACCAAAAGGAAATGAAATGCCTCCTGCATTTATTAAACCACTGACTAAAAGAAAGATCTATGAAAATAGCACATTGCGTTTTATTGTAGAAGTCATAGGATCTCCTGTGCCTGATGTGAAATGGTATAGAAACAAGTCATTACTGGAGCAAGATGAAAGACTCAAGTTACAAAAAGAGGGTGATGTGTGTATCTTTGAAATTCGAAACATCAAAAAAGCAGAAGGAGGAGAATACATGTGTCACGCAATAAATATCATAGGGGAAGCCAAAAGTATTACCCAAGTAGAAGTGTTGCCCCATGATGGGAGAGGTTTAGCTCTTCCGCCTCCAGTAACTCATCAACATGTTATAGAGTTTGATGTAGAACCAGGTTCAGCATCACGAACACCTTCTCCTCAAGAAATACTCCTGGAGGTAGAGCTGGATGAAGTTGATATTAAGGAATGTGAGAAACAAGTGAAAATAGCCACTCTTCCTGAGCTAGCGTCAGATAATCAGAGTATGATTGTATCTCTTGACGTTCTTCCTTTATCTCTGGTGGAACAGACAATGGACTTACCTGGGAAACAAAACAAGGATGTCAAAATTGACTTTGAAGTCACAGAGATGCCCCCACGCTTCACCACTCCCATTTCTGATGTAGAAATTCCAGAGACATTGGATGCCTCATTTCACTGCAAAGTCTTGGGCTGTCCTGCTCCAGTAGTGCAGTGGTTTAAGGAGAACGAGTGTATTTCTCCAGATGGCTTGAAGTTTGTGGTTGCTCATGAGAATGGAAGTCATAGTCTTACCATCCAGGATGTGAGGTATTGTGACAGTGGCATGTATATCTGTAAGGCAGTCAATACTGTTGGAGAGGCTATATGTCGATGTTTCTTAGCAGTTACTGAGTGCCAGAGGTCCCTTGTAGTGGGAGACGATGGAGCTGTGGATATGGATAGCACTCCTAGTAGGCCTCAGAAGATTGATTTGCTTGTTGACAACGCAATCCGAAATGGCAGTCAGACAGAAATAGAACTAGAGTTTGAGTTTGAACGTGACATTGATGATTCCCAGAAAGCTGTGAGGCTGGTAGCTGTCACAGAACAGGACCAGGAAGAGGAGGGAGAGTCTTGTGTAAACATTAATTTTGATGTATTTGCTGAACCATCCAAAGAAGAGAAAATAGAATTTAAAGCAGAGAGCACAGAGAGCTGCAGCTTTGAATTTCAAGTCACTGAGTCGCCCCCCAAATTTGCCAAAAATATTTCCGACTGTGCTTCTTTTGTCGGTACCTCTGCATGCTTCCAGTGTCAGGTAGTTGGTTCTCCTAAACCTGCTATTAGTTGGTTCAAAAAGGGGTTGTTGATTTCTGGAGAGAGATTCCATATGGAGGAAAGTCCAGAAGGCTGCCACAGTCTGTTGATAAGAAATTTAGTTCAGGGCGATGAAGGAGAGTACAAGTGTGTAGCCACAAACAGAGCAGGGACTGCTCATAGCATTGCTTTCTTAACAATACTCTAGTCTTGAAATCTGTTCAGCCTTAACAAGGTCATTAAGTCTGTACTGTGTTCAGAGAGAGCTTGTGTAACTGTACAGTGTAGCAGAAATTTCAAATGCTTCCTGTAATTCAAAACATATTTCTTAATATAATTTACTGTATAGACTCCCATTCTTGTAAGCTGTTGTGGAGACTAAGTAATGCTTCAGCCTTATTGAGGACTACAATGCCAGCAAGGTTTCATTCTGAGTTCTACTGTTCCTGACCCCTTTCTGCATCCCTGTAATGGTTCCATTGTCACCCACATTTGTATATGGTCTTTGTCTGATGCATGTAAATATGATCATGAGGTTGAAAAGTACATTTACGTTTGTGTGAGTAAGGTCTTAAAATATTTGATACCCCCTTTTCTTGTAACTGACGTGTTTGGAAGCATACTTGATAATGCACACTGACTGTATATATGAATACACTTCTGGGAAAGAACTCAGGTGAGGCTTTCTCCCTCCCAATGTTGTATTAGAAAATCACATTCTCTCGTGGACTGTCACGTTGCATCTTTTGTGACAAAACTCCCACTGAAGTGACAGACTTATATGGATCTCATTCCAATGTGAACCCTACGTACATGGTGCCAGTTGATATACCCTGATTCCAAGAGAATCAGAGACCAAATTGGTTATGTGAGGGTTTTGTCACTCCAGGAATCGTAGAAGATGTTCAGAATTGATTTCTCTTTTACTAGGTTAGAAGTATTGTACCTGGGAATGATGTAGCAATGTAAATCAGAAAGTTGTGTTAACGAAGTTGGAATAAAGAAAATATTTTTATCGTTTGTAGGGATGTTCAAACTTAAAGGAGTAGCAATTACGTCCGACTGGTAGATGGGTAAACCGAGATAAAATCCCAGATCATATCAGGTCAAGGTCTGCTACCAATCAGTTATTTTATGTTGCACAACCTAGAATAGAACAGAAAGAGGAACTAAAAATAATGGAGAGTGGTTTGAATATATGAACACGCATCCTACTGTTCGTTCTATGTAATTAATTCTATGTAATTAATCCTGTAAAATAAACAAGGACGCTGCTGAATGCAAACTTTTTGAGAGTAACTTTAGTTGAAGTTAATAAGATTTTACTTCAAGGATTGGTTTTTTTCTTGTGCATGGAAAAAAGACTTGCTGACTTTTGTTGAACTTACTCTTATGCAAGGGTATATAGGATTGCAACTTTACTACATTAAAAATAAAAGCTACAAAGACAGGGTACCAAATACAAAGAGCGCTGAATATAGAGAAGGCATGTTATTTCACTTAGATATCATTAAACAAGTCAATAAAACCAGATAACTGTTTAAAGTGCAAAGAAATTCCTTAATAGTTGGAAAAGCATTAAATAATTTAAAATTTCTATAGTATAGAATCTGAATATTAACCCAGAGATAGCTTCCATAAATAAGTAACTAATCATATTCCTGAGAACTAAAGCTGCTTGTTATTTTTAATGATATTTAAAAGACGCATGGTAATTTTTAACTACATAAGCACATTTATATGCTATGTTATATATCTGCATGGTCTTATTTCCATTTTCTTTTAATGCTCAGGGTATCATCTGATATCTGTGGCTTGAGGCAACACATAATTGCAGAACTAACTGCATTAAATAGGAATCACTCAATTTATCCTTCAAAATATAAAATCATTCTTTTTTAAAAACAACTTGTAAATGTTCTTGTACTCCATCACATGTGTCTGTAGTTATTACAGTATTACAAGATACCATTTAGAGCAACGACTGAAACTGGTTTAAAGCAAAGAAAAGGAAAATAACCCAAAGATCTAATTGCCTGAACCGTACACAGCATGTTTTGTTAGTCACCAGGTTTACTGTAAGCCTTTGGCCAATATCCAGTAGACATGCTGACTCAATGCAGTTTATGTAATTTATTTATTTATTTATTTATTAAGGCGCTTATATACCGCCCATCTTCCTGGGGGGGAACTCCAGGCGGTTTACAACAAATGTAAGTGCTAACAGACCATTTAATAACTGATTTAATAACTTTCCTCTAGTTGGGACTAGCCATGAGATAGTGGCCATTATGTTTCACTGTCTCCTCTCCCAAAATAAGGATTAAATCTCACTTCCAACACAGTAGTTCACACATACAACTAATTTGATGGATCTGGCCTAATGGATATGAAAAAAGTAAATATTTTATTATTGTTTTGTGGCCCAGAAAGGGTTGGTAAATTATTATTTATCCTTGCTATTTCTTCATTTTATGAACCTGGCAGTTCTTCTTGTGCTCAGAGGATATGGGAGTTATTGTAACAAAATAGGGAATATTACAGAAAATATTGTTCTAGAAAATCCAAAGTACTTTTTCAAAGTATAAACCCAGACAAATCAAAAATACTTCGCACCTCTACCACCAAGGCCATAGCTAATGACCCATACTTTATGGGTTTCAGCACCTTAGACCATTGTCCACCTAATGGCCTATTGAGATTATTGTCCACCTAATGAGCCTATTCAGGCCATTGTTCATCTTATGATCCTATTTCAGGCCAGGGTGACATGAGGTCAAAGTGAACTATAAAATGGAGGGCTCACAACTAGCTTTCCTCAGACTGACGAAGCTGTTTGGATGAGCAGCGAAACGTTTTAATCGCTCAAGAAAAAAGTCCACTTGCCATGACTCTACTTCCAGATAAACTCACCTGGATGACTGACAATCTTCACAGACATACTTATCCAAAGCAATTTTTAAACTATTTTAGGCACGTATGGTGAAATGTATATGGTGTAAAAAGCCATTTTGAGGCTTATAGCTGCATTGTACTAATGCAGGCAGATAGGTTGAGGCCCTCCAGATGTTGTAGGACTGCAAACTCATTCTCCACTGCCAATATATCTTGAGAATATGTAGGACTGAAAGTTGTCTACAAAGCGATAAACCCTACGGCTTTACTGTACAGGGCATTTTGATACTCTTAATGCACATGTTATACAGTAAATGTCAGGAGGCAGTGAAAGAATTTGTGTAGTGGTTCAAATTCTTAAAGATTTAGTTACTGGTTAAATACAAAAACTTAAAATCCTGGGGTGTGAGAGACATGAGATTGTCTAATCCAGCATGGAGCTGGGTAGAAACCACACCCGAGTCTTCCCTGCACCTTTGATGAGGAATTCTGGAATGAGTGAAGTGCAGCTATCTCTGTATATTGCACCAAGTGTATTACACTGTGTGAAATCACAAGCAGTTCCCTTTGGTGGTGGTGGTGGTCAGAATCCAGGTCCACCTTTGATGTCTAATGGCCATCTTTAGGTTGCATTGTCTTTTTGGCACATCCATAGCCTGATCCTTCTGAAATGTCAGAGCAAAACCCCTGCTCCTTCACGCCGGTTGTATTGAGAGTGCTGCATACACAAATCCATTAATGGTAACATACATGGTTCTCCATGTTGTTACCGGCCATTAGTAAGTGCAGCCTCACCTATTTGGTATCTTTCCTCATTTTACTGCTCTTGCTAGCACCTGGACAATATTCAGCTATAGGTCTTTCTAAAGGGAAAGGAGCAACGTTCAAAACCCTTCTTCCACCTATTCAAGTGCCTACTATTTGAGAGCCGCTCAAAGCTAGGAATAGCTTCTGGTACTCAGTTTCTCTCTGTAACCACAAGTGAACCAGTGAGTGAACAATGTAGCTTGCTGAAGTGCTCCTCTTTATCTGGATCAGATCCACAGAGCTTACAGTTCTAAACTTGTCAGCTTGCAGAGAGGTGACCGAGAAGCCAGGGCAAAACCATTAAGTACTGAACAATACACACCTGGTATAAATAACTGGGGTTTTTTTAAAACAAAAAACCACAGCTATTTGTTTCAGTCAAATTATGGCCAAGTAGATCTGATGAACGCAAAGGCTGGCAGCTGGACCTATATTTTTCAAAGCTAACATTTAAGCTACACATTTTTCTGTGTCTTTTATCATAAATACAGGGTACTTTTTAAAAAAACACAAAGCTCCAAGGAATGTCACACGTTCCTATCAATGTTACATTTTAAATTTCAGTGTGTATATATATATATATATATTGTTCTAATAAAAATGTCAAGTACAACACTGGTCCTGTTTTTCTTCAGCAAATGTCCTTTGATTAATGAATTGTTCTAAAGTTAATTTTGAAAATGTGGCATTGATTATTTTCATGAATAGTATTTCCAAAATCCTACTGTGTTTTTATGCTGGCATAACACAAATGGTTTAAAACCGCTTATGGTATGTTGCGAATCTCATAATAACCTGTGGCAGTTCACTGTCACAATTTACAGTGGTACCTTGTATAAAGGAATTAATTCGTTCCAAATAAAATTACATTAAGCAAATTTTCCTTTATACAAATTTATTTATTTATTAACAAGATTTTTTAGCCACCCCACTACCAAGAGGTCTCTGGGCAGCATACAACAAGTATTAAAACAATGAAACAATAAAATTATTAAAACTATAAAATACAATACAATTAAAGCAACATACAATACCAATTATAGATTATACAACTCTGCTGCTCATGTGTCCAACTGAGTATTCGACTTAAAATGCTTGCCAAACAGGAAGGTCTTTGCCTGGCGCCGAAAAGCCAAAAGTGTTGGTGCCAGGCGGATCTCCGTAGGGAGGGCATTCCAGAGTTGGGGGGGGGGCAACCGCCGAGAAGGCCCTGCTTTGACATGCCACCCCCCTTATCTCTTTGAGGGATGGCACCTTCAGCAGGGCCTCCTGGCCTGATCTTAAAGTACGGGCAGGCTCATATGGAAGAAGGTGGTCCTTTAGGTAGCCAGGTCCTAATCAATTTCCCATGTGTGTGTGTGTGTGTGTTGTGTCGTTACAGTTGTGACCGACTCTTCATGACTCCATATCCATGGAGTTTTCTTGGCAGGAATACTGGCGTGGTTTGCCAGTTCCTATAGGAATGCATTGAAAACAGAAAAATCCCTAATCCTGACCATTTTTATGTAGTATGGATTTGCCCCATAGACAATTCTGTTAAGCAAATTTTTCCTATCTCCAGAATTTTTTATGTTGTACAGATTTTATGTTATACAAGCCATTTGTTATACAAGGGTCCACTGTACATGCATTTAAATTACACCAGCAAGCCTACCTAATAGGATTTTGGTGTACACTCTTTCTTCTAAGAGTTTCCCTTCATAAGCTAAGAAGGCAAAGAGCCCTTGATTCATGTAACATACAACTAATTGTGTAACTTTTTAAAGCAATACAACAGAACTAGAAAGGTTTTACCTTGAAAAGGTAATGCAGTGCACAATCTCTCAGTGCATGGAAAGACATGACCTGAGAAATGGTAAAGTGTAACTCAGCTGTCATAATGCCAGACAACCAAAAGAGACTGTGTGAGGTTGTTACTAACTATTCCTCTGCCTGATACAATGGCTGTAGCCTGTAGTAAGTTACTACAAGCGTTGGCCCATCGGATCAGTGGGAATTTGGTGACTCATAGTTGTCTAATTTCCACTGAGTCAATGGGACCATTCTAGTGTGACTTAATATTGGATTTCAGCCACCATATGCTAGTTTCAAAACAACTTTAGTTCTTCTGATGAAAAGCTGAGGGATTGTCTCTTTTCTAAACATTTCTAGGCAATCAGGTCTTTTGTTTCTAACAGAATGGGGTGAAATGAAATGAAATGAAATGGAACACATCGCCTCTCTTGACTGGGAACTCATTTTTTATGGCTGAGATCTAGAACAGTGATAGAGAATGAGTGACATGTGTGATATGGTTGCACTGCACTTCCCATCATCCTTTACCACTTATTATGCTGACTAGGCTGATGGGAATTTTAATCCAAAAGATTTGAGCTATGTCATTCAAATGGAGAAGGTGAAACAAACAGTGTTATAACTGAGTGTGGAAATCAGTCAGAACTAAGTTACTCCAGACAAAGTTGAGTAACTAATTTCAAATGTCCTTCATACTTTTGTTGTTGTTTGGTTTGGGAATCCTTTGCAATCGCTACTTATCTAAAATCTCATTCCTTTTTCAAAGTAAAGCCATTCTACTAAGCATACAAGAAACCAATACAAATATTATTTCCCTTTGCAGGACCATAAGTGTTAAGTGTCAATTGCATGTGATTTGCCAGATCTTTTAGACATACAAAATAAATAAAATTATGTCCCAGAGTAAAAGGATATTGTGGAAAATTTGTTTTATTATATGTTATGGGACTGAATAATCATTCTCAATAACATGATCACTTGATACATTGGACTGGATCTGTAGATTTCACTTCTTGCCTTCACAGAAGCATCTTTGATCCAAAGCAGTGGTTCTGAACTATGGGTCTCCAGATGTTCTTAAACTACAGTTGCCAGAAATCCTGGCCAGCCCAGCTAGCGGTGAAGTCTTCTGGGAGTTTTAATCCAAGAACATCTGGGGCCCAAAGATTGGGACCCATTGATGTAGGGCACCAGTCTGGGCAGGAGCTTGGGCTGTCCTTCCCTGTCTTCTCTGGCAGCAGCCAATCACTTATCAGCTGCATGGCAAGAATTCCTGCCCCACCTCCTCATCTGAGTAGTGGGCTGCCAGAGGAAGCAGGGAAGGGCAGCCTGAGCTCCTGGCCAGACTGGAATGCCGCTGCAGAAGGAGGGTCCAGATGGATTGTGATTGGGTAGCAACTGGGAGGTGGAGGTTGTCACATGTGGCACCTGTGGTGCCACATATATGGATTGGAACAAAGCACAACAAAACCCTTGATGCCCATCTCTAATCTGGAGTGTCTAAGGGCTGCAGGGTTATTTTCACTTTTCACCTATCCACCTGCACAGTTCCTGCTATGTCTCATACATTAAGGAGAACCCAATAACCTTCTGATGGTTTTCAAAAGACACAAGTTACTGCAAAGAGAAACAGGGTGGGAGACTTATTTTTTTAAAAATGCTTTACCATATACTTTCCATCAGGAAAACAATATGAGTAGAATTCTGATCGTGTGATTTCTGGATCCAGTCTTTTGTAAGCAAGTGAATGATTAATTATCACATAAATGCGGTGGTTGCTTGATCAAGAAAATACAAAGAGCGATCGACTTATTTTTTTACTGAAACCAATTGCCTGTGTTCCTGTTTGAGTTTGGATCTAAAATAGATCCAAACACACACAGAGAGAGGGGGGGAGAGAGAGAGAAAAGAGTGACTAATAAACAGAAGTATGTAAGGAAATGTATATTTTATACAGAGAGATATCCAGTGTGGAGCAGGAGGTAGACTAGGAGTCAGGATGCCTGGACTTGAATCCACATTCAGCCAGGCAAACTCACTGGGGGTGTGGAACTGGTTCAGCCAGGCCTTAAATATCTCGCTTACTTTGAAAATCCTATAGGGTCATTTGAGTTGGTACCCTCTTGACAGCAGATTTTATATGCTACATGTATATAACAGTATATATATCACCTGAACCTAAAATTATTGTAGACCCTTGCTATTTTAGGTCCTAGATAAAATAGGAAGGCAGATAGAGATGACGAAGAGATTTCTCTGATGCCCATCTTTATTTGATTAAGCATTGATTTGCTAGTTCCCATTATTTTGTTCTTTTGGTTTTCATGGAAAATTTGAAATGTTGACCCTATCACTCCATAAGTAATCATGCCCTTGCCTTGTATGTGACATATGTTGAAAATGGTTGCATAACATCATGCAGAGATTATTTAATAGACATGTATTGATTTAAATTAAAATTTCTTGCAATGAATCAGATTATAGGTTTCTGTCCCTCATCTGTTGTAAAAATGCATTCTGTAAGTTGTGTTTCTCCAGCTCTGCAGCCTTGCCCCCAAGTCACATATTACAAAGTGCTTCCCATCCGTACTCCCTGGTAGATAATATATAGTGACTATTAGATACAACTTTTTCAAGAAGCATTTTATTAAAATATAAACAACTTCTTTTTTTCCATACAGAGATTTCTAGTTCTATTTTTCTGTCTGCTGAGGAAGAAAGAACTGAGAGTTACAGCAACGGGCTACAGTTACCTCACAGACATAAAACAGTTGAACTCATGCCTGAAAAATCAGCTTATTCCAGCAGTTTAGAAGTTAAAAGGGAGAAGGACCATGCCCCAACCTTCCTCAAACATGTGTCAAATGTTGAAATAAGTTTGGGAGAGGAGGCTAGACTTTCTGTTACAGTTACTGGGTATCCAAAACCTCAAATACAATGGTTTTTCCATAGTGTTGAGCTGACATCATCTGCAGAATATGGGTTTGTGTCTGATGGTGACAATTATAGCCTCATAGTTCTTTCTGCAAAATTTGGTCACGAGGGAGAGTACACTTGTATTGCTAGTAATATCCATGGACAAACCACATGCAGTGTTTACCTGAAGGTAAATGTGAAAGGAGAGAGCAAAGAGCTGGAGGCTGAGGAGGCCACTGAAATCCCTAAGCCTCCATATTTTGTGAGGAAACTAAATTCTGCCCAGTCTGTGCAAGGCGCTTCTGCTGTGTTTGAGTACCAAGTGACTGGGGAGCCAGCCCCTGAGATCCAGTGGTTTAAAGAAAGCGACCCAATTGTCTCCAGTGACCATTACACCATTATTCATAATTCAGATGGTTCTGGGTTGCTGAAAGTGAATAATTGCCAGAAAAATGATGCTGGTTTATATTTCTGCAGAGGACTCAATCCCTCAGGTGAGGCCACTAGCAGTGCGGAGCTTCTTATTCTCATAGACACCTCAGTTGAGTTTCCAGATAAGGAGCAGGAAGCTATGCATGAAAGGAGTTCTGAGTCATATAAAGAGACTGCAATTGAGCAAATCACCGAGTCACGTTTATTTGCCGTTAAGCTGCCAGGTGATGACCAGCAAGGAGGGATGTACACCATTGGTACAGAAGCCAGACATCCATTCCACCATGAAGAGGTAGATGCTTTACATCTGTCCTCTTACTCAACAGCTACCGCCCAGCACGAAGCCCTTCTTATCCAACAAATAGCATCGCTTCAGTCTCAGGAGGCTGAAGAAATTGTTGGTTCATCTTCTCAGGCCAGTAAAAAGATGGTTCCTCCAACTTTTACTGTGAGTGAGGTGAAGGAGCATCCTGGTTTCCTTGAGCAACACTCTGAGCCAATTCAAAGCCCACCTGTAGCTGAGTTGCCTACTTCCCAGAGTCACCAGGTTCCTGATATCTGTTTGCCTGTCACAGAGGAAATGCACCAAGAAGAGAAAGAAAAAAGGTTGCAAATAAAGCAGCCAGAAAGGATTGAATTACAGTCTACTAGAGAAGGAAAATTACCGTTTGCCTCTGTTATTTCTGAGGAGAAATATTTGATGAGTTCAGGTGAGTCTGCTTTGCTCTCAGCCCCAGGACTTGGGGAAGTCACTTCCATCAGTGAACCTAAACAAGTAGTGTGTATTCCTAGTGTTGAGGGCAACCAGGCATTATCTAAGGAAAGTTCATTGGGCGTCCAGGTACAGGAGATAGAAAACAGCATGTTAGCGCAGGAGGAAGGCAATTTGTTTCAATCAGTTGTGGCAGCTGAGCAACGAAAGATAAGCGAAGCTCATACAGAAGCACTTGATGATGTTGATTCCCCTGAAGAAGTCTACTCAACCCAAGAATCATCAAATGTCCTATATGCACCTCTGATGTCCTCTGAGCAGGTGTTACCCAAAGAGTCCATCTTGGACAAAATGGTTGTGGCACAGGCAGAAGGCTCTCTGAAACAGGGCAGGCTTGTCAAAACAGCCTCTATTGCAGAAGAAAAGCAAGAGATCTCCTGTGAATGCACAGAAGAGATCTCTAGATTAGACAGGAGAGAGATCGCAGAGATCCAAACAGAGGAGGGAAAGCCATTGCATTTGGCTGTGGTGCATGGGCAAGCCAGCCTTCCTAGAGAAGAGCAGTTTAGTTCTGAATGGCTGCCAGAAGACGAAGCCACGTCCAGGAAAAGCCCGTGTTTGCTGTATTGTTTGACAACAGAAGAGCAAACTTCCACCTCCTGTGAAGAGATTAAGGAATTCCCTCCTCTGGAGGCGGCAGTTGGGGTCCCATCTGCCAAAGAGCCTGTTCCTGTTTTGCATCTTCCGATGAACCACACTGAGCAGATGTTACCTAAGGAATGTATTTGGGCTTCACAGAAACCCGAAGGTCAAATTGCTTTGCAGAAAGCTGAGATCCTGGTCAAACATGCTCCAACTTCAGAGGAAAAGAACCAGATAAGTGCAGAAGCGCTGGAAGCCTTTCAGAGTGATATTGCAGGAGAGAAGCCCTTGGTGGGAGTTGAGTCCCAGCTCCGTAAGTTTCTGACCACTGTGGCCGAGGAGATGCTGCTGCCCAAAGAGCAGATGCTCCCTGAAGCTGACAAGGAGCAAAAGGTAACCTTGAAAAAGGAAGACGTTCCCATGGTTATGCAGGTATCAGTGGCATCTGAAAACAGGGCCTTGGATGTGGGACAC
The DNA here is from genome assembly GCA_023846285.1 of Phrynocephalus versicolor. Taxonomy (NCBI): domain Eukaryota; kingdom Metazoa; phylum Chordata; class Lepidosauria; order Squamata; family Agamidae; genus Phrynocephalus; species Phrynocephalus versicolor. The sequence continues at coordinate 35,440,324 of JAHTLZ010003547.1, read as the reverse complement.
ACAGAGCCACTGAAGGACATCCAGGCCAGGAGTTGCAAGGTCATGTCTGAACCCAGGTTGCCTTCAGAATCCACCTGCATTAAAGAGCAAGGTATTCCTATGGAGAATACAGTGTTTTTGGAAGCCGCTGAACAAGACTTTGCAGCACGGATCCAGGAAGGACAGTCGGTTAGGCTTGCTTTAACCCTGGAAGAAAAGCAAGCATTTCAGGAAGAACACCTAGACCAGCTCCCAAGACCAGAAGCTGAAAACGCACAAGCAAAGAAACACCCAGAAGCAATGAAAGGTGTGCCTGAAACACAGGAGTATAACATATTTTCCAAAGAAACCCTGCTTGTAACTGAGGCTCCGATAAGTGGTAGCTTTGATAAGAAGGCTGAGACGAGACGGGCGTTAAAGGTAGCACTGATGAGTCAGCAGCACCTGTTTTCTTCTGATGCAATAGGCAATATTAAAAGCATTGAATTAAAAAATATAAACGTGACCAGAGAGCCTAAGTATGTAGTGTGCTCCGGTCTTATTACGATAGGAAGTTCTAACTCTGCCGAAATAACTCTTGCCCTTGATTCACCTGTGACGCAATGTGCTGAAATGAATATGGAACCCAAAACACACCTCGAGCAACTTGTGTCTGTCCAAGAAGTCCAAATGTTTAACCTAAAGGAAGAAATTAAAGATGTAGGTACTACTCTGCTGACCCTTGATGTTCCTTCAGCTGCTGCCCCAAGTGAGAGACCAATAGGTGTTCTAAAAGTGAGTATGAGAAAGGAAGAACTTTTTGAAGAAAAGGAGGAAGAGACATTGGCAGCCTATATAGATAAGGCTAGAGAACAAGAAGGCAGGCAAGTGAGTGAGGCTTGTCCCATCATCCATCAACATCTCGTAGACACTGTGGTTGAGGAAGGTGGAAGTGTAAGTCTTACTTCCATTATAGTCAATGCTAAAATAGTCCACTGGTATTTTGAGAGTAAACTTTTATCTTCAGGCAATGAGTTCAAGTGTTTGCATGATCATGACACATACACAATAGTAATCAACCAGGCATGCAAAGAAGTACATCAAGGAGAGTACACCTGTGAGGCTCTGAATGAAGGTGGAAAAACAACAACAACAGCGAAACTCACAGTTCTAAAAAGAGGTTGGATGATGGGGATAAAAAGATTGCTTCCTTATTTTCACCCACTTTCTAACCGATCACAACACTTATACATATTTGTATCTCTCTCACAATTTTGGATACAGATATAAAAAGTATATAGACTTTGGTAGTATCATCACCACACTAATCCAGGGTTTACCCCTTTCTACTTCTTTATTAAGACACTCAATTGACTTACTCTCACCACCCCTCTGGTATTGGAATTTTTTCCCCACTTGCCATGTTTCAGTAGTGCAATGACATTAGTATTCATCCTTTCTTTGCAACTTGCTTAAGCACCATTTGTAGTTGCGTAGTTTTGACAAGGTTGCATGTCTTAGCACTTCCGTCTCCATTTCCACAGAGCAACACGGTTCACTTTTCCTTTTCACTGTTATGATAAGCTCGAAAAGCTTACTAGAATCCAGTGGAGACTTACTTTGGAATAAACACACACAGAGATTGCACTGCATGCCTTGGAAATCACTGCACCATATTAGTGCAACTGTCACAAGTTTGGTTTTGCCACTCTCTTTAAGTACAACCTGGTATGATTTCATATATCATGTTGATGCATGCATGGGAAAACACTTCTAGCATTTCACTGTAACACCACATTGTAGTAGGTGGTAGGCTTAAAGTTATTCACTTTAAGTTGTTCACTTCTGACAATTGTTTTCCTTCACAGCTGCTTTTCTTGGATGGTTCCTTAAAAAAACCCCACCAACCATCTCATTTTTTACCACTTTATTAACAGTGATTTGAACGTATGCACACTCGCACCAATTTCATTATTATTCTCCAACAAAGCATGCAGATAGTTATAACTGCACGATCCTTTTGCCTTTGATTTCAGTGGCACCCATACTAAGGAGAAGACTGGAATCTCAAGAAGTTGCTGTGAATCACCTTGCCAAGTTCACCTGTGAGACTGAGATGGCACCAAACGTACGATTTCAGTGGTACAGAGCTGGGCGGGAAATTTTTGATGGTGATAAATATACCATATATACAGCTAACTATACATCTACGCTTCAAATTCCGAGACCTCAAGTAGTGGACTGTGGTGAATACAGTTGCAAAGCTTCAAATCAGTATGGCAGCGTAACCAGTACAGCGGTCTTAACGGTAACAGGTAAGTGCAAAATAATAATAAGTTTTGTGGTATAATCTTGTTATAATACCCTTGGACCTGTTTGCCTTTATTATCATGGTTTAATGCATTATCTAATACTTCCAAGAGTAGCTATATTCATTTATAATTTTTAAAAAATGATTATAATTTTAAACACATAGACACCACATTTCAGACATATAGCCGAGGGACCTTCATTTCTGTATTGATTGATACGAAAATGGAATGAAATACTATTTCCCTCTTCACACACCACGTTCAGTATTCGTGTCTAAAAATGATGTTTTTGTTGGAAAGAATCATAAGAATGATGGAGAGCAGAGGTCTTAAGTCAACTATCCATTTTGGCAGTTATTTTCTGAAGATTTTTTTGGGGGGGAAGTCTTACTTTTGAAGGAAATCATGGGAATAAGAAAGGAGATAATCTGGTCTGTTCCTTATGTGTACATACATACATACATACATACATACATACATACATACATACATAC
>JAHTLZ010003547.1:35402924-35437550 GCA_023846285.1 Phrynocephalus versicolor | reverse complement strand
ACATACATACATACATACATACATACATACATACATACATACATACACACACACACTTCCAGTTAGAGAAGAGTTCCTGAAGGGACGTTGCATTCTCAATAGAAATATAGCATGCGTAAGGCTATGCAAACACATTGGCATCGGGATGTGCTGTGACAAATGATTTCTGGGGCCAAATAATTTTAACTACCCATTTCCCCCTCATCACATTCTCCTCTAAGCATTCTTAAACATATTTCCTTCTTGAAGAAATTATAATCTTAAATCTTTTACCTCATTAATTTTCTTGGATATAGTTGATTTGATTTCATTTGCTTGAATATTATAAGAGCCCGGAGCGTTGCTGGGTGGGAGAGTATTTTGTAGGAAATATCTTGAGACTCATCTTGAAGTGAACAAGCAACATGTGGGTATCTCTCTCTTTTTTGAAAATCTATGTAGATCTCTAATTGGTTACCTAGTCTATTTTGCTGCCATCAAAGCTGGTGAATCTTTTAACTCATTAGAATCTACGTTGCTCTTTCATTCATTAAGTACTCTTAAAAATGACCCCATGAGAGAACCTAATTTTGCAACCCTTTCTTCTTAGCTAAAATACTGCCTGTAACATTATTCCTTTGTAGCTTTTACACCATGAAAAGTTACCATAATGGTAATTATTGCTTAGTCTTTTGTCTTGTGCATTGTCTATCTTACATTGTGTATACAATATTTTATAGCCCTTTTGTTATGTTATTCACCACCCAGAGCTCCCCTGGGAAAGTTGGGTGGTCTATAAATGTAAATAATAAATTAAATGATTAATAAATAAATATTATAATGGATAATGTGATCATTGGGGAATCTTTATTTTAGAGTATACCTCATGGGTTTCTGGCCTCTTCTTCCTTTGGTACTAACAGGATAATGGCAGTTTTATTGGCCAGGTCAATGTCAACTTTGCCCCTTTCTTTTGCAGAAGCCTTTCCTCCAACATTCCTAACCAGACCTGAATCTATTACTGCTTTTGTGGGTAAGTCTGCCCGGTTCCTCTGCACAGTGTCAGGCACGCCTGTGATAGACACAGTGTGGCAGAAGGACGGCGCCGCCATTTCTTCTTCGGAACACTGCAAGATTACATCATCTGATAATAAGCACAGCTTAGAAATTGCACCTCTCACTGTCAATGACAAAGGGATCTACAGCTGCAAAGCCTCAAACAGGTTCGGAGCTGACATCTGCCAGGCAGAGCTAGCCATTATCGATAAACCTCATTTTATTAAGGAGCTGCAGTCAGTACAGTCTGCAGTTAATAAAAAGATCCATCTTGAATGCCAAGTGGATGAAGACCGGAAAGTCACCGTCGCCTGGAGTAAGGATGGGACCAGAATACCTCCAGGAAAAGACTACAAGATCTACTTTGAAGATAAAATAGCATCCCTCGACATCCCACTGGGCAAACTTAAAGATTCAGGAACATATGTGTGCACTGCTGCAAATGAGGCTGGCAGTAGCTCTACATCGGCGACTGTAACAATCCGAGGTAAGAATGGTGTCCGTCTACCTACCTAACTCTCTTCTTCTTTGTGGCAATTGCTAATTCCATGCCTGCAGGCAGTAAAACTAAAGGGGTTCCGGGGGTGGAGGGGAAGAGGTGACTCCCACGGTTTCTCCAAGCTTGGTGATCTGCTTCCATGCCAAAAACAAGCTCCAGCTTTTTGCATTTGTCTCCATGTCCTTCCTCAAGTTTACCATCTGATGTGTTTCTACTCTCTTCTGCTGACGACTACAATCTCTTGCTTATTTACATTTCCCAAGGAAATTCTTTGCTTATTAAACATAAAGTACAGAGTAACTCCAGGAGTTGGAGCTTAATCCGTGTCCAAAGGTTGCCTGTTTCTAAATAGTGTGTCTTGTAATCACAACCTCAAAAAAAACCCATCTTTTAAGATGTTGTATTTCACGTGTCTTTCCTTATGAATTCTTCTTCTAGAACCACCATCATTCCTGAAGAAAGTGGACCCTTCTTACTTATTGACTCCAGGGGAGTCAGCCCATCTTCAGTGTAAAATCAAAGGGTCTCCTGAAATCCAGGTGACCTGGTTCAAAAATAACAAAGAAATTAGCGAGAGTGACACACACAGAATGTCCTTTGCCAACAATGTGGCCATGTTAGATATTTCCAACATGAAAGTTGATGACAGTGGAAGTTACTCGTGTGAAGCAGTCAATGACGCTGGCAGCGACAGCTGTAGCACTGAGATTGTTGTCAAAGGTTTGTTCTTCGATGATTTCTTTTAGAGGCACTCTCTTCTGCTACCTGTGTCTCGTCCCGCACTAATTCTTTTATTACTGCTTTGATAATTTTATAGAGCCACCTACTTTCGTCAAAACTCTTGAGCCGGCTGAAATAGTGAGAGGAACAAATGCCGTCCTTCAGTGTGAGGTTTCTGGTACCGGACCTTTTGAAATCAGTTGGTTTAAAGACAAGAAGCAAATCCGCAGTAGTAAAAAATACAGGTTGACTTCCCAAAAGTCTCTTATCTCTCTGGAGATTTCTTCCTTTAATAGTGCAGATGTTGGGGAATATGAGTGTTCCATAGCGAATGAAGTTGGGAAGTGCATTTGCAGTGCAACATACATACTGAAAGGTTAGTGGACATGTGCAAACATTTTTTAGCACTGGGCAAAAGGAGGGATAGATTCTTTGGGATAGATTTTCCTTCTTTTGGCATATTTTCTCTGTCCTTTCCTGTGCCGTATAAACTGATGGTAGCTGCCATTATTTCCTTAAATATAGAAGTGAAGGATGAGACCCAAAACAATTCAATTGATCCCCAATAAGTAGCTTTTTAAGATGCAGAGGAAGGTTTGGCATCACTCTGTAATGCAAACGCATATAGGACTAGAAATCTTGTCTCCCTTGGAAATCTCTTGCTTCATCTTTCACTCCTACATGACCAGTGCCTTTAATTTATAATGTAAATGAACCCAAGACTCCACATGACACTGATAAGGTTACTAGTGCCTGCCAGATATTTTGGACTCTGCCCTCTTTACAGATTAAAACACTGGTCTTTTGCTTAACCTTCTTCTAGAGTCAGACATCTATAAAAGATATTGACTAATGCCACACCTAGAAGAACAGATTTGTGTTCTTTAAAATGTTTGAAAGTGCAGCATTAAAATGTAATAATTGTATGCAAATTTTGTTTTTGTTTTGTTTTGTTTTGTTTGCTTGAATTAGAACCTCCATCTTTTATTAAGAAACCTGAAGATGTGATTACACTTGCTGGAGATACAGTGACTTTACAGGCAGCTGTGAAAGGCTCGGCTCCTATTTCTGTCACTTGGATGAAAGAGAAAGATATAATTAAGGAAGATAACAAAGTCAAAATGACCTTTGAAAATGGCATTGCAACTTTGCAAATCTCGGATGTCCAAATTAGTTCTGGTGGTAAATATACATGTCTGGCTGAGAATGACGCAGGGAGCCAAACATGTTTTGGAGAATTAGCAGTTAAAGGTCAGTGTAGGAACACTTGAACATCACTTGGTTCTTAAAATATGGGCAGGCTGTTTGCATTTGCTCTGCAATGACCATGATTTAATTCTGTTTTAGAACCTGCTACAATTGTTGAGAGGGCAGAGTTCCTGGAGGTGACTGCCGGAGACCCGGCAACTTTGGAGTACACCATTGCAGGCACTCCGGAGTTAAAAACAAAGTGGCTCAAAGATGGAAAGCCTCTGGTTTCTAACAAAAAGTGTAGAATCAGTCTTAAGAACAATGTTGCGCAGTTAAAATTCTATGCTGCCGACCTGAAAGACAGTGGAGAAATCACCTTTGAAGTTTCCAATGATGTTGGACGCAGTTCATGCACCACCACATTGTCTGTATTAGGTTGGTAACTTTATTTTGGCCAACGGGGATACCCTTTCCCTTTTAAAGCCTAGAGCTTTTACAAACAAGCAAATGATCTGCCCATGTGCTCTTTGATATATTGGGTTTTCTTTCTTTGCTCTGTCTTGAAACAGATCGTACCCTTCCTCCATTCTTTACTAAACCCCTGAGGAATGTTGAGAGCGCAGTCGGTGGCTCCTGCCACCTCGATTGCAAAGTGTCGGGCTCTCAGCCCATAAAGGTTGCTTGGTTTAAACACGATAAAGAGATCCCACCCAGTGCCAAGTATACATTGCGATATGAGGAAGGCTCGGCGTCTTTGGAAATCAAGTGTCTGGATACCAGTGATGTAGGGGTCTATTCCTGTAGAGCCACAAACTCTGCAGGGACTAAGGAGACCTGTAGCACGTTGGCGGTCAAAGGTTTGCATTCTTTTTTGCATTATCTTGGCGTCTCTATTCAACCATTCTTCTTTTTTTTTTTTTTTGGAAACCCACCTTGTAAGCGACACTGCTCATTCTTTTTAACCACTTCTTTCAAACCATCTTCAGAACCACCTAGCTTTGTAACAGAGCCCGAGTCCCAAGATGTTGTTCCTGGGTCAACCGTGCGCCTGAAGAGTACATTTAAAGGAACGGCGCCCTTCTCCATAGAGTGGTTTAAGGGCGATGCTAAGTTAACAACTGGTGGAGCTTGCTACATCATGACAGAAGCTTTGTCGAGTTACATGGAACTCTACGCAGTGAAACCTGAGGATTCTGGCGTCTATTCTTGCAAAGTCAGCAACGCAGCCGGTTCGGTTGCATGTAGCGCTAATTTGTTCGTGAAAGGTTTGCTTTTTTCTTTCTCTCATTAGAATGCCCATGAATGCAGATCAAGTGTTTCCTCTTATTTTTCTTCAACCTCTTCCTACAACTCTTCTTACTAACACTGCTTAATTCCACAGAACCTGCTACTTTCACGGAAAGGCTTGAGCCGTCACAACTGATTAAGAAAGGAGAATATGCCCAGTTAGAATGCAAAGTCAAAGGCACTCCTGAGATTAAAATCTCTTGGTTTAAGGATGACAGGGAAATTAAGGAGAGTGACAAGTACAAGATGTCTCTGGTAGGCAACACAGCCGTACTCAGACTATTGGACATCACAGTTGAAGACAGTGGTGAATATATGTGTGTTGCCAAAAATGAGGCTGGGAAAGACACCTGCAGTAGCGTTGTGGCAGTAAAAGGTATGTAAAAGTGCCGTTCTGCCCCATTTTTTCCTGTAATTTTGCTGTGCATTCAAAAGTTTGAGGGGAAAATGACCGCTTCCACTCTTTTTCTTTCTTTCTTATGCCATAGAATCACCTTATTTTGTCAAGGAATTTGAGCCCAGGGAAGTGTTAAGGGACTCAGATGTCATACTGGAATGTGAGGTGTTGGGTTCACCTCCATTTGAAGTCTATTGGCTAAAGGACAACAAACCCGTGAGAAGCAGCAAAAAGCACAGACTAACCATGGAGCGTTCCTTCATTAGTCTCCAGGTTTTCAAGTTTGACTCTTCAGATGCGGGCGAGTACCAGTGCAGGGTAACAAATGATGTAGGAAGCTGTGTCTGTAGCTCTGAGGTAGCTCTGAAAGGTTAGTAAGACTTAGAAAACACTTCTTTTTTTAAAAAAAATCAAAACAAGACAAACCCAGAACAAATGCTGGTGCCACTAGTGCTTACCACACATCTGTTCTTTTGATAGGACCCCCTCAATTTGTGAAGAGGATTGAGAACATTAGCTCTCTTAGAGGAGGCACCATTGTGTTTCAGGCGACGGTCAAAGGCTCTATGCCAATAACAATTTCTTGGCTGAAAGATAATGACGACATTATTGAAGATGACAACACAAAAATGACTTTTGTGAACAATGTGGCCACTCTTATGATCAGGGCCATTGAAGTGAAGCATGATGGGAAATATTTTTGTCAGGCTAAAAACGATGCTGGAATCCAGAGATGTTCAGCTTTATTAACTGTAAAAGGTTCGTGGAGCCTCCCCTCCCCTGAAGATTGTAAGAACTTGATTTTGAGTCCATTCCTTCATTTCATCTTGTGCTACTCACACTTTTGTTCCTGTGTTTGTCACAGAGCCAGCCACAATCACTGATAAAGCAGTGTCCATTGATGTCACAGAGGGTGACCCAGCGACTTTGCAGTGTAGATTTTCAGGAACAAAAGATATCACTGCCAGATGGTTCCGAGATGGGAAAGAGTTGACGTTGGGACCCAAATACAAGATCAGTGTTACTGATACCGTCTCTGTGCTAAAGGTTGTCTCTGCAGAAAAGAGGGATAGTGGCGAATACACTTTTGAGGTTTCCAATGATGTCGGGAGTAGCAGCTGTAAAGCTAGCATTAATGTACTAGGTTTGTATTGAGTACCCCTCTTGAAGGTGGGTGGGCTGGCCTTGACTGCAGTTGCATTCTTATTCATCTGTAGCAAAGACATCTAAAGAGAGAGCTTAATCTAACACATTTATTTCTGGTTTGTCTTGGGTAGATCTGATCATACCACCTAAATTCACCAAAAAGCTAAAGAAAATGGATAGCATTAAAGGCTCTTTTGTGCATCTTGAGTGTATAGTGTCCGGCTCACATCCAATAAGTATCCAATGGTACAAGGATGGCCAAGAAATTACTGCTAGTGAAAAATACAAATATTCTTTCCATGATAACACGGCGTTTTTGGAGATCAACCAGCTTGAAGGTGTCGACAGTGGATCTTACACTTGTGAAGCTACAAACAAAGCCGGAAGGAACCAGTGCAGTGCACATTTAACTGTGAAAGGTTTGGACATCTTTGTGGCACCTCCTTGCCCTTAGCCCCTGCAATGCATTTACATTCTTTATTTTGCCCTTTTCCAATTTGAGTGATTTGGCTCTTTTCGTTATCTTTCTTCTCGCTTGTTATAGAACCTCCAAGTTTTGTGGAAAAACCACAGTCCCAAGATGTTATACCATCTTCTAGAGTCCAGTTCAAAGCCCATGTGAGCGGCACTCCTCCCATACAAATAAAATGGTTCAAAGATAGCAAGGAACTCCTTTCGGGAGCCTCTCGCTCTGTTTACAAGGATGATACTTCAACTGTACTAGAACTGTTTTCGGCCAAGACATCTGACTCAGGGAACTACATCTGCCAATTAAGCAATGATGTTGGGTCAACAACTTGCAAAGCAACCCTTTTTGTAAAAGGTCTGCAGTTTTACATCCTGTGATCTTAGTCGCATTTTGTATGGCACAATCCTTTATATATCTGTTTAGTAGTAAGATCCAGATGGGGCATCTGTTCTACCAAAAGAATTCGGCTCCACACTGATTTTGCTGATATTTTCCCCACCACTCACATGATCTAATGCTTGTCTCTGTCTATTAATCTTTCCCATGGCTTTGCATAATTTTTGCATAAACCAGAAATCTAGGTTCATTTTTTATTTCAGGGTCTTTTGAGGGGAAGTTGAGCATGTGAGTTGTGACATGTTTTGTTGTTTAAAGTTTGCCCATTGGGGGGCTCCCTTTTGGAAACGTTCAGCTTAACAGTAACTCAAACCAAGAACCACAATGCTTCAGAAAAGAATCTGCATCAGAGAAGTGGAATTCTTTACTGTTTTAAAAAAAGAATTCCCTTGAATGTCATAAAAAGGAACGGTTTCTTTAAGATAAGAGTCATGGTTTTTCGAATAGAAGCTTGGATGCAAATTGCACTATATTCTGTGCTCCTTTGCAACCAAAGGATGGTGGTAGAACATTTGCTCTGCCTTCCCCTGTGTTCTGTGGAACTTACGACCAATTAGTGGCCCTCTTGGGTTTTAATAATGCCAGTTTCTAAACAAGTCTAATTCTGTGTCTTCCTATTCCAATTCTAGAGCCCCCTAGGTTTATCCAGAAGCCCAGTCCAGTCGTAGTTCTGAGAAAAGGACAAGCTACCACTTTCGAATGCCAGGTGGCGGGTACTCCTGAAATCCGTGTCACTTGGTACCTTGATGGAAACGAAGTATTGGACCGCGATAAATATGGCATTTCCTTTGTAGACAATGTGGCTACATTTAAAGTTACCAATGCCAGAATAGAGGATAGTGGGACTTACATTTGTGAAGCTCACAATGATGCAGGTAGTGAAAGCTGCAGCATTGAACTGAAAGTGAAAGGTTAGTTATAATCATCCCCTTTTTCGGTTCACATGTGTACACAGTTGGATTCCCCAACTGTTTCCCCTAAATTTCATTTTCCCCTCCTTGTCTTAATTTAGAGCCTCCCACGTTTATAAGGGAGTTGAAACCTGTGGAAGTAGTAAAAACTTACGATGCTGTGCTAGAGTGTGAAGTCACAGGCACTCCTCCATTTGATGTCACCTGGTTGAAGAACAACAGTGAGATTCGAAGTGGCAAAAAATATACCATGACTGATAAAGAAACCACATTTTCCCTTCAAATAATAAATTGTGATTTTCAAGACGCTGGTGAATACCAGTGCATTGTAGCCAACGAAGGAGGCCGTTGTTCCTGTAGCACCAGAGTCAGTTTGAAAGGTCAGTTCAGCAACTCTGGCAGAGGCCGGGAAACCCTCTGAGAAATATGATTTTTCTTTCTTTTTTTTATGTTAACAACTCTTAAGTGCTCTGGCTTCACTGTAGCTCTCTTGCTTTTAAAAACACAGAGCCCCCGTCCTTCCTAAAGAAGATAGAAAACGTCCGTGCAGTTTTGAAAGGTTCTGCTACATTTCAGGCTACTGTGGCCGGTTCCCAGCCTTTAACTGTGTCTTGGATAAAAGACGAAAGGATTCTTGAAAATGACGAGAACTTTCACATTGCTTTTGAAAACAATGTTGCAAAACTGAAGATCAAGCGTGTTGACCTCAGTCACAGTGGGAGATATACCTGTCAGGCAAAGAACGAGTCAGGGGTCGAAAAGTGTTTCGCTTTACTTTTAGTACAAGGTTTGTGCATTTTTGGTGGTTTTCTTTAAAGCTTCAAGTCTTCTGCCTCTGATAACACACCCAGGCCACCTTCATTGCAACTGTGTGTTTTACTTCTTACTGCAGAACCAGCTCAGATTGTAGAAAAGGCTAAATCGGTTAAAGTCACTGAAAAAGACCCGGTGACTCTTGAATGTACGGTGGCTGGAACACCAGAACTTCAAGTCAAGTGGTTTAAAGATGGAAAGCAGCTCATGCCCAGCAGATACTACACAATGAGCTTTGACAATAACGTGGCTCGCTTCAGAATTGAGTCAGTTATGAAGGAGGACAGTGGTGCTTACACATTTAAGGTGGAAAACGAATTTGGAAGCAGCACCTGTGAGGCTGTGTTGACAGTGTTAGGTTTGTACTCTCTATTTCAACAATCCCGGCCTCGTGTTTCCTTTTTCCGGCCAGCATTCTCATTGTCTGTAAGTTTTTGGAAGGAGATTTAAAAGCAAATAATCTGATATTACTTGCCTTTTTTCCTCCTTCTGGGCAGATCAATCCATCCCTCCCTCGTTTATCAAAAAATTGCCAAAAATGGATAAGATTCTGGGATCATCTATTCACATGGAATGCAAAGTTGCAGGTTCACTCCCGATTACCGCAAAATGGTATAAAGATGGAAAAGAGCTACCTGACAGTGCAAAATACCGGAGCCTGTGCCATGAGAATACTGTGTCCTTAGATATCAGTCACCTAGAGTTGACCGATTCTGCCAACTACACTTGCAGTGTGACCAATGTTGCAGGCAGTGACTCATGTAGCACCATCTTAACAGTGAAAGGTTTGAAGTCCTCTCTTTCTTTACTCTTTACTATATTTAATATGCAACTTGATCAACTTCAACTCTGCAATGCCTGCCTTAATATCTTTGAATACAACGAAATGAGTGCTTATGCGACATTACCTTTTCATATGATTCCCCTCCCCCAACGTATCCCATTCTCTGACAGTGTTTATTAAGCCTTGTCGGGTAAATATTTCTTCTTCTAGCACCTAATTAATTCTTTTGTTTCTTAAAATCTTTATAGAGCCACCAAGCTTCTTGGTAAAACCAGAGAGCCAGCAAGCGGTGCCTGATTCAACAGTGGAATTCAAGGCTGCTTTAAAGGGAACACCCCCTTTTAAAATAAAATGGTTTAAAGAAGATTTAGAGCTTGTGCCTGGCCCGTACTGCTTATTTGGGGTTGAAGGGTCAACTGGTTTCTTAAATCTTTATTCAGTGGATGTCTCGAGAAGCGGGAATTATACTTGCCAAGTTACCAATGACGTTGGAAGTGATTCTTGTACAACAACACTGAGCATAACAGGTGTGCTCATTTGTTCCATGTTGCTCTTATCTTGTTTGTCCTCCACCTATGTTTTTTTACTTGTGTCCTGACCACTTTTCTTTGTGCCTTGGTATGTTTAGAAAATCTTGATGCAGGTTAAATAATTTTTTTATTTCTCTTTACCTTTTCTTTCTATATACATTTAAACATACATCCTTGGCTTCCTGTTCATTTTGAGTCCATGCTTTCTTTCATTTTTTTAGAACCTCCAAAGTTTGTTAAGAAGCTAGAGGCATCAAAAGTGGTGAAACAGGGTGACTCTTCGCGACTTGAATGTAAAATCAGTGGCTCTCCAGAAATCAGTGTGGTATGGTACAGAAATGATATGGCACTCCATCCCGGGGAAAAATTCCAGATGTCATTCATAGACTCTGTTGCGGTAATTGAAATGAGACATCTTGGCGCTGAAGACAGTGGAGATTACATATGCGAAGCACAGAATCCTGCTGGCAAGACTAGCTGCAGTACAAAACTTCTGGTGAAAGGTTAGGACATACTCTTCCGCAGATTCTTCCTCTTGAGCTGTAAAGTGACCATCTCTAAAGCCATGGGTATTAACTCATTGTAACTTTTCAGCTAATTGCTCTGGATCTGGTGATGTTGGACAGATTTTGAAGAATGGATTTCCTGTCCACGGCAACTCTCTATGTCTGCTCCGTAACTAGGCAAAGACTCAGGAATAAATTGGAGCTGGGGGTTTAATAGAATAATGTGTAGTCATGAGGAGCCGTTCTGATGTCCAACTAGAAATCTCTTGTATCTCCATACTAAGGGTTCCAGAAATTTGTATTCGGTCAGGGAATCTCATAGTTTCATTCAATGCCCACAGCTAATTTTAAACAAGTGTTTCCTGATCCCTAACATTTTCCTATCTACTGAAAATGCAGTAAGGAAGGGATGGGCAATATATGACAGAGAGAGAGAGAGAGAGAGAGAGAGAGAGAGCAGTCCACAACCTCCTGAAAATTCTTATAAAAATAAAGCATTTTGGACTCAAAAAGTCCCCTTATTCTCTCTTGGACATGGGGTGGTGGTGGATTTTGGCATGCTTTAAGGGGAGTTAGCACACACCTGGGTCCCTACAACCCAAACATGATTTTGCAAATATTTATTTTGCCATTAGAGGGCACAAGAGGGCTTTTGCAGTTGAAAATAAAAATAAAAGAAATTGACATAGGATTATGGGAGTGAGTGTGACCTTCTAAGTTTCAACCACAGACATGTGTGGTCCCTAAGCCTCTGGCATTATCCACTTCTGCACTTTTTAGCAGTTGTGGTAGTGAAGATATTGACTTAGGCAGTGACTGTAAAACATTTTTCTTTTCAGGCAAAGGTTCAGTAGTTGATTGCATCTTAAATGATGTGGGTAAGATGCTAGTTAAATTCATCCCTGCAAACCTTTGGCTCCCTTTTGGCAAAGCTTGTTGGTTTTAGCTCTGATACATACATTTGATACAGAGTACCTGATTTGCCGCTGGCAATGATGTGTGTCTTTCTGTTCTTCCATTATATATAACTTTGTAGCAACATGTGTTTTGCGTTAATGACTTTTAAAATTGGCTCCGGCTTCTTCTTCCTTTCCTTCCTAGAACCTCCTGCATTTAGCAGGAAGCCATCTCCAGTAGACACACTCAAAGGCACCGAAGTTAGCCTTGAGTGTGAAATTTCTGGGACACCACCTTTTGAGGTTACATGGTACAAGGATAAGAGGCAAATTCGCAGCAGCAAAAAATACAAGGTCACATCCAAAAACTACCACGCAAGTGTCCATATTCTGAATATTGAAGCTGCTGATATTGGTGAATACCTGTGCAAAGCTCAGAATGATGTTGGAAGTGACACGTGCATTTGCACTGTAAAATTGAAAGGTAAGCCTTTCTTTTGGACCTAAGTCTTCAACTCATCTTCTTTATATGTCTTGCCGAATCCTTCTTATTGGAAATATTGACACCATTTGACTCTCTCTTCTTTAGAACCACCGAAATTTGTCAGCAAGATAAACAATCTTACTGTTGTGGTGGGTGAACCAGTCGAGTTGCAGGCAATGGTGGAAGGCTCTCAGCCAATTTCAGTTGTGTGGCTCAAGGACAAAGAAGTCATCCGAGAAAGTGAAAACAGAACAATAACTTTTGTGGAAAACACTGCCACTTTACAACTTGCTAAAGCGCTGCCAGCAAGTGCCGGGAAATATATATGTCAAATCAGTAATGATGCTGGCACTCGGGAGTGCATAGCCACATTAACTGTCTTAGGTTAGTAATAACAAAAGTTTGCCTTTTAAAAAGAGTTGTTGGGGTTTTGCTTAAAAATGAGAAGGGTGTGTTCCATACAAATCTTGAAGAATATAGAATTATCAGGTTTGAGTCTATGATACCATATTACTTACTGCCAGTGCATGTCTCTCTTTAGAGAATACAGGAGGGCTCTTCAGTGCCTCACAGAAATCGAACACAGGGGGTGGGGTGAGGAAGCAGGAAACACATTGTTATGGAGAAAAAAGAAGCAATATGCAATAGGTTAAGAATTTGGAAAAGTTGGATTTTGGACTTCAGCTCCCAGAATGCTGGTGCTTGTAGGATCTAGCATCTCCAAGTCAAGGGATGTTTCACTTTTACATAGAGCTTACTTGCAGGATATGGAAATTCAAAGCCTGGGCCAAAAGATTATTGGAAAGCCAAATACTGTACTGTAATTGGAAGTCAAAATAGGCTACTTAAGTCACTTTCAAACAATTCATATTCTTCAGCTGGGGAATGTCAGTTGAAGATGGTACATGTTAGTAAAAATGTGATTATGCAGTGATGAAGATAATCGATATGTCATCTAGACCATTAAATCGGTACCATTGGTGACCATTAGAACCACAAATTGTGTTGAAGTGGTGACATTTTTTCATCCTAAATATTTTGAGTCTCTGTGCTGAGTATTCATATTCCAGGAGAGGGTTCCATTCCAAAGGCAGGAAAAGGTAGTTTGGAGTACAGGATTTGGCAATAATTTCTCTACTGTACTCTTTGTCTTCCAAGAGAAAGTTCTTGAGATATCAACATTTATGAGAGCAAATGGTTTACATATGAATATTTCTTCATCTCTTTCCAGAGCCAGCCATCATTGTAGAGAAGGCAGAGCCAATGAAGGTCACAGTAGGAGAAACTTGTACACTAGAATGTAAAGTAGGAGGAACACCTGAGCTTTCAATAGGCTGGTTTAAGGATGGAAAAGAACTGACAAGCAGTGAAAAATACAAAATTACCTTCTACAACAATGTGTCTAGCCTTAAAATTCTTGACTCAGAAAGTGAAGACAGTGGCTTGTATACCTTTGAAGTGCAAAACAATGTGGGCAAAAGTGGCTGCACAGCTTCGGTTGAAGTTCTAGGTCAGTCCTGTTCTTTCTCCTCATAATTCTCTTCTCTTCAGCAACGGTTCTCCTCCATCATCTTCTTGGGGTCATAATCTTGCCTTCTTTACTTTCCCTGACACAGATCGGATTATTCCACCCTCTTTCACAAGGAAACTGAAAGAAACGCGTGGTGTCCTGCAGTCCTCCATGGTCCTTGAATGCAAAGTGTCTGGATCTGCCCCCATGACCGTCGCTTGGTTTCATAATGGCCATAAAATCACTAGTGGAGAAAAACATCAAATCACTTTTTCAGACAACATTTGCGGTTTACAAATCAATTCCCTGAGCTCATCAGATACAGGAACCTACACGTGCAAGGCTGCTAACGTAGCTGGGTCTGATGAGACAAAGGCTGTCTTGACTGTACAAGGTTGGTATTTCTTGACTGACTAATGTGTTGCAGAAATCATTCATACATTTATGTTAACTTTTATTTCTTTTGCAATTCTTTTGGCAATATAATGTGAAGAGTATGTTCACATTCATTTTGTAATTAATTATTCCCCCCCCCCATATCTGTTTTAATGCTCATTTAGAACCACCCTCTTTTGTGAAGGAACCTGAGCCTGTAGAGATTTTACCAGGCAGAAGTGTTACATTTTCAGCTGTTATTCGAGGAACATCACCATTAAAGGTGAAATGGTTCAAGGGGGTTAACGAACTTGTATCCGGTGATAAATGCAACATCTCTCTGAAAGATACAGTCACAAAGCTGGAGCTGTTTGATGTAGAGCCACTCCAGAGTGGAGAGTATAGCTGCGTTGTGACTAACGATGCCGGAAAAGTGTCTTGTACAACACATCTTTCTGTAAAAGGTTGGTACAGGTTGCAATTTCCTGTTCTGGAGTATGTGTATGTACGCAGAGCACTGATGCGCAATATCTGGCATCTTTCTACTGTACAGAACCGGCTATTTTTGTGAAGAAATTAAGCGACCATTGTGTGGAACCAGGCAAATCCATAATTCTAGAGAGCAGATACACTGGTAGCCTGCCAATTTCAGTGATATGGAAGAAGAATGGCGCCATTTTAAGCCAGTCTGAAAAGTGCAGCATCACCACAACAGAGAAGTCATGCATTCTGGAAATTCTTAATAGCACCAAGGATGACCAAGGAGAGTACACATGCATGGTGGAAAATGAAGCGGGAGGAGATGTTTGTGAAGCGCTCGTGACCACTTTAGGTCTGTCTTTTGTGCCACTTTAATTCGCTTTATTACTCACTTTCACAGTCCTCAGACTCAGGCGTGCTTCTTTTAAGGTTGACGCTGGCTCTTTATACTTGCAGAACCTCCTTCATTCATCACACACTTGGGACCTCTTGAGGTATCCGTTGGAGACTACACAACCTTGCAATGCCAAGTTTCTGGCACGCCAGAAATCACAATATCTTGGTACAAAGGAGACACCAAGTTAAGGTCTACTCCGGAGTATAAAATGTATTTCAAAGACAATATTGCTACGCTGATTTTCAACAAAGTGGATGTCAGTGACAGTGGCGAATATATTTGCAAAGCCGAAAACAGTGTTGGAACTGCCACTTCAAAGGCTGTTTTGTCAGTGCAAGGTGATTATTTTAAGCAGAGTGGGTCAAAAACTAATATTTTTCTTGTCTTTTCCTCTTTAAAATGTGTTTCCACCTGTCTCCACAAAACATATTTTTTCTGTGGCCTGGTTTCTTACAGAGAGGAAACGTCCACCTTCTTTTGCAAGGAAATTAAAGGACACCGAGCAAACGATTGGCTTCCCCGTCAAACTTGTTTGCCGCCTAAATGGGTCAGAACCGATCACTGTCACATGGTATAAGGATGGTGTGCCGTTGAGAGATGACTTCAATGTGCAGTCCTCTTACATTGATAATGTGGCAACTCTTCATTTGTTACAAACTGAGATGGGCCATACGGGGCAGTACTCTTGCACCGCTACCAATCCTGTTGGAACGGCTACTTCTAGTGCTAGGCTCACAGTCACAGGTTTGTATGTTTCTCTGGATATCGTTGCAGCTAACCTTCTTTCCTAAGCTCTAAATCAATGGTACAGTGTCTGACTACATGTGTACTTGAGAGAAGAGGAATAAATAGGCAGATCTCCTCTTCTTTTTTCAAACATCAGAACCCAAGCAAGCTCCCTTGTTTGATGTCACGCCTGAATCCAAGGATGTTCCAGTTGGAGAAAGTGTTGACTTGGAGTGTCATGTCACCGGAGCCCAGCCTATACATGTCACCTGGGCAAAAGATGGCCGAGAGATCCGTACAGGAGGAAACTATGCGATCACGTTTGCAGCCAATACTGCCCACTTGAGGATTCTGAGAGTGGGCAAAGGAGACTCTGGACAGTATACCTGCCAAGCTACCAATGACGTTGGGAAAGATTTTTGCTCTGCTCGGCTTAATGTGCAAGGTAATGGAATTTAAAGTACCGTAGATCTTATTGAACCCTCTTTGACTCTATTCAAATAGGGATGTCTTGGGGATGCTTCTTCTTTTTTTCAATCGGTGTCCTTTATTTTAATGAAGTTGAAGCTGAATCGCTCTCTTTCAAATGAAAAGAAAACTGAATAAAAGCAATATGGGTATTGAAGGTCTAAAATTGTATCTTCACTCTTGAGGAACAAAGAAAAAAGGACTTTGCCCACTGAGCCAACTTTCTGTCTAATTATACTTCTTGGTTGTTCTTCACGTAATTTTTCATTGTAAAAGTTAGACCTCTCGTTTGTTTATATTTAGAATATGTGTAATGCATATTCTGTAGTTGCTGTTAAATTGGCTGCATGGAAAAGGTATAGATATTCTGATTAGTTATAATTACAAACATAGGTTACAGGCGATACCTTCATAGGCCACTATTAAAAATAAAAAAGGAACATTGCAAGCTTTTGAGTGCAGTCAATCACCCTTCTTCAAAGCAGGTTCCAGAAGTTCAGACATGGTGAAAGATGTTCTTCACCAGGAGGTTACTTTTAAAGTCCTTAGTTAGATGGTGTTCTTAAAATCCATGGCTAGGTGATGTTATAGCCAGGACAGGAGTCTTGTTGGAGGCAAGAAGGGCAGTTGTAAAAGGCTGTTTCTTAAGTCAGACCCCTGTTCTTCAGACAAAGAAACATGGGTCATATGCCATGGCCTATGAAGGTATTGCCTGTAACCTATTTTTGTAATTGTGTTTTGTGACGGCCACCCAGCTCAACTCCTTTTTGCCTTAAGTAACATGTGCAGAGTTCTTCATACCTATTTGTCAGAAAATTAATGTTGGATAAGGCTGGAGAAAGACCA
Source organism: Phrynocephalus versicolor (assembly GCA_023846285.1). NCBI lineage: Eukaryota > Metazoa > Chordata > Lepidosauria > Squamata > Agamidae > Phrynocephalus > Phrynocephalus versicolor. The sequence goes on along the minus strand of JAHTLZ010003547.1, from coordinate 35,420,684 downwards.
GCTGGTCTCGGCAGTTAGCATTTTTTGTAAGGGTTGCAGTCTCACTGTTGTGATAGATTGAATCTGTGAGAGCATTTTCCATAACCATTAGTTGGGTCCTATTTCAAATGAATGTAATGATGAGGTCCAAGCAGCAGGGATAGTTGGAAACTGACAGGCTGTTCCATCCATCCATCCGTCCATCCGTCCGTCCGTCCGTCCATCCATCTGTCTGTCCATCCGTCTGTCTTGGGCTCAGCTAATAGAATCTTATCTCTGTTAGTGGCTTCTCTCTTAAGGAGTGATTCTCAAAGTACCGAGAAGATGGCAGCCAGATTGGGTGCAAGGAGGTGTCTGTTTCCCTCTCACCCCTGCTCACCCACCCCCCACCTTGACAGGGGCTAGGTGAAGCGCTCTGATCCCTTGCCCTGAGTGGTAACAAGCACTGAGCACAAGGAAAACTTTCTGGTATCCTTGGTTGTCTATCGGACAAAAGTTTGTAATACTGATTGGTATTGTCACCATCACGCAACTAGGTGATCCCTGTACATTTGGGGAGCTGCTGATGTACTATAGATTCTAGAAAAGATCAAGTACTGTAATAAGTATTAATAATACTGTCAAGCTATACATTATCCAATTGCATAATGAAAAACTATGTAGAAAACATAATGTAGAGAAATATAAAGTGCATGTAATAACACTTGTAGACACTATTTATCCTTCAGTTAGGCACAATAGGGGGCATCTCTTTGAACCCTCTGCCTTTGTGTGTCTCTCCCTGCAACATATTTCTCTTTGCAGCAATTGAATGTACTGCATGCCAACTTTTCCCCGTAAAATGCCTCCAGGGTTTTCCTTTGACCATGGTACTGAATGGCTCTTCCCTTCTGATTTCTCAGAACCCCCTAAATTTGTAAAGAAACTAGAAACAACAAAAATGGTGAAACAGAGTGACTCCTGTCAACTTGAATGTAAGATTAGTGGCTCCCCAGAAATCAAAATTGTGTGGTACAAGAATGAGCACGAAATCCATCCCAGTGACAAACACCACATGGCATTCAGTGACTCCACCGCGGTTCTTGTCATCACGGATGCCCACCCTGAGGACAGCGGAGACTACATTTGTGAAGCCACGAATTCAGCCGGCACAGCAAGCTGCAGTACAACTGTTATAGTCAAAGGTCAGAAGCCACTACCTTCCTCTTTTGGCACCCTTTCCTTGCCCCTGCCTTCTCCTCCTCTGCTCTTCAAAGGTTAGATAATTAAATTAGAACCCTGGAAATGATTCATCAAGATAATGGCGAATGACTGAAACTTCCATAATCAAAGGGGTTAATTTAAAAGAGTGGCAATGGGTGCGAACAAAAATGCACTGCAAACAAGATAGTAGAACAATCTTGAAAACATGAAGAGCAATGTGAAGCTTCTTTCCATAGTGATGTCTAGTTCTTCTTCTGTCAGTGACTAGTTTCAGAACTTGTAGGACTGTACAATCCATTTCCTGTAACTGAGTTACTGGCTAGCCTTTAAAGACACCCAACAGCGAAAACAGGAGCTTTTGTTTAGCCTATACCCAGGAAGCTGAACACAAGAAACAGCAGGTGGCTAAATCAAAGAAGTGGGCAATAATGCAAGATATGAAGTTTCAGGAGTAGGCGGACTAGCTTTGTGTTATTGACATTGGCTGCAAAACCTACTTGCTGCTTCTCTTGTTGCCTCCTGGCAACATTCTAAAGTTAGAGAAGGTGTTAGATGTGAGCAGGGATTATTTGGAAAAGCCAAGTCATAGCAGTGTTTTGTTTCGTTTTTTGTTTAAGGTTACAGCACTCAATAAGGAGAGGAAGGACATCTATGAGGATATACTCCTGCCATGGAAGTTGGGGCTAGGGCGTATCCGATCAAGACTAGAAGAGTGGCCTCTGGGTGTGGCAAAAGTCATGACACTTGTTAAAGGGCTATATGTAGGCACCCACCTGTCCTTATTAATTGAGTTTATTTGGAAAACCCAGTGCCACATGCCAAAAGAATTTGGGCAGTGGTGGATGACAGATTTTCCAAGCAAGGATTTATAGGTCTAGATATGGACATGACTTCCAAATGAACTTCTATAAACCCATCACTCTGGAAAACTAGACTATGCCTTGGGCACCTAAGTAGGGATTTACAAGCATACCTTATGTCTTCTGTTTCTGAACATCTTGCTCCTATTAGCAAGAAAGCTATGACATGGGTCTGGTTACATGTTCTCATATTCTTCTTCTTCTCCTCCTCTTAAATAGAGCCTCCCACTTTTAGCAAGACACCTTCCCCCGTAGATACCCTTAAGGGCTCTGATGTCATCCTTCAGTGTGAAATTGTAGGCACGCCACCATTTGAAGTCGCCTGGTTCAAAGACCGAAAGCAGGTCAGAAGCAGTAAGAAGTTCAAAGTTACCACTAAGAACTTCAGTGCCAGTGTTCACATTCTTAACTTGGAAGCTGCAGACACTGGGGAGTATCAGTGCAAAGTGTCCAATGAGGTGGGAAGTGACACTTGTTCCTGTGCTGTGAAATTCAAAGGTTAGTGTTTGGACAAACAGGCAGTCTTTTTTCTTACATTTCATTTCTATTGGTCTGCAGTTTTCCCTTCCTTCCTTCCTTCCTTCCTTCTAACCACAAGTACTTCTTTCCTCCACCAGAACCACCTCGGTTTGTTAAGAAGCTGAGTGACACTTCCACATACTCTGGAGAACCCACTGCTCTACGGGCTGTAGTGGAAGGCTCCCAGCCCATTTCTGTAGTATGGCTGAAGGACAAGGGTGAAATAATACGGGAGAGCGAAAATGTCCAGATTTCCTTTTCAGATAACATTGCCACTCTTCAGATCACAAGCGCTGAAGCCGCAAATGTTGGGAAATACATCTGCCAAATCAAAAACGATGCCGGAATGAGAGAATGTTCAGGATATTTGCATGTTCTAGGTTGGTATTGGCATCCATCCCCTTGTGAAAGATTCAAGGATTCACTGCCTTTGGCAGTGGCTGTGTGGCAGCCACCTTCTCCTTAGCCTTGGCTTTGCAACTCAACCTTCTGGATTCTTTCCCTCTTTCCAGAACCCGCTGTGATTTTGGAGAAGCCAGAGCCCATGACAGTTACTGCTGGCAATGCCTTTACCCTGGAATGCACTGTGGGTGGGACCCCGGAGCTCGTGGCCAAGTGGTTTAAGGATGGAAGAGAACTCACTAGCAGCCGCAAGCATCAGATCACCTTCTTCAACAAAGTAGCGACCCTGAGGGTGATGTCTGCTGACATGAATGACAGGGGGTTGTACTCTTTCGAAGTGCAAAACGAAGTGGGGAAAAGCAGCTGCACTTTGTCTGTCAACGTCTCAGGTTAGCTAGGGATCTTTTGCCTTAGTCACCCTTCTTTTCCCTTGGTACCTATCAGTGCTCTCATAAAACATGGCTATTTTGTTACCTTTTCTTACACAGACCAGGTAGTCCCTCCTTCTTTTGTAAGAAGGCTGAAAGAAACCTTTGGGGTGCTCGGCTCTTCTGTTGTTTTGGACTGCAAACTTGCTGGTTCGCCACCGATTTCAGTGACTTGGTTTTATGGAGGAAACGAGATTTACAGTGGGGATAAATACGAGACTTCTTTCTCGGATGAGGTCTGTGCTTTGAAAGTGAATGCTCTCGATTCATCTGATACGGGGCCCTACACCTGTGCAGCCACAAATGCAGCAGGCTCGGATGAATGCAGTGCCTTTTTGACAGTGCAAGGTCAGTAGAAGGTCACCCAAGCTGGCTTGGAAAAGTGTTCCTGATAGCTATCTCTCTTGTGATCTTGCCATTGTCTTTTGCACAAATTTCCTTTACCTAGGGCATCCGCTAACATTATCAACTTTTGTGTGTGTGTGTGTGTGCAAATCTAGAGCCTCCCTCTTTTGCAAAGACGCCTGACCCACTGGAGGTTTTACCTGGAATGAGTGTAACCTTCAGGAGCATTATAAGAGGCACTCCTCCCTTCAAAGTGAGCTGGTTTAAAGGAAGTCGTGAACTCATGCCGGGGAAAACCTGCAACATCACATTGGCAGATACAACGGCCGAGTTGGAATTGTTTGAAGTAGGACCCCTCCAGACTGGAGATTATACCTGCCTCGCTGCAAACAACGCTGGCAGTGCTTCTTGCACCACACATCTTTTTGTAAAAGGTTTGTCCAGATTTTACCCTGCCCAGTTATCATGGCATATTTGTATGTATGTTTGTGCATGCGTGTGTGTGTGTGCACATGCATGTCTGTACATACATGCGGTACCTTGACCCTTTCCTTCATATGGCTTTACCCTAGAACCAGCCGTGTTTGTGAAGAAACTTAGTGACTTCAGCGTTGAGCATGGCAAATCCATTATTCTAGAAAGTACATTCAGTGGAACCCCTCCGCTCGCAGTTACCTGGAAGAAAAATGGCAAAAGCCTTACACAGTCTCCAAAATGTAACATAACAACAACTGAAAAATCAGGCATCCTGGAAATTCTTAGTAGCGACAGAGAAGATGAAGGGGAATACACATGTCAAGTTGCAAACGATGCCGGGGAAGATGTGTGTCACGCTATGGTATCCATCTTAGGTTTGTCCCTCTCTTCTCTTGGTTCTCTCTCCTTGTTGAGTCAATGTATGATGGACAAATTGACTGGTTATGAAAACTAAGACATGGATTGTTTCTCCTCCAGAACCGCCATATTTTGTAAAGCACTTGGAGCGTGTGGAGGTGACAGTGGGAGAGCCTGCATCTTTCCACTGCCAGGTGGCTGGAACTCCAGAGATCAAAGTGTCATGGTACAAAGGAGACACCAAACTAAGGTCTACTCAGGCTTATAAGATGCACTTCAAGAACAATGTGGCTTCCCTGACTTTCAGCCAGGTGGACCAGGCTGACATCGGGGAATATGTCTGCAAAGCAGAAAACAGCGTTGGCTTTGCCACTTCCACAGCAGTGCTGGTGGCCAAAGGTGACGGTTCCCTTTTGCAATTTCTCTTAACCACTCTAGGCTTAGATCACGGGGTGGGCTATACCGAAAGCAAACCCAACGTTGCCCTGCAGGAACACCAAATGGGGTTGTGCTATGGCTTGGGCACACCCCTGTGGAACATGATCCGGTGGGAGGGAGGTCTGTGAGTCCCTCCCCATCCCAACAGAGCCTTTCAACTGATGCATGTTGCTCAGATTCTAAATATGAATCTCATGTACCGGTCAGAGAAGGAAGGTAGGATGGGGTTTTGGAAGGACGCACAGACCTGACTGTGTCTTATCCCTGGTCCCTATGCACTCACGTGTACATGCTGATGTGATGGGGGCAGGGAAATGGGGCCTCCCCCCCCACACACACCTTTTTGGCTTTGTGTATTGCTAGAGCACAAAAGCTCAAAATGTTCTTTCCAAGCGTGTAGGGCGCATGCTTATATGCTGCAATCTTTCCATCCTCAGAACATAAGCTTCCTCCTTCATTTACAAGAAAGCTGAAAGATGTCCAGGAGATTGTGGGCTCCCCAGTTGCTTTTGACTGCCGCATCGTCGGCTCCGAACCACTTCAGGTGTCTTGGTATAAAGACAAGGTGCTGTTGCGTGATGATGATAACCTCCAAACAGCCTTCTTAAACAACGTGGCAACTCTTCAGATCTTGCAGACGGACATGGCTCACAGTGGCCAGTACACCTGCTGTGCTCAAAACGCCCTTGGGACGGCTTCCTCCAGTGCTAAGCTCCACCTCACAGGTTTGTCGTCCCAATCTTTTAGATCTGTAAACTTAATCTGAAATGTACCCTTCTTAGATTCAGCTCTAAAGAAGTTGAAGGAATCACAGGGCTCTGAGAGCATGAGGACGAGTGCTGTTTTGAAGGCAACAGGTGTCACCTCGCTTTCTTGTTTCTTCTCCCTCTCCCCTTCCCCCACCCATGTCTGTAGAACATCTGAAGCCTCCGTTCTTTGATGTGAAACCTTCACCTCTTGATGTGGCGCTTGGCGAAAGTGCTTCTTTCAAGTGCCACGTCACGGGATCCATGCCGATGAAAATCACCTGGACCCAAGATAACAGAGAGATTCGACCAGGTGGAAATTACAAGATCACACTGGTTGAAAACACAGCCACGCTGACTTTCCTTAAAGTCGGCAAAGGGGACGCTGGACTTTATACTTGTTATGCGAGCAACAGTGCCGGGAAGGATTCTTGTGCCGCTCAACTGAGTTTCAAAGGTAATTTTCGGCAAATGGCTCCGTTATTTCTTTCTCCTTCCTCTGTTTGGCAAAAGAAGTGAAGTGAGAGCAGGCATAGGGGGAATGGCATCTCCGATGCAGTCTGGCAGCTGACAGGACTTTTCTTGAGCTTTTGACACTGAACTATTTTCGTAAGAAATGTAATACTTTGCTGGGTTTGATACTAACTGCTTGTAATAATCTCTAAAATTAGCAGTGTATATTAAATCACATACTTGCTTGGTATTTGATATGCGCTGCTCGAGGAGTACCCTATTTTTACTTGAAAACATTGGCGGTTAATTTTATTTTATTTTTTCACAGAAGGGTAATGGAACTGTAGAAATCTATGATCCAGAATAAAAATGAATTTGGTGTTTGCAGGCTCTCATAAAATAGACTCATAGCCACCATTATATTGGGCTTGGAATAATAAACTTCTATAACTTTCATACATGGTGCAGAGGCATCGGTGGAAAGCATATGTGATATGCTATTTCAGAGTTAAATCAACCTTTCAGTTAGACAGTATGCATCTAATCCCCTTTCTAAAGAGGTCAAAAAGAAGACATGTTCAGCTACTTCTGCTCCCTTCAGCCAGATTGTGTGTGTGGGGGGGGATATGAGCTATTTTATCTTTTTGTTCCTTATGGTGGATGACATTCTCTTTAATAAACTAAGCCCAGGATAGGGAAAGGAAAGTGGGTGCTGGTGGAGCCAGCAGGACAGCAGTTATGATGTCTACACTTCCAGGTGTTTTTATTAGAGATGGGCACGAATCAAAAAAATTGCGTTTCGTTTGTCATTTGTCGTTTAGGGGGTTCCGTTTTGGTTCGTTTCCATTTTTCGCGAATTTCTGCAAAAAAAATGTTTTCAGTTTTGTTTGTTTATTACCGTTTCGTTACGATATATTTCAATTTTTTGTGTTTTTTTTAGCTTTTAAAGCAGTTCATTGTATTGCCATAACGAAAACGAAACGGACGACAAAATTTCTGGTGTTTCTGTTTGTTTCGTTTCATTTTAGAGATAAAATTCGTTTGTCGTTTCGTTGCATAACGAAACAAAAAAAACGGAAACAGAAACGAAAAATTGTTCGTTTCGTGCCCATCTCTAGTTTTTATCCCAGAAGAAAGAATTGGGGATTAAAAAAACTGGTAGAATGATAAATGTTACTGGGATGGTGTGCAGAAACATCTACTTCCATTAATAGCTTCTGCTTCTTTTCCTGCAAGAGGGGTTCAAACTGTAGGGCACAAGAGGCTTGAGCAAATAGATCAGAGGAGATGGCATTTAATTTGCAAGGTTGCAATTATGTCTTAATATGGACAGTGGATCAAGCTCTTCATGTAAGGCTGTGTACAGCAATGACTAGCATAACAGCTCTCTGCTTTCCTGCATGCTTCGCTTTTCTCTTATATGGCTTTGAAATAGATTCTTCCAGTTGTACCACAGATGGCTGTGGAATATTATGCCCGCAGATTCTTGTCAAAGCATTGTTGTGGCAGACATGGTCTGATCTCTTATTGAGCGCTACGCAGCATGACTTGTGGGGGATCTGATGGTTTCTAAGACAGCAGTCATATCTTGTGACTATGTTCTGAAAGCTGATCCTGGTGATTCAAGATCCTGAGAATGTGGAAATCTAACACATGTAGATGTCATTATCTTATGAATACATAAGATATTGTCTTCTCTTTTTTCCCTCCCCAATAGAGCCACCAAGGTTTATTAAGAAGTTAGAACCCTCCAGAGTTGAGAAAGAACATGACTCAACAAGATATGAATGCAAGATAGGTGGCTCTCCAGAAATCAACATTGTGTGGTACAAGGGTGAAACTCAGATTCACCCCAGTAGCAAATACAGCATGTCGTTTGTGGATAATGTGGCAGTCATTGAAATGCACGACCTGAGTGTCGAAGACAGTGGCGACTACACTTGCGAAGCTCAGAATGCTGCCGGTAGTGCCAGCAGCAGCACGTCCTTGAAAGTGAAAGGTCAGCACCTGCTCTTTCCTTGTTCTTCTCCTGGTCTAGAAGGGTACTCGGGCCCTTTCTCTTTCATGACAGCAGGCTAATGCTGGTTTCAGTAGAAGGTTATTAGCAAACCATTTGGTTTTCCCCTGGTGAAATTCTACGACCTCCAGCCCCATTGCAGTTTATGAACGCAGGAACGTTCAACTGAATTGGACCAGCTGCTCTCCAATCTCTAAGGGACGATTCTTCTTAGAACTATCTAGAGATCCATTATATTACCTGGTCGTCATATGAGAACACAACAGGTCCAACTCTTCTTGATCTCTGAAAGACTGAATGTGTTCAGGGTCATGATGTTATTATAGTTACAGTGGTACCTTGACTTACGAATTTAATCCGTTCCGAAAGTATGCTCTTAAGTCAAACTATTCTTAAATCAGGGTACATATCTAGAAAATTGAAAAAATAAGTTTAAAAAATAAATAAAAAATGAAAAATTGTAAGTCGAGCAGACCATATCTAAAATTTGTAAGGTGGCAGTTAAAATGCCAAAAATTTTCCACTCTTAAGTCAAATTGCTCTTAAGTCGAGCTGCTCTTAAGTCGGGGTACCACTCTACTTTCTCTACAGCTCTCCTCCCCATGTTCCACCCACCTTTCTCAGGCTGATCCTTCCTATTTACCAGAAATTCAAACTTCTTCTTTTGTAGCTCCTCCAGTTTTCCACAAGAAACCCCGGCCCGTAGAGATTCTGAGAGGTTTTGACGTTCACTTAGAATGTGAAATCCGAGGCACGCCCCCCTTCCAAGTGTCCTGGTACAAGGACAAAAGAGAGATCAGAAGTAGCAAGAAGTACAAGATTCTGGCTGAAAACCACCTGGCTCGTCTTCACATACTCAATGTGGATGCTGCCGATATTGGCGAATATCACTGTAAAGCCATCAATGACGTGGGCAGTGACACTTGTGTTGGCTCTGTGACGCTGAAAGGTTTGTGAAAGATTCACTTGTCATCTACACACACACACTCACAGAGAAAGGGGATTGAGAGCGAGAGAGAGGGAGAGAGCAGTTCTTTATGGATATCTTTCCCCTCATATACTTCACTTATGCATTTTCATTCTTCCAAATCAGTACCACCCAAGTTTGTGAAGAAACTCCATGACGTCTCCGCTGTAGTGGGAGAGCCTGCTGAGCTACAAGCGACAGTAGAAGGCTCCGAGCCTATTTCTGTGCTGTGGCTGAAAGACAAAGGTGAAATCATCCGGGAAAGTGAAAACGTCTGGATGTCCTACTCAGATAAAGTGGCTGTCCTTCAGGTGGTCCATACAGAGCCAACCAACACTGGAAAATACACCTGCCAGATTAAAAATGATGCTGGAAGTCAGGAATGTTTTGCAACTTTGTCAGTTCTAGGTCGGTATAAGGGGGAAGAAAATGAAGCGTCATATCTTTTCATGCCTTGTGTGATGTTGTTTACGAATATGGTTTTGGTTTGCGTATCATTCCAGAGCCGGCAACTATTGTAGAGAAGCCAGGACCAATGACAGTTACAGCTGGAGACTCCTGCACCCTAGAATGTACTGTAGCTGGGACACCAGAGCTCTCTGCTCGGTGGTTCAAGGATGGACATGAGCTCTCCTCGGACCACAAATACAAAATCACCTTCTTCAACAAAGTAGCTGGACTTAAGATTCTGAATGCAGGAGTAGAGGACAGTGGAGAGTACACATTTGAAGTGAAAAACAATGTGGGCCAAAGCAGTTGTACAGCATCAGTGCATATATCAGGTTAGTTGGTGAAGATGGGGTTATAATAAATGCAATTTTGCCTTCCATTTCTTTCCTTCTGCAGAATGTTTGGAGTCATCTTGAATGGCTGTCCCATGGGAAAATCTTGCTTGGTGTGATATTATCTGCAGGGGGTTTAAGAAATGTCTTCATTGAAAGATATCTCATAGTGGATCAGTCTTACAGATAAATCTGTGGATGTGTGCTTTCCTGTGAGTTACACAGTAGTAGTCCTCTACAACACAGAGTATGATTGGGAGTAACACTCCAAGACCCATCACAAAGAAAGAAAGAAAGAAAGAAAGAAAGAAAGAAAGAAAGGCGCAGCAGAATATTGAACATTAAAAAGATGATACAAAATCATTCAACATTGGATTTAATCTGTAAATTTAATGCCATTTTAATCTTTACTTTGCTCTTGACAGACCGCATTATACCACCTTCATTCACGAAAAAGCTGAAAGAAACACATGGCCTTTTGGGTTCCTCTGCCGTTCTGGAGTGCAAGGTCATTGGCTCACCACCTATCTCTGTTTCTTGGTTCCGCGATGGTCATGAGATCACTAGTGGAGACAAATACCAGGCAACCCTTACAGGAAACACTTGTTCTTTAACCGTGAATGCTCTTGAGGAGTCAGATATTGGAAACTATACTTGCATAGCAACTAATGTAGCTGGATCTGATGAATGTGATGCATATTTCACAGTAAGAGGTAAATATTAAAACTTCACATAAAATATACAAGCATAAAATAAACCAAAGTTCTTCTTATTCTCTTATTTTGCAAGTCATTTTTTTTTTCATTTTGGGCATAGCACTTTTTAAAAAATAAATGTCTTTTTATGTACATCTAGAACCCCCCTCTTTCGTGAAGAAGCCAGAATCTTTGCAAGTTTTATCTGGGACAAATATAACATTCACCAGTCTCCTTAAAGGAACCCCCCCTCTTGAAGTGAAATGGTTTAGGGGTAGTGAAGAACTAGTCCCAGGACACAGATGTAACATCTCTCTCGAAGGCTCCGTTGCTGAACTGGAGTTGTTTGATGTTCATCCAGTCCAAAGTGGAGACTACACCTGCATTGTTACTAACGAAGCTGGCAAAATCTCTTGCACAACTCACCTCTTTGTCAAAGGTTCGTTATGACATGGTGCTTGGGTTTTCTACACTTCAAACTGAAGTGTCGCTCCACATCTAAAACGATTTATCTTAAATTTATTTCTGCTGCTGTTCCTTCTGATAGAGCCAGCCAAATTTGTGAAGAAACTGAATGACCTCAACATTGACAAAGGAAAGCAAATCATCCTAGAATGCACATATACTGGTACTCCTCCGATTGCTGTCTCCTGGAAGAAAAATGGTGTAAAGATAGCTCAGTCAGAGAAATTCCATATTACCACAACAGAAACATCTGCCATTCTGGAAATTTCTAGTAGCAAAATGGATGATGGTGGGCTCTATTCTTGTCATATAGAAAATGATTCAGGACAAGATAATTCTCAGGCTACAATTTCAATATCAGGTTTGTAGTTTATTGAAGGTTTAAAACAACAACAACACGTGACTTCTGATTTATGTGAAGCTTCCGTGGAGAGCATATTCTTTTTCTAACCCATTATATGCATTCATTCCAGAACCACCTTACTTTGTCAAAGATTTGGAACCTGTTCAGGTGACCGTTGGAGATTCTGCATCACTGCAATGCCAGATTGCTGGAACTCAAGAAATCATTGTGTCATGGTACAAAGGAGACACCAAACTGAGAGCAAGCGATACCACTAAAATGCATTTTAAAAACCAAGTGGCCACACTAGTATTCACACAAGTGGACAGCCAAGATAGTGGGGAGTATATCTGCAAAGCTGAAAATAGGGTTGGGGAAGCCGTTTCTTCAGCTCTGCTCTCTGTTCAAGGTGAATGCTGGAAAAGATTGTTATTATTTTGTCTTTGGAAGGGTGTTATGCAGCAGGAAAAAGAAAGCCATTTCTGTCTGAGAAGCACCCATAGTCTTTAATTGCCCCTTAAAATTCTAAAAAGAACATTCATTGCCAGAATCTATTGATGTTGTGATCCTTCACTGTAGCCTGCATGTGAATGAGTACAGCTCCTCAGGAGAGTTACCGCTTTCTCACTGTTTCTACGGTTGCAAATAATGAATGATAAAATATCACCGTAATTAAACGTTAGACTCCATCTACTATATTACTCAGAGCTGCCTATATGCCCTAAGCACATCCGATCTCGCCTGGTTTCGGAAGCTAAGCAGGGTCAGCCCTGGTTAGTACTTGGATGGGCGACCACCAGGGAATACCAGGTGCTGTAGGCGCCTGGAGTAGGAACTGGCAAACCACTCCAGTATTCCTGCCAAGAAAACTCCATGGACATGGGGTCACGAAGAGTCGGTCACGACTATAATGACGCAACACACACACACACACACACACTATTACTCACTATTTATTTGACGGAATGTTGCAGAAGACAATGGCTCCACTTTAGCTAAAAGTGAAACGAGACCGTGGAATCTATCTTAATTTTAAAACAATTGTATATGTAGTCAGCTGGGTTGGTGACATTCAGTGTGACAAACCTGCACACTTCAGTTTTGAATCTTGTTTAATTGAGACTTTTGTGACGGACATAGTATATGACAACACCTGAATCATCCTATCAGTAACTCTTCAATGCATAATATCTGTTTCTTTGCAGAACGTAGACTTCCTCCTTCCTTTTCACGGCAATTGAGAGATGTTCATGAAACGGTTGGCTTACCAATCACATTTGATTGTGGTATTACTGGCTCTGAACCCATTGAAGTAACATGGTTTAAAGATGGTGCACAAATAAGAGATGGCTATAACGTGCAAACATCATTTTTAAATAATGTAGCAACCCTACAGATTTCTCAGACTGACATGAGTCTTGCTGGTCAATACACTTGCACAGCTTCCAATGCTATTGGAACAGCTTCCTCTAGGGCCAAACTTATTCTTACAGGTTTGTCAAGTACTCAGTCTATTTCTTCTTCTGTCTTATTGGCTAATGTTTTTCTGACGTGTCTCCAGAGACGACCATTTCCTAAAACCGGTTGATGAATGCTTGTAGACTTAAGCCTCAGCCTGCGTGTTTGATGTGTTGCTTCTTGAACAAGATAGCTCTCTATGCAGTAGAACATCGAAAAGTGATACATTATTTCTGCTTCTTCCAAACTTTAGAAGGGAAGACTCCTCCATTCTTTGATATCCCAATTGCCTCTGTCGATGCTGTGGCTGGTGACAGTGCTGATTTTGAATGCCACATTTCCGGAACACGGCCTATTAAGGTTACATGGTCAAAAGACAACCGAGAATTACGAACCGGAGGGAACTACCAGATCAGTTACGTGGAAAACATTGCTCACTTAACAATCCTGAAAGTTGAAAAAGGAGACTCTGGAAAATATTCATGTCATGCTAGCAATGAAGTTGGGAAGGAATCTTGCACAGCTCAACTAAACATTAAAGGTACTTGGGGTTTTTTTAATACAGACAAGAATGGTTGGATTCCATGGTGGCAGAGGAACCGTATTTTGGCTTCCATATGAAGAAAGGCAGGATTTTCCCATCCACTCCTCTTGATCCAAGAAGTCAGGCACTAATGAGGGCCGGGCTTCTTCTAAAATCATATGCAGGGCAGGGCAGAAGGGGAGACCACTGTGCTGGGAGTGGCAGAAATCAGAGATCCACGTTAAGTGTGTCCCTTCCACTATTCCTGGAAGCAGTGTGGAAGGAAGTGATCATTCATATGATCCCTTATCCTTTACACAAGTGCTTTTTGGGTCGGATAGAATAGAAACGTTGGCACATGTATTTCTTCATTGCCCCCTTATATCACAAAATTAGGGGGGGGGCTTATTGCTCTGTACATAAAACAATTCCCTGGATGTCCTGAGGCATTTTACACCCACCTTTGACTATCAGGGCAAGATATATACATCCCTGAACATCTTATTTTAAATATGTTGTCCAATGTACCTAAATTCTGTGCAGTGACAATCATAATTCGTGCACAAAGCATTTCAACAAATGTTCAAGCAGCTACAATTTAGTATGTCTCAGTTTTTACAGTATCCCCCCTCCCCTGTTTCTCCTTGCCTTCTTTGAATCAGTATTATTTGTGTACAACATGCATTGTGGATACTGGTCATTGACCATAATAAAGCTTTCATTCATTCATTCATTCATATCTGTTGCATTAGAAAAAGGGGTGTATCCATTTTGGAAAAACACTCCTGCAGGGATCTAAGAATCTCTGAGAACATAGGAAAAGAGAAGAAAATGATTCTGAGAGTGACAAAAACATATTCCTAAATCCATCTTACTGTGAAATTTTGCTGCGATTGTAACGTCTCATTTTTAAATAAAAGTCTTGAATGGTTTGTTTCAAATTATAACAATCAGTGTTTAAAATAGGCATTATAAAAGAGAATGGCACACATTCAAAGCATAGAATAAGGTGCCCTGACATTTTTTCCTATAGTACAGTACTTAAACTGACAAGCAATGTGTTTTGTTTGAGGAAACCAACAGTTAAAGAGAGATTTGAAGGGTTTTTTTTTTTAAGGGGGGGAACACAAACCCTTGGCATGCCCATCTGAAGGGTTTTCCCCCCAACCTTGAGATTTTTATCTTCTGTCCTGACAGAACGACAGACTCCACCCATGTTTACTAAGAAGCTGTCTGAAGCTGTAGAAGAAACAGAGGGAAACACATTTAAACTCGAAGGCCGTGTTTCCGGTTCTCAGCCTATGACTGTATCCTGGTACAAGAACAACCAAGAAATTTATGCAAACCAAAACTGTGAAATATCATTCCAAAACAATGTCATTTTTCTACACATTAAGCATGCAGGGAAAACTGATGCAGGTTTATATACTTGCAAAGTGTCCAATGATGCTGGGAGTGTACTATGTACTTCATCTGTTGTTATTAAAGGTTAGTTCATTTCATAGTTCCTTCCTAATAACTTTTCTTCATCATTTCATAAACTGTCATCATTTTTCAGTATAGCTAGTTCAGTTGAAATTCTTACTAATTTCAATGATTGCTCTGTCCCCAATGTTGAAAAATTCCATCCACTGCTTTAAAGCCATTGAACAGGTGGAAGTCAGATGATAGTACTCATAGGATAATAGATTTGATATAAGCAATGCATGATTTGAGAATTATTTTTACTGAATTAGGCCATCATCTGACATCTTTCATAGCATAATTCAACACATGTTTGAAGAATCATAACCTCCAAAAATGCTTTCCAGGTGGAAAAAGCTTGTAGTTGTAAGCTTCTGGGGAGGGAACAGTATACAGTATTCTTCATTCATTACTAAATACCCTTTATTGTTCTTGTGTCCTGCTTATTCTTTGCTGGAAAACTTTCTCTTAACTCTTCTTAGCCTACCACATAATAATGTCAGCGATGAACCGAAAATATTTGAATAAGTTACAATCAAATCCACCTAGTACTATTTCAAGTGTTAGAAAGTGTTTTGCATTTCCCAATATTTGCTTATGAAGGTTGGTGCATGGTTGTCAGCTACTATGGTATAGGCTGCATGGTTTTTCTTAACGTGAAATTGCCATCTGTGTAGGGTCTTTTAAAAATATCTTTGAAATGACCCACATCTTAATGCCACGTTTACCTTTGTCTGGGCATAAGATGTTACAAAACAGTCCCGAATTTTTTCAGAGCTCTTCCTTTCTCTCTCCTTTCCTTTGCACTAAAAATAATAGCTTAATGCCTTGCTTTAAAAGTGTGTACATTTTTTATCTTGATTCTAGTAAAGTGGACTACAGGTGTCTATTTTTTGTACAAAGTTCTACTTTTTCCATATAAACGATGCACTGGTGGACTTGGAATGCAGGCGTCAAACATACCTTTGCAGAACTTATCTTTGCTTCATTTGTATCTTCGACTGAAGATCAGCAGTTGCCTAACTTCTTTACTTTTCTTGTTTTCTTACTTTAATTTTTTTTTGGGGGGGAATGATATATTTAGAACCCAAAAAGCCACCCGTCTTTGATCAACCTCTCAAACCCGTGACGATAGAAGAAGGCAAGATCTTACAGCTCAGTTGCCATGTTCAGGGATCTCAGCCAATTAGGATCCAGTGGCTAAAAGCTGGGAGAGAAGTGAGGTCATCTGATAAATGCAGCTTGAGCTTTGCTAACGGAACGGCTCTTTTAGAAGTCCAGGCAGTTACAAAAATGGATTCTGGAGAATATGTGTGCAAAGCTTCCAATATAGCTGGAGCAGACTCTTGCAAATCCAAAGTGACAATCAAAGGTACGGTGAAACTAAATTTGTAATGGCCGTTGGAAACAGAGGTCCATTTAGCATGTCCCTATTAAGATGACTTGTAGACTTCATACATACTGTACATTAATAGCAGTTAAGGCTATTTTTGCTGGGCAGAGTGCTTCCTAGAGAGCTACAATTTATGTATGTATATGTTCCATGGCAATATGTTGTTGTAAGCCATACAAGCAAGTAAGATTTACTTCACTGCCTTAAAGTGTACCTTGAATCAGAGCTAGTTCTGCACATTACCTAATATGAACAGCAATGCATTGCTTATTTTGGTATATCAAATGCATCCGGCCTTAAAACTGGATAATATATACTGTACTGCGGTTTGGATCAATAATGTTTTATTTATTCATATATTTATTGTGAATTTAAGTTACACACTAGAGATGGGCACGAATAAAAAAAATGGTGTTTCGTTTGTCTTTTGTCGTTTAGGGGGGCCCATTTCGGTTCGTTTCCTTTTTTGCGAATTTTTGCAAAAATTCGTTTTTGTTTTCATTCATTTCGTTACCGTTTCATTACCATTTATTTCAATTTTTTTGTGATTTTTGTGATTTTTTAAAGCAATTCAACTGTATTGCCATAACGAAAATGAAACGCACAACAAAATTTCCGGTGTTTCTGTTTGTTTCGTTTCATTTTGGAGACAAAATTCATTTGTCGTTTTGCTGTGTAACAAAACAAAAAAACAAAAACAAAAACAAAAAATTGTTCGTTTCGTGCCCATCTCTATTACACACCTATAAATGGATTCTTTAAGCGCTCTGGAATTAAAATGCAAAACATAATGTTCACTGTAGGGCTACCGGTTATTTAATTAAACTGCCCCACCATTTCATTTCTTTGATTTGATTTTCAGAAAAACCAGCGGCTGCCCCAGCAGCCAAGAAAGCACCAACCGATGGAAAGCTTTATTTCGTCTCTGAACCTCAAAGTATCACGGTCATTGAAAGTAAGTCCAGCTTCAAGAACCAACACAAACAATCAAAACTTGGATGTCCTATCTATTGCCTTTGACTATGTAAAGCACTGACTAATGCCTTCGGCTGATGTATTTTCTTTACTATTTTTATTTTCCACCACCAGAGAGTGTAGCAACATTTATTGCCAAAGTGGGCGGTGATCCCATTCCAAATGTGAAGTGGATGAAAGGAAAATGGAGGCAACTGAACCAAGGCGGACGCCTCATCATTCAGCAAAAAGGAGACGAAGCCAAGCTGGAAATCAAGGACGCAACGAAAACTGATTCTGGGCAGTACAGATGCGTGGCTTTCAACAAACATGGGGAAATTGAAAGCAGTGCCAACCTACAGGTTGAGGAAAGGAAGCAAGAAGTAGTTGAAGGAGATCTCAGAGCAAAACTAAAGAAGTAAGTGTTTGGAATCTGGCTAGGAGTGCAGTTTAATCCATAGGTGTGTGTGTGTGTGTGTGTGTGTGTGTGTG
>JAHTLZ010003547.1:35332693-35394416 GCA_023846285.1 Phrynocephalus versicolor | reverse complement strand
TTTTTTTTTTACAGTGGTCAAAAAGACAGTCGTAAAGAAAGTCACAAAAAAGGAGGTCCCCAAACCTCCGGAGGAGGTAGCACCTCCTAAAGGTACCATCAGAAGATTTATTCTCTGAATTCATTCTCTACTGCAGACATTTGCAACCTTATTTTCTTTTGCAGCCATGTTCATAAACACAAAGTGAAAGAACTACAGGCCCAATCAGGATTCTCTAAGTCTCATAACAAACCTTATAAGGTGGTATGAGAAGAATTGTTTTCAATCTGTTCCCCCCCTTCATATGTGTCAGGGGCCCCCAAGGGCCGTATAACCCACATAACACGCTGATCTACAAAGAGCGGACAATATTCTAATATAGTGCCTTGCAAAACGGTAATATGTCTTGTACACATCAAACATTATTTGGACTCTTTATAAACTTTCACTTTTTACGGAGTGTGCACAAAGCAAAGGCGGGCGTACCCTGGGAGACATTCCTGTCACCAGGTCATGCCACAGAGCTACTGCCATTGTCCATTTTGTAAGGAAAAAGGCCCCACTTTCCCATGAAAAACACTGCTTTGCTTTTTAGCAAGATTTAGTCTTCTTGTGCCCCTTATGTGACAAGTACTTGGTGGCTTATGTGAGACTTTTTGGTTTGTGGATTTAGCTACAAGCAAGGCAGATGGGGCCTGCATGCCCTGTTTAGAGGCAAAACAGCAGTTTTTGAGGAAAGTCACATTTCCAGACCATTAAAATCTGGCAGCAGTATCACTATCGACCAATATGGAGGCCATGGGAGGGTCATAGAAAATGGGAGGGGGTGCCTAACCACATTATGCTTACCTCTGGTAAAGTATCACTTGAGAAAGGGATTAAATGTGTATAATAAAGTGTACTTGGGAGACTGTATTCAAATGTTAATGTTATCTTCTTTTTTAAAGTTCCTGTCAAGAAACCTCAAGAGGTCAAAGTAGTTGCTGTGGCTAAAAAGAAAGAAGAAGCTTATGAGAAAAAGGAGGAAATTTATGAAGTTCACAGAGAAGCATATGAAGAATGGGAAGAAGATTATGGAGAGAAACATGAATATTATGAAAGAGAAGAAGGTTATGATGAAGGGGAAGAAGAATGGCAATATGGAGAAAGAGAAATAACTTATGAGACAAAAGAATATCATGAAGAAGGTATATTTCCTTCTAAAAACCAACAAGATGAGAAAGTTTCTTTGTCTTCTATTCAAACTTTTCAGGTTTTTTTTGCAGCCACCAGCTGGCTGAAAATATTTTGTTTTGGATAGTCAGCTAGCAGTGTGCACATTCTGCTTAGGGAGATAATAGATTTCCATATAATGGAGCCACAGCATTTAAGCAAATGATGGTCTATATTGAATCCAATGTCAACTGATTATACACTGATGAGAATGTTCCACAATATAGAAATGTTTCTTATTTGTGGACAGCAATTTCTAGAACTCTCCAGGCAATGTGGCAAGTGGCATAAGAAGTCCAGAAAGTAACATCTGTGGACTCTGAATGTTTGTTGCATTCATTATTCTCCTTGCTACAGCTCTGCTGTCCTTTATATTAAATGCCCGAATCAAACCTAAAGTGGTTTCATATATGATAAGTCTTCATGACTGTTTTTTTATCCTCCAAAATTTATTTATTCATTATTTATTTTATTTACTGAGCTTTTAGACTGCTCAACCTAGTGAAATACTACTCCAGATAGTTTACATACTGAACCTAGTGAAATACTACTCCAGATAGTTTACATAACTTACATATGTATGAATACATAATACCACAAACTAAAAAAAGCAGAAACAGAAAAGGTGGCTGAGGGTTCCTTCCAGGCTGCTTAAGCAAATTGTATAAACCATAACAAAATAAACAAAATGTATTAGTATCATAAAAAGAATCCATAACTTCAACACCATACAGCAAAATACTAGCAGTAACTCATGGTTATTAGATCAAGTGCCTGAATAAATGTAGTGACTATGTGGAGAAGGCGCTTGGAAATATGTACAGTGGTACCTTGTATAAAGGAATTAATTCGTTCCAAATGAAATTATGTTAAGCAAATTTTCCTTTATACAAATCCCCATAGGAATGCATTGAAAATAGGGTAATCCCATTTTATGTTGTACGGATTCTCCCCATAGGCAATTATGTTAAGCAAATTTCCACTATCTCCGGAATTTTTTATGTTGTACAAATTTTATGTTATACAAGCTGTTTGTTATACAAGGGTCCACTGTATTTTGGTATTGAAATTAAAAATAAAATAGAAAATATGTGCTTATTCCCCTTGTAGATATTTAATTGGGACTGCTGTTTTCAATCAAATGTATTCAATTAAATCAAATTTCCCTTCAAATTTGGCAAATATTTTTCACAGGAGCAGCAGGAGGAAAAGGATGTTAAAAAGAGAGAAAAGGGCACACTAATTAAACTAATATTAAAAGGTGTGTGCTCTACGAATGTGAACCCATCATTGTCTTTTTTTTTTTTTTACAGTAGTTCAGGTTCCGAGAAAGCCAGAGGCTGTTCCCAAACCACCAGAAATTGCAACCAAGAAAGAAGAAAAGAAAAAAGTAGTTGTACAAAAAGGTACAGAACTGAGAATTTGAGCATCAAAATGTTTGTCATTATGTCATGTCTTATGTCAAACCTTCACATTTTATTTTAACGGTACGTGTTTACTATTCACATTACTGTTGCAATCAACCAACCAACCAACCAGCCAATCAACAAACTAAATAGTTATCAATCAATCAATCAATCAATCAATCAATCAATCAATCAATCAATCAATCAATCAATCAATCAATCAATCAATCAATCAAAACCTTTATTGGTATTAAATGTAACATATACATTCCTGATAATATAGCATAAGCACAACCAAATTACCCTCTCCTTCTGTATCTGGCACCAACTATTTTTCCAACTTTACCAGCCCATTATGGCGCAGAGCATTCATGTAAGCCAGATTCAACATCTTTCCCTCTGCAGTTCTATCTGGCAGGTTCACAGTACAGTAGGGCCGCTGTATCTGTGGGGGATCAGTTCCGGGATCCCCTGTGGCTAGTGAAATCTGCAGATAAGAGCAAAAGCTCTTATCTGAGGATAATGGTGATGAAAGGGGTAGGGTTGGGGGCTGCGGGGTGCAAGCTTTCACCTCCGACAACCCTCCAAATGGCAAGGAGGAAAGAAAGTTTTTTTCCCCTTTCTCTTTGCTGCTCAGCTGCGACAAGAAGAAAAGTGGGGGAACTTTCTTCCCTCCTCGCCGCTGCCACTGCAGGACACCCTGGGTACCCACTGGAGGGGTGGAGGTCCTCCAGCCCTCCAGTGGATGCCCAGCTAGCTGGCTGCCCAGCTGACTGACGGCGGTGGCGGCAGCGAGGAGGGAAGAAAATGTTTTCCCCTTTCTCTTTCTGCTCAGCTGCAGCAAGAAAGGAAAACAACTTTTTCCCCTCCTCGCCACCACTGCCACCGGGCACATGGGCACCCACCGGAGGGGTGGAGGTGGGTGCCTGGCTGCCCGCGGTGCTGGAAGCAGCGGCAAGGAGGGGGGAAATAAACAAATAACAGTTACTGCCCCAGCGCCCGCCACCCTCCTCCTCGCCGCCACAACTTTGAACTTCCAGGTTGGGTCCTAGGTGGTGGTGGCGGCAGCGGCAGCGGCAAGGAGGAGGTTGGTGGGCATTGGTGGGGGTAACCCAACAAAACAGTTATATATCTATTAGTAATCTGTCATAGCACTGTGTTGCTGTTCAAATAGTTTGATCTTTGTATTGCAACTGCTGGTCATTACTCTCTACCATCACCACCCAGCCTTGATTGACAGGTGAGTGGGGGGGGCATTCCACAAAAGCACAACTCCATCAACCTTAATGCCCTTCTTTTCCTGACCTGCTCCCATAAAGGATGAAGAGAAGCCAATGAAAGGATAAATATTGTCTATCTCAGAAATTCAACAGGCAGAATATAAAAATCTTGATACTAAGATATAACATTATGCTAAAAGAAACAGCTGCTAGCTTCTGTATCAAAATCCATCACAAGCTAATGTGTCATGTTTTAAATCTCTACCTAGTTACACGAAAACCTGTAACTGAAGAGGTTGAAAGAGCTGCTCATAGAATGGAAGAGGAGCAAATTAAACGGATCAGAGGTATTACTAAACAAACTGGTTATGCATTTAACAGATTAAAATTCTTCTTAATGTGTTTGCTTCAATATAATTGCAGCAAAATGTAGGAAGCTACCTACATCACCTCAAACTCTTTGACCATGTAGTCAGATACTGTTGACTATAATGGACAAAAAACCTCCTTGAAAACAATACTAAAATATTATCCCTGTAAGCTACAACATTTCACAAATACAATAATTCATTAGTACACATGATAGTGATGTGGGAATGACAATATTGTTCAACACAATAAGTTCAGTTTGTAACATACTTATTCATAACATATATTGGCTTCTTCTAACCTAAAAAGTATGTTTTAACATGTTATTGGAACCTATCTCCTGTAGGTAACAGCAGTCTGTAATGGGTTTCAGGCTGCTTCTGGTCTCACATTGACTCTGCCCGTTTCATAGTCTTTTTCCAAACAGATTTTGGCACTTATCTTTTCTTCTGGAACCTGTATTTTTAAGTCCTCCCACTGTGGCCTTTTTCTCTCTTGTTCACTCAGTTTCTGAAAGGATTCTCTCTCTCTCTCTCTCTCTCTCCCTCTCCCCTTCCCCCCCCCAGACAAATTGCCCCAAGCTGAGAAATTACTACAGATCTTACTAGTTCCATACTGATTTGTATGACTCAGTATGCAACTGAATATCTGTGGTGTTTTCTTTTCTTTTTTAATTTGGAGCAATTTGACTGCAGAAGTTATGCCATTCATCTAGCAACACACAATGATTCTGGTTGTTAATTTATAATGTTGTCGTAAACCAGAAGTAACCTTGTAGCATACATGAACAGCACAAACAAACTTTTTTTTAAAAAATGCAAAATAGTGGGAAAAACTACAGGAAAAATGCATGCACAATTTTTGTAAGTCAAATAATAAATAAATAAATAAATAAATAAATAAATAAATAAATAAATAAATAAATAAATAAAAAGAGTGAATGTGTTGCAAAATGCACCCAGACATGTACAAATGTTTTCATGCAGGAAGAACAACAACCTGATAGAGAACTTGGACAGAAGAACAATGTAGCTAACAGATTTTCGCAGCCATGCTTTTGAATCTTTTTTGGACATATGTCAATTTGATTTGCTCTATTTAGTAATGTCTTTAAGATTTCATTTATAAAATATATGTCATATTTATCTATTATTTGGAAGCTGCAATTTCTTAACTTTAGTTCTGTATGAATACAGTAGATGAGGCCAAAATGCAAACCATTATAAACCATGACAAGTTACTATTCCACATGTTATTTTAACATTGAAAATGTTATTTCAAAGCTTTGGCATTTTTGGTAGGCTTATGACTAATTATTTGTGTCCTTAAAGCTCCCGAAGTTCCACCAGAAAAACCTGCACGGAAGATAGTCCACGAGGAAGTTATACACAGAAAAGGTACAAAACAAAATGTTTTCCTGTTTTTCCACATTCAGAGTTGTATAAGACATGAACACATACATATCTGTGTACATGTCTGCTCCTGTTGATTTTATTTTTGTCATTCTGTAGTAACCATTTCCAACCAGCACGTTTATTTGTAAAGATTAACATAGGGCATGATCCTTTTCCTCACAGGATCAATAGCAGTGCAATGAGTGATCTCCAGACCCCCACGGGCATATCTTCATGCCCACGCTGCATACATGCAGAGTCATTAGCTACAAGATGCGCATGAAGATGGAGCAATAGAAACTTAGAGGGAACACAAGGATTTATTAATCAGTTATTACTGCATGGCTAATGGCGACATGGAAGCCTCGCTGAGCTGTTGTGAGGGAGCATCCCAGGAGAAGCTTCTTGACATTTTAGAAACACTAACGTTCCCTCAGGGATACTCCATCTATTCATGCCTCTGTGCCATTTTGACATTATTTTGGTCAACACTCATGAACCCAGTTCAATACTTTTGTTGGAAGTCCATGTTTGCTGTAGCATGCCTGTTCCCCTAACAGTATAGAGAGGAGAAAGGAAGATTTTAAGGGTATAATGACTCAGCAGGCTAGAACACTGAAAACTGTTGGCTACAAAGTCGGCAGCTCAGCGGTTTGAATCCCGGGTGTGCCATGCAGTGGAGTGAGCTCCCACTGCTAACCCCAGCTAGCCATAAAGCAAGCTACTGTCTCAAAACAGCAGTCATAAAGCAAGCTACTGTCAGGAAACTGCAGTTTGGAGGTGGGTGGGCAGGCGTTCTCTCTTATCCACGGTTTTCATTATCAACGGAAAGGCCTGGAACCAATCCCCAGTGGATACCGGGGTCCTACTGTGCCGCCGTAAAAAGTCATATAGGGTTCCTTTAATATGTGGACACTGAGCCCACATGGGCAAGAATTGTCACCTTAGACTACTTTCTCTTTTACCTTGTAAATATTTTCTTTATGGGTCTAACCATGATAAATTGAAATTTAGTGTAACTTCTTCTGCATATTAACAACTGTCTATGTGTTATCCAGCAATCCTATTAGCTGTTCAGTTCTTGGATAATCGTGTGTGTGTGTGTGTGTGTGTGTGAATTTTTGTAGGGTTTGCACAGAAAAATGTATTTGTCCAGATGTTTCAAAGCACGGCCCTGCCCTTTCTGATTTCAAATAATTATTATCTGTAAAGATTGTTACTTTGTGTTCTGCTGCTGTGTACCAATACACAGTAAACCAATTTCACAATTTCAATATTTTAAAAACACAAAAATGAAGTATCGGTAACACTAAATATTTAAAGTAATTTTTTGTGCCCTTTCTTATATTTTAGTACATTTAATATATCTAATATATTTTCCATATATAAATCATTCATATCCTTTCTCATTTTATATCATATTATTCATATTAATAATGAATTTTCATTATGAAATATTAGTGCTTACTGTATCAATTTCATAATTTCATTAATTTAAAAATACTAATATGAGCTATTTCCTTTTAAGTACCAGCAGAACAAAAATGGACAATTTCAGAAGAAAAAGTCTCTGTTTCATATCACCGGGAAGAAGAATACACATACTCAGGTAACATATTTCATTAGTTTACCCTCCATGCTATTTTGTATTGTGTAAAAATTGCTCAATTTCTCGACAGTATCTTGTGGATACAGCAACATTTTGCATACATTGAACTCTCCTATGCAGAGTAACTACGTCATGGGGGGGGGTTACTGATAATGTTCTAACTGCAAAAATGTATTCTCTATACTGTACAAGGAAGTCTCTGCACTGAGATAACATCATTAGTCTACTTTTCTTTGTTTTTATGTCCTGCATCATAATTACCTAAAACAGAATGTAAAAATTACATTTAATTATTGCCTTTCTCTTTAAAGAACCAGAAGAATATGAAGAGGAAAGCTATTATGTAGAATATCCAACTGAAGGTAGATTCAAATCTGCTTGAATTTGCTTTGTAATATATTTTTGAACCTAAAGTCTTAAGTGTGGAGAGTGTGCTTTGTGTAGTTATTGTGCACCCTTGTCAGCTTTTTCTTGCAGTCACACAAAGTGGGGTTTATGATTAATGTCTTGCACCCTTTAGATGACAGACAAACATATAGAATGATGATGGTTAGAACTGTACCCACTGTGTTCGAATTTTGCAGGGTACTGGAATATGTGGAGAGAACATAAAGCATGTACAAGTTGTGTAGTAAAGAAATCAAGTTGTTACTCTTTGAGAAAATCAAAGGGTAACAACTGTTTGTTACTCTTTGACAAAATCATCATACATCTAAGTAAAGCAATGTGGATCATTTCAGTGCTATCTAGAATGTTAAGTTAAATAACACTTATTAACCTTACAATTCTCTTTTAAAGAACCAGAAGAATATGAAGAAGAAAAGTACTTTGTAGAAGCTCCTGAAGTTCCACCACCTAAAGGTAGATTTCACCCCCATCAATTTAATATTCATTTATAGAGAGTGAGTGTGCCTAAACTTCCAAACATGTAAGACTGATCAATGTGCATGTAACGACCTTAGTCATGAGAACAATTGCATCTTTAGAGAGAAACCAAGTTGGCTTCTCACCAATTTCTACCCAGGGTATCTGTTAGAAAATTAGCAAGTTTCCACCTAGTTTCAAAACACAACATTAGGATAGTATGAGAAGTGTTGTGATGGCCATTGTTACCTGATGAACCCAAATGTATTGTATTTATAGTTCCTGTGAAAGTAAAAGAGAAAGCTCCAGTTGCTGTTGCCAAGAAAGAGGAGCCACCACCAGCTAAAAGTGAGTAAGAGATGCAAAACAGTGATCATACATCGACTATAACTCTTTCTTTTGTACCACATGATGTCTTAATGATTTAAAGACCACTGAAAAATGGCTTTGCTACTAACATCTTCCATATTAGTAGCGTCCTTAAGTAGACCTTTGCTGGACAATTTCTTTTCTAATATTCGTGACTCAAGGCCCTGAGCCGTTTTTTTTAAACATGTATCCTTATGTGTCTTTAAAGTACCTGAGGTTCCAAAGAAAGTTGTCCCAGAAAGGAAGAAACCTGCTCCACCTCCAAAACCAGAGGCTCCACCACCAGCTAAAGGTACATGAGTTTTCAGAAGAAAAGCATCTTTCTTATCTTTTCTTCTTTTGTGTAAAACATCCCCCACACCTGTGTTCCCTTCGTATCTTTGTTGCCCTGCAAGGGACTGGTGTGTGTGTATGTCTGTGTGTGTTGATACTGCCACCATGGAGTAAAAAATAATTTGCAATGTTTCGCTTTCTAATGGAACCAAGAAAATCTTCAATCTGTATGGTAGGATTGCCCTGTCTAAATCCTGTGTAAAGCCCTTATTAATCAAGGCACATTATGGGACAGATGAAAAACTATGGAATGCACATACAACGCCTCCGTGCCTTTGATCGTAGCTTGAAAGACTCTTCTTTCTTATTAATGCAGAAGAGATTGGGTGCAATGCTTTCATCTGTCATTTACCTTCCCTCTAACTTCTTTATGCTTTTTTGTTTCTTTTAACACTGGGCTGGGAGTAAGAGTTCCAAATAATAAAATATATATTCCCCCTCCCCCCCCCCAAACAATTACCAAGTGCCAGAGGTACCTAAGAAGCCTGTTCCGGAGGAAAGGAAACCTGCTGCTGTTCCTAAGAAAGAAGTGCCACCGCCACCTAAAGGTACTTAACTTAAAACGAAGTCACCTCAAAAATCTCTGTCCTCTGCGAGATCTCATCATTATGTCATCTATAGGGAGGGCAACTTGCATTCATATAAGGAAGCCATGACTGAGGGCTGCAAGGAAGTGCATGTTTTACTTCCTCTGGACATTAGGAGGCAGGATTTCTTGGAGAAGGATCCTTTCTTCCTTTGAAAAAAAAAAGGGGGGGGGTTGAGCCATGTGACCAGAAAAACAAATTCAAAAGTAGGCTAGGTGATACCTTTATTGGTCACTACTAAAACAAAAAATGTAAGCTAAGCTTTCGATGGCAACTTGCTATCTTTATCAAAGCATTGCACCAAAAATGCAATCTTGATAGACGATGTAGTCTATCAGGCGCTGAGAATCTTTTTGGTGAGATGGAATAAACCAGATGATGGTATCAGGAGGCAGGGCTGGTATTAAGACTGCTTCAAAGTCCCAGATATGGTTTAACACCAGCATATCAAACAAAGCAGCCTAGTCCTTGTCCTTGACCACCACCCCTTCCCATCCTCAGTTTGGCTCTATGGAGACTACAAGTTGGCCTGAAGGAGTGGGGGTGGGGGGAGGAGAGATGGTACAAAAAGCATGTGTTCCATTTGAAAGTTGGGGAAAAATTAGCAAAACTCACTAGGAATAATCAGGGTCAGATTAAAAAGAAGCAACATGGGTTGTAATGTCAAGTATATGATTCTGTGCTTAGTGATAAGATTCACTAGATGGCAATTGTGACCTTTACAATATAAAATTACTAGAAGAGATGTGGCAAACCCTCCAGAGAGATTTTTTATAACCACTAATCCAACTAAGAAGAAATCTGCCTGTAGGGATCACACTGGATGAAAGGAAATATAAAAGGAGGATGCACTTAGCTGTAGGACACGAAAGCTACATCATAATTGTTGGAGCTAGGCTGTTAAGAATGACTTACATGTAAGTGGCATCACATATCTAGAAAAATGCTGGCATGGGGATTATATTCCTTTATCTGTGCCTTTACAAGCGTTTAGCTACAATTTTTATACTTCT
Organism: Phrynocephalus versicolor; assembly: GCA_023846285.1. Lineage (NCBI taxonomy): Eukaryota > Metazoa > Chordata > Lepidosauria > Squamata > Agamidae > Phrynocephalus > Phrynocephalus versicolor. Next base: position 35,384,061 of record JAHTLZ010003547.1, on the reverse strand, counting down.
ATATTATTAAAGCATATTCTCCTGTATTTTGCTCAAATACTTTTAAAGGGAGATCACAGTGACCATCAATCAGGATGTCTTATTGGTTCACTTCTACTCCCAACTGTGGATATCTCGTGGAGATCAGATTATGGAATTGAACCTGCCTACTCCAGGTTCTGTCTGACAACTCAGAATCTTTGGAAATGAATGCTAGGGAGAGCGACTCATGATTTCCTGGCCTTACAGAGTCTGACTACTAGGCTGGAGCTTTAGAAGAGGGGAATTAGTCATCAAACACATTCCCCACTTGACAATAATAAGTTCTCAATTCTTATGAAATTCTTAGAATTTACTTTTAATATCTTTAAATTGCCTGAAATACCAAAGCAATTCCAGAAGAATAAATAACCGTCTTTAAAAAATTAGAACGGCGTGCTAAAGATTTGAAAACACAGCTCCTAAGCAGGAATTTTAATCTGTTGTTTCATGTATAATTTTTTTTTTTGCATATTGTGAAGAACCATCTATTAACAGTTGTTGTTTTTATGAGTTTTTTTTTTTTAGCTGTTACGGTGCTTTCAAAAATTATTCCTCATTTCTAAATTGTATCTTCACAAATTATTGCTCCTCAAGAATGTTAGCTCCGGTTAGGTGCATTAGAAATACGACAGTTTTTCATACAACTTTAGAAGTTCACTTGTGACTCATTTAAAACATCCTATTCAAAAACAGTAATGTTTAACAATAGGACCTTTTGGAAATAATTAATTCCTATGGTCATCTAATTCAGAAGCAACTAAAAATAATCCATTCTAACATAATTTAGTGGTTCTCAAACTGAAGAATTTATACCCCACGTTGATTATTTATAATATTTTAATTTTTTTTAAGTCCCTGAGGCACCTAAAAAAGTTCCAGAAGAGAAAGTTCCTGTACCAAAGAAAAAAGAGGCTCCCCCAGCCAAAGGTATAAGATTCAGATCTGGCTATTAAATACAATACCACAATGTTGTGATTTTTTGTCTCTTTGTACAGTATTTTCTTCTCCATTACTTATGTGTCTGTTTGTGGTACACAGAATTCAAATCTTATGCAATGTTTGCTTGTTTATGGATGCTGATGATATTACTCATAACTAAATCTTTAACTTCTATATATTCTTATATGTGCTTCTTTTATAAAGCATAGAAAGTGGTTCCTGAATTGGGGGGGGGAGGATACCCCTTTTAGCTCTGACTGCTAGAGGCACATTATTTTCTCCTGAAAGAAAACAAAATGAGACAAAAACCACTTGTGTTTTAAATTCCTACATTGTTTCTTATGTCCTTTATGTCTTCTTAGTGATTTTTTAAAAATCTTATATTTTTGAGTTCTAAAACACAAGCTTTTCTCCTGTTTCTTTGGTAATGATTGCACCCAATGGTCTCTTTAAAGTGCCTGAGATACGGAAGAAAGTTGTCCCTGAAGAAAAGCTTCCCGTGGCTGTTCCTAAAAAAGTGGAAGCACCTCCTGCCAAAGGTATGCATTTTGGAGAAAAGTTCAACGTCCTCGTTTACAATGATCTTACAAACTGAAAAAGTGTTTGCTTTTCTTCCATATGTTGACCTCTTTCTGTGTTCTGCACTGTGTCCTATTGCTGGGAACTGTTCGAGCCATCCTCGCATTTGGGGGTCATGGGAATTGTTTATGGGTTCACTTTGAAACGCTGTCCCATCTTTATTTGGCCTGTTGCATATTAAAAAGCTGTACAGAGCTTACATGGGTTTTTTTTGGTACTGCTTAGTTGAGCAGAATGTCACATAAATGTCTTCAAATTAGTGCCCCCCCATTCCTTAGTCCGAGGTTCTGCGTTCCAATTAAAATTCCACACGTTTAATGTCTTTCAAAGTGCCTGAGCTGCCTAAGAGAGCTGTTGTAGAAGAGAAAATGTTTACTGCAGAAGAAAAAGTATCTTTTGCCATTTCTAAACGAGTGGAAGCTCCTTCCCCTGAAGGTATCTTGCAAGCCGTTGGGACCGAGAAACATTTAACCCTTTCTAGGCAGTTTTAATTGTGATTAATTAAACATCTGCTTGCTCTACTCTTTCGTGCTTCTTGTTAACCGCTACAGTGTTGTCTATGTGTGTAGTGGCTCATTTGTATATGTTAAAACATTTGTGTGCATCCATAGACAGGCAAGGTTCTCTAGAAATATGTATGACTCAGGTTGCACAGGCCAGTGCCACCACAGGTGGCCAGGCCTATGGCTTGTATCTGAAGAAGAACCATGAGCAAAAGGAGACCGTAAAGTAGTGACGGCCTACAAATTTTTCTGCAAGAGCTGCCAAAAAGGCAACGGAAGTCACGTTTCAGTATTAGAAACCACAAATAAGGAAAATGTAGACTAAGCTGGAAAATGCCTCTTCTGGGGTTGAGTTGCTACTAGTGGATCTAACTTCCTCTCTTTGCTTTATTTTCCACATTCCATTCAAAGAAATCAACATGATTGTTAAAACTTTTGGGAAATTTCTAGAACAAGGCCCAACCCTTTTCCTCTTCCACTCTGCTTTTATTTGGAGACAAGTAAGCCTAGATGCCCTAAGCACATCCGATCTGACCTTCCAAGAAAACTCCATGGACATGGAATCATGAAGAGTCAGTCACGACTGTAACGATTCAACAAACACACAAGCCCATGACAAACACACTATGCGGGAATCATGCAGGGCTCTCCATACCATGATTAAGTTTGTTGTTTGGTCTCTTTATGCTTCCACTGAAGTGGGAAAGTTGACATTACTACAATCACAGTTGATATCAAGTGCTTCTACGCATGTGTATTTTCATGTCTAAAATCCTGTTACCATCTTTTGTGTGCATGTCTGTACAACAGCATTGACAATGGCTACCTAACTACACATTTCCTAGCAGTATCCCAAATAACCTCATCTTTCAATACCAACAGTTGAAAAATGGGCTGAAGAAGTGGCAGAGGAAGAGGTGGTAGAGGAGGAAGAAGCTACTTATTATGAAAGAGAGGAGGAAATTTCTTACGAAAGAGAAGAGATTTCATATGAGAGAGAGGAAATTTCAGGTATGCCAAAATTTAGGAGTCAACTTATCTACATTTTGGTACAGTAGTATTTATTTATTTATTTATTTATTTATTTTATTAGATTTATATACTGCCCAGTGTGCAGATTTTGCTGGTGGAAATGCTTCATGGATAGCATTTCCACCTTGGCTCTTTTTAGCTATTTTGGACTTCATGTTGAGTTATGCTTGCATATACCTACTCAAGAGGATTTTTCTCACTATCTATGAATAACATTAATCTAATGAACAAAGAAATGTTCCTACAACCTGGAAAACAATACCAGCTTCTTTAAAAAAAATTTATGTGCGTTAGCTATATAGGATTAAAGGAAGCAGAAGTTTATGCAATGTAAGTGAAAAGCACTGCCTCAAGGGTTATGAAGATACTGGAAACGGTCTGATGCCCAATGCAACTGGGCTTTTTAACTTAATTAATTAATTAATTATTAAATTTTAAAAAATTCATGGGAATTTTTTAAAAAATTCATGGGAAAAGTCCCATGATGCAATCTTTTCAAGAAGTAATGTCATCTCTTGATAAAGTTAATTTCTTCTATCATATTGTCTTCAATAGGAACTAATTTGCCCTACAACTCACCTTATTCTTTAGTATGATTAAAATTAAGAAAAACTATATACAAAATAATTTAGTAGAGTAATTTATATAAGATCATTAAATGCATGCTCACATTTTTCACAGATTTAGAGGTGGACATTGCTGGTAAGTGGTTGTGTTCAAGAAACTATAAGGTACATATGTTTTGGGATATAGTGCTAGTTTTCAGTAGATCTGATGGTACAAAGAGGAAGTAATGTGTAAAAGTAATGCTGAGGTAAATACAGATAGGGACTAGAATGATCTTCCTGCTGAATGTTTGTACTGTTTGTTCTTCATTTGTTAATTCTAATATCTACTGTACATTATTACGGCAACTTTTCAACTGTGGAGTCTTAATGCTTCTTTTAACTTAACAGAAGAGGCCTACTACACCGAGGAAGTGGTACATGCTCCTGTTCCAGAGGAAGTGCCACCAGCTAAAGGTATCTCAACGACTCTTCAGAATACAAATATATGTTATCAAGTGTAGAAACTCAATACTTATTTTCCTGTGAGTTCAACTATTATGGTTCCTATGTTTGTGGTCTCACATGAAGCATTAACAAACTTGTTCTGTGACTAACTAGGGTCCAATTGCCACGCTCCGTGCATCTCTCATTTAAATGTGTACAAAATGTATGTTTCTGTGCTACATCTTTAAAAAAAGATATACAGCAGTACTTTCAGCAGAGCCCAATGAAACGTGTGGTACTTTTGCCAGGGATGGCATTTTTTCCTGCCAGCAGAAACACTGCCTGTGTGAAATTTTGCTCAGAATGCTTCACCTCATGGGAAATGAGGAACAGTACAAACAAATGCAGCATTGGCCTATTTAGACTAATATTTTCAACACTGACTGGCAGCAACCTTCCATGCGGTCCTGCCCACAGATGCTAGGAATTGAATTTGGGACTTGGTGAATGCAAAGTACAGGCTCCAACTCTAAGCTATGGCCTCTTTCCCATTTTTGCTTCTTTATGGAGAAGAGGCGATTGGTAAAGATCACCTCCTTCTCTCTTCCACCACCGAACCTGCTGGCACTTCTATGGAACAAAGACTGTGAATCCGACTCAATGGCTCTTGTTGTTGTCTTTTGATTTGTAAATTGCATGTTGCACCTAGTTTTATTCTACCAATAAGGATTATTATCACAGCCTGTCTCCTATCACAGAGCTAAACACTCAACATTTCAGCTGTGTTTGTAATTGTCACATCTGTTTAGTTTTCCTTTCCTTTAAAACTAAAAAAATGTTGATATTGCTTACGAAGATACATGGAAGACATTGATTATCCTTACATATTCTTTCTGAAGTGCCTGCCATCCGGAAGAGACCAGAACCTGAAAAGAAAGTACCAGTTGCAGTTCCCAAGAAAGTGGAAGCTCCACCAGCAATAGGTATATATTGTCTTATCTCTCAAGGAAAAACAGATGTTCTTTCTTCCATCAGCTAAAAGACAAGGAGAAGAGAAATATGGTTAAGCTTACATGTATCTCTTTTGCGTTACATTCAAGTTACTGCTTGTCTCTGACTAATCTAGCTGTCTTTCTCCGTGGAATGCATGTTTCTAGTTCTTGCACAATATTTCCTTGGGAGACCGTAATCGCACTAGCATTATAGGATTACTTCAGGTGCCCAAAATATTAATTGAGATGATTGATTTGACAATCTTTCTTGCAATAAGTAATTGTTTGTCTATAAACCATTTAGTTATGTGCTTTTTCAGAAAAATGTGTGTGTTAATGTAGTTCTTAATGTATTTTTCTTTGTGTTATTAAAATCATTTCACTCTATAAAATTGTACAGTATTTTATAGTGCCCCTGACTATTATTTCTAATAACTGCGCTAACACTAATCGTTGTTTGTTTTTTGGGGGATGTCTGCATGTCCTAAGCAATCTGGTTCTTTGTTTCTTCAGTAAAATATCTGTCTCTTTAAGTTCTTGATGAAATTAAAGTTACTCCAAAATTATAATATTGTATATTTTGAAGTGACCAAGAAAGTTCCTCCTGAAGAACCGGCACCACCTAAAGTAAAAGAACGTCCACCAACAAAAGGTAAACAGAACAAAACAAAAACACCAGTAATCTCAATACTATCCTGTTATTGTGTCTAGAAATATTGTTGTATAACATTGTTTGTTTGTTCCAAGCTATTTCTGTTTCATGGAGAATAATATCTTTTTTTAATGTTCTGGACCTTCCTTTGATCTTTTTGCCAATACTGTTGCCAATTCTTTCTTTCTCTTTCACTGCCTCAAATGCATTTTACGTAAACTAACATGACCATATAAGTAACTAAATGGAACAAATTCTGTTGGCAATATACTGTATGTCTACTTTTCTGAAGCAGAACTGCATGCAACATCTCTACCTTTGTTGTTCTTTTCAAGTGACTGAAGTTCACAAGAAAAAAGTAGTGGCTGAAGAAAAAGTAACTGTCACCAAAAAAGAGGAGGCTCCACCAAAAAGAGGTACATCAAGTCATTAGTTCTGTAGAACCTATTGGCATCTTAATGCCACCTGGGAACTGAAGAAACTATACAGCCACTTCAGGAAGCCACCCTGTCTGTGACATAACGAGTCCATCTTTGAAACTAATGGGATATTCCAAACCAGTTTGTAATATGAAGGGCAAAAAAAAACAAAACAAAAAAACATTTTGTTTGAATGGGGGAAGTTTTACCTAAAGCAGATCAACAATTACCCTGTTGATTTGATCACTTTACATATGCTTTGTGGCACTTTTAGCCTGTAATGTCTAAGTCCTTCTATTATAAATAAGTTCTGTAACCCCATGCTTGTCATATGTGAGCAAGTCCAATCTTCTAATGAATAATATCTTTAAAGTGCCAGCTGTGCCAATGAAACCTGTGCCAGAAGAGAAAGTCCCTGTACCAATTCCTAAGAAAAAGGTGGCACCGCCGGCTAAAGGTAGACTAGTTTTCTCTTCTTGCTTATTAAACAAACGAACAAGTGCATATATCTGCAACACATTACTATTGAAGTTTTGAAGTGACTACTGTATATTTCTTTTTGCAGAAATGTTCTTATTTGCTTGTAAACAATCTCAGAATATGAGGTTGTCTGGTTCTTTAACTAGATTAATTGACAGCTTTTAATAGCCGCTTGGGGTTCGTACTTCAAGCAACTGGGCCATGTTTAAATGCATTGGTTCACTGTATTAATCCTGTAGCCTCTCTTATATTGTTATTTATTATGATAGTCAAACCTTTCATAACTTGAAGCTCCCTTCTTGTACGTCTCTTGTTACATGATTTTCACAATGACAAAAATTAGTAAGCTTGTATTCAAGCCTTGTTCTCATGATGTTTGCTAAATGTGTGTGTTTAATGTTATGTTGCTTTTTTAGTCTTCTTTATTAGAAAAAAAATTGTCTTGCTTGAGTACTGGGTTGTGCATTTGTTTGTCCATAATAATCTTACTTGGCATCATCACCAACACTTCACAGAGACAGATTGAAATTTACACCATGGTTTTCTTATTATTTTCTTTCAAGTGCCAGAAGTTCCAAAGACAGTTGTCTCTGAAGAAAAAATATCTATTGCTGTTCCCAAAAGAAAAGCACCTCCTCCAAAGAAAGGTACCCAGACTTTGGATTAATCCCAAACAAAGAGAGATCATGTGCTAATAATCTTCATTTTAGTTCTCCTATCCAGTACATGATTGTCATGGAAGTTTTTTCTTTCCTCCAGATACAATTGAGGGATAGGCACAGGGACAACTCTCTTCATTCTTCATTTCCTTTAAAAAAAAAAAACTGCTTCATTGGTCAACTAGGAATTCTTTCTGTGCACCTCAAATAGCTTTCCTTGGAAGGTATACTAAAATTAAATACTCTGTTTTTGCTAACAGCAATAGAAGAGCAGTGGGGATATGCAGAGGAAGTATCTGTTACTCTTCATACAGAGGAAGAAGTTTCTTATACAGGTATGAAGTCAATGAGAAGAAAAAGTAGAGATACTGACCAAATTCACAATATCGTTTAAGACAGGGCTTTCACCTCATTTTGGAAGTATATGTAAATGCAAAATCCTGCTATGTTAGAAACACTCAGTTGATATATTAAAAAATATATCAGTTTTAGTCCCTTGTATGACCTGCAGGGTGCAATCAACTTAGGGAACTTGACTACCAGCAAGACAAATGATGTAATGCACAGATAACAGCTTGCTTCTGGTGGCTTGATTGTTTTTCAGAACAGAGTTATTTAATCTGAGGAATCAGACTTTGCATAAGATGTTAAAAATTGTTTGCTTATTACTTTGCCTGAACATTGCACGTGGCCATTTCTGTAAAATCAATGGCTTTTCCAGTTCTCAAAAGTTCCAAAATAATTTAGGATAGTATAGATTTGGAGGAAATTGCACCTCAGAAGGTCATAAAAGAGTTTTACAGAAAGTCAATACTCAAAGGAATATGATTCTGGACCAAATTAATTGACCAGATGGCACTATTATTACTTCTTCTGATGCATGATAGCACCTCGCAATGAGAGCAAGTGCTTATCTTGAAAATTATGTAGAAATGATCGGTCCTTCAAGCAACTGGGGTGTGTTTAAAGGCATGGAATCTTTCTGTTTACAGTAGTCCTAGGTGATAATATTCCTTTGCACAACTTTTCTACATTACTACAAAGATTCCACATATATTATTAGACCTCAATCTCATATATGCATTGCTCTTGGGAAACCATTCAGCTAGGAAGGGTGCCTTTGCAGCTGCACTTAGACCTTCCTCCTTCTTGACCAGCTCTTTGTCTCAGCATTCTGAAATGTTTGTCTCAGCATTCTTGCTGTGTTTTATAGTCGTGTGTACATTTTGTTTTGAAAGCTCTTTAATATATACTGTGTCTTTAAAGTCCCCGAAGAACCTGAGAGGGTTACCAAAAGAGAAAAACTACCGATAACAATTGCTACAAAAGTGAAGAAGCCTCCTGCTAAAGGTATATTTGCCACTGTAACCTGTGTTTTCTTGGTGTACTCTAAATGTCGCCTGTTCACTAGTCTGCTGTTTCTGAATGTTCTTCTGTGGTCTTACCTCTTAGGGTGAAGGTAAAATTTGGCTCTTAAGTGTTCATGAATAATTAGCTAAGCCTCTTATAAATTCTTGTTTTTAAAGCACCAGAGGTTCGTAAGGCTGCTATTGAAAAAGAAGTTGTCCACGTAGAGGTTGCTCCATATGAGGTTGAGGAGGAGGAAGGGCCGCCCCAGTACGAAGAAGAGGAGGAAGCAGTGGAATACGAAGAAGAAGTGTCTCGGTACGAAGAGGAAGTTACCCACTATGAGGAGAAAGTCAGACACTATGAGGAGGAAATAACTCACTATGAGGAAGAAGTAACTCATTATGAAGAAAAGGAGGAAGAGGAAGCTCCTCCTTATGAAGAAGCTCCTGAATATGAAGAAGAAGAGGAAGAAGTTCCTCCTCCACCACCACCTCCTCCTCCACCTAAAGGTAAATTGAGTGTTCGGGCCTCCTGACAAAAAGGAATCTTGCCTCTTATCTTATAGCAGCTTTTGGCTTTGATTTGGGGCTTTGCCTTGTGCCCCATTCTGTTGCCTTTACTTTGATTTGTTATTAACATTTTTCAATGCTCTGAGTGATGTACGGATTCACAGAACACAGTGGAAATGAAAAGAGCTCAAGTTGCAGTGTTCAGCATTCCAAAAAGACCAGGAGCATTCAGAAATAATTCTTCTCATATTCCAGCACCATGTAGAGACAGTAGAGGCATTCCGTTTTCAGATTGTCACTCTCCATATGTAGGAGATGGGTGATATAGGAAAGATAGAAGATGGGGCTAGAGCAGGCATGTCCAAACTTCGGCCGTCCAGATGTTTTGGACCACAACTCCCACAGTCCTTTGCCACTGACAATCTAAGCTTAGAATTCTGGGAGTTGTGGTCCAAAACATCAGGAGGGCTGAAGTTTGAACATGCTTGGGCTAGAGCATTTCCCTCTTCATATATATCTATATCTATATCTATATCATAATTTTATCCTTACTCCTTTTCCCCTTACATTAAACAACCCAATATATTTAGCCTCAAGGCTGTCCAAAGCAAACCAGGTACTGATGTCAGTATGGTAGACCTACTTCTCACTGACATTGATATGTCACAAATAAATTTAGTCTTTCAAAATTGATTTCTGGAAGATCATAGAAATCAGCCCTATATTATTTTTTTCTGTAAATAAAATAGAGATATATGATTGAATGCCACAGCATAAGTGCTGATGTGATGGTATATATTTAAGCTGGGGATTCCTGCATGGCAGGAGGTTGGACTGGATTGCCCTTAAGGTCTCTTCCAACTATATAATTCTATTTCTATTAATATATTGGGGCACTTGCTGGATACATAAGCTTGGATCTCTTCAATGGTTAAGAAAGATTTCCAAAGGAATGTTTCTTGTCCTTCCTACTCCTTGACAGCCACTTGTGCCCACCAAGCTTCTGAGTAAAAGTGAGGAATCCAACAGGATAATGTCGGATTAGACACAAAGAAGGCTATAGAGAAAGGGGGATACAGAACCTATTCTGTAAGCATCAAGTTGTTGTAGGCTTTAAAGACTGATTAGAGCAAATCAATGTGGGGCTGCTCATTCAGCAGTGCCCTTCTTCACCCTATACATTGTCCATGACTTCTCCCACACAGACTTCCTCCATGTCATATTGAACAAACTATAGGATCATATCAAATATTTTTAAAAAATCCTTGTTTTTGTCCTAATACATTTTCCATCCAAGCATGGAAATCGTTCAGATCTATTTGCCTGAAGATAAAGTGTCTTTTGCCTCTTAATGGAGCTCCACTCCCACCAATGGTTTCACTCCATGGTCTAAGTTTTAATGCTTGTTTAACTCACAGTACGAGCTAGGCTGTTGCAAAACAACCCTCAACTTGCAGTCAGTAGAAGGAACTCTTTTCTGGGTATCTGTTCTCTTAAACTCAACGTTGTTTTTAAAGTGCCTGAAGTACCCAAGAAGCCTGTGCCTGAGAAAAAGATCCCCGCAGTGGCTGTACCTAAGAAAAAGGAAGCTCCACCAGTGAAAGGTACACCCTCTTTGTTGCTATTTTCACACTCTTTCTTTTTCTTTTCTTTTCTTTTTTAAAATGTGATTTCTTGACCTAAAGGCATCAGTGTTGACTGAGGAGGGGGATGAGAGCAGCTGTCCTTCTGTTCCTAGCAGTGTTGTTTACTGTCTTATGTTTTAATGAGCTGGAAATGATGAAGTATCTCAAACCCTTTCTTTAAAGTGCCTGAGGTGCCAAAGAAACCTGTTCCTGAGGAAAAGGTTCTAGTGCCAAAAAGAAAAGAAGCCCCACCCGCTAAAGGTAAATCACTCCAGGTTTTGCCATGGGTAGATAAATGTGGTCTTTCAGACAGTGGTCTGAAGAAGTAAGCTTGGACATTCGAAACGAAGCATGTGAGAAATAAATACTAGTTCCTCTTAAAGGTGCTACATGATTCCTTATAAGAGACTAAGATGGCTGCTCGCTACATTACTGTAACATTTCCCAGTCTCTTATGTGCTTAAATGTAGCTGAGCGTGAATATCATTGCTCTTCTTTTAACTGACCTCTTCGCCTGTGTGTTCTTGTGTTTTGAGTGACTCTTCTGTCTCTTACATTGAAACAAAATTTCATACTCAAGAGTAATATATTTTTCAATCTGAAGTGCCCGAAGTGCCCAAGAAAGCAGTGCCAGAAGAGAAAGTGCCTGTTCCAGCACCTAAAAAAGTGGAAGCTCCTCCCGCTAAAGGTACAATACTTTGTGATGTAGCAAGACAATTTTTCACCAGTTATTATCAAGACTAGTCACAGACCCACCTATATTAAATACGTAACCAATGGAACTGGTCTTTTCAGTAATAGCAGATCTGCACATCCCTGATTTATGGGGTTCACACACAGGAAACTTACACAGATCTGCCTCTTCCCCCCACCCCTCGTGTTGTATTTTTCAATACTGGAAGAAGTATAAAGAATACAAACCAATTGCGTATTCGTGTTTTTAAAGTGCCAGCTGTGCTGAAAAAACCCGTACCAGAAGAAAAAATACCTGTAGCAGTTCCGGAAGAAATAAAGCCCCTTCCTCCCAAAGGTATCAGATATATTGCTTGTCAAATGTAAATTCCTTTCTATGTGTAAGGGCTTTATATGCATGCAACATACAGCTATGTGTCAGACAATATAAAGTGAAATATTAACCATGCTAAAGGATTTATTTATTTGCAGCCTTAATCACTTTGCAGGTTTTCATATTATTTGTCTTGCTACTTTTTGTGTTCTGTTCTTTGTCTTTGTGGTATCATGTCCATACAACGTCACTTTCTTAATATCTTTTAAGTGCCTGAGGTACCCAAGAAAATGGTATCAGAAACAAAAGTGCCTCTCACTGTGCCTAAAAAGCCAGAACCTCCACCTGCTAAAGGTACATCAATTCCTTAGATTAATCTTATTTCCCCTGTGTTTGTTTGAATAACCTTTAATGTTGTCCATGTGTATGGAAATATAGTTATCTTAAATTTGATGCTTGTGTATGTAAATAATATGTACCGTATGTGTTACTTGAACAGTCAGATCTCTGTGTTGTGGTCTTTTTTGTTTGCGTTGAGGGGCTCTCTATTTTTGTCTGTGGCAATGCGCTCATTTTCTTCAAATTACATCTTTGAAGTGCCAGAAGTACGGAAAGAGCCTGTCCCAGAAGAAAAAATGCCTGTTTTCATACCTGAAGAAGAAGAACCAGTACCAGTACCAGTCAAAGGTACACTAGCAGTTAATTAATCTTATCACACACACACACACACACACACACACACACACACACACTTTTTAAATGAAGGCAGAAACAACTTCATACTCCATGCAGTTTAATTTTCTGCATGGTCCCACCAAATTCAATAAAACTACAAGTACCAAAGTCTACAGACTTAATTTTGACTGTAACCTGGGTCTTTTTCATTTTAGTCATTACTCTCGATCCTTTTATAAATATTCTCTTTAAAAAAACTAAAAACAAAGAATAAAACATGTATAAAAGTAAAGAATGACATGTAACCATCTGCAGAGAACAATTTATGTAGAAAGAGACCTGAAGGAAGGACTGTAACATAAGATCTAGTGGTGGTTCCAGGAATAAGAGACATTTATAGACTGCAGCAGAGTCTAGTTGTTGGTGGAGCACATGATCTGTAAGCAGAACTCTAGTTGAGCTTCTGCCAAATTTCAGTGAGATCTAAGGATGCTTTCCATAATTGTGGAAGCCCACTTCCGTTGTGTTAAATAAACCTGGATGGGCAAATGAACTGATTCAGTGCAGGGTTATCTTTTCTGTTTCATTGAAAATGGTGTGATTTATTTCCAGCTAAAAATAATGATTGTGCTGCACAATTTATTTCAAACATCAGGCTTCCATGCCGCAGGACAATCTATTTATGAAACTGTTTGTAATGTAGGCAAGGGTGCAGTTTAAGGGGGGGGGGCACAAATTCCATGAACTCAGCCCTTAATATGATACCCAAGAGGCTCGTTGAAATAGATGCTATTAGAGATGGGCACCTTATAAAAAAGACCAACTGTGTTGTCATTTCGTAAGCTTTCGAAGTGTTACACAATGAAACAAAGCAGGAAACAGTGTTTCGTTATGAAATGAAATGAAACACTTCTTTTTTCTTTTGAAAATGAAACATTTCATTACTCTGTAAAATGGAAATGCCCCCCTTGTAAAAAGCTACCCACTAAATCTGGTGCCTCTAGGACCCAGGGGAACCATTTTATAGAGTAATGAATCATTGCATTACAATATTTTACAAAAAATTGTTTAAAAATGAAACAAAACAAAACAAAACTCTATTTTTCCATTTTGTGCCCCTCCCTAGATGTTATATTTTTGATGACTGCATTTGCACCTGTCCAGATGTGCATGTGTGCATGCACACACACGCACGCACGCACGCGCACGCACACACACACACACACACACACACACACACACACACACACACACGTGAGAGAGAGACAGAGCAGTGGTATATTTGATTGTTCTTTCTGAAACTGGTTAACCACAAAATGCTGAATATGAAACCATATGTTTGAAGTCCCAGCAGTTCCAAAGAAAGCTGTTCCAGTAAAGAAAATTCCTGAAGCTGTTCCCCCAAAAGTGGAGCCTCCTCCTCCTAAAGGTACATTAATTAAAAATACACAAACAATTAGAGTACCTTATAAACAGTGCATTATATGTTCCTCACCATCCTGGCACATGAAGCTTCTTGTCGCCATGCAATCCAGTGGCCTCGGAATAACTATGTACATGAACTCTTCCAAAATTGTGTATTGTGAATTATTTTTCTTGTGTTCGTTCTGTCTGTTGGTAGTGCATGAGAATTATGTCGCAGTTATGGACGTGGTGTGTTTGACTCTTGGGTTCTTGGAACGGCTCGGTCCTCTTTTTTAGCATCTTCTGTTAATATCTTTCTTTTGGTGTAAAATAACATTTCTTAAAACTTCTTGTGAGTAGGATTGCACTCAACGCTTTATGACTGAAGTAACCTATTCTTAAAACATTGTCCTGTTTCTTAAAGTGCCGGAGGTTCCGAAGCCGGTCCCAGAAGAGAAATTGCCCGTTCCCCAAAAAGCTCCTCCTGCAAAAGGTATAGCCAATCTTTGAAACAGCACCCCAAAATTTCATTTGTCTGCATGCTAAGAGTCATTGATGTTTTTCAGCTGATTATTAAGTGTCCATATAGGTAGTTCAACTTTTTGATGTCCTTTATATGTGGCTGCGGTTTCTGGAGGCCCAAATCTTAAAATAATATATTATCTTTAAAGTGCCTGAAGTTCCAAAGCCGGTCCCAGAAGAAAAAGTGCCTGTTCTCAAAAAAGTGCCAGCTCCTCCACCAAAAGGTACATCCAGCTCTATAAAAATACTTAAAAATAAATCCCATCATGACATTAACCAATAATGCCTGTCAAGTCTAATAACCGATAATGCCTGTCAAGTCCAATACCTATGTGCCTAAAATATGTCAAGTTGCACAAGTAGCTGTCATTCCCTTTAAGTCTGTATGTTGTGTCCGGTCTCTACGTGTGACTGATGTGGTGCTGAAAATGAGTGTTAAAAGTAGTGTCATTTCTTTAAAGTGCCTGAGGTGCCCAAGAAAGTTGCTCCTGAAAAGAAGGTGCCAACTCTTCCCCCTAAAAAAGTGGAGGCACCTCCCGCAAAAGGTACATCTATTCTTATCTGTATTTTTAAAAAAATTCTTTCATGTTCTTAAAATGTGTGTTTGAGGAATTGGTCAAAAACAGCAGGATCCTTCTATCCGTGGTTTCACTTATGCAGGGTTTGCCACAACCCTATACACAACATACAATGGCATCCCTTTGTGGGCCTTTATCCCACCTCCTTGTGGGCTTTGTCTCACCCCTCCCTTGTAGGTTCTATATAGGGTTCCCTCATATCTGCAGTTTCAAGCAAACTATGGAGTCCCACTCTGTATATGTAAAACTAGACTCTGGGTGATACCTTCATAGGCTGCTAAAAGAAAAAATTAAAAAGTTGCTGAGCTTTCGGGAGCAAGCTCCCTTTTTCAAAGCAGGTATAGACGTCTGTATATGTAAATAATTTAGTCCATCACTTGTTGCCTTTGTTTCATAATTCCATTATGTGTGGTTTTTTTTAAAAAAAATCTTGTTTTCTTATTTATACTTTCTAAACCATTTCAAAATGGCCATCTAAATTCTGTGTATTTTGTCTTTGAAATGAGGATTTATTTTTAAAGCCTTTCAAGACTTTAAAGTCTTACAAGAGAGAGAAATGTCATGAGGCAAATACTTGGTGCTAAGGGAAAGAAAAGCAACAATGATTTCTGTTTCTTGGAATGTCTTGAAAATGTCTCCTCATAATTCCTGCTAATATCTTCCATCTCACTATATAGCACTGCTGTAGTTTCACATGTTTTTCTTTTTTTAAATTGTAATTTAGAATAACCTCTTGCAATTGAATGACAGCTGTAGGTAGCCTTATTTTCAGTTTTTCATATGAATGTTTGTGCCAGCAAATCTTTGAAATAATTAAAACTTAATAATATCTTTAAAGTTCCTATGGTACCTAAGAAACCCGTCCCTGAAGAAAGGGTTATTGTTCCACCTCCGGCTGTTGAAAAATATGTTTATGAAGAATATGAGAAATATGAGGCCTATGAGAAGATTGAGGAGTTTCTGCAGGTGGAAGAAGGTGAAGAACCAGAAGAGTATGAGGAAGCTCCAGAACCAGAAGAGTATGAGGAAGCTTCAGAACCTGAAGTGTATGAAGAAGCTCCAGAAGAACCTCAAGTTGAAGAATACGAGGAAGCTCCAGAACCAGAGGAACCTGAATATTATGAAGAAGTTCACGAGACAAGGGAGATAGAAGAATATGAGGAGGTGTATGAGGTTCCAGCAGCAATAGGTACCAGTTCTTACATTTCTGTCCTAAGTTTTTTTTTCTTCTTCAAATTTCTTTCCTTCCCCGTGTGCTACCTAAGAATCAATGCACAGGAAGGAATTCCAAGCATGGATCAGACCAACGGTGCTGTATTTTTTGTGTAGTTTAAGCAAAAAAATGTTGTGGAACTTTTCTCAACTTGGTACTGTACTTTGCAATTAACTAAGCATTAAATATTTTTTTCAAGTGCCTGAGGTACCTAAGAGACCCATCCCTGCAGAAAAGGTGCCCCTTGCTGTGCCTAAAAAGGAAGCGCCACCAGCTAAAGGTACATAAACTACTATGCTTATTTCTTTATGTACCCTGAAAGTTCCAACACTTTATGAGGCTATCCTAGTTGCTACAGTTCAGATTTTTTGAGCCCTCAGGACCACACCTAGGATAATGAACACACCATGCTTGTTTTAATAACACAGTGATGGAACAGATTCTAGCTGTCCCTCATAGCAGTTTTACTAACTTATTGCAGTGGAAGATTTGAAAAATCCTTTACAGTGAGGCAAAAACAAAAATAGAATCACAATAAGCTAAGGACGACTCACTGTGAAGGCTTGGAACCAAGCTTATCATGTGAAATTGGAAGGCACTTCCTAATTTGACAGCAAGTGGGCTGGTACCCCTCTCCTTGGGTAGTGCTCCCCACATGCCTGAAACCTAGTTCACTCGTGGCATCTGTGGTAGGTTTTAAGAACCGTTAGCACTTCAGGGGGCCATCATTCATCCACCCACATTATTAAACATAGATTTGGGAGAAATAAATTCTCAGTAGAAGGCACAAGGGAGCATTTCTATTTTTTAAAGCAATATTTAGTCAATTTTCAGTTAACCTATGATAGCTTCTATTGCCAATAAAAATAGCTATACATTTTGCTTTGCACTCTTCTTCCTGAGTAGTGCAGTCCTCCAGTGGCTGGCAAACCTGTGGAATAAATGGCCCTGCTGAAATTTCCCGCCCCTGTTTTCGAGGGTGGGATCCAAATCATACATATTTGTTTCAGTGTATAGATACTGAATATATTTCTCTCTCTCTCTCTCTCTCTCTCTGTCTGTCTGTCTATCTATCTATCTATCTATCTATCTAGAGAGAGAGAGAGAGAGAGAGAGAGAATAATAAAATCTTAGAAAGCAGTTGCAGCTCGGTGTGGCTCATTATAGAGCATAGAGGTTGTTTTATTAGGAGGTTGACATGAGATTTTGTCAATCTTGCCGGCTGTAACTTACGTATGTGTGTCTATTTCTTTCCCTGATTTTGTGTGTGACGTTTCCCATGTATTTTGCTTTCTTGTTGTACTTTAACTTATGCAATTTGAAAGAATGAGCCATACCTAAAAAGAAATCCATGTTTTTCAAGTACCTGCAGTGGTGAAGAAGCCAATCCCAGAAGAAAAAGTACCTATTGCTGTTCCTAAAAAAGAAGCACCCCCAGCTCCTAAAGGTACACTTGCTCTTCGCTGCAATTTATGAGAGAACAAGCTCTGACTTTCATCTCGTCTTTCATCTTTTCTCTTTAATTTTCGTATGAACGTGTTGTGCACCTTTATTTGTATGGGTCTGTCTATGTGTTTACTGTGTACAACCTGTTTCATGTCCTTTTCTTTAGTAATTGTTTAGCTTACATTCCTAAAGACTGCTACATAAATCCAAAACTAAAAATAAATACCATATTTTTAAAGTGCCTGAAGTGCCTAAGAAAGCTGTCCCTGAGGAGAAGCTGCCTAAGGCTGTTCCCAAAAGAAAAGAGCCTGCACCAACTAAAGGTAGATCCGATACAGAGGGGGAAAGAATTATTTTATTCTCATATCTTTGCTATTGACACTGAAGCCTTGAAAAAGAGCTTTTGTCAAACTATCCATTATTTTAGAGGCTTATTTTTGGCTACATTTCTCCCCCTAAAGTGCTTGCCATGCCGAAGAGGGGTATCCCTGAAGAAAAAATGTCTATCACTGCCAGTGAACCAGAAGAACCTCCCACTGTGAAAGGTAGATGATTTTTTTCCAAAGTCACAAGCAGACAGGACAGCTATACTTGAGTTTAACACTTGCAAAACTTTGGTCTCTGTTGTTATATGTAGATGGCCACAACTGTGGCTCCTTGACATTCCAGCACAAGCGCACTACAATTCCTGTGGAGGTGTGGAAACCTAAAAATAAAAGCGCTTTACAAATTTGATTTCCAATATTCTTTTTGTTTGCCCAACTCTATAAGATATTCTATCTTAAGTTATATTCTATAAAGAAAAAGAAGAGAAGCAGATATTAGGAGTATATTTGTTTTGGTTCATTTCAGTGTACTTTTTTTCATCCAAGTGTAGTTATATCACTTTGTTAAATATAAATAGCTCATTTCCCCCTCACCCACCTGTTTCTGGGTAAGAGGCCCTTCTGCTACAGAAAAATACCAAAAGTGTTGAAAACTAAATGATTAATCTCTTTAGTTATTATGTCCTCTATGTTGTAGTTAATCTCTGTCTCATGATTTTATGACTATAAATTCTAAGAGAAAACTAATATCTTTAAAGCTCCTGCCGTTCTTGAGGAGATTTTATTGGAAGAGCAAGTTACATATTCTATTCCCAGGGAAAAGGAAGCTTTTTCAGTTGAAGGTATACCAGCATTTTATTTAATTTATATAAAAAATCAGTTTGTGGGGTGAAGCACCAACTAATGTAAGAATTCAGGTTGCACTAAATATAGTGTAAGGAACACTACTGTTCTTGATTTCTAGAAGTTATGTAATAGGGTACCTTGCCACAGCTTGTGTTGTATTTTGATCAAAATGTCTCATTTTAAAATATATGCCCAAACAGTTGATTTGGTTTAAGATAAGAAAAAGGTACCACAGTGAGGTAGTGATGTATATGATCCAGCATTGGGGATCAAAGCTTTCATACACCAGTGAACTGCAAATAGTGACATAGTGGAAGGTATTTTAGTCAGCAGAGCAATATTGGTGGTGAATCCATGAGAAGATAATCGTTTGGGCACAAAATCACTGCTTGTACCATTAGTCATTTCATATATAAAAAGCAAGGGAAACTACGTAAACATAGTACTGCAGATTATAAATTTATGTTGAGTCAGCATTGGCTTAGTTCCAGCATTTTCACCACAGCTTTGTATGTTATCTTGGTCTGTACTTCCTTCATTGTATATTGTCCTCCTAAACTGTGTTTTGTGTGTTCTTTTTCAAAAACACTAATATCTTTAAAGTTCTTGAACGGGAAGAGGAAGTGCTTGTGGTGGACAAGACTCCTGCTGGCATTCCCCAAAAACCAAAAGCTCCACCAACTAAAGGTATATAGTCTCTTGATTCCAAAGCCATCCCCTCTTCTTAAAATAGTTTCTTGTTTGTTAGATACATTTTTGTTGTCTATCCTTGTTTTGGTTTTTGTCTGATAAATGTCATATATGTCTGTATACTCAAAAGTAAACTAATATCTTTAAAGTGCCTCCAATGACAAAGAAAATCATGCCAGAAAAGAAGAAACCAACTGCTGGACCTAAAGAAGAGGCACCATTTGTTCCAGGTAATATACATCTCACAACAATTAGCATCAAACCAAATGTGTGCTCCATTTTATCTATCTTCTGTACTGTAAACACCGGAGGCGCTGCCTATACTTAGGCGTGATGCTGAATGTATTGTCCAAGCCTGAATGAAGAAATGTGATTCTCTCAGGATCACTTTAAGGACCACTGAGTAAGCTTGTTTCTACGCTGCACAGCACACCTGGATACTCCTTCACACAACAGTGGGCTCCCATGTTTTCAGTGGGGATTACCTCTTAGTAGGTGGTTTTAGGACAGCAGCTTCAGAATATTCTTTTGATACAGCATTCAAGCCAGGAATGAATACAGAAGTATTGCTGGGCTATGAGATTTTTTGTTTTGTTTTTTAAAGTTGTATTAGCATTTTATTCTGTCTGTTTGTATCTGTTTGTCTTGTCAGTCATTTGTACCAATCATTGACTTTAATGGCCACATTTTTGAAAAATACTGTACTAATATCTTTAAAGTATATGGGATCAAGGGAAGATTGCTTCAGAAGAAATAGCTCCTGTTCTGTAATTATCTGAAGCTCTGGAATCTCCAGCAGCCAAAAACTCATCAGCTCTCCCTTGAGAGTAATAATAAATGAACCCAATTCAAACGGTTCAAGCAGGCCACCCGAGTTTATTATCATATGTTTCTGCAGTTGGCATACTAATGTCATAAATTGTTTCTTCTGTTTGTCTGTCCTTTTATACTTAATATTTTCTAACTATGTAAAAAAAAAACCCCACTAATATCTTTAAAGGGACTGAGATATCAAAGAAAGTCATATCTGAGGAGGAAGTACCAGTTCCAGTATCTAGGAAAGAAGTTACACACGTTGAAGGTATATGCATCCTTAACAAGAATTTTTGGGTGGGGGAACGAATCTATCCTGTCTAGCGTTCTCTGTTACAGACCCTAAGCCCAGGTATTTTGATCAACTGTATATTAATATAATCTCTATTCAGCCATTATATCCTAAAAGTGATACAGGCAACTCAAACAAGCACACCCAAGCACCATCTGTGTCATGCAACGATATACAGAAATATGTTTTGAATGGAGTAGATTGAGTTTTAATTATTTGTGCAATATTCTGCAATTGTTGCTTATTAGTACAGTATACTTATTTTAATTAAACAACAAAGCATGGCACAGGCTATAACCAAAGCCAGAACAGGGCACACACATATGTCGAGTCCCTCATCTTCTGAATCAGAAATCAATCAGACATTTATGACCTCAGCAAGCAACGCGCCATGATCAGGAACCTTCATAAAGACAGGTTCTCTTAACAGAAGCTCTATATGCACATTAAGCCGAACATGCTCAGATACTCAACTTCAGACATTTGCACTGAACACACAAAGGATTTTGAGGCAGGGAGCCATGAAGCCAGGACTTCCATGGATTCCCATTATCCCATCATGGTTAGAGCCCTCCCTGCTTTCAGGCTATGAAACCTGAATAGAGTTTCAGACCAGAAGAGATCAGCAGGTCCTTTGCCCACCCCTGTTCAAACCACAGGCTCCCTGCTATCCACTTTTTATATGATTGTGGAAGATTTCCACTCAAATTACTTTGTTTGAGCCATTGTAGAGGACCCAGTAGCTATGACAATATCAGTCTTCAAAATGGCCTAATTCTGACATGACTTAAATAGTAGAAGTATGTTTCATTAGTAACTCAGGTGGGGCATTTTGTTTGTTCAAAAACTTCTGTTGTGTCTTTTTGTCCTATGGTTTCCAAAGTATGATTTACCATGTCTAAACCGTTCCCCACTAATATCTTTAAGTGGCAGAAACATATGAAGAAATTCTTCTGGAAGAAAAAGAAGAAAGAGTCCCAGCCACCATTGCTAGGAAGCAAGACATTTCACCTACCAAAGGTACATTATCCCTTCAAGAAATGCATGCAGCAACAAATTTTTACACAACAATTGAGAATGTACCAGTCTTCCAGTCTTGTTCA
The DNA here is from genome assembly GCA_023846285.1 of Phrynocephalus versicolor. Lineage (NCBI taxonomy): Eukaryota > Metazoa > Chordata > Lepidosauria > Squamata > Agamidae > Phrynocephalus > Phrynocephalus versicolor. Next base: position 35,362,395 of record JAHTLZ010003547.1, on the reverse strand, counting down.
GTATGATGCTGCTATTTGTATTTTGTGGTTCTTGAGTACTTACAAGGAATTGATTTTATTTAAAGTGCCAGAAGTTGCCAGAAAGGGAGTGGCAGAAGAGAAGACATCCATTGCCAAACTTGAAAAACCAGAACCAGTTTCCATCCATAAAAAAGCAGAACTTACTGTGGCACATAAAACACAACCGCAAGTGATGGAAGAAAAAAGGGCTGTTACTAAACTTTCTAAACCAGCAGAGGCCCCAAAGAAACTGGCTGTTGCCAGGCCCACAAAGCCAGAACCTGGTGTGGTGTTGGAAATAGCAGAACCTCAAGTGTCAGAAAAGAAGACAGTAAGGACCAAACCTAAAAAAACAGAGGCTGCTGTGATGCCTAAGGAAAAAGAACCTCAGGTGCAAAAGCAGGAAATAAGAATAACCAAACCCATAAAACCAGAACCTGTGGTAGTGCCAGTATCAATAGAGCCTGAAGTGGAAGGAGAAGAAAAAGTCTTTGTCACACCAAAGAAACTGGAGCCTCCAGTGGTACCTGACATGGAAGAAGAAGAAGAAGAAGAGGAAGAAGAAGAAGAAGAAGAGACAGCTCTTCCTGAACCTCCCAAGGCAGAACATATTGTGGTGCTTGAAATGATAGAACCCCAAGCTCCAGAAAAGAAGGTAGCCGTTGCTAAACCTAAAAAAATGGAGCCTGTTATGGTATCTAAGACCACAGAGTCTGCACCGTTAGAAGACAAAATAGCCAAGAAACTAGAGCACCAGGTGGTGCTTGAAAGAGTAGAGACTCAAGTGTCTGAAAAGAAGACAGTAAGGACCAAACCTAAAAAGCCAGAGGCTGTTGTGATACCTAAAGACAAAGAGCCTCAGGTGCAAAAGCAGAAAATAAGAATAACCAAACCCAGAAAACCAGAATCTGTGGTAGTGCCGGTTTCACTGGAACCTGAAATGGAAAAAGAAGAAAAAGTCATTGCCATACCAAGGAAACTGGAGCCTCCAGTGGTGCCTGACATGAAAGAAGAAGAGGAGGAGGAGGTGGTGGAGGAGGAAGAGGAGGAGGAAGAGAAAGAGAAGGAGGAAAAAGAAGACAAAGAAGAGATAGTTCTTCCTGAACCCCCCAAGGCAGAACATGTTTTGGTGCTTGAAACAACAGAACCCCAAGTGCCAGAAAAGAAAGCAACCACAGTTAAACATAAAAAAACTGTGCCTATTAAGGTGCCTACCATTGTAGAACCTCAGGTTCCAAAACAAAAAGTAGCTGTTGGCAAACCCAAGAAACCTGAAGCCGTTGTGGTGCCCAAAACGCTACAGTTTGAGATGGAAGAAGAGCACATAACTGTGGTTGAGCTCAGAGAAAGAGAGCATACAGTAATTCTTGAGACAGCAGAACTCTACGGTTCAGAAGAGGAGCCAGAGGTTGCTCAGCCAAAAGAACTAGAACGTGACGCTGCACGTGAAACCACAGAGCTTACACCATTAAAAGGTAGATGTCGACCTGGAAGGGGAGATGCCCCTCCAATCTTAATAAACGTTTGTCTTGTTTTATGTGGGAGGAATAACTTGTTTGTTCAATGTGTGGTTTTTATATTTGTTCAGACTCTTCATCTGACAATATGTACGTGTAACTATGTCAAAATGGTGGCCAGTTTTTGCATGTGGTCTTGTTGCATATGCTTTTTGTCATGTTGGTGTCGTTTAACTTTGTCAAATCTTCTTCAGTTCATACGAGTGACCCAAACTAATATCTTTTAAGTATCTGATGCACCTAAGAAACCCGTCCTAGAAAAGTAAGTAATGGCTCATTTTCTTTGAAAATCAGAAGTATTACCGAGTCCAGGAATGAGAAATAATAGAATATCTTCTCAGTTTTTATGATCATTAACACCTCTTGTCCTAAAATATTCCTTTACTAACCATTTCAGAACTACAGTTATCTTTCATATTTACATCCATGCACATACGTTGGTTATCAATAAACAGCAGAATGAATGGTAAAACAAAAGGTCAAACATCAGGATTAAAGAAGAACTACTAGTGTCAAAGAATATTGACTGTCACCAAATACTTTGCCAGGGTCAGATAGCAGCTTTGAGAAACCAAATATTTGTCACATGTGTCAATTCAAGGCTGTTGACACAGAGGCCATTGCTCACACTCAACTAGAAGCATTACACTAAGCAGTGTCACCAGGAGCCACTTTCGTTCTATTGAACATCCATTTGTGTGGTTTAACAATCAATGTTAGTGTCAGTACATGTCCTTCTGTCATTATTTGTCTGTTTGGAACTGTGTTTTGTTTACTTGTCTTAACTTCATACTGTGTTATAATCTGTATCTATGGAATTCTTCAATTAAAACTTACTAATATCTTTAAAGTTCCTGAGGTGCCCAAGAAGACTGTGCCAGACAAGAAAGTACCCCTTCCAATGGCCAAAAAACCAGAACCGCCTCCTGTTAAAGGTACAGCTTAGTCTTGGCATCATTCTTTCTGAAAATGCTAGTGTGGTTCCCTTCCCCTGTTGAAAATGTCAAATACCTCTTTTCTGCCTTCCTAAAGAAACATGCCTTCAATTCTTCATGTAAAATCTTGGAATAGGTATCGGCCATGGTTCAAAGAACCCTTAAGCCCTGCTAAGCTGAAAGGGACCTAACCATGGTTTGGCATTTGTCCAATAAGTACCTCCATTTAAGATTATTACTAACCTCTTTACTATTCCTCTAAAGGTATCTCTTGATTGCCAACAGTTTTACCTACGTTTTGATGGCCTGAAATTTAATAGAAAACAATGCTGTTTTTTTTAAAGTGCCTGAAGTACCTAAGAAAGTGGTCCCAGAAAAGAAGGTGCCAGCTGTCGTCCCAGAAGCACCCCCAGCAAAAGGTACATATCACAAATGACAGAACAGCCATGGATATGGAGTGGGTCAGAAACACAATTGGACCCATCTTTTCCAAGCATTATTCTTTTGGCCACCATCTTGTTGGCGACCACCTAGGACAGTGTTGGTGAACCTATAGCATGGGTGCCAAGGGTGGCACTCGGGACCCTTTCTGCGGGCACCCGACATCACCCCTTCACAGCTACCTGTAGTCAGGTTAAATTGCTGTATTGGCACTTTGCGAAAAATTAGTGGGTTTTGAATTGCAGTCTGGGCACTCGGTCTCTAAAAAGTTCTCCATCACTGACCTAGAACAATGTCCTTTTGTCTTAGTGCTCCACAAGATCTCTGGCTTGCCATTATGCAAGCTGGAGATCAGCCTGTTACATCTCACAGAGTTTACATATGGATTGTGTGGGAAGATTCTGGCCTCCGTGTCTAAAGAACCAATCTCCCCAACCTCTCTGGAAACAGTTTCCAAGATGGCAGCTGTTTGCCCAATCAATCAATCAATCAATCAATCAATCAATCAATCAATCAATCAATCACAAAGAAAAATGAATAACACCACAGAGACAAACAAACAAACAAAACAAAACCAAAATTCAGGGAGACCTTATGCTGAAAAAGACACAGTAATTTAATAGAGCTGAATCCAGCTGGTAGTCCCAAATGCATTGAATTAATGAGATGAACGGGTGTTGATTGCTCACCAGCAGTTGAATCAGTGGGTTTTGCTTTAACTGGAGCTAATGGATATAAACCTTTTTGTTGTTTTATCTTACATGGACTCCCTAAAGCTTTGGGGACATTTATCCCTTTTCCACCTCTGCTGATGTTATATGTGAACTTCCACCTTGATTTTGATAGAACAGTTAGCTTAAAATAAAGTTAATAACCATAAAATAATAAAAAATAAAATAAAACGCAGATAAGTATTGTTAGGACAACTTTTTTTGAGAATAAATAAGGCTTTGCAGAGACTGTTGCCTCACAGCATTTTAATTTTTCTCCCAAATAAGTGTAGTAACAACCTCAGCCAATCAGGTGGAGGGAAGGGAAGGATAATCAACTCTCCTTTCTCTTTTGTATTTTAAACATTATTTATATGTTCATGTGGTCACTTCTGTGCTAAAGAGTAAACAATCTTCTGGTCTTCCTTTCATAGTGCCTGAGGTACCAAAGAAACCAGTTCCAGAAGAGAAAGTTGTGCCTAAAAAACCAGAGGCACCACCAGCTAAAGGTACATATATTTATTTATTTTATTTTATATTTATTTATTTTTATATTTGTATACCGCAGACCTATTTTCCACGAATGGGAACTCTGGGCAGTTTACAACAACTTATAAAACAGCCCCAAAACATAATAATAATAATAAGAAAAAGAAGAATGAGAAAAAAGAAAAGGAAAGGGGGAAACCCATAATACAAAGGCAATAAGCAATAAAACAACAAATATCTGGCAAGAGGCAAAAACAACTCATAACAAACAAACAATGAACACAGGGAGAGCAAAACACACCTAGCAATTGCCAAAGCCATCCCTGAATAGCCAGGTTTTTACGGCCTTTTTGAAGGATGCCAAGGATGGGGCCTGTCGAATCTCACTTGGCAACTGTTACATGTTGGCAATTTGTTCCATGCCGCCGGGCCAGCTATCGAGAAGGCCCAGTTGCCCAATTACATGTTGCAATTTTACGGGCCTCCCTAGGGATGAAAACCACAGAGGCTCTGGTGGCTCTGGTGGGTCGGGTCAGCTCTAACCTTTGGGAGATACGCTGTTCCAGATATTCAGGACCCAAGCCATGGAGGGTTTTGTAAACCAAAACCAACGCCTTGAACCTTATTCAGGAGGCAATGGACAACCAATGCAGGCGAGCCAGAATTGGGGTGATGCAGTCAAACCTGCCCATACCAACCACTAATCTGGCTGCTGCATTCTGCACCTGCTGTAGTTGCCGAACAAGGGTCAAGGGGAGCCCCATGTAGAGAGTGTTACAATAATCTACCCTTGACATGACCAGCACCTGCACAACTGTTATCAAGGAGTCCCCATCAAGGTACGGGTGAATCTGGGCGATGGTGGTAAAAGGCCAACCTGGACACGGCAGCCACCTGGGAATCCAGGGACAAAGCCTGGCCCAGGACAACGCCCAGACTCCTCACTCTCTCTGCCAGCTGGAGGACAGTCCTACCCAAACTGAGGAGAGGGCCACTGTACCCATCCAGGGAACCACCATAGAACAGAACCTCAGTCTTCTTGGGATTGAGTTTGAGCCTGTTGGTCCTGGTCCATTCCAGAACTACAGCCAGGCAGCAATCAAGAGTCTGGAGAGCCTTCACCGCAGAGGTGGAAAAGGAGAGATAGAGCCGTGTCATCAGCATACTGATTACACCAAGCTCCAAAACTCTGGATGACCTCAGCCAGCAGCCTCATATAGATATTAAAGAGCATGGAGGAGATTGCCGACCCCTGAGGCATCCCACAAGAGAGTGTCCAGGGAGACGACAACTCACCCCCAATCTCACTCTCTGAGCACGGCCCTCGAGGAAGGAGCATAGCCAGCCAAAGGCTGGAACCCCAATCCCTACCTCAGAGAGTTGGCCCAAGAGGATACTGTGGTCGACGGTATCAAAGGCCGCTGACAGATCGAGAAAGACCAGTAGGGTAAATCAACCCCTGTTGGCCCTCTTCAATAGGTCATCCTTCAGTTCGACCAGGGCAGTCTCAGTCCTGTGATGTGGCCTAAACTCAGACTGGAAAGGATCCAAGACAAGGTTCTCCTCCAGGAACGACTGGAGCTGCACAGCAGCAACTCGCTTCACCACCTTGTCCACCTTTTAAGAATGAGCTTCACCACCGTCTCCTTCAGCAGACAGGGAAAAACTCATTCCTGAAGGAGGCAGTGGCACTCAATGAAGCCTATTCAGGCATGCTCCCTCCGGCGGTCTTAATAAGCCAAGACAGGCAGGGGCCGAATGGAGAGGCCACCGGTCTGCATTGAACCAGAGCCCTGGAGGCCTCAGCTGGTGTAACAAGCCCAAGCTCAACCAACCAATGAGACCGAGGTGGTGCAGCACCAGCCACCCTTGGAGATAGATCAATGCAACTGGAGTCCAGGTCGAAAAGGATGGCCAATATTTTAGATTTTTTAAAGACTGCAAATGACTCACTAGTGAAATAGCTAGGAGGAGGCCCCGGCGGACCAAGATTGGTGAGGTCTCGCCACCCAGAACAATTCTGCCTGGCAGTTTGAGGTCTCACCAATTCTCAGGGAGGCATAAGAGCTTTTTACGTCCCTGATCACTCTGACGTAGCATCTGGTCAGTGCCGTAATCACAGTCCAACTCACTTCCGTCCAGTCCTTCCTCCATCTGCTCTCAAGCTTCCTCTGCTCTTGCTTCATCACCTGCAACTCCACCATGTACCACAGGGAGGAGCTGGCTCTGCGGCATTAAAAAAGAAAAAAGAAAGGCTCCACCGCTACCACTTCCTCCTTATAATCTTTAAGAACAATGTTTCAGTTTGTGTACAGTCACAGTGTTCATATGTACAGTGTGTTTTATAAGTTTGGTTTATTAAAACAAGGCAAAATTTATTTATTTATTTATTTATTTATTTATTTATTTATTTATTTATTTATTTATTTGATTTATATACTGCAACCATCTAGCAAAAAAGCTACTCTGGGTGGTGGATTCTGTCTATTCAATATTTTTCTTTGACCGTACTGGCATAAGTTAATATTTTTAAATGATTGGAATACATGACATTATGATACAATTTTTATTTTAAGTTCCTGAGGTACCCAAGAAACCTGTTCCAGAAGAAAAGGTCGCAGTTGCTGTACCAAAGAAGCCTGAACCTCCACCTGCTAAAGGTATATCTTCTTTTTTAAAAAAGGGAATGGCAAGTCTTTTATTATTCGTATCAGAGGGAACGAAAAAGTATAATGCTCGAGGATTTCAAAACAAAATCTGACATCATTAATCCATTGCGTGTCTACAAGTCCTAAATGTGTGGACACATGACATATAAACCTGAATGATGCGCATGTGGCAGCATGTCATATTGCTTTCAGTCAACAAACAATACACATGCTTTGTATCAATGCCTTCAACTTCTCATAATAAACTAATATTGTTTTAAGTGCCTGAAGTGCCAAAGAAAGTCGTTCCAGAAAAGAAAGTGCCAGCTGAAGTGCCTAAGAAACCAGAAGCTCCACCTGCTAAAGGTATGTGTTCCCAATTGCATGATAAAAAGAGAATCAACATTTAACATACCTTTCTTGAGAGAGGAATGAGCAGATAACATATTCTCTTGTGGGGGGCTTCTATGTACTTTTCCCTAAGAGTTCTGGAGAGAGAGAGAGAGAGAGAGAGAGAGAGAACCAATGTGTTGTGTTATATCTATACCAGTTCCGTTTTGGCCACATATATGATGTTAAAGAACATAAGCACATAAGAACCGCCTTGCTGGAAGAGGCCACAGCCCAACCAGTCTAGCATTCTGTCTCACACAGTGGCTCACCATTTGCTTCAAAGTATTCCCAAGCAGATGCCTTCACCTGCTTACGATTCCCCGCAAATGGCATTGAGAGATCTCCTGCCTATCTCTCCAACCTGGAGGTTATCCTTAAGCATCCATAATCATAGCCATTGATACCCTTGTTCTCCATGAACTTGTCCAATCCTTTCTTAAAGCTGTCAAGGCTGACAACTGTCAACACTTCTGCTGGCAGGGAATTTAGAACTTTCCTGAATTTTCTGTGCTCTGAGCACTCCATAGTTGTACTTAAATTTAAAAATAAATTGTTTGTTTTAAAGTTCCAGAAGTACCTAAGAAAGTGGTCCCTGAAGAGAAAGTACCTGTCCCTGAACTCAAAAAGCCAGAGCCTCCCCCTGCTAAAGGTATGTATCGCACATGGGACCGCCATGAAGTACTTTATAAACAAGGTGTCTATTAGTCTCCTCTTCACATAACAGAATGTTCAGGAAGACATACCATCATGTCATCCAATTGTATATAAAATAATGATTTGTTCTATATGTACATCGGAAAAAGACAGCTATTTGCGCTTGATGTTGCTGTAGGCTTGCTCTTCCTTTCTTTTTGTGCTGGTTGTGAAAATAATTTCCACACAGCTTCAAAACCTGAAATTTAAAGCAATTTCTTATCTTTGAAGTTCCCGAGGTGCCAAAGAAAATCATCCCAGAAGAAAAAGTACCAGTGAAAGAGCCTGAACCTCCAGCACCCAAAGGTACTAGCAACATACCAAATATTTAGCCCTTAAAATCAAGTGAAACTCAGTGAGCTTCCATTTAACAGTCAAATACTTCTTTCAAATTTATGACTTCCGGATTAAGAATCAGTAACTAAAATGGCTGAGGGCTGGGTGAACAGATACAAAGCCAACTGAAGCTGTGCAGAATTTAATCCTTCCCAAACTAGGAACTTTGGAATCTCCATGGACTTCCTTGGCTTTGGCCCAAGGCAGGGAGGACTGAGATCTGAATCTGATAAGATACAGCTTTTCTCCCCAATCTTCTACTTCTCTATCTTTATTTTCGCGACAATAAGTTTTTGCCCTTTCCAAGCAAAGTCCATCTGCCATGTCTTTGAACTTGGATTGCACTCCCTGTCTGTGTGTGGCTTCATTATTGGTCTTTGGGTTCAAATCTGACCCTTCTCTTCTGTGAATGGGTTATGTCTACTTTGAATTATGTTTACCTGTCATATAAATATATGTTTGCGCGAGAGGCTTTTAAAAACATTTCTTTACCTTTTTACATTTAAATACTAAAATCCATCAATATCTATATTTTTAAGTGCCAGAAGTTCCCAAGAAAGTTATTCCAGAAAAGAAACCTCCAGAACCAGAGGCTCCACCTGCGAAAGGTACTCAGCCACCACCCTTTCTTATTCTGTCCTGCTTACATTCTCTTGTGCTGCACCATGCAACTTCTCTTGTTAGACATTTATCTCAAGACTTTCACCGTATATAACCAACTAGAGATGGGCACGAATAAAAAAATGGCGTTTCGTTTGTTGTTTGTCGTTTAGGGGGTCCGTTTCGGTTTGTTTCTGTTTTTTTGTGAATTTTTGCAAAAAAATTGTTTTTGTTTTCATTCGTTTCGTTACCGTTTCGTTACCATTTATTTCAATTTTTTGTGATTTTTGTGATTTTTTAAAGCAATTCAACTGTATTGCCGTAACGAAAACGAAACGCACGACAAAATTTCCAGTGTTTCTGTTCGTTTCGTTTCATTTTGGAGACAAAATTTGTTTGTCGTTTCGTTGCGTAACAAAACGAAAAAATGAAAACGGAAACGAAAAATTGTTCGTTTCGTGCCCACCTCTATAACCAACGTTTGGAGCTTGGGAGCCAGATGATAGTGGTAAGCCCTACCCCATTGTGCCACAATGAAGCATCTCTACCAGTGACTTTTTGTACAGTGTAATCAAAGGACTAAGAAATGAGGTGGTAATTAAACTCCAGATTTTAAGGATCCAAATGTTTTAAAAGAAGGAAAATCTGAAGGAAAGCACATCAATCCCTCCTTCCCCCCCCCCAAAAAAAAGGGGGGATGGCATGAAGAAAGACAGAAGGAACACTAGTCCTTGTGCTTGTAGACAGCAAGTGAAACTTATATTTAAATGTTATTGTCTCTTGTTGTTCTCATGTTCTATGTATATTGCTTTCAAATCTTTGATGTCTTTGATCTTACAAATTGAAATCCTGCAATATCTTTTAAGTGCCTGAAGTGCCCAAGAAAATTGTTCCAGAAGAAAAAGTACCTAAGAAACCAGAACCACCTCCTGCTAAAGGTATTTATCAATACTGGGATGATCACAACAAATCCAGAATCTTTGGATGTAGTTCTGCCTGCGTAGAAACTAGTGATAGAACTCCCACAATTTTTAACGAAACAAGTCTCCATTTTCCCCATACGTTTTTGTATGTCTGTTGTTTCCTTTGTTATTTGTTACTCTGAAGTGACACAGCTGTATTCGTTCGGCAATATCCTGCTAAAGCTTTGTAATATCAAGTTTAAAGTTTTATGCCAAGTGACGTTCATGAGATGTATTCCTGCATAAATGTATGCAGGATTTCATAAGATGCCCCATTGACCTCAGTGGAAGAGTGAATCCCATGCTTGAATTCTCCTGTTTAATTGTCTAGGAATAGGATAAATAATTGTCTTTGGTTACAATATGCCTAGCAACACGATTTATGGTCCGTGGATAAATAAAATAATTTAGATACGTTTTGTAGCTCTTGGGCCATATCAGTAACACATATATAACACCACAGTTTGGGAGCCACTAGAGTTAATAGGTAGGTCACCTGGCATGTATTATGTAACCTGTATCCATTAGGAGAAAGAGAAACAAAATAAGAAGAACCAATTTCATTAAATAAAAGAGAAGATAGATGAAGATGAATATAGGCAGTATGAAGCAGATGATGCTAGAAAGAGATACCATGAAACTATTGAAGAATATGTCATTTTATCCTTACTGGGGGTCCATCATTGTGACTAAAGGACACTGAAAATTCAGTACATAGTCACATTTAATGAATTATCATCATAAAGGCATAGATAAGCCCAACATCTTTACCAGCTTTCCTTTTCTTTTGATGGATTTGCTGCTTATGGGGAAATGGGCCACAATGTCCCATTGAGGTACCTCATAAGTTGGGCTATAAATTGGACACAAGTGAAACAGATAATAAATAGCCACAAAGGGATTTACAAATAAAAAAAATTCCTTCCATGTATCACCTAGCCATTTTTATCTGCCTCTTTGCTTATACGTTAATGAAATTAAATGTGCAATAAATCCTTAGTGTCCCGTGACAACATTAGATATCTTCGTGTTGTGTGTTTCATATTTGTTGATAGTTTTATATACATTGTGGGAATTAGTTATAGTAAAAGAAATAAATATCTTTAAAGTGCCTGAAGTGCCCAAGAAGGTTGTGCCTGAAGAAAAAGTCCCTGCACTCAAAAAGAAAGAACCACCAGCCCCTAAAGGTATATGATGTCTTTAATAGAAGTGTGTGTGTGGGGGGGGGGGATCCAGTCTTTCTCTTGTTCACTTATAATCTTTTGGATATACTTTGAGTAGATGTGGTGTCTTCTGTTGAGTAACCGATTCTCTGTCTATGTTGGCTCCATTATTACATTTCAACTTGTGGTGCAAGTGAATGGCAGTTAAGAGTAGTTGGGCCAGTACATCATTGGGGAAGGAAGTGTCTCTCTCATTGATGTCTCATTACTTAATGCTGTGAAATGTTCCTGTCTTGTATGTTGCCATGCTTTTTCAAAACACAATAGTAAAACACTCTCTACTATTTTTAAAGTGCCTGAAGTACCCAAAAAGGCTGTAGTCGAAGAAAAAGAACCAACTCCTGTGCTTAAAAAGCCCGTACTTAAAAAACCAGAGCCGCCGCCTCCTGTTAAAGGTATATCTGAATGGAGTTATAAAGAACATGATTTTAATGTGCTTATAAATCAGAGCTCTGGCCATTTCTTGTTCTGTCTGTGCCCTGTTGCTTAAAGATTCTTATGTAAGCAATGCTATCAGCACAGTCCAGTGACCTAAAGTGCTTAGATGTGCCTAGATTGTTGTTTCTGTGCCTCAGTACGAGGGCGCACAAGTGATAAGTTTGTTACACTTGTTCATTGTGTTTTGTTCTTCTTCTTTTTTGGTTCTGCTGCTTCATGTAAACCGAATATCTTCAGCAGTTCTTAAAGTAAAACTAATATCTTTTTAAACATTCAGAGCCTATCAGAAAGCTGTTGCAGGATGGGGGGAAAAAAGTAACTCTTGTTTTATCTCAAGAGCCCAAAGCAGAACGTCTGGAAGCTATACGTTATGAAGAACGCGAGGTACACACTGTCACTGGAGTCAGAGAAGTAAAACAAGTGTCTGTGTACCAAGACGTAGAAGCCATCACAGCCCTTGAAGAACCCGAGCACGTTTCGACTTTTGAAATAACACCACCTGAAGAACACATGGCTGAGGCACGAGAGGCCATCATTTCCTATGAAGAAGAGGAAATTGTGGCTGTTCCTGAAGTGCCCAAACCCAAGCGTGTCGCAGCACCTAAGAAAGCAGAACCTGCAGCTCCACCCAAAAAGCCAGAACCCACTGCGGTGCCTAAAAAGCCCAAACTTGTTCCGGTGCCTAAAAAACCAGAACCTCCAACTGTACCCAAGAAACCAGAGCCTGTGTTTAAGAAACCAGAACATCCGCCAGCCGAAGAGGTGGCTCATGAAGAGGAACGGGAGGTACAGACTTTTATTGGGTACAGAGAACGGAAGCACATTTCTGTTCACCAAGAACTGGAGGCCATCGCTGCCCTTGAGCCCGAACGCGCTTCCCCGTTCGAAGAGCCAGAGCCAGAAGAATACGTCGCCGAGGAACGAGAAGCCCTGGTTTCCTATGAAGAACCAGAGCCTATCGCTGTTCCTGAGGAACCAGAGGAGGCAGCCGTTCCTGAAGAACCGGCACCTTCTATTGTGCCGAAAAAGCCAAAGCCTGTTACTGTGCCTAAAAAGGCAGAAGCTGCCGCTGTGCCGAAAAAACCAGAACCTGCTCCGGTGCCTAAAAAAGCAGAACCTGCAGCTCCACCCCAAAAGCCAGAACCTGCTCCGGTGCCTAAAAAGCCCAAACTTGCTCCAGTGCCTAAAAAACCAGAACCTCCCGGCGTGCTTAAGAAGCCAGAGCCTGCGTTTAAAAAACCAGAGCCGCCAGCGGAAGAGCTGGCTCGTGAAGAGGAAGGAGAGGTACAAACTTTTATTGCGTACAGAGAACGGAAACACATTTCCGTTCACCAAGAGATCGAGGCCATCACTGCCCTTGAGCCCGAACGCGCTTCCGCTTTCGAAGAGCCAGAGCCAGAGGAATACGTCGCTGAGGTACGGGAGGCCCTGATTTCCTACGAAGAGCCAGAGCCTGCCGCTGCTCCCGAAGAACCCAAAGTTACGGTAGAACCCAAAAAGCCTGAACGGCCACCTGCTAAAGGTAGATGTTTTCTTCAAAAAGATTTTCTCTTCTTGTTCCGCAGTTCAACAAGTAGTCTTATAGACCGAGTGGTGTACAGTTCATGCGTGTATGTGGGCATGTGTGGGCATATGTGTGAGAGCAAGAGGGAGAGAGGAGGGGGAAAAAACACAAGGCAATGCAATTCTTTCTCATTCTGCTAATTAATTCACTTATAATTTGCAAAGATCAGAATACCGTACTCTGTTATTAAACACTCTGCTACTATATCAAAAGTGTAAAAATAGACAAATGGAAACAGATTAAAATGAGGAAGAATTCAAATTGTTCGTTTAATTTGGATGAATTAATGTCTGTTATGCCTGTGGCTTCATTGTTTCTTCACTTGTCTTTAAATTAATGAACTAATATCTTTAAAGTACCCGAGGTACCCAAGAAAGATGTTCCAGAAAAGAAAGTACCGGCTCCTGTGCCTAAAAAAATCAAACCACCACCTCCGAAAGGTACATGTCAAATCTGGTCTATACGTCTAAAGAAGAACATTCTTCTTTCTTAAAAATATTCTTTGAATTCTCTCTTCTTTATTGTCTGTCCTACAGTCGTCTCCATAGAAATCTTGAAATATGATGTTATAAACTATATCTATGTGCGTGTGTGGTGTGTGTATATATGCAAATATATGTGTTTGCTAGTCTTGTTTGGGGCTTATGTTTAATGATCAGGTTTTCTTCTCAATGTTTGGTATCAGTTATTTCAAAAATTCTTAAAGTAAAAACTGAAAAATTATCTTTCAAGTGCCCGAAGAGCCCAAGAAAATTGTTCCTGAGAAGAAGATACCGGCTGTTGCACTTAAAAAAACGGAACCCCCACCTACCAAAGGTACTTCTGCCATGCTTGGCAAATATAATTATCTTGGGAGTTTTAGGCCTTGTTCAACAACAGTTGAGTCTGTGGTTTGATTTGTAATTGTACTGGTGGATATATACGGTACATTGTATGCTGAGCATAACTTGATAGGTCTGTGTCCATGTCCTCAAACAGTAAGCATTGGCATCTCTGTTTGAGCTTTTAACATTTTACATACACCCCAGATAATATCCGTGATAGTAAAACAAATTAACATCTCTTCAAGTGCCTGAAGCACCTAAGAAAGCTGTGCCAGAAGAAAAAGTACCGGCTGCTGTGCCTAAAGAGCCAGAACCCCTGCCACCGAAAGGTATATATCATGATGAAGGATCTCCTTCTTCTTGAGACTGTTATTTGTGGTTTGTTTTGTCTGCCGTTTTCGTGTTCCTAAATGTATAACATGGACCCGATGCTTCTTTATTGAAATTTATCCATTTGGCAGAATTGGATCACAGCCAGAACATATGTTTTATATGCCATTGCTTTAATGACAGCATTAGCAAATATCTTCAGAGCTTTAAAAAAAATTAGAATGCAAAAATTTATTTATTTATTTATTTATTTTAGAGTACTTTTACCCCACGTTTCTCCTTGGAAAAGGACCCAAGGCAGCTTACAGAATGAGGGATAATATACAGTGCAGTACAATTAAGACATTTCTAGGAGGGATGTCACTAGGTCAGGTATCACCATGGCCAGAGCTGGTTTCTCAAGAAACGGACATAACTTGTGTACTAGCCTTAATTGTGCAAATGCGCTCTTGGCCACAGTTGTGACCTGGGTATCCAAGCTCAAGGATGAGTCCAAGAGCACTCCCAAGCTGCATACTTTTTTTTTTCAATTGGAGGGCGACCCCATCCAGTATAGGTTGTATCCCTATCCCTTGTTTCTCCCTTTTGACTGACCAGGAGCACCTCTGTCTTGTCTGGGTTTAATGAAAGTTCATCCAACATTTCCTTTGTAAAGAAATATTTTTGAATCTTTCATGCTGTCAAACCTACCCAATTGTATGTTTGATTGGGTTTGTTTGTTTGTTTGTTTGTTTGTTTGTTTGTTTGTTTGTTTTATTTTCCAAAGAACAAAAAATCCCATACATGTCAGTTATAAACCTGTCTATTTGATTGCATAGTCTTTTTTAAATATTAAGAATTATATAGGGAGAAATGTAATCCAGACAGAACTGAGCAATTATTTTTAAGTCCCTTCTTTTTCAACAGAGCGGAGGATGTGTATATATAAGTCTAGATCTCTCTCTCTCTCTCTCACTCAGCCCTAAGGCCTACATAGAGGCAATATCTACAGTGTAACATTGGTGTATAAGTATTGTTGTGTAATGTCCAAGCTGTTTTGTGTAGTCTGTCTACAAATTCTTCTTGCCATCCCTCTTTTAAATGGCAATCTTATGTTCGTTATCAATATTCTTTAAAGAGCCAGAAGTTACTGAGGAAATTGAACCAGAGGAACTGATACCTGCTCCTATTCCAGAAAAAGAAGAAATAATTCCCCCAGAAGAAGGTATAGATAATATCACTGTGAGAGTACAATGTCTGGTTTTCTTTTGTATCATCCCTCTTCATCTTTTCATGTAGGAATTATTTGTGCTTGTTGGAAATACATGTCCGTCTCATTCATGTGTACTACAGTGTTTTTCTTGTGTCTACAGTATGTGTTGTCTTGTGTTGTCTTCATTTCTGCCAGACATTCCCTTCGTCTTTGGCCATGAAAACACTCCCCCTTCCCTTTCAGTAACTCGGAGGTCTGCTAACAACTCTTCTGGAACCATTCATAATTTTGGCATATCAGATATTATCATCTGAATGGTTTATATGTGCACCAACTTTACAGAGCATATTACATATGGAAATGGTGGAACCAGTTCTTTTATTTATTTTTTTAAAAGTATGCTAGTTATTTTCAGATATGGTTGTTAATGTGATTGCTTTTGCACTAAGTCTACCAACATATTATTTAAAGAGCCAGAACCAGAAAAGAAGATACCTGAAAAACCTAAACCCCGTGTACCTGTCCCACCAAAAGAGGAAGTTAAGGAGGAAAAGGTTCCACTTAAAGGTATCAGCGGCCAAAGAGTATTTAACATCTTTACTAAGACCGTGTTATACAGCAAATGCATATTGATCCTGTACTACTACTCCCTGGTAGAGATGGGCACGACTTAGCGGTATTTCCGTTTCCGTTTCCGTTACTCGGTTCCGTTACTCTACGGAAACGGTAACGGGAATTACTCCGCCAGACTTCGAGCTCGAACCGACAAACGAACAATTTGGTCTGATTTGTCGTGCTCGTTACTTGCATCGCGCGATCGCGCGCGATGCCAAGCAGCACAGAAAAAAAGTTTTTAAAAGTTAAAAAACCCGGTTCCTGGCCAAAAAGCAGGCGGAAAAATGCCTGCCGTGCCTCAGGGCACCTACCAGAGGGGTGGTTTCTGGAGGTCCCCGGCCTCCCCCCCTCCTCCCTCCTGGGCTGCTCTGGTGGGACTCTCCCCCCACCCATTCCCGCACGGCACGAGTCTCGCCGCCGGCTCAAGCGGCACGGACGGCACAGGAAAAAACTTTTAAACTCTCCCCCCACCCATTCCCGCACGGCACGAGTCTCGCCGCCGGCTCAAGCAGCACGGACAGCACAGGAAAAAACTTTTAAACTCTCCCCCCACCCATTCCCGCACAGCACGAGTCTCGCCGCCGGCTCAAGCAGCACGGACGGCACAGGAAAAAACTTTTAAACTCTCCCCCCACCCATTCCCGCACGGCACGAGTCTCGCTGCCGGCTCAAGCAGCACGGATGGCACAGGAAAAAACTTTTAAACTCTCCCCCCACCCATTCCCGGGCCAAAAAGCAGGCGGAAAATGCCTGCCGTGCCTCAGGGCACCTACCGGAGGGGGGGTTCTGGTCTGGAGGGGGGGTCCCGGCCTCCCCCCCTCCGTCCTGGGATGCTCTGGTCTGGTGGGACTCGCCGCAGGCTCGCCCGCCGCAAAAAGCCCAGTCTCGCCGCCGGCCGCCAAAGCGCAAGCAAGCAGCACGGGCGGCACAGGAAAAAACTTTTTTAAACTCTCCCGGGTCTCCCCCCCACCCATTCCCGGGCCAAAAAGCAGGCAGAAAAATGCCTGCTTGACTAAGGGCGCAGGGCACCTACCGGAGGGATTGTTTCTGGAGGGGTGGTCCCGCCTCCCCCCCATCCTGGGCAGCCGGACTCGAGTTGCCATGCCATGTGGTGTGGGCGGGGGATCCAAAATGGGGCGGCGAACGCAATATTGTTTTTGAAATCGTGGTCCAAAAACACACAAGCACAACAGAAACACGCGGAAATGTATAAACTGCCAGATTTTTCACAGTAGCAGTGGGTTTTTTCTTGCAACAAAATGTCTCTCCTCTCCTCCTCTGTCCTCCATTGATTTTATTTTATTTTATTTTATTTACACCTGCGCAGTGCGCAATGATGGGCTGGCCCAGTGGCCTGGCCAGCCATGTGGGAGGGGACGACCATGCAAATTTTTGGAGCCATCCCACCAATCGCATGGCCACTTGGCCACTGAGACTTCTGGGATGTGCCAAAAAGCCCCCTAAAACCTGCCCTAGCCCCCTAACCCCCTAACCCTAATCCTTGACTCCTTACCCATACGTCACAGACTGTCTTCTTAGTGGGTCAGAGAGGCACCCAGAGGTGCAACCCAATAGCCCACCGTAACCTTACCCGTCATTAGCCTAACCCTAGCCCTTGCACTAAGCCACCTTAGCCCATAGCCAGATCTACTTGCATTGCACTACACACGCAAGTACGATTCCCTTCTTTGTGGGACATGGCAGGTGCGACACGCTCGTACCAGGGGATCAGGTACTTGAGCAGGTCTCTGCCTGCAAATGGTATGCATAGCCATATGGTTATGCATGCCATTTTGCAGCAGCAGCAGGTGAGGAGGGGAGACCCCCATGTTGAGGGGTCTCTTGGAGCCTGCTGCTGCTGTCCCTTCCTAGTGGGTGAGGATAGGAGGCACCCACGGGTGCCTCCAGGAGCCCACTTTCCCTTTATAGCGGGCCGGCGGAGGCACCCACCCCACAGAGGTGCCTCCAGGAGCCCGCTACCCCCCCCAAAAAAAACCAGTATAACGAAAACGAAAAAACAAACCGACTAATTTTTGCGAAGTTTCGCGAAAAACGGAAACAAGCCGACACGGGCTGCCTCCGACACACGACAGCTCGAAAACGTCATTTTCCCGAGTCGTGCCCATCTCTACTCCCTGGCGGTGTGAGCTTCAGGCTGCCATCCTAGATCCATTTCTCTGCATCCCAAGATCTCAGATTCGCTGTTAGCCGCTTAGAGTCCTTGTTGGAGATAAGCGGGATATAAATATAAAAATAAATAAAAATAAATAAAAATAAATCTCAATGGGACTTTCTTCCGACTTCATGTGTATAGGATTGCACTGGTAATACATTAATTTTAGTCTAACTGAATGGTATGATTTTCCCTCTAATGTTTTGACTTACCCATTGTTAATCCTCTGAAACTGGCCGGTGTAGCTCTCCTTTGGGTTCACATGGCCAAAAGCCCACTGAGTGCCTGTAAAGAGGGTGCATGTGTCCGTCACGGCTGTAACACAACTGTGATGATACCGTAAGAAGATTGGACTTAAGTTTTAAAGGAAACAACTGTGATGTTCTGATTCTGAATGAAATCAAAAGCAGATTATTAAAATATAGGTCACTCTTGCTTTTACTTTCTACTGGATTTTCTGAAACTCATATCTAGACATTTCAAATTCTGAGACACACACTTCTGATCTGATAATACGTCATGGAATGGTCAAATACAGTTACAATTCTTAAAGGTGTAGTTACAGAGGTCTATTAGAACAGCACATGACTTTTCAAATTGTGTGCTTTTGGTTTTGGTTTCCTTTTCTGAAAGCATGAGGCCTAGCATAGTGTCAGGATCACTCCTGTTCATTAGATCTCACAATGCAAATTCCAGATAATTTTCCTCACCATTGGCTGCTTTCCCATACAACATATTTGTTATATAAATATAAATCTACCCCACATGTGGATGTGAGGTGATTTGCCTTTAAAGTAACTTTGGAACATTGCACCTTCAGGTGTTCCTTAAGGGTCCAAACAAACACAATGGATGTTTTGATAATTAGGAGGATCCAGAGGTGGGAAAACATTATCTGTGCAGAGCCACATTGCACCAGTAATAATAGGCTGGATCCTTTAAAAACTGCCATAAAATAAGGCCAAAACTTTATTAGCACAATATCTCTAACACAAAGTATATACAAAATTTATCCTGTGGTGAATGTAAGGTATTTGCCAACTAACATTAAACAAGTATGAAAGTATGAATGGAAGAAAGGTGAGGCAAAAGTGGTGGCTCCTCTTCTGCGAGGATCACTTGGTAGTATTGATAATTTTTTCAAAAATGTTGTATTTATACAATCAACATGGAAGGAGGGGACTATGATTAATCCCCAAACAAAAAGAAGCTACTTTTGAACTCGCGAAGCCATTAAATAAGGGATAATCAACCCCCTTTGCTGCTTAAATCAGTTCCATTTCTGATTGTAAAGCTCCATGTCCCATGTGTTTTGGCCCATAGTTTCAACAAAAGTTGAACATTGTCATCCTTGTTAAACATGCAGACTCCAAGGAAAGGTGTTGTACTATCACACATGGAAGGCCTTCCAATGTATATACATGGCAAAACTTGTTTTCCACATAGTCCTTGTGTGATGCTTCAACTACAGATCCATACATCTTGTTCTTGTCTTTTACAGACTACTCATATATTTTATATCGGAGTCCCATCTCTTTTCATTTGGTTGGTCTGTTTGATTCATGTGATTTTTGTTTTTATTGAAGCCTTCTTTCATTTCAATGGAATATTCCACCTGAGTCATTCGAGCATGATGCTAAGGCTGTGCCGAACCAAAGAATATATGTCAAAACAGAACATAGAAATAAGATTTCCATTGCAAACAAAGATCATGTTTCAATAATAATTGTACCATCTCCTTTTGATAACAAAATAAGAAGTCAGGCAACTTTTCTATGTTTTGTAATTATTCATATGAAAAGAAAAATCGCATGTCTTATCTTTTCAGAAGTAACTTTAGCATTCCCTCTTGACTGTAAATCTTTGATGCGCCCTGAAAGCCTCTGTTGCATCTGGAGTGTGGTATTGGTAGTTTTCAAATGGTTCAAATTGCTACTAGTGGTCTCACTGTGAAATTATTGTTGTTTTAAGCACCTGGACTGAAACCACGGAAGCAGCTTCCTCCACCTCCTCCGACTCCCAAGGAAGAAGTTGTTTTGAAAAAAGGTATTGTTATTGACCATGGGGTCTCCCCCGCCCCAAGAAAGACACAGGAATCTAGTTACACAAAATGCCAAAATGACAGCTTACCTGACACGTACCACAGGCTGGTAACCCATTTTAGCCTAGTGTAGTTTTGAACATGTGAAGCTCCTGGATCATTTCATCAAGCAGGTAGCTCCCCTGAGGATATCAAGGGCTTCGGTTTAGCTAGAAATAAGATAGAAAGGCATCAAAGAACAATCCAGTAGCATAATAAGTAAAAAAAAATACACTAGATATTGCAGAAGATATGGTAAAAGCCCAAATCTCTGGAAGATCTGTCACCAGTCACTGTATTTCCAACATAGAAAGACTCTTTTGCCCCTGGATAAAATAAATAAATAAATCTATGCTCTGGTTTCATTCCCTCTTCAAAAAAGGATGTCTTCACGGACACTGCTTATGCAGACTTGACATAGTGATAACTTTCATCAGCCTGTAAAAGGAGGGAGACCTAGGATGGAAATTCTGTGGAATATTGGAACCCTGGATATAAATTCTGGTCTGATACTTTACGTTCCTCCTGTTTGCCCCCATATTTTAAGTAGCTTCTTATGAATAAAAATTTGACAACACTTTTTGGGGTAATTCTTGAAAGGGCATTCTTTCTTTTCTCAAGTCCCAAGAGCCGTTAAGAAGCCTGAGGAGGAAGAAGCTAAACCCGAGAAAGATGTAAAAGTTGAACCCAAGCCGGTTATTGAAAAGATTAAGAAGCCTGAAGGTACCATTTGAAATCAAACAGCTGTGAAAAAATATCCAAACATTTGCAGTATTTAAAATTTGGGGGCCATAATCAGTAGTTTTGTTATGCACTCTTGGATTTGTTTTATGTGAAAGAAGTCACATGGAGGTCTCTGTTGGGTTTATATTCTGGAAGTATTTGTGTTTCTTTTTTGTCTGCCTTGTACTTGAAACAGAAGGGTGGCAACTATGCCTCTTTGCTACATCTAGTTATCTTGGCAAATTTTAAATTTAAAGAAGACTCACCCCAGCAGCTATATATTTAATGCTAAAGTTTCTATATGCAGTAGAGAAGTCAAAACATTTAAATCCGACTTCAAAATAAATAAATATTTCTTCAAGTGCCGGAGATTCCGAAGAAGAAAACGGAGATCCCACCTTTAAAGAAAAGGGAGGAAAAAGAGAAACCTGTGCCGGAACCAGCCAAAGGTACAAAGATGTGGTGTTCTTACCTTTGCTGCTACAACTAAAATGGCAGTTGATCTTGAACACGCAAGCTAAACTAATCTTTCATCTCAGCCATTTTTAAATACTACCATCTTTTGCTCTTCCGGCTACTCTTTATTGCTTCCAGATACTGAGCCGTTTCATCTTCTTTGTTAGGCTCTTCTTATTTGACTTTCCCTGCCAAAAGCCAAATGAGGTCCTGTGCTATACTTTGTGAAAACAGTCAAAAAATTAAAATAAGACTGTTTGCCGTCTGTTAGCTGTGCTTTTTCTCTGACACTTTATGCACTTCTTGCTTTTGCAGTTTTCTGCCTCAGTGATTTATTATCTTCCTTATTATTATTTATTGTCTTAATTCATTATCCTTGTCTTTAAAGTTCCAGAACCTAAACCAGCAACACTTCCTGAACCAAAGCCTGTTGTAGGTAGGTCCTTTGAAGTTGTACATTGTTCTTACAGTTTTTCTCAATATATTTAACTCTGAAGCTAGTACATAAGGTCATCTAACTCACTTTTAATTGAATGGGGACTATTATTTGTTTTTATTGCTCTGTTTTTATATGTATTTTAACTTGTTATATTTTCATTGTAGTCATTCATTGGCTAACTGCCTTGAATGACTTTTTGGGCAGAAAGGTAAAATCTAAACTAAATACTGTAAATAAATACCAGTCTCACAGAAAGTCTTCAGAAGTTTTTTGTATGCTGGTTCAGTTCTTTTTATATTATTCATCTGTAAATTGGAAAACGAATCATAACGTATTTGGACAAATGGTCCGTTTACTATTTCATCCTTTTTCTATGTAAAATTAAATAAAGCCAATGAAAATTTGATTACTGAATATTTCAAAGAAATATTAAAATATTGAAAATTCATTTCAAAATGCAACTCTAAGCTCTTTTTTATTCAGAAATAAATCCCACCGGTCTTGGAATTGGGGCATATTCCCCTATATAAACACTGGAGAGTGCTGTTATCAGTTTTATTAGTGAACAGATAAAAAGAAAAGTATTATTTAATTATTTCCACAGCCTTAAAATCTCCTAAACCTGCTGCAGAACCAAAACCTGAAGCAGCTCCTGTGACGGCTCCAGTGATTGGAAAGAAAGCAGGTAAGTGGACACATGCTGGGTA
The DNA here is from genome assembly GCA_023846285.1 of Phrynocephalus versicolor. Classification (NCBI taxonomy): domain Eukaryota; kingdom Metazoa; phylum Chordata; class Lepidosauria; order Squamata; family Agamidae; genus Phrynocephalus; species Phrynocephalus versicolor. The sequence continues at coordinate 35,339,907 of JAHTLZ010003547.1, read as the reverse complement.
ACACATTCCATTATTTGTATCACTGTCCTGCAGACATACGTGTATGAGTAATCACAGGAAAGTCACCCAATTGCTATAATAGCCAGAAAGCAAAAATATCCACATCTGTAACATATGGCACAGGAAAGACCCCTGAGGGATTGCATCTCACAGGACATATCTAGGTATAACCTCAAAATACATTCTGGCAGTTGTCTCTTTCCTTTAAGGACATTATCATTACTTTTTTAAAAAATGAGGCTGAAGTATAGATCACACTTGAGGATGCTTATGTAGACTTATGTCATCCATCCGAGACTCTGTATGAAGTGCTTAGACATTATATGAATCTATGAGCTTTAGCTGAGTTAATCGGAAATGGTGAACCATGTGTGATGTCAGAGGAAAGGTGGGTGACATTATACAAGAAAGTCTTGGACTTCGATGTCTCCCCATATGACATGTTCTCTCCAGAATGACAAGCCCTAGACAGTAGGAGCTGGCACCCATTTTGGCGGGTGGGGCCTGAGGGCAAAAGTGGGTACACACACACACTCACACAGGTGAGCTTGCAGGCAAACGTTCAGCATCAGAACTGCAGAGCTGGAAAAAAAACCCTATGAATTGTAGAGTCCATTGGATGTCAAGTAAGCAGGCACGGGGGGAATTGAACTCCCATTCTCTGCCTCCAAAACCATAGCCCTAGGCCACTCAGCTATCCAGCTGTTCATACATACAGTATTGGGGCTACCTGGATCTAGTAAAGAGGCAGGCTGGATTGGCTGGCTGGGATTAGTCTCAGCTTGGGATGGACCAGGGCCAATTTGCTGCAATGGAGAGCCCCCACAGGTCATAGTATGGCTTGCACAGGCAGGAGCTGGAACTGCATTAGGAGAGATAGTCAGAACACTAAAAAATGCCAGACATTGTGGAAGCACTGCCATTGGTCGCATGTATGAATAGATGATGCTAGGCCTGGTTATGGGAGAGCACTGAACTACCGACTGTCAGTCCTTTTCCTGAGCACCGATAAAAATGTCTGGAGAGCATTTGCCCCTCTTATAGAATGAATATACACAAATGTTCTATTGAAGCGTCGGCCTACAAATATAGATCAGGCAATGTCTACATCAAAAGGATTCAAAGAAACTAAGGGGAACCAAAAAACCACTTATTCAAAACGAGCCAAAGATCAAAGGGAATGGGTGGGTTCCTATTAGGCACTGGTGGCAGAGAAATCAGTGGTGGGCCCTAATTATGGGAATAATTGGGCACTTACTGATGAGTCAGCTAGCAATCTCTTTTACTTTTTTGTGGATATTAAAATTCTTCTAGTTCTCTGGGTTGAAATAGTGGGTATCAATGCTGTTTTGCCTTTGTGTAGGTCAGTTGGAACTTGGAATCCCTAAAATTCTCATTTAAAACACTGACCATGAAATCTACAGCAGCGTATGTATGTATTAAGTCAGTTCAGGTCAAAAGGCACCCTGAATAATACAACTGCCAAAATTAAGCAGCAAATTATACTCAAGGATTTTAATAGCAACTGAGAAAAAAATGCAAAGCACACCTTGTGCATTAAATGATTTGTAGTAATTTATGTTGCATTTCTGCAGCAAATGAGGAAAACTCCATTTTAAGCAAGGACATCCTTGCTCTAAATTATTATTACTCTTTACTACCAGAATTTGATTTGCCCCTGAAGTTCAGCAGCAGCAGGAATGTGGCTTGCATTGGTGCTGGGGAGGTGAAAGTGACCCCACCTTTAAAGGCATAGATTTTAAATGAGAATTCATATCTAATACTAATGTTGTTTTATTTCAGAGCCCAAAGGCACACCAGAAAAAGAACCTGCCAAAGGTAGAAGTCCTATTAAAGGTAAGAAAGACAGAATGCAACATTAAAGCCTATTTTCTGAATGTGTAAACATCTAATAAACATCATAGTCAATGGATCCAATATTTAAACAGTGACCAATGAAACACTGAGCTAATAATTCTCTCATGCGAGAATGAACATTTTTGAAACTTTTCTCCCTACTGATGAGATAGTGAGGGGTTTGTGCTTATTTTCACATTTCATATATTTTGCTTTATAAGAGCCTTGTGGCACAGTGGTTAAATGCCTGTACTGCAGGTGAAACTGTGCTCACGACCTGGGGTTCAATCCCAGGTAGCAGGCTCAAGGTTCACTCAGCCTTCCATCCTTCCGAGGTCGGTAAAATGAGTACCCAGCTTGCTGGGGGGGGGGGCAATGTGTAGCCTGCACACTGTAATTAAAATTGTAAACCGCCCAGAGACTACTTAAAGTGGTATGGGGCGGTATATAAGCAGTACACTTTTGCTTTGCTTTTACTTTTTGGAAAAAAGTATGGAAAGCAATTTTTGTACAAAACACTTCTTTTGTTCAAAATACATGTGTTAGAATGCAAGTTACAAAGGTTCTTGTTAATGCTGCTGCTGACAAGGAAAACCCGTACTGTATCTTTTTATGTTGGAGCAAGAATGAAAGATCTCCATGTAGTTAGCCATTTTTGACAGGATGTCTCAATCTTTTGAGGCACCCTTTTTGTTGTGGAAGAAAAAAATTCTGATAATTCCTTTCATCCTTGCCTGAGCCCAGCAGGGCCTACCAGTTTGAGCTGTGGTCTTACATTGACTATGGAGAGACGAAACCCATGAAATGTGCAGGGTCATGTCTCTTAATTGCACCAGGTCTGAAATCTCAGAGTCTCTAAAATTTTTCAGGTTTCCTGTTGATAAAGCAAGGTGCTGGTTATTACCCATGGTCCCTTTGTTACTTCCTCCTGCTGGTGCATTTGTCCAAGCTGGCCATTAATACTTATGTATCTGTTAGTTACATTTATATACTACCTATCTCTTAAGAAACTACTACTCTGGATGGTTTACAACAAATACCTTAATCCCATCCCATCCCATCCCATCGCACACCCACCAAGCAATGTCCACAAAACAAAACAAAAAACCCACAATGATGCTAGTTGTAAAAGTAGTATATGATGTAAAATGATATATGTATATAATTAAATAAGCAATAAATCAGCAGTTCCCTTGGAAGGAGGCCATCCTTTTAAAGGCCTCTTTTAAAAGCTCAGATTTCACAAGCTTTCTAAAGGCAGAGAGGGAAGGAGCCTGACACATATTTACTGTACAGATAAAGCAAAACACGGTTTGGTTTGTTGTTGGTTTTATTTTATTTTATTTTATTTTATTTTATTTTATTTTATTTTATTTTATTTATTTATTTATTTATTTATTTATTTGGAAAAGTAAGATTTTGGCAAATTAACATGTACTGTAAATAGGTTCAAAAGCTCTTGCTAAAAATTTAATTGGCATTTCCTGCCCACTGATTCAGGGAAGTAAAATAAATTTGCATGATTGTTTTGCACTGCACCATGGCTACATTTGCCAGACTGCCAACAAGTTTACTCTCCAATGGGTTTCCAGCATGTGTGTGAGTGAAATTAGAGAACAGAGATCAGTCATATATTTTTATGTATCTGACTTGTAGCCAAAAAGACGCCTTCGCCGGCAGATGCAGAGAGGAGGAAATTAAGACCAGGAAGTGGTGGAGACAAGCCTCCTGAGGAGCCCCCTTTCACCTACCAGCTGAAAGCCGTGCCCCTCAAGTTTGTGAAAGAAATTAAAGATGTCGTGCTGACCGAAGCAGAGTCTGTAGGCGCTTCTGCCATCTTCGAGTGCCTTATCTCGCCCTCCACTGCCATCACTACATGGATGAAAGATGGCAGCAACATCCGCGAGAGCCCTAAGTACAGGTTCCTCTCTGACGGGAAAGACAGGAAGCTCCACATCATTGACGTCCAGCTGTCGGATGCCGGGGAGTATACTTGCGTACTGAAACTGGGAAACAAAGAAAAGACCTCCACAGCAAAGCTTATAGTTGAAGGTATTTCTTGGCTCTTCTAAGTAAACTTTTATTGTGATATAAAGAAACTACACATCCTTTAGTTCCTAAAGGTAGTTTCTGCTACATTTAGGGGCTATATATACATTTTACAGTTCCTATCATGTTGTCTGTTTATTTATATAGCATTATTCAAGGTATACTATTTTACAAACTACAAGGGGATGCAGTCATGTTTCCTGAGGGGTTTACAATAAATATTCAATACAATAGTGGGGAAATTATAATAAAGTAGAGGGAAAAGACATATTTAATTTCTTTCTTTCTTTCTTTCTTTCTTTCTTTCTTTCTTTCTTAGATTATTTCTGTCACTAGTTTGGTTAGTAGAAATAGGGGATGGAAATTGCTTTATAATTTAAATTTTAGCGGCATGCCCCAGCTACAGCAATTTATTTTAGGCACAGGTATTCTGGTGTGCACCCAAAGTTCTTAGGCTTTGTGCAGTTTTGTTTTATGTATACAAATCAGGACCTTCCACTGAAATGGATGAGGTTACTTCCTAATATATGGGCATACATGGACCCCTGACTTTATTTAGTGTGTCTGCTTAATTGAATGTCTTGCTGCAGTTCATGGGGATCTGATAGGAGTAATGCATCTGCTTCTTCCTCCTCACCAGCATTACCTGTGCGCTTTGTGAAGACCTTAGAGGAAGAAATGACTGTCATCAAAGGGCAACCCTTTTACCTAAGTTGTGAGCTGAACAAAGAGAGAGAGGTGGTCTGGAGAAAAGATGGGAAAATTATCCATGATAGACCTGGGAAATATGCTATTGGTATCATTGGTCTACAGCATGCCATCACTATCACAGATGCTGACGAGAAAGATGGTGGTGAATACACCGTGACTGTTGAAGGTGCTGAAATCAGCTGTAAATCCACTGTTAAAGTTATTGGTAAGTCACAGTGCTCTTGAGACTCTGTGTGGTCTTCGTGGACAGAAAAAAATCTTCATGTTGGCATGAAGGAAAGGAGATAAAATTATAGTTCATTGCACCGATATTCTGACAAGTATCTTAAGCTTACCTTAAATGTCTGTGAAGATTCTCAGTCATCCAGGTGAGTTTATCTGGAAGTTGAGTCATGGATACTGGACTTCCTTTTTCTTGAGAGACAGAAACATTTTGCTGCTCACCCAAACAGCTTCAAAAAGACTGATAAAGCTGTTTGGATGAGCAATGAAACATTTCTGTCACTCAAGAAAAAGAAATCCAGTAGCTATGACTCAACTTCCAGACTTTTCTTAAACGGTAAGTTCCTTTTGCTATATCTGTACTAAATTCATTCTGAGAAGATGAATTTTAATTAAGTTGATCAGGGAATTGCTATTGAAATCATCTCAAGAATTCTAGCTGACAGACCATTGGACCCAGGCCGTGGGCTGTTTAAAGCCTTTCTTGGCATGTACATCTAATATATTTGTGTGACCTCCCTTGATCAGTTTGGGAGGAAAATGGGATATCTGTAAACCAAAACTCGCCCACATCTGCCTGGAATCTGTCAGATTTGGGCCACTTGATTCATAATAAAGGATTACCATAAAAATCTGAAAACCCAATCAACCAGATATGTGAAAATAAGCATCAATTCTGTACTCTATTGAGTACTTACTGTTTAGAGCCTGTGGATATCCAAAGTGGGCCTTCAAGAAAGCAGTGTGCCGACCCAGAAGAACAAGAAATCAGCCTGAGACCCAGACCCAACAGAAGAACCTGGTCATTCATTACATGGTGGGAGTGTCTGAGAGGCTTTAAAGGATTTTTGGCAAACAATACATCCTTGTTTACTTCAAACCCACAAACACACTAAGGCAGAGAGTCATCCACCCAAAGGACCTGACACCAAAACACAAGAGAAGCAATATAGTTTATGCAATCCAGGGCAGTGAGGAATGTGCAGCCCTCTACACTGGAGAAACTAAATAACCTCTAAACAGGAAGATGGCCCAACACAGGAGGGTCAATCATCAGTGTACCTCCATTTGAAGGGCACTCTTTCAAAGATGAGGATGTACACATATTAGACAGAGAAGCTAGGTGGTTTGAGAGAGGGGTCAAGGAAGCCATTCATGTGTGCATTGGGAACCCCTCACTTAACAGAGGTTAGGGACTCAGACACCATCTGTCTGCCACTTATCTTGCTGCTTTTTCATCAATCCCAAACAAATCAGAAGCACTTCACATCTCCACCAGCAAGGCCATAGCTAAACAACCCATACTTAATGGGTGTTGGGAAGGGTTGTGTTGGTGGGACTTTTATGCACCCCAGGACATTGTACATCTAACAAGTCTATTCGGACCATTGTGCACCTAACGAACATATTCAGGTCGCTCTCCACCTAATGAACCTATTCAGACCAGGGTGATGTGAAATCAAAGTGAACTATAAATTGGAGGCCTCACCACTAACTTTCCTCAGACTGACGAAGCTGCTTGGATGAGTAGTGAAACATTTCAATATCTCAAGAAAAGAAGTCCAGTTGCCATGACTCAATTTTCAGATAACCTCACCTGGGTGACTAAGAATTGTTACAGAAATAGTATGTTGAGTTCAACTGTGTATCAGATTATATCCAGTGTTGGAATTCTGTGCATACATATTTGGAATATGCCCCATTCAAACAGGTAGGACTTAATTCTAGGTAGATACACATAGGAGATATCTGTAAAGTTCCAGTCCTAAGTACACTTACATAGTAGATGTCCACTTGAACTCAGTAGAGGTTCTGACTAGGGATGCACTATCTTGCCCAGCAAACCATGAAACTAAAAATGACATAAAATAAAAAGTAGTGGTGGAAAATAAAAGAGAGAAATGTGGAAACAATGGCACCTGATGAAATTTAATAAATTTCTAAACAGGAAAGCCAAAGTATGCTGCTAAAAAGGAAAGCCAAAGTATGCTGCTTGTCTATTGCCCCATACCACTTAAAACACTCTCTGGGCAGTTTACAATTGAATTATGCAGGCTACATGTTGTCCCATCCCAGGAAACTGGTTTCCTTCTGGAAACAGGCAAAGACCTTTCTCTTCAGGCAAGCTTTCCCTGAATGATGGACTGCCATGTGTATTTAACCCCGTAGCTTTGATGTAATGTTGTCTATTAATGCTGTACGATGTCCCTCAATTCCTTGTTCTCAAGTGCTTGAACATGTCTCATTGCACTGGACTGTGTATTATCCCTCATTACTGTAAGCCACCTTGGGTCTTTTTCCAAGGAGAAAGCTGGGGTAAAAATACTCATAAATAAATAAATAAATAAATAAATAAATAAATAAATAAATAAATA
>JAHTLZ010003547.1:35311360-35332683 GCA_023846285.1 Phrynocephalus versicolor | reverse complement strand
ATAAATAAATAAATAAATAAATAAATAAATAAATAAATAAATAAATAAATAAATAAGTTTACCAGCCTTCGAAAAGATCGAAGGCTGAATGAACCTCAAGTCAGCCATCTGGAATTCAACCTGGGTTGTGAGTAGAGTTTTAGCTGCTGTACTGCTGTTTAACCACTGCACCTTGAGGAAAGGATGGTTGTTTTCCTTTATTGGCAACATAAAGATGTTAACAGTTGTTACCTTTATCTTACAGAGGTCATAAAAGACTGGCTAGTGAAGCCTATCAGAGACCAGCATGTGAAACCAAAGGGTACTGCTACCTTTACTTGTGATGTTGTCAAGGATACTCCCAATATTAAGTGGTACAGAGGCGATGAAGAGATTCCTATGGAACCAAATGACAAAACAGAAATCATAAAAGATGGGCATCATCTCTACCTGAAAATCAAGAATGCTACTCCAGATGATGAGGGAGAATATTCAGTGGAAGTTGAAGGTCGCAGATACCCTGCTAAACTGACTCTTGGAGGTCAGTATGCTTTCATACAATGCATGAGCTGGTGCTTTTGCCTGCTGTACGAAGCAGAAGTGGTAACATTGGTAAGGCTGGATTTCCCTGATAACACAGAGGTCCCTAACACTTGGGCTTTTGAATTGCAGAACGTGAAGTGGAGCTGCTTAAGCCCCTTGAAGATGTTACCATTTATGAGAAAGAAACAGCAGCCTTTGACGCCGAGATTTCTGAAGAAGATATCCCTGGGGAATGGAAACTGAAAGGGGAAACACTCAGACCTTCTCCTGTAAGTATCCACTTATCAGAATTAAAATAATTTAAAGGGGCCTTTTGGATGAAGTTAGTTGCTTCGGGGTTCTGAACAGTGTCTGACAGGGAGATGTAAAAATTCTATGGCTTGTAATTAATTCCAGTGTAGTTCCAAGAAAAAGACTTTTTTGAAGTGAAGCTTAAATAAAAGCTGAAGGCTTCACTGGAATAAACAACTGGTTGCTCATTTTTCACGTTGGCAAGCATTTTTAGCATGTTTCTAAGGGTTTTATTTGTGTGTGTGTCGAAATGTACTAGGAATTTCAGGGAGCTTATTACTGAAGCTTTTGTAAAGCCCCAAGTTTATATAGCTGAGAGGGAAGGGAATGTGAAATTGTCTTGCCCATAGCCGTAAGATTCCGTAGTAGAAATTTGCTTCATTAAGATTTTTAATAGTACAGTACTTTGTTTGGAATTCCGCTTCCTTAACCACAAAATGCTGGATTTTTTTCAGACCTGTGAAATCAAATCAGAAGGAGGAAAACGCTTCTTGACCTTACACAAAGTCAAATTAGACCAGGCTGGAGAGGTTCTGTACCAGGCATTGAATGCAGTTACTTCAGCTATTCTGACAGTGAAAGGTAAGATGCCCTACAGTGGTGTCCAAACATTGGCCCTCCAGATGTTTTGGACCACAACTCCCACAGTCATTTGTCATTGGCAATACAGGCTTGGAATTCTGGGAGTTGTGGTCCAAAACATCTGCAGGGCCGAAGTTTGGACACCCTGCTCCACTGCAACGTGTCTGAGACAAGCTCAGGCATTTCTTCCCCTGTGTACATGGAGGAAAACAACACATATTTAAACTTCATTTGCAGAAATTGAGCTTGACTTTGCCGTGCCTCTGAAAGATGTCACCGTGCCAGAGAAGCGGCAAGCCAGGTTTGAATGTGTGCTCACCAGGGAAGCCAACGTCATGTGGTCCAAAGGCACCGACATCATCAAAGTGGGAGAGAAATTTGACATCATTGCTGACGGAAAGAAGCACATCCTGGTCATCAATGACTCTCAGTTTGATGATGAAGGAGAGTATACCGCCGAAGTTGAAGGAAAGAAAACCACAGCCAGACTCTTTGTAGAAGGCAAGTGTGCGTTGCGGTGGGAAACGGTGGGTAGAAGGTAGAAGCAGAATTTGGGCTATGAAACTGCCATCAGCAAGCACCATGCAGCGCTAATTGTCTGTACAGTGGCCCCTTGTATAAAGGAATTAATTTCTTCCAAATGAAATTATGTTAAGCAAATTTTCCTTTATACAAATTTCCCATAGGAATGCATTGAAAACAGAGGAATCCCTAATTGCAACCATTTTTACGTTGTACGGATTTGCCCCATGGATGATTCTGTTAAGCAAATTTTCCCTATCTCCAGAATTTTTTATGTTGTACAGAGTTTTTGTTATACAAACCATTTGTTACACAAGGGCCCACTGTACATGTGTTAGAATCCAAGCTACAAAGGTTCTTGTTAATGCTGTTGCTGACAAAGAAAACCCATACTATCTTTTTATGCTGGAGCAAGTCCACTGTACCTCTGTTTCAGGTGTCAGGTTGAAATTCATCTCCCCTCTCCAAGACCAGACGGTGAAGGAAGGAGAAACAGCACACTTTGAATTTGAACTTTCCCATGAAGATATGCCGGTGACCTGGTATAAAAATGATAAGAAGCTCCATACGAGCAGAACAGTTCACATTACTGCCGAAGGGAAGAAACACAAACTAGAAATAGGAGAAGTGACGCTGGATGACATCTCTGAGATCAAGGCAGTAGTTAAGAATTTGCACTCGGAGGCACAACTGAAGGTCTTAGGTAATCCATTGTCCTGTCCTGTTGCTCCTTGATTCTATCTGTGTTAATCTTCACGGACTTAAATCCTTTTGGTGTTTTTACTGTATTTGGCGTTTTTATGTGTTTGCCGTAATTATACTAACCTCTTGGACATGTTAATCACAACCTACCCAACCCATATCTTATAGAGGCAGACCCATATTTCACTGTGAAATTGCAAGACTATTCTGCCACTGAGAAAGACGATGTCGTGCTGGAATGTGAACTTAGCAAAGACGTGCCAGTGAAGTGGTATAAGGATGGGGAGGAACTTACAGCTTCCAAGAGAATCTCCATAAAGACTGACGGCAAGCGCCGCATATTAAAAATTAAAAAGGTGTCCGATGCTGACAAGGGAAATTATGAGTGTAACTGTGGAACTGACAAGACAAATTCTGAAGTTAAGATTGAGGGTAAGTCATTGTTCTCCTTCAGAAGGATCTTTCCAGAACCTTTTCCATACATCGAGTGAATTAGGAAGCCTGAGATATGTATATATCTCTCTTTACTTTCAGCTCGATTAATAAAAATAGAGCGTCCTCTATATGGAGTGGAAGTCTTTGTTGGTGAAACAGCTCGATTTGAGGTTGAAGTTTCTGAGCCCGATGTCCATGCAATTTGGAAGTTAAAGGGAGAAACTTTATCAGCCTCACCTGTAAGTCTCTTTTTTAAAACAACAACCACAACAAAGAAATCATAGCACATTTTTTTAAAAAAAATGAAACATTATTAAGAATCATGCAGAACAAGTGAGTGATTAGGACAAATGTGTTGTTTCCCTCTAATAATAATCAGGATTGTGAAATGATTGAAGACGGCAAGAAGCACGTTCTGATCCTTTACAACTGCAAATTGGACATGACAGGAGACGTGTCCTTCCAGGCTGCCAATGCTAAAAGTGCTGCCAATCTGAAAGTGAAAGGTAGGCTCCAGGAGGTGTCAGTGCTAAGCCCACCTTGCAAAGCATTCCTAAGATCCACCAGCAGATATTTGCTGGAGGAGTGGATAGAAACAAATCCCTGACACTCCCCATTCATTACCTGATTTGGTTTCAGAACTGCCTCTCATCTTTATCACTCCGCTCAGTGATGTCAAAGTCTTTGAGAAGGATGAAGCTAAGTTTGAGTGTGAGGTCTCAAGGGAACCAAAGAGTTTCCGTTGGCTGAAAGGAACCCAAGAGATCAAAGGAGATGAAAGGGTTGAAATCATACCAGAAGGCACCAAGCATGCCCTGGTCATTAAGACGGTGGCTTTTGAAGATGAAGCTAAATATATGTTTGAGGCGGAAGACAAACGAACAACTGCAAAGCTGATCATTGAAGGTTTGTTTCCCCCCTTCTCGGTTCTCCTGACCGTGTGTTTGGTTTTCATATTTGTAGCCTTTTATTCATCACAGTCTAACTTTAACAAGATACTTTTATGGTTTAGGCATTCGGCTCAAATTCATTACACCTCTCAAGGATGTAACAGCCAAAGAACGTGAGACGGCAGAATTCACCGTAGAATTGTCCCATGATAATATCCCAGTCATCTGGTATAAGAACGATCAACGGCTCCATACCAGCAAGTTTGTCTCAATGAAAGACGATGGCAAATTCCATACGCTGACATTTAAAGATCTCAATATTGACGACACATCTCAAATAAGAGTGGAAGCTATGGGCAAATCATGTGAAGCAAAACTTACTGTCCTGGGTAGGTGTGACCTGAGTTTGATTTACTTGATGGGTCTGGCTTAGATATAGGCTCTTCCTCTTGACATCCTTCAAGGAGGCCCTGCTCTTTGCAACGTGGCTGGCTCAGCCTCAAGAAGGAGCAGAGGCTTTTTGGGATCCATCCCAGTTCTTTCAAACTCTCTTTTCAAGAGTGGAGGCTCCTTTGGCCTCCTCTCTCTACAGTCTTTTGAGGGACTGTCCTTGGCTCTACTGTTGCCACTCCGTTGCTGTCTCTTGGTATTTGTTCAAGGTTTGGCCGTATTGTTCCCCTGTAGATGTCTTTAAGTGTCTTTAAGACACTTGATGTGGTTATTTCATTGTACAGTCACGGCGGCTTAGTAACTGTGCAATCCCACGCATGCCTATGCAGAAGGAAGCCCTACTGATTTAAGTGGGTCTTTCATAGTATTGCTGTCCACCCCTGCCCTGCCCCCGGATTTCCGTGTCTTGGATGTTACCAGATTTCAAGAGTGAAAAATGACTTAACAAACCTTGTACGTTGATGTACACATTGGCTCCCTCTATGTTTTTTTTCAAGTTATGTTATGATCACCACCCACCACAACCGATAAAGATGAATGGATATTAATTCATAAGCTACACACTAGAGTTGCTGAAGCTCGTATCTTGGGGCTTTTGCCCTGACACAGCTCTTTGTCAGTGCAGAGAAGACCTTCACGCGTATGTCAGTGTACTCCATGCCCCTCAGCTAGGGAAGCTTTGAGGCTAGCTGCTCCAGAGGCTCTTGATGCTGCCACTTTGGGGCAAAAATAATCTGAAATATTTATTAATTATACTATGGGGCTTCTAATGTTAAAAAGGAAATAATTCAGCCCCACTGACTTCAGATCCTGAAAACATTTTTTATTTCAGTTGGCATGAACTGACCATTAAATTAAAGTGGCATAAAAGTGGATGAGCGTTACCTACAAAGGCTTAATTATCTAGGCAGACCAGTAGGACCTGAGTAGCTAAAGGAGAATCCCACACACAGAAAGACTTGTCGCCCCCCCCCCCCAGACATCAGTCCATATCTTTCATGTAAAAGGTCCCAGCATCTGTCTCTGGCAGCTTCAGGTTAGGCTGTGGAAGGTTCTTTTGAACCTGCTTCAGGTTGGATAAAGGAATATCTCACTAGGTGGACCAACAGCCTGACTTGACATAAAGCAGACTTCTGCATCCCTTCACTCTATATTTCCAATCTCTTCTTTGCAGTTTAGGTGAAGGCTAGTCCATTTTCTTCAGCTTTTGGTAATCAACACTAGTTTTTATGTCGCTGTATAGGTCTGTTGTATTTCCTTTTGTATTACTGTTGTTTTATTCTTGTTTTTCAGCAGTGTTATTCCTTTTACACAGTTTTTTAGACTGTGGTATTGTCTCAGTTTGTTTAGGTTTGTGGTCAGCCGCCTTATAAATTGAGCATGCCTGTGTGTGCATATGTATGTGTGGGTGTGTATATGCACACGTACATGCATGCACGGAAAGGCGGGGTATAAATCTCTTAAATAAACATATAAAATAAAACCTTTCTGTGTCATCCTAGAAACATGTTTCTTACAGAGCTGAGATAGTTCTCTAAGAGCAAAACCAGCAACTTTATTTTTTTCATTGGGGAAGCCACTTTAGTCTGTTGTCAGCAAAGCCAACCAGAAATCTTGTGACGTCTTAAAGATTAACAGAGTATATATTTCTTTGCAGACAAACTCTGCAAACTCTTTCCCCCTCCTCAGTTATGAGGACTTGCTCCATACATGTTATTAATCTTGCTTTCAGAAAGCTCTCGCCCGTTCCAAATCATCTGTTACAAAGGAGGGATATAGCTTAAGCTGACCTGAAAAATCATCTGTTACCAAGGAGGAACGTAGTTTAAGCTGACCTGAAAATTTTTTGCTCCATCTTTTAAACCTATGACTATTCACCTTGACTTGCAGAGGGGGATCCGTACTTTACTGGGAAACTTCAAGATTACACGGCTGTGGAGAAAGATGAAGTTGTCTTACAATGTGAAATTAGCAAGGCAAATGCTCCTGTAAAATGGTTTAAAGACGGTCAAGAACTGACTCCGTCTAAGAATGTTGTGATCAAGGCTGATGGCAAAAAGAGAATCCTGATCCTCAGGAAAGCCTTGAAGAAAGACATTGGCCAATATACTTGTGACTGTGGCACTGACCAGACTTCTGCCAAGCTCAATATCGAAGGCAAGTTCCTCTTATCGAATCCATTATTATTGAAATAAAAATTTAAGTCCCCACAAGGATCTTTGTGCGGAAAGGCAAGCTGCCCATCTTGGGAAATGTCTTCTCACTAGGCTCATCATAGAAGCAAGTGACCTGGTATCATGTGTTGTTTTGTTTTTCCTTCCCTCGCAGATCGTGACATTAAGATCGTGCGTCCCCTGTACAGCGTGGAAGTATTTGAGACGGAGATGGCTCGTTTTGAAACGGAGATCTCTGAGGAAGATGTCCATGGGAACTGGAAACTCAAAGGGGAGACCTTGACTCAGTCCTCTGTAAGGAACTCTACTGGATATTTGTCGTATTATTGGATTATTATTGAAAGAAAGCTCCTGAGGATGCTCTATAACAGTGTTGGTGAACCTATGCCACAGGTGCCAAAGGTGGCTCTCAGAGCCCTTTCTTTGGGCACCAGACATCACCCCTTCACAGCCACCTGTATTCAGGTTAAATGGCTGTATTGGCACTTTGCGAAAAATTAGTGGGTTTTGAATCGCAGTTTGGGCACTCGGTCTCTAAAAGGTTCGCCATCGCTGCTCTATAGGAACTCATGGTTCAGTGAACAGATCCTAGTGTGGTGCAACATTAATTTGCGGAGAGTACACCAGCCCAGTGTCAGCTGGCCGTTGTTCTGTGCAGGGAAAAGAGGAAGCAGTCTTTCGGCCCCGGTCCCTTGCCCTCCTGACAAGCTTCTTCACTTATTTTCTGTACCATCATTCTTCATTTCTGCTTTTTAAATTTAAATGATATAAAATCTGGGAGATGGCAAAAGCAATGTGCATCAGTTTCATAGGAAAAATGTGGTTTTTTAAAGACATCAAAGATGATGCTGTGTCTGTTGTGGCAAGGGTGGGAGTGAGTAGTCCTCCCCTCCCCCCCCCAAAAAAAAATCCAGAAACAGGTTATTGAGATCATATTTCAAACTGCAGTAGCTCAGGCTTCTTTAGAGACCCATGCATTAGGTTAGGTGGAGTGATACAAAACATAAAATGCAAGAGAAAATAATCATGTTTCTGAAGAGGAAACATACTTGTGAGTAATATGAAGATGGCAGAGTTGTCCTGAAATTATAGTGGAGTCTAGATTTTTTATGAAATGCCTTCATTGCGCTTGATACAAGCTTTGTTTTCAGCAGTTAATGACTACAACCAATGAGTTCATAGTAGCCATAGGGAAATGAAAGGATCTGTCCAAAACTGGTGGGGGAAAAGATATCTACACCCCATATAGGGAGATCAGCTTAGGTAGTAATAATCAAATCTGATGGGAAATGCCAATAGCATTGCCAATAGATCATTTTAGGCCTATAAACAAAGACTGACTGGCGGTAAATTCAATGGGTAGTCTTCAAAGATGGTTCATGAAGAAGGAAGGTCTGCATATCATTGCAAAGCTCTATGCCTCGAGATGCCCCTCTGTCCATAGCTGTCTGCAATTCAGCCACAAATGGCCTGTAGTGTTTTTGACCTCTGCAGTAGTTTTGAGGACAGTGAAAAGGCAAAATGAATTGGAGAAAATGATCAGTTGCACAACTTGCTTTCCAGTCACGCCACCCAGTAGAAGTAAGAAATGGCAAACAGGCACCATTTTTCTTCATGAGAATGTCCCTGTGATATTTTTCATACCTCAGTATAACAAGGTTGCCCAATAGCAATCCTGAGTGGCAGCGGTGATGTCCTCATCTCAAAATATTCGAGAACTATCTTTGTCAATCAAGTGCTATACAATATTTTCTTTTCTTTTTGTTTCTTTTTTTTTTTTTAGGATTGTGAGCTTAAAGAAGAAGGTAAAAGGCACTGTGCTGTACTGTACAATGTGCGCTTGGACCAGGCTGGTCCTGTGGACTTCCAAGCAGCCAATGCCAAATCAAGTGCTCATCTTCGAGTGAAACGTAAGTGTCCTCCCAATGCACATCTCATTCATTCATTCATTCATTCATTCATTCATTTTATTTTTATCCCACCTTTATCCCTTAGTTGCTGAACCAAGACACATATAAATATTTAAAAATCATCAATTTGTTAAAAATTAAATATATAGGTATTAAACTTTTTTTAAAAAAAACAAACCTATATATTTTTAAAGAGCTATCAGTGTCGTAGTATTGTACATCATCCTCTGTAGTCCTAGAAACAGGAAGGTGGATAATATTTATTTAAAATATTTTTACTCCAAATAAGGAGGATAACCGTGAAGCTGATGGTCTTTTCTAACACATTGGTATAGCTCTCCTGCTTAAATAAAGCAGTTGATTTTCTTTTTAAAAAAACCATTGATTTTAATCTGAAATTCCAAGTTTATTTCCCATGTTTCTTAGATGATGAGGGGAGGCGGGGAAGCTGGTGGGTTATGCAAAGAGTTTTGTTAGTTGATTAGATTGTTAAGAGGAAGGATTAGCTAAGAGAATCATTAGAAGTCGGCCCTTGCATCATCGGTGGTTCTGAAACGGGAACTATTTGCTGCACTTGCCATTTCAGGTTTAAGATTTGAGCGATAACCCCCATGCCGACAGCTGTGGAAAGTGCTAGTCGCTTGATAGACAGTGACACCCTACACGGTTGGCGACCACTTGTCCTCCAGTCCAATTGTAGGCCTGGCTATTTTGGAAGGCACATTCCTTATCTAGCCAGAGGCATGCAGGACTTGGCAGGAGGACAGAGATCACTTTCTTGCTGATCTTTTCATTGGGAAGGTGCAGGCTCTGGGAACAGGGAATCTCCAGGGACCAGCCTTTTCCCCCTCGGGGAACCCTAAGGATCTTCACCTAGCTCGGGAGCTTCCGCGCCACCGTGATCCACCCTTTCCCTTTCCTCTTGGTGAAAGGTGGCACTATGGTAGCGAATAAGGGCCAGAAGGGGCTAATCTGAGGATGATTTCTTCTTCTTTTCATCAAGCACGGGTGATTGGTCTGCTGAGGCCTCTCAAGGATGTAACGGTGACGGCCGGCGAGACAGCCACCTTCGAATGTGAGCTCTCCTATGAGGGGATTGTCGTGGAGTGGTTCCTGAAAGGGCAGAAATTGGAACCCAGCGAGAAGGTATGGAAGAAAACCTTTCCTTCTCTGTCTCTCCCCTTCCCACTTCTCTTCCTACTCCCTCTTCTTTACTCTCTCTCCCCCCCCCCATTCTTTTTCTCTTTTGCTTTCACACACAAAGTAGTAGCAGTTTGTGTGTAAAAGCAGAATAAAACCGTTGTCCTGTACGGTACACACTTTTAAGTGCGAGTGGGCCTGTGTGAGATCCGTGAGGTTCCTTCTGGGTAAGAACGCTGAGGGATATCATTGTGCAGAGTCTATTATCAAGCATGGTCATTTATAACTGTTGCAGTTACATAGAAGTTACGTTGCACCTATTATAAAGTGGCATTGAAAAAGCAATTCTTTGTATTTAAAAACAGTGTGATGAGGAGCAAAAAATTATTTTAAAAAATCCCAAGGTGGTAGACAGTGAGCTTGGGGAGATTTTCTGTAACTTCTGACACTGAAATGTCAAATTCCGATAGTTCTAGTGGAATTTATGACCATTCGTTTCCTGATTCCTTCTGTCCTATGAATGTGAAGCTGGGATTTAGTTCTGCACATAAGGGGATTAAGGAGATTGAGATTCCATTTCAGGCATTTGAGTCGACTTCCAGATAACTTTCTCTCGGCAGAAGTGCTCGCTGAGCATTTCTCACTTACTATTTTTAACTCTTCCTCAAGTGTCCTGTTAGCGTTGAGATGTGAACAGCCTGGTATGCTCTTCAGGGAATATTTCAAAATGTACCATTAAAGCTATACAGTGGTACCTTGTACAAAGGAATTAATTTGTTCCAAATGAAATTATGTTAAGCAAATTTTCCTTTATACAAATTTCCCATAGGAATGCATTGAAAACAGAGTGATCCCATTTTTATGTTGTACAGATTCACCCCATAGGCGAATATGTTAAGCAAATTTCCCCTAGCTCCAGAATTTTTTATGTTGTACAAATTTCATGTTATACAAACCGTTTGTTATACAAGGGTCCACTGTACGTTAAAGGAAAACCATGGATGAAGTCATTTGTCCTCAGTTAAATGTTACTTTGTTCCTAGTCCCCCCCCCCTCCACAGCCATCCCCCATCTTCTGGTTTTCTCATTTCCCATCTTCTTAAGAGGGCAGCTTGAACAGGTTCAAAGAAAATTATAGATACATCTCTGAGGTAAAACCGAGGCCTTGTTACTGAAAGTTAGAATCTTGGAACATCAGAGCTAGAAGTGACTCCATGGATCATCAAGTCCAGTCCAGTCAGGGAAGCTCAGTGGGGAACTTATCTGGCTTTGGGGCCTTATACCTAAACTACTGAGCTATCCAGTAGTTCATGGACATTTAGAATTTACCGATGTGTTTTCATACTAATTGAAACATGTATATTTCAACATGTTAGCATGGTAGGATTAGCATGGTAGGATTAATTAAACCGATACTATAATTAATTAAACTCTATCAGGAGTTAAATATTATGAGGACAATAAAGAATTATTATTGTTTTTTTAAATTTTGTTTATCAGGTGCCTAATAATCAGGATTCCAAAAGAGATAAATGGGTTAAACAAATTAAAATTGCAGTGTTTTTCTTTAAAAATGCCAGTAATAATAGTATAAAATCAATTATGCTATCAATAATAGTAAAGAATCAATAGTATAAAATCAAAAATAGTATAACATCAAAATAAAATAGTATAAAATCATAAAGCCAGCAAACAGTGAACTGAATTGACTGGTGGTTGTTAACGCAGCTTTATTAACTATAATTGCATCTCCTTTTTATATCATCAGTTTGCCAGGTTGTCTGTTTTATTTCTGAATTATGCACACACATCCTTTAAAATGGGTCTATAATAACATAATAATGGAAGGCACAAGGGAACGCCATACCCCTGTTCATGTTGGGCACATGGTGAAGGGAGAAACAGGCTTTCCTCACCTATCTTTCCATCTGGGTGGGGAATTCTGGTTCAGTCGAGTGCTGCTGTCCCCTTTGGATTAAATGAAAGGTGTCTGGAAAATATTTAAAATCCCTGAAGCAGCCATTTGGTAGAGGGATCTAGAGTCAGATTAATTCCCCCAGGGTTCTTTCCCTTGTGCCTTCCTCAAGAAACGACTCACTAAATTCTATGAACTTAGGGAAGAAGCTGCAGGTGCAAGAGGAACAAGAAATCCGGAAGCTTCTGGTGGATTCATGGAGGTGCAGGAATGAAGGGTTGGGACTCTGACTTTATGGCAGCACAAATATACTAATACTGATACTTGGGACGGAGTTGCAGCTGTAGTTAATTGCCAAATATGCTCTTAATGTCTTTCTTTAAAGGTTGTACCTCGAGCTGAGGGAAGAGTTCATACCCTTGTTCTCAGAGATGTGAAACTAACAGATGCTGGAGAAGTGACACTCACTGCAAAGGATTTCAAAACTAAAGCAAATCTTTTTGTAAAAGGTCAGCCGATTAAAATTAAATCTCATTCCTTTCTGCTATCTAATATATTATAGGTTACTGAAGCTTTTCAGCCAAGGCAAAATGCTTGGTTGAACCTATTGGGTGGTTGAAAATTTTAAAAAATACAATTCGGGGTGTCTTTTATTCTGTTTGGTGCTATTGTACTATGTGAGTTCTGTATTTTTCTTTTCCACAGAACCCCCTGTTGAGTTTACGAAGCCTCTTGAAGACCAGACAGTAGAGGAGGAGGCCACCGCAGTACTTGAATGTGAAGTGTCCAGGGAAAATGCACCTGTCAAATGGTTTAAGAATGGCCAGGAAATTCACAAGACAAAGAAATACGAAATCATTGCTGACGGCAGAGTCAGAAGGCTGATCATTCACGGCTGCACACTGGATGATGCTAAAACGTACACTTGTGATGCTAAAGATTTCAAGACCTCTTGCTTCTTGAATGTTGAACGTAGGTCTACACCCCAGCTCCTTACAATGCTCTTAGATTCATACTTGTATGACGCCATCAAAAGTGGTCATCTGACGGATGTCATATTGCTGGAGTGGTTGGGGAATTGTCAGTCTTAAACCATAAAGTTAGTCTGTATCCAGCTTATTCGACAGAGTGGGTTTTTTTATTTGGGACAAGGGGATTGACTACGTGAACTGATTTGATTTTGCCTGTATGAACGCAGTAATAAACAGTGATCTTTATAGAGTTTTGATAATGTGGAGACTTGAAACTTTTGTATTTTCATTTTATCTTTAGCACCCCATGTTGAATTCACCAAGCCTCTTACTGACCTTGAAGTCAGAGAAAAGGAAGTTGCTCGCTTTGAATGTGAAATCTCCCGACCAACAGTTAAGGTCTGTAACATCAGCATTTCCAAGAGCTGAGCATTTCAATAGAGTTGTACTTTCAGTATTTGTTGCACTCCTTAGAAACCCCATCTTCTATTTTTCTTCAAGAATAAGGCTGGCTAGAAGCTTGGATTGTTATTGAACTCGAAATAATTCATCCATACTAATTTGTTTGAACCAATACAAACCAACAAGTTTCAGTTTCTCAAAAATTACTTCTGTGGATATTATGATGTTGTGGCTATTAATTTTAATCCCTTCCCTCTTCTATGAATATTTTATACACAGTCAAAATGGTTTAAGGATGGTGTGGAGATCAGAAAAGGCAAGAAGTATGATATCATTGATAAAGGCGCCCAGAGGATACTTGTAATCAACAAATGTCTGCTCGATGATGAAGCTGAATACGCATGTGAAGCCAAAGCTGCCAGAACCTCGGGCATGCTTACAGTGTTAGGTAAAATCAAGTCAAGGCTTATTATTATTTTTTTGTTTGCTTGCTTATTTCAGGTGGAAGAACCATGATTTGATTATCACTAAATAGAAAGACAAATACATTTGTTTGTTTGTTTGTTTGTTTGTTTGCAGAGGAGGAAGCTGTTTTCACCAAAAATCTTCCGAATATTGAGGCCAACGAAACAGACACTGTCAAACTGATTTGTGAAGTGTCGAAGCCTGGGGCAGAAGTAACCTGGTTCAAAGGTGATGAAGAGTTGCCCGATGGTGGGCGGTACGAACAGATTGCTGAAGGCCGGAAGAGGATTTTGGTCATCCATAATGCTCGTCTCGATGACGCAGGGGCCTACAGTTGTAAGCTCCCTAGCACTAAGACCACGGGCAAGCTGAAAGTGAACGGTAAGAAATTGGCACTGGTGTGTCTTTCACTAGCAAATCCTGCCCGACTGTATGTGTGTGATTCAGTAGAGAGAAGTTTCCATCCTGATATCCAACCTATTTTCTTTACTAAATATGAGAAACACATGCCAAGTCATCCTCGCTATTTTATGCTGAGTGAAGGAAAATCTTGATTTCACTTATACAAAGCTATCCGCTATCCTCATACCGAAAACTAATGCAAACATAAAATAAAATTATGTGTCCTTTTTCAGAACTTGCCGCTGAATTTATCAGCAGACCCCAGAACCTTGAAGTACTTGAAGGAGAAAAGGCAGAATTTGTCTGCTCCGTATCCAAAGAAGCTTTTGAAGTCCAGTGGCTGAAAGCCGATACTGTGCTTGAAGCCGGGGATAAGTATGACATCATTTCCGATGGCAAAAAGCGGATCCTGGTTGTTAAGGAGTCGGTCTTGGATGATGAGGGAACTTACGCCGTCATGGTTGGTGATGCCAAAGCAAAAGCCCGGTTGAGAGTCATCGGTAAGATATTTGTAGCATTTTTTAGTGCAACTGCATGTGTATCGTTTTTCTTCCAAAGTAAGCAACTTACTGGAAGATATGAATGATATATTCCATTCAAATTACAGAAAAACTCCGGATTGTCATTCCACTGAAGGACCAAGAAGTTAAGGAGGGACAAGAGCTTGTCTTTAATTGTGAAGTCAATACGGAAGGTGCCAAGGCTAAGTGGTACAAAAATGAGGAGCCCATATTTGACAGTGCCAAATACATCATTGTCCATAAGGACCTTATTTATACTCTCAGAATCAGAGATGCCCAGATGAGCGATCAAGCAACCTACACAGCCGCGCTCACAAACCAAAGAGGAGAACATGTCAAAACGTCAGCGGCTTTAACCGTGCTAGGTGAGGGCGTGATTTGAATTTTCTAGTATTGACAGTCATTTGTATGTGTCAGTATGTTGGTATTAAAAATGAATCTCACTCCCCCTTCTTCCCCCCCCAAAAAAATTCTTTCTTTAACAGAGGAAGATCTCAAAATTATTGAGCCTCTCGAGGACATTGAAACGATGGAGAAGAAGTCTGTGACATTTTGGTGCAAAGTTAACCGTCTCAATGTAACTCTCCATTGGACCAAGAACGGTGAAGAAATCACCTTCGACCGCCGCGTTTTGTACAAAGTGGATAAATACAAGCACTCGCTGATCATTAAAAACTGTGGTTTCGCGGATGAAGGAGAATACACCGTCACCGCTGGGCAAGACAAATCTGTGGCAGAGCTTATTATCACAGAGGCTCCCACCGATTTCATTGAGCACTTGCAGGACCAGACAGTGACTGAGTTCGACGATGCCATCTTTACCTGCCAGCTCTCCAAAGAGAAAGCGAGTGTGAAATGGTACCGAAATGGACGAGAAATCAAAGAGGGCAAAAAGTAAGGTCCAGTTTCTTTGACCGGGTGCTAGTCCACTCTTATTATTGTATTGACTCTTGTTTGTATATTTAATATGCAATCTCTTTTTCCCCATCTGGTATAAAGGTATCAGTTTGAAAAGGATGGAAATTTGCACAGATTAATTATAAAAGAGTGCCGACTGGAGGATGAATGCGAGTATTCATGTGGAGTCGATGACAGGAGATCCAGAGCAAGACTTTTTGTTGAAGGTACGTTTATAAGTTCGAGTTTAATTAATCTGTCCTTCCTGTGCTGGAGGATACACAGACACACACACGCACACACACGCGCGCACACACACACACACACACACACACACACATCTAATGTAAAATTTATTGATATTTCTCTCAGAAATTCCCGTGGAAATCATCCGGCCACCACAAGATATTTATGAAGCTCCTGGCTCTGATGTCCTCTTCTATGCGGAGTTGAATAAAGATAAGGTGGAAGTCAAGTGGCTGAGAAATAACATGATTATAGTCCAGGGAGATAAACACCAAATGATGAGTGAGGGAAAGGTCCATAGGCTACAGGTCTGTGACATAAAACCACGTGACCAAGGAGAATATAGATTTATTGCCAAAGACAAAGAAGCTAGAGCTAAACTGGAATTGGCAGGTAAGTCTTTTGGAGGGGTTATGAAAAAATAATGGGAAATTTTGTTTACAAGAGTAATACAAACATTTCAGTTCTTCTTCTGGATGTTAATTCCAGCAATTACTAAGGGTAACAAAGAAATAGGCAACATGCTTGTAATGTTCTCTATCTTGCCCAATGGGAGAACTACATTTTGGGTGCCTTGGAGCTTGAACTCTTATAGAAGGCCCTTCACAACCAGTGATGAGATCTGGGTAGCCACTATTATTTCTTTCGGAGGGGGGGTGTTCCCTGACAGATCAACAAAGCATGTTTGAAAATATGAATTAAGATCATTTCTGGGGGCCCTCTGGGCATTAGGTACCCCGAAGCTTAAGCTTCATTAGCTGCTTAATATTTCTACTCCTGACTCTACTTAGTGCTTAAGCAGGAAAGAATAAATATATTGTATAATCAGGCCAACAGGGTTCTTCTTTTTCTCAGTTTCTAGTTCCCTACTCTTTCTGTATATAAATTATCCGTCCCTTTAAATATGATTATGTATCATTCTTAATATTGCAATCAATATCCTACAAGCACTGCATTTCTGAGGTTTTCATTATACTACTTAGCACTCTAAGCTCTGTTTTTCTGGAAACCAAAAAGAGACAATGAATTATCTATGTGTGTGTTATCGGCAACAGTAAAGCTCCCCAGGTCTCTTGAGAGTGAAGCTGAGGCACACACAACACATCTATCAGTTATAATTTAGGATCACCTGAAATTGAGAACTTGCTGAAATGACACCCTAGTTGTCTTCATTAAAATCTATGCTAAATGCAAGGCTTAGAAAATGAATCTTGACAATGGCCATTCTCTCATTGCTATTTTCACCAGCTGCTCCACGGATAAAGGCGGCTGACCAGAACCTGGTGGTCGATGTCGGGCAACCGTTAACCATGGTTGTTCCATATGATGCCTACCCACGTGCAGAAGCAGAATGGTTTAAGGAAGAGGAAGCCTTGCCGACTCAGACAGTGGATACCACCGCTGAGAGTACAACCTTCAGGATTTATGAGGCAAAGCCATCCCACAAAGGAAGTTACAAAATTTTACTTAAAAATAAACATGGCCAAGCTGAAGCACGCATCAATGTTCAAGTTATTGGTAAGCTTGTCCTCCATCTTCAGTATTGTCTGCTTTTTAAATCTCATTTTGAAAGTACAGTTTATTACCAAGGTGCTTGTACATTTATGCAGAAACAGAATAATAATAACAGGTCATCAAGTTGATTCCAACTCGTAGTGCTCCATTACAAAGGTTTTCAGGGTACTCTGGTTCACCATTCCCCCCCTTTCCAGGGTTGCTCTGTAACTTGACCAAGGCATTGCACTTCTCCCATTAGTTACAGTGAAGAATCAGATGACAACCATACCTAAGATACTGAGCTATTCAACCAGCACATAAATAGAAAGCATTGTATAGTGCTGCTATATGTCTGGAGAAGTGGACGTGTCCACGAAACGTTACATTAAAATATGAAAGTTAGTCTTGAAAGTGTCACATGCTTTGTGTCTTTTGTTTTGTTTTGTTTTGTTTTTCTTTGATTTTTGCCTGAAATTGTATAATGGCAAAGTGGAACTGGGAAATTAGCAGAATCTCATCCACATACCTTATGGTATTATTACTGCTGCTGTCAACCTCAAAACAAATGTTCTCATTTAACTACACTCTGTTTTCTTTCCTCTCAGATGTCCCTGGCCCGGTTAGAAACCTAGAAGTCACTGAAACGTTTGACGGGGAGGTGAGCCTAGCCTGGGAAGAACCAGAAAGTGATGGTGGAAGCAAAATCACCGGTTATGTTGTTGAAAGGCGTGACATCAAGCGCAAGACCTGGATTTTGGCAACTGATCGTGCAGACAGTTGTGAATACACCGTGAGCGGCCTGCAAAGGGGAGGAGTTGAGTATCTCTTCCGTGTCAGTGCGAAAAACAGAGTGGGGACCGGAGAGCCAGTGGAAACAGACAAGCCTGTGGAGGCCAAGAGCAGATTTGGTAAGAAAATGGTTCAGAATCCTTTCACGAAAGCAATTTGTTTGTCTAGCAGAGGAAGGCCATGCATATGTCATTCTCTTTCTTTGTCCCTTGCAGAGGTTCCAGGTCCTCCTCTCAATGTGCAAGTGGTAGATGTGAACAGATCTGGGGCCACTCTTTCTTGGGAGCCACCAGAATATGATGGAGGCTCTCCAATTACGGGCTATGTTGTTGAACTGCGTGACAGAGCTTCGATCAAGTGGGAGCCAGCCATGACCACGGGACCAGATGACTTATCTGCCACCTTGACAGATGTGGTGGAAAACAAGGAATACTTTTTCAGAATCAGAGCTCAAAATCAGGTTGGAGTTGGCAAGCCTAGTGCTTCTACCCATGCAGTGAAAATTATGGATCCAATTGGTGAGTAGGAGGGTGGCAGTCGGGCATTTTTGCACATTTTTGCAAAGTAACCGGCAATATTTGTTTACAGAATGTCTGGAAGAAATACCAGAATGTCTAGAAGAACGTTCACTGCATATTATTTAATTGGCTAGAAACCATTGTGCCTTTTCTATTGAGAAGTTTAACAATCTCAGAAACTGAGGATCACTGTGGTGGTATGTAAACCACCCAAAGAAGCAACAATACTTTAGAATTGGGTGGGGGGGGGGACCTTTGGCCCTCCAGATGTTTTGGACCGCAGCTCCTGCAGTCCTTTATCACTGGTGGAATAGGCTCAGAATTCTGGGTGTTGCCATCCAAAACATCAGGAAATTCCTCACCCCTGCTTTAGAGGTCGTTTGTGTTCCTGAGGAAGATAAATAGATATATGTTGATCCATCTCATAAAAGACTCTGTTTGTAGCAATATAAGACACACAGAGCATTTTACCTTTTGTTTCCTTAAAGAGTAGGTCATGTCACAAAGTACCTTCCCTTCTAACCATTATCATGATGGAGCATTTGCCATGAACTGAAGTCCAACCCCGCCAACCCGCTTTGTGGGAAAACTTGCCATTAGATTCTGACAAATATTCTGACAAATCCTTCCTGAAGTGAGACATAGGTAAACTGAGGAAATTGTTGTGTTTTACAGAAAAGCCAAGTCCTCCCATTAACCTTGATCATGCTGAGCAAACCAAGACTTCTGTGAAACTGACATGGGAACCTCCTCTGAAAGATGGAGGCAGCCCAGTTTTGGGCTATATTATTGAGAGGCGTGAAGAGGGAACAGACAACTGGGTCCGCTGCAATCCAAAGCTTGTGCCGGGTCTGAATTACAAGGTAAGGTTTTCGTTCCTGTGAGCTAAAAGACTTTATAATAATAGGATTTAATATATATATATTGCTGACAATTTACCATTGATTGCACTTGTCTCTGTTCTTTATAGGTAACTGGACTGACACCGCTAGCCAAGTATTATTACAGAGTATCTGCAGAAAATGCTGCTGGTGTATCAGATCCAGCTGAGGCTATTGGACCACTAACTGCTGACGATACTCATGGTAAATAGAATTCATTGAACGCACATTTATGAGTTGTTTGAAATATTTGTTCTGATTGTTTAAAAAACAGTGTCCTATGTAGCATTGTTGGGGTGCAGCATCTCTTGAGTCCCAGGTGTGATCCGTGTGTCTCTCTGAGCATCTCGCCTGGGACACAAGGCTTTTATTGGTTACAGTAAGCAAGCACACAAGTGGTGGGCTGAAGAAGCATTAATATAGAAGAGGCTACCTGACGGTGGTCACATAACCTGAGTTCCATTGGTGCAGGGGAGAGCGTATCTGAGGGTCACAGGCAGCTGTTTGTCCTTCAACCCCCTCTCACACGCTTCCTGGCTGATGAGAGGGGAGATATAGACCAAACTGGTTTCCTGAATATATGGGCTTAACTATGGAATTCACTACCTTCCATCCGGGGCCTTCCCACTCAGATAGAGAGGTTAATGGTTCCCAAAGGCCTTACCCATACAGGCAGCTGGGGTCATGATTCTCCCTGGGGGGATTTCTCTACAGACCTAAATCCAATTCATAGTACCAGCTTGAGTAGGTCTTTTGAAACAGTGGACCTTTGGTAAGTCAATACTAATGAAAGTCCTGTTGATTCAATGAACCCACCCTAGCTGGGACTAAGGATGTGAGGAATATTTGCAATATTTTTTCATTCTCAACACTTCACACAAAAAATTGAATGATATATTATGTTCAAATGGTGCCCTGTTTAAAAAAAATGAACATGATTCTTAATTCTTGCATGAGAATTTTTAAAGTACTTTTTCATCTACAGCAGCATTAAGAAAAAATAGCTGTTTCATGTGTGCACAAATATTGTATTTTGTGAAAAAAAATCATGTAAACATTCCCTTGAGTCTTGTAGAAAATACATGATCTTCTATGGAAAATATGAGGGGTTCTTCTGCAAAAAACGGATCCCTGAAATTTACATGCTGAATTGCAAAGTGTGTACAAAACTCTCAGAATCTTGCCCAAAAGGGAGAAACATTCTAATTTTTTATATTATCTGCACTCCTGATTGGGACTAACTTTTTAACATTGGATTTCCACCCAAAGCTATATGTATGGCTTTCATAATTCTGGTTGCTGACAAAACCAATTTATAATTCCCACTCTCAAATTTTACCATGTTAAACGATTCTTAACTACAAAGCAGCTATATTAAAATCAATGAAACAATGAAATATTAACAGTCCTCAGGAATGTCTACTGTATAGGGATTCTGCTATATGTACACTGCATTTTTGTTGCACGAAATAGAATAAGCTTCCTGTCAGCGTTCTACATTGCCAGTCTCATCAGTTTCGTTGTACAAATTTGGCATTATAACCTGTTCTCAACAAGGAAAATACCTTCTGGAGGCAGCTGCAGTAAAGATACTAAAAGATTATGTTGAGGTCAGCTGGGGAATGTAAGGTTTGAGTAAAGACTGAATTTTTTAAATAATCAGAAGTTGGAGGTGGGCTGAAGAATGTCCATATATATTTCCTGGATCTTTGATTCTATAGGACAGCTGTGTTTTTTTTTTCCTGTTGTAGGACAAATAAGACTTGGAAAATTAATTGAACTAATTTGTCCTTGTGTTTTAGTTGGACCGACCATGGACTTAAGTGGATTTAAAGATGGACTTGAAGTTATTGTTCCAGAACCACTTAAAATCCGTGTTCCTATCACTGGCTATCCAGTACCAACCGCCACGTGGTCAGTGGGTGACAAAGTTTTAGAACAAGGTGGACGGGTGAAAATGGAGACCTCTATTGCTTTTGCACAACTTATTATTACTCCAAGTGAACGGCCAGACAAAGGCATTTATACCTTGAAATTAGAAAATCCTGTGTCATCAGTATCAGGAGAAATTGATGTTAATGTCATTGGTAAGCAACTTAGTATACCATTATGAATGTTAATGAGTTTCTCTCTCTCTCTCTCTCTCTCTCTCTCTCTATCTATCTATCTATCTATCTATCTATCTATCTATCTATCTATCT
>JAHTLZ010003547.1:35272349-35311350 GCA_023846285.1 Phrynocephalus versicolor | reverse complement strand
ATCTATCTATCTATCTATCTATCTATCTATCTATCTATCTATCTATCATCTATCTATCTAAGTGAAAGTAGACAGATGTAACTAAAAAGCCAAAATATTTTATTGAATAATTCAAAGTACAGTATGTAGAATATAAATCATTGGCTTTTAATAAATGCATACATGTTTACTGAGTCATTCTTTAGACTATGATTACTGGTTTCTAATAAGATACATATGCATTTTTAGCTCGCCCAAGTGCACCAAGAGAATTAAAGGTTGGTGACATAACTAGGAATTCAGTACAACTAACATGGGAACCACCTGAAAATGATGGAGGAACCCCACTGACTGGCTATGTTGTTGAAAAGCGTGAAGTCAGCCGCAAAACTTGGATCAAAGTATGTCATTTTAAAATTCAATACATGGTTCATATGGTTTTCCACTCTGCCACATTGAATGGCACACAAAATGTTTTGTGTTTTTTAAAAAAGTGTCCTCTTTGCTTTTCAGGTTATTGACAATGTCCTTGACCAAGAGTTCATTGTACCTGATCTTGCCCAAGGAAAAGAATATTTGTTCAAAGTTTGTGCATGCAACAAATGTGGAGTAGGGGAACCAGCTTACATTGATGAACCTGTTAACATGTCAGCACCTGCAAGTAAGTTATTGCCAGTATTTATTATTTCAGAGTTTGTGAATTCTATGTAGTAAGTTGTATTCAATGTCATGTGTATCATTATTAATTACTCGTAAACGGAGTTTTGGGGTATAATAATATCTTGTCCCAGGCTGCATCTTGGTGAGTGAGTGAGTGCGTGTCTGTGTGTCTCTGTCTGTCTTCATGAGCTGCGTGAGGGGTGTGTGTGTGTGTGTGTGTCTCTGTACATATGTCTGTGAGTGAGCTGCCTGGGACCCGAGTCTTTATTGATAACAGTAAACAAGTACACACAATGGACAGAGGAAATGCATTCCATCGGTGGGGGGAAGAATGCACCCTAGCTAGTGAGGGATTATTGATAAGTACAGAGAGGAAGGAAGCTTTTGGGCCTGGGTCACGGAGCAGATGGGTCCTGATGGTCCTGATATCCTGTGATTGTTTTTCTGGCCTCCTGACCTATGCCAGGTCAGCATCAGCTTAACTGCACTGGGTTCCTGCTCGGTCCTGGGAATCCAGGCCTTCAGCTTCCTTGGGTGATTTGCCAACCAATATTGGGGTTCAGAGCCAATTGGGGTATGGAATCCCCACAGTCATGAGTTGATATGTGTACTGGGAAAAAGCAAGGCATCAGTCATGAAGCAAGAAGAGTTTTGTACGATCCATCCTTAAATAAGTACTGGAGAAACCGAAAGTGGATCCAGTAAAAGGAAAGCATACACTTTTTGCAAAATTAAGCTTTTCTCAACATCATGGCAGCTTTCTGTCCCATTTGACATGGTAGTGCAAGCCTTAGCAACAACATAGGATTTGGTGAACAGAACTGTCATACGATGGAGGCATCAGAAGAAATCAGGGTGCCACCTTGTGCAAGTAGCCGTGCCTTGTTATTCAGGGAAGACACGGTTGGGCTCGAGCCAGTGAGAGAAATGGGCTCCAAAGAGAGGAAAGAACAAATGAACCATGCTAATATTAAGTCCTTCAACATTCTTCTTCTTTCCTTTTTTTCCCCCCACTCCTTTACAGCTGTGCCTGATCCACCAGAGAACGTTAAATGGAGAGACCCAACTTCCAAATCTATTTTCCTGACATGGGAACCACCCAAATATGATGGTGGCTCACGTATCAAAGGTTATATTGTTGAAAAATGCCAGCGCGGCACTGACAAATGGGAGCCTTGTGGTGACCCCATCATTGAGACCAAGTAAGAGTTTATCCTAGGAAGAATGTTTTCCCTACTGAATGAAATCCTTAAACTGAACAATGTTATTAAAACTGAAATTATTTTTGTGCTCAACAGAATGGAAGTAACAAAACTTAAGGAAGGGGAATGGTATGCTTACCGCGTTAAAGCTCTAAACAGGCTAGGAGCGAGTAAGCCAAGCAAGCCAACAGATGACATCCAGGCGGTGGATGCAAGGGGTAAATACTTATTTCAGTAACATTCAGATTTAACCTGTACTCTTGAAAATATTAAAGAAAGTACATACATTGTACACTTGTTGAAAGCTGGTGGGTTGTAATGGATAGAATGACTGACCAGAACTCAGAAGACTTGGGTTCATATCTCTGCTTGGCTGTGGTAATTCGCTTGTGCATGACACTGACAAAATTCAGTCCTTCAATATCTTACGTACTTGGAAACTCATTTAAGGGCAACTATAAGTCTGATGTGATTTCATGGCACATAACAGACCTCTGTCATACAAATGTGTGTGTGTGTGTGTGTGTGTATTAAATTGGCATTATGTATAAGACAAATTCTTTGTTTGTTTATATACCACCCCATTTGTGCATGGCACTATTCTGAGCAGCATATGTATAAAAATATAACCCAAGGCAAAACGCAATATAAAAACCCAACAACAAACTTTCAACAAGCCCAAATTACATGGTGTATCATAGCAGCAGTACAGGCCTACAGTTCAAGAGAGGCTTCCTCCAAAGATGCATCTTCCTCCACCTCTTAATACTGGGATGGGGAGGAGCCATGTGAAGCTCCACTAGGAGGCAATTCCAAAGTGATGGCCCGCCTGCTGAGAAGGCCCAGCCTCTTGTTTAAGATTTCCTGGTCTCCTTTGGTGTAGCCACCCAGAGGAGCATAGCCTGAGAGGACCTGGTTCCTCAAGAGGGTCCTTGGCTCCAACAAGTAACACACCAACACACCCATACCATGAAGGCTTTATACATATGCCTCAAAACTTTGAACTGGAGCCAGGACAAAACCAGGGATCAGTGCAGACTCGCTTGGCCTGGGAAGATGTGATCAAATCTGCTCACAATTTGTCACCAGGCTGGATCTGATGCAGTCTTCAGGTTAGCGTCTAGGGAAGCCCCACATAGAGAGCATTACAGTAGTCAATCCTGTGAAATATTCTTTTGACACTCTCTTCATCATCTCTAAAAACAGAGGCCCCAGAAATTTTCCTCGATGTGAAACTGCTGGCTGGGATCACCGTCAAAGCCGGAACTAAAATAGAACTTCCAGCGAGAGTAACTGGAAAGCCTGAGCCTCGGATTACCTGGACAAAAGCAGAACATGTCTTAAGACCTGATAAAAGAATATCTATTGAGACCAAGCCTAACCAGTCCACAGTCACAATAACAGACAGCAAGAGAGATGACAGCGGCACCTATATTATTGAAGCTGTAAATACCAGTGGCCGAGCCACTGCAGTTGTTGAAGTTAATGTTCTTGGTGAGTTTTGTTTTCTATGATTAATTCAGGATGTTTTTCTAAAGATTTAAACTGAAGACATTCAAACTCTTCTCTTTTTTTGAAACTATTTATCTGTCTTATTTTGCTTCCACAGACAAGCCTGGGCCACCGGCTGCGTTTGATGTCTCTGACATTACAAATGTGTCTTGTCTCTTGACCTGGAACCCTCCTCGAGACGATGGTGGCTCCAGGATCACCAACTATGTTCTCGAGCAACGGGTTGCAGACAGTGAAATATGGCACAAGCTGTCGTCCACAATCAAAGAGACAAATTTCAAAGTTACAAACCTAACACCTCACAAAGAGTATATCTTCAGAGTGAGCGCAGAGAATATGTATGGAGTTGGAGAACCAGCCCAGTCTGAGCCTATGATTGCTAAGTATCCATTTGGTAAGTCAGCACACTTCAGAGGAAGGGGCATTTGTCCCAAAACAGCTGCCATTGGGAGGTTACTACAAACGCCCTCTGTGTGGCAACCTCTCCAAAAAAGGGGGGCTTTTTGTATGTACTATCAGAATACCTGTTGCTGCTCTGTTATCTGCACACTGTTGCCAGTGGTCTGGAGGTACGCTTTGGGTGAGGTCAATGGATGCTGAGTGGGTAATCATTAATATCTTGCCCAGTGAAAGAATGGCTATACAAATTCCATTTCCAGTAGCCTTGGCATGGTTGGTATAGATGAGTTCTTCTCTTGTATTTGCAAATAACATGAATAATCATTTTGATTTTTTCCTTTTTTTTCCAGATACACCGGGTCCTCCAACACAGGTTCAGCCAGTTGAGATCACTAAAGATTCTGTAACATTAACATGGGTTGAACCAGATGACGATGGCGGCAGCCCTATCACTGGTTACTGGGTTGAGCGGTTTGACCCTACCCAAGATAAATGGGTCCGATGCCATAAAATACCTGTTAAGGATACAACATTCAAGTAAGACCATAATATATTTGTACAATGAGATACTGTAGATAAATAGTTTCAAAAATATTTTAAGGATACAACATTCAAGTGAGACCATAATATATTTGTACAATGAGATAGATAAATAGTTTCAAAAATATGTATCATTATTATACTATTATTTTGAAAGGTCACTCCTGCGTTTTTAAAAAAATAATAGGTGCCCTGTAACTGCTGCAAATCATTGACTTGCTGCCCATTCTTCAGGCCCACAGCTACCTTATTTATATCCAGATTCTTTCTGATGCCCTGTTCATAAATGTCCAGGAGGGCCACATAGGAACCATTGAACAAAATAACTGACATGAGCAAACAGTAGCATCCATTTGTTACTGTTACATCAAGAGGTGGGCTAAGTTCTCCAAGGGTGATTCTTTGTCGCTGCAATAGTTTGTATGATTTGTACTGGCAGCTAATATGCATATGGCAAATACAAATATATTTATTTTGTTTCTGCACCTATGGTAATGATATTGGCTGAGATATACATGGTATGCACTTGAGTTGACAAAGAAGTTTAATTTTTGTATGGACACTGTTTAATCCATCCTTATCTTCACTTCAGGGTGAAAGGTCTTGCGAACCATAAGAAGTACAAGTTCCGTGTGTTGGCAGAGAATCTTGCTGGACCAGGAAAACCAAGCAAAGCAACCGAGCCAATCTTAGTGAAGGATCCAATTGGTAAAGAGATATATATATAGTCTGACATTAACTGTATAACTTAATTCAAAGTGCTGCTTTGGGTGTTGAGATCTAAAATGTTTATTTACACCCAGATCCACCATGGCCTCCTGGGAAGCCAACGGTGAAAGACGTTGGCAAGACCTCATGTTTCCTGCAGTGGACCAAGCCAGAACATGATGGCGGCGCCAAGATTGAGTCGTACGTCATTGAGTTGTTAAAAACTGGTACAGATGAGTGGGTGAGGGTGGCTGACGGCATTCCCACACCAGAACACTTCCTCAAAGGACTTATGGAGAAGCAAGAGTACTCGTTCCGTATCAGAGCCGTGAACAAAGCAGGAGAAAGTGAACCTAGTGATCCCAGTGATCCCGTCTTATGCAAGGAGAGACTGAGTAAGTAGCTCTTTCTTGGAAATGTGTCTTGTGTTCAGAGTCCAACGGAAGCATGGAAGCTTCTCTCCTTCATGTTCCCCTTTGAGCCACTTCTTATTTGCTCCTTTACGAAGCTTCTCTGGATTCTTTCCCAAGATCCAAACATCATATGAAGGGCACTTCCAATAATGACTCCTTGTGTTTGATGTTCCTGCAGATCCTCCTTCACCACCTCGGTGGCTTGAGGTCATTAATATTACTAAGAACACAGCAGACCTTAAATGGACGGTTCCGGAACGTGATGGGGGCTCTCCCATTACAAATTACATTGTGGAAAAGAGAGATGTCCGGCGGAAAGGCTGGCAGACAGTGGACACCACAGTGAAGGACACTAAATACACGGTGACACCCTTGACTGAAGGCTCTCTGTATGTGTTCCGTGTGGCTGCCGAAAATGCAGTGGGGCAGAGTGACTACTGTGAAATTGAGGACTCCGTTCTGGCTAAAGATACCTTCAGTGAGTGCTCTGTCCACATGGGTAAAATTGTCCCAACTAACTCGGTCATTGTTTTTAAATTTTGGATTTTCCTAATCTTAATCTGGTTTCTTTTAGCCACTCCTGGAGCCCCGTACGCACTTACACCGGTTGAAGTGACAAAGAGACATGTTGACTTGAAATGGCAGCCGCCAAAGAATGACGGTGGCAGACCCATTCTACGGTAAGCATGTGTTGACAGGGAGTATAAAATTGGGGGTGAGAGGGGAATGTACTGATAGAAAAGAAGTACTGTATCTAAAGAGCCCTGCGTTCTAGAACCTAAGAGGAAAATCAAGTCAAGTATGGAGAATTCAAGTACCGTAATTCATTAAATGATGGCCAAGAGATCCCCTTATAGGTTTCTAGTACGGTATAATTTTCAGTGGCCACAGATTCTAAAGCATTGCACTCATCAGGGTATGTTTCCCAGTTGAACCATATGGTCATCTGTATTCACCTAGAAGAGAATGGTATTTTTACACTGAATTAGAAATCTATAGAAAAGGGATTTGTTTAAAATTAAAGGAGTTTGAAATACAGGGACTGAATCAAGGAGAGGATGCTTTAAGAAAAGGTGAAACTAGGCTTGGCAAGAATGACATTGGTTTGCTGGCGAAGAAGAAAGTTAATCAGAGTGATGTCAGTGAAAGGGTGTGTCTACTTCAGATACCAACAGGTAGCACTGGCTATTGGTTGAACACAGCTGTCTCAGAACAATAGAAGGACCCTGACTGGGATGAGCTAGTGAAGAATTTTGTATGCGAAAGAATGTAAAGCAGTGCATACGGGAAGGAAGGATATGATAGGGGACTAGATCCATTAAATGTTTGCTGAGTAGCTTGTATTCGTTGATTTTTGTGTATTAAATTGCTAATGTTGTATGCCAGGATGATTGTTTTGCTTCAAGGCAATCAGTCTCTCATGGTTTTCATTGTGGGCAATCTCATGTTATCTTCTAACATCTATCGCACAGATATGTTATTGAAAAGAAAGAGAAGCTTGGCACCCGCTGGGTGAAAGCGGGCAAGACGGCTGGCCCCGACTGTAATTTCAGAGTAACTGATGTCATCGAAGGCACTGAAGTGCAGTTCCAGGTCCGGGCTGAAAATGAAGCTGGCTGCGGCCATCCGAGCGAACCCACGGATATCCTGCCAATTGAAGATCCAACAAGTGAGCTGCGACGCAATTTGTGCGGGGGAAATTGGGGTTGTGTTTACGGCTTGAAAAAGTTACTTGTATAGACCCTAACTCCGAGAATCCTCTTACCTACATTCCTTGTGGCTGGGACATTCTGAGCCCTGGAGCCCATCATGTACCGTTTCACGATCTGGCCGTGCCAAGCAGTCTTGTAACATTCCTTTTTCTGCCCACACAGGTCCTCCTTCACCTCCTCTGGATCTGCATGTGACAGATGCCAGCAGAAAACACATTTCAATTTCCTGGAAGCCACCAGAGAAAAATGGCGGAAGTCCTATAATTGGATACAATATTGAACTCTGCGAAGCAGGGACTGAAAAATGGATGAGAATAAATTCTCGGCCAATCAAAGACTTGAAATATAAAGCAGAAGAAGGCATTGTGCCTGACAAGGAGTACGTTCTCAGGGTCAGAGCTGTCAATGCAATAGGAGCCAGTGAACCATCAGACATATCAGAAAATGTTGTAGCCAAAGATCCAGATTGTAAGTATATTTCTTTCCAAAGCTATAAGTATATTTCTTTCCAAAGCAAATTATATTTCCAAAATCATTTGGTTCCCTCTAACTGAAATCATCTTGGGGGTACTTTTCTCTTTTTTTACAGGTAATCCCACTGTTGACATAAAGACTAAAGACCTTGTTGTCGTTGAAGGTGAAAAGTTAAGTATCCCTGTTCCATTTAGAGCTGTCCCATCTCCAACCATTGCCTGGCATAAAAATGGGAAGGAGCTTAAAGCTGGTGACCGAACAACCATAAAAAGTGACTACAACTCGGCTTTGGTGGAAGTCACAAACGTAGTCCATGCTGACGCTGGCGTTTACACAATTACCTTGGAGAATAAACTGGGTTCAACAACTGGCACAGTGAATGTCAAAGTAATAGGTAATTTTTTTCTTGGATTAGTTGTCTTGCTAATTAGCCTTATAATGAAGAATACTGAGGCAAGATACTGTAATAAACAGTCACCTCTTTCTTTCTTTCTTTCTTTCTTTCTTTCTTTCTTTCTTTCTTTCTTTCTTTCTTTCTTTCTTTCTTTCTTTCTTTCTTTCTTTCTTTCTTTCTTTCCTTCTTTCTTTCTTTCTTTCTTTCCTTCCTTCCTTCCTTCCTTTCTATACTAGAAAGTACAACAAACAGACCAATGATCTGATTGGCCTAAGGAACTGTAATTTCTCTACATGTGGACATAAAAATAATATGTTTAAGTACAGTCTTCAAGCCTATTGATATTTATTTAATTCATGCTAAAGCTGTGCACATTGTTCCTTGATCAGGTCTTCCTGGGCAATGCCAAAGCATTAAAGCCAGTGATGTGACTAAGAATTCCTGCAAAGTGACTTGGGAACCACCTGAGTTTGACGGCAACACTCCCATCTTGCATTACGTTCTGGAACGAAGGGAAGCTGGTCGGAGAACATACATACCAGTCATGTCTGGTGAGAACAAACTGGCATGGCATGTAAAAGATCTTATACCGAATGGCG
Organism: Phrynocephalus versicolor; assembly: GCA_023846285.1. Taxonomy (NCBI): domain Eukaryota; kingdom Metazoa; phylum Chordata; class Lepidosauria; order Squamata; family Agamidae; genus Phrynocephalus; species Phrynocephalus versicolor. The sequence goes on along the minus strand of JAHTLZ010003547.1, from coordinate 35,302,758 downwards.
AATACTACTTCCGTGTTAAAGCTGTCAATAAAATTGGAGGAGGCGAATATCTTGAACTAAGAAACCCAGTCATTGCGGAGGATCCAAAGCGTAAGTTTTTACATGGTTGAACAATCACATCATAAGCTTGAAAATGTTAATCCTTTTTCCATGCTTTCTATCTATTGGCATCCTTTTGTTTTATCTGTGTACCCTTTATTTATCTCTGTTTTCATTACACAGAACGCCCAGACCCGCCTGTGGATCTTGAGGTTCACAATCCAACAGCCAAGTCAGTAACCCTCACCTGGAAGCCACCTTTGTATGATGGAGGAACTAAAATTTTGGGCTACGTGCTGGAAAAACTACCAAAGGGAGGCGAGAAGTGGGAAAGATGCAATGACTTCTTGGTTCCTCTCTTGACTTACACTGTAAAAGATCTTGAAGAAGGCCAACAGTATCAGTTCCGTGTCCGTGCGGAGAACGCTGCGGGTGTCAGTGAGCCTTCTAATACCACTCCTATGGTCACAGCCGCGGATCCCATTGGTATGTTCTGTACACCTTCCCCATATTTATTCCTTTCCCAAGTGTGTGGACAGGAATGTTCTATGCTCTCACTTGCTATCAGATGGAGCTAAAATGATTGTGTTCATTCTTGCAGAGGCCCCAAAAGTCTTCCTTGCCGCTAATTTGCGGGATGGCCTGGAGGTGAGACAAGGCTCGGAAATTCCACTGGAAGCACACATTTCAGGTTCACCTTACCCAACTATAACTTGGATATGGAACGATGAAGTTATTAAACCAACTGAAATTAAAAAGAGAGTTACCAAGATTACTAGGAGGAAGAAAGGAGAAGTTGAAGAAGACGAACCTTTCCACTTATCTCTCCCCGAGCGCTTGAACATCGACAACAGCAAACGAGGAACATCACTGCTGGCTGTTCGGGATTCCCTCAGAGCAGACCACGGGACCTACACGGTCCGAGTTGAAAACGATCATGGGGAAGCGAAAGCTTCTTGCGAAGTGAATGTGTTAGGTATGTCCTTATATGCAGTGTGTTTTACATGTGTTTTCTTTGGAACAGAGTGGTGCTCACCATGTTTCTCTTTAAAACAGATATCCCTGGGCCACCCGTCAACTTTGTCCTCGAAGATGTTCGGAGAAATTCCGTCATTTGCAAGTGGGAGCCTCCTCTTGATGATGGTGGAAGTGAAATATTGAACTATGTCTTGGAAAAGAAAGACAACTCAAAAGCGGAAATTGGCTGGGTGACTGTCACGTCAACGCTTAGGCATCTCAAGTACAATGTGGTGAAGCTGATTGAGGGGAAAGAGTACATCTTCCGTGTGAAAGCTGAGAACAGAGTTGGGGCAGGGCCTCCCTGTGTTTCAAAGCCTGTCGTTGCTAAAGATCCATTTGGTGAGTCTTCTATTGTATGTGTCCACCGTGTTCGTCAAAGGCTTGTCATAAGAAACATGAATAATAATTAGAGATGGGCATAAAATGATTTTTTCTTTGTTTTTCATTTTTTGTTTCATTCCCTAACGAAACAAAAAACCAACTGCCCCTTTAAAGAAAAATGAAACGAAATGAAACAAAATGTTTTGGTTCATTCCGTTTCATTTTTCATTTTCGCATAGGAATGTATTGAAGCAATGCATTCCTATGGGAAACTGCTTTAAATAACCCGCACCATTCCCTCCCCCCCCCCATGCACCCGATCGGGTGGGAGAATGGAGTGGGTTTTTTAAACTTTGCTTTTGGCCACCTAAGCCCTGCTCGAGAGCTGATCAGTTTAAAAACCCTGTGCTTCCCCCCAATGAGCCTGTAACACAAATTAAAAGTAAAACATAAAACACATAAACAGTTAAATAAACACATAAAAGTAACACATAAAAACACATTAAAAACACATAAAAAGGAAACAAAATGAAAAATGAAATGATTTTTTTTAAAAAAAATTCAAACAAAATGAAATGAAATGAAAAACGAAACGAAACACCATTTTAGTGTTCCGTGCCCATCCCGAATAATAACAGATTTATACTGTACAGTACTCATATTGCACTTTCTTATTCTTAATTAACTGTAAGTTTGTAGCATAACCCAAAATAGAAAATACTGCGTAGACAAATGGTTTGATTACCTCTGTGGTACCAGGATATGTGGAGCAAGCTTAGTGTAGTGGATGGGGTGCTGGACTGGGGCTCTGGAGGCTTGGAGTTCAATCCCTGTTCATCCATTAAAGCTCATTTAGGAGTATGACTCTGAAACCACCTATTAAATAACTCATTTACCTGGAAAACTTTGAATTTATTAAATAGGACAGGATATAGTGTGTCAAAAAATACCAATGGGTAAATCAGCTCAAGCTTGGTGGGTATAGAATGTACTGCATCATGTTGCTATATTCAGTTCTGTTGCACTTGAAGCAGCCTGCAACAAAAAAAAAAGAGTAAGGGATAGTGCATCCATGTTGCACAAAAATAAAATGAAATATTGTGGGATGCACCATTTTTTCTTTCCTTATCAAATCCCCCCTACATGTCAATGTGAAGCATGTAGATCTGTACAGTTCATGTGCTATTAAGGGAATTTTTTAGGAATTGGCTACAGTCAAGTAAGTTAAGTTACACTGGAATAGGGCTTTTAGAGGGCCAGGCCACATTTCAGTACATGGCCAATAAAAGGATTCTTCTTCTGATGAGGGGAGATCCAAGTCAGACAGCTGGTGGAACAAGATGTTTCCCCAAACTAACTCATACTTCATTCCAAGCTTTGTAAAAAAAAAAAAATCCACCCCCACCCCCAAATAAATATAAATTATTCCATTCTTAGATCACAGTCTTATATCCGTTCTTAGATCACAGTCCTATATACAATTATCTGGGAGTAGGTACGCTTGAAATTAGTAGTACTATATTTGTTTTTAGGTAACATTTAATAAGATGGTGCTATGCAGTGCATTTTACATCCCACAGTCAATAGAGGAGGAAATCAGAGATATTTCAAATATAATATGTACTGATGCCTGTCACCTTTGCACCTATGAGCTGAAATTTTACGGCTGTGTAATTTGGCATGATCCTTGAAAACCTTCACATTTCTTTTTTACAGGTCCTCCGGATGCACCTGATAAACCTCTGGTGGAAGAACCTAGCAGCAGCAGCATGTTAGTTAAGTGGAATGAACCTAAAGACAACGGAAGCCCTATTTTGGGATACTGGATTGAGAAACGTGAAATAAATGGGACTCACTGGGCTCGGGTGAACAGAGAGCTTGTGAATACCCTGGAAACAAGAGTGGAGGGGCTGCTGGAAGGACTGACTTATGTTTTCAGAGTTTGTGCCGAAAATGCAGCTGGCCCTGGCAAATTCAGCCCTCCATCAGATCCCAAAATTGCACAAGATCCAATATGTAAGTTAACGACTGTATGGTTTAACTAGTGGGTGGGAGGATGGGAGCTTGACGTGTCTAATGATGTTGATTTTATGTAATCTTTCGTAGTACCCCCTGGTCCACCTGTTCCAAGAATTACTGACACAAGCGCCACGGCTATTGATCTAGAATGGGATGCACCACTGTACAACGGAGGAGGAGACATTACCGGCTACTTTATTTACAAACAGTTTATGGGCTCCAATGAATGGTCCCGTTGCAATGACAAAGCCATTAAGGTTCGAAGCTATATCGTGAAAGGGATTAGGGAAGGTGCTGATTACAAAATCCGAGTGACTGCTGTAAATATTGCCGGGGAAGGACCTCCTGGAGAAACAGAGCCTGTAACAGTTGCAGAACCTCAAGGTACTGGGATTATTTAATTCTAAATAAAGCCTAATGTGAAATTGTTCATAAGATTGTGGATCAATTAATTGGCTTTCTCTTTTCCCCCCCATGTACAGAACCTCCCACGGTGGAGCTGGATGTTTCTGTCAAAGCAGGTGTTCAGATCTTGGCAGGTCAAACCCTTAGACTTCCTGCTGTTGTGACTGGACGCCCGACACCTACAATTGTGTGGACATTAGAGGATGGGGAGATTGATAAAGAGCGAGTGGAGATTGAAAATGTTGGCACTTCATCTGTGTTGACTATAAAAAATGCACTCAGGAAAGATCATGGAAGATACATGATTACTGCAACTAACGACAGTGGTTCTAAATTTGCTGCTACCAGGGTAGAAATATTTGGTAAGAAATACTACATACAGTTATACGATGTAAGTTACTTTTTAGGTGTAGCAAGTAACACCTAAATTCCTTAAGTGTAATGAACATAGTTAAAATTACTTATTTAGAGGACACAAATGCATTTTTAGAAGAATTTTACTTGGAATTTTTCAAATTTTGTGCCATTCTCTTATAAATCCTGAGTGACAAAGAAAGTATTCTTGGTTTTCTGGATTCTTATATTTCTGAAATGCATGACTACAATTGGCCACTAGAAGGAAGCCGAAAGTATTTCCTTATATTTTTGTGGCCTGTTAGTAGCAACAACACAACTTGTAATTCAACAAGTTCTTTTTGAAATGTAACATTTTAAACTCTGCATTAATTATGTCTTCTTTTCCAGATGTCCCTGGACCAGTTACTGATCTACATCCTGTAGTGGTGAATAGGAAAATGTGTCTTCTTAACTGGGATGATCCCAAAGATGATGGAGGAAGTGAACTTACTGGCTTCCTTGTAGAAAGGAAAGATGCTAAAATGCACACATGGAGATTGGCTGTAGACACAGAGAGATCTAAGTGTGATATTACGGGTCTTGTTGAAGGGCAAGAATATAAATTCCGTGTATTCGCCAAGAACAAGTTTGGCTGTGGTCCACCTGTTGAGCTGGGACCAATCCTTGCTGTTGACCCTAAAGGTAAAATAGTGTTGATATACTGTAAACCTTGAGATCATCTTTATATGGATATTGTTTTCTTTTAATTTAAAACTAATATGATACATTTCTTCAGATCTTGTCATAAACCATCCTGATAGGCAACACAAACAAACAAACAAACCAGGAACATTTTTTAAAATAGCTGAATCTAATGTGTGCCAGTTTTTGGTGAGGCGTTTTTAGTCTCAAGAGAATTTTTAGATAGATAGATAGATAGATAGATAGATAGATGATCCATATGAATTAAACTTACTTCTGTAACTTTCTTGACGCAACAGGTCCCCCAACTGCACCAGAAAGGTTCATGTACACAGAGAGAACAAAATCATCTGTTACACTTGACTGGAAGCCTCCTCGAAACGATGGCGGCAGCCCCATCATCGGCTACATTGTCGACAAGAGAAGGCACGACTCAAACGAATACGAAAGAGTCAATAAGAGGCTGTGTCCAACGACATCACTTGTTGTTGATAATCTTGCTGAATTGCATATGTATGAATTCCGAGTCAAGGCAGTCAATGAGATTGGTGAAAGTGAACCATCCCTGCCTCTCAATGTAGTTGTACAAGATGATGAAGGTGAGTCTCTTTCAGATCCTGATAAACAAACTCAGGAGAATGGGGGAACATTGTATACCCCTAGGTTCCTATACAGACCATCAGGAGTCTGAAAAAAGACACATTTAAAAGAAGAAGAAAAGTAATTAGGTTATGTAAACAAGTAAATAGGAGCCCCATTACACAGTGGTTAAATGCCTCTATTGTAGCTAAAACTGTTATCACGACCTGGGGTTTAATCCCAGGGAAGCAGGCTCATGGTTAACTCACAGGCTTCCATCCTTCCGAGATCGATAAAATGAGTACCCAGCTTGCCCTGGGGGGGGGGGATGTGTAGCCTGCATTACTGTAATTTTAAAAACTGTAAACCACCCAGAGACTACTTGAAAGTGGTATGGGGCGGTATATAAGCAGAACACTTTGCTCTGCTTTATTTTGGGGGTGTGGAAAAGACTTGGGCACTCCAAAGGTACATGCCATGAAAACCACTGTTCCAACCACCCCAGGAGTATATTTTGCTTTATTTGTGTCTTCTAGGGTGAATGTTGAGACTCTCACAGGGGTGGTAAAAATGCACCTCTCCCACCCCTGCTGTAGGAGAAAAACATGCAATTTTCATATAGATGTAAAAACTAAAATCTGTTAGGGGTTTTCATTATGGTTACCTGTATTGTAGACAGCAACACTATTAGCTTTATTCTCATCTTGTTTTTCAGAACCTCCCACAGTGACGTTGCATCTGACGGTTAGGGGAGACACTATCAAAGTCATGGCGGGACAGCCAGTCAACATCCCCGCTGATGTGACTGGACTTCCCATGCCAAAGATTGAATGGTCCAAAGATGAGGTTATTATTGAGAAGTCAACAGATGCCCGTAAGATCACCAAAAAAGAACTATCGAGGACGGAAGCAAAAACCGAACTCAGCATGCCAGCAGCAACAAGGGCAGATAAAGGCACCTACACAGTTACGGCTTCCAATCGACTTGGAACAGCATATCGCAATGTTCATGTTGAAGTCTTTGGTAAATATGCCTCTTGCCACTTAAAAGGTTCTCTCTCTGTCTCTCCCCCCCCCCGGGCGTTCAAGTCTGCCATTACATAACGCGTACAAATGGTTTTGTTTAGATCGCCCTTCTCCTCCAAGAAACCTCACCGTATCCGATATTAAAGCCGAATCTTGCTGTTTGACTTGGGATGCCCCGCTTGATAATGGCGGCAGTGAGATCACACACTATATCATTGAGAAACGGGATGCAAGCAAAAAGAAGAGTGACTGGGAAGAAGTATCCAGCACTGTGGTGGACAGACGCTATGGGGTAAAAAAATGCTACCTCACTTTCATAGACAAAATAGATTGTCCTTAGGGGAAACAGTTATGCATTCGGTTACAGAGAGTAGCACTGTGCCACTCATCCGCTCCATTTCTTATACAAGTTCTCTTTTCTTTAAGACCAAAGCATAGAAAAATTTGGGTTGACATTGTTTTATACGGGGAACAGTTGAACAGGGAACTCTATCTCTTTTCACTACCATTGTTTAACCTGATGCCTCTGAGATGCTTAGACCAGTAATGGCGAACCTATGATATGGGTGCCAAAGGTGGCACTCGGAGTCCTATCTGTGGACACCAAACATTGCCCCTTCATAGCCACCTGTATACAGGTTAAATTACTGTATTGGCACTTTGCAAAAAAAAATTAGTGGGCTTTGAATTGCAGTTTGGGCACTTGGTCTCTAAAAGGTTCGCCATCACTGGACTAGACTATGATGCCTACCACTCCTGTCAAGTCCTTAGGTTGGCTGGAGTGTAAGGGGCTTGTAGCCCGACAGAATCTGGAGACCTAGGCACTCCCCCTTCCACATTGGACTGTGGAACAAAATCTAACAAGGGACTCAGCCAATCAGATTTGTTGTGGAGTTCTGTATGTCTATGGCGACTGTGTAGGTTGGGACTTGGACTCCCCTCCACCCTCCACCCTCCCCCAGGCCACCTGTGAGTCGAGCCAGCCTGTGTGGCCTTGGGCAAGCTGCACAGTCCCAAGGCACCCCCCCCCCAGAACAAGGGAATGGGAAACAATTTCTGCATATTCAGTGCCTGGAAAACTCTGAAAGGGGTGGCCATAAGTCAGAATTGACTTCATGGCTCATTATTATTATGGCTGCCTTAGCTATCAGGATGTAAACAATGTGAGAGATTTGATAGGATGTGCTAGATTTGTGCAAGAATTGGGTTTTATATATGTATATAATATCAATGTAATATGGTAAGTTTTTTTTGTTTGCTGTTCTGCACAACTGATATTTTTATTTATATTTGATTGTATTGGGGGGGTCACATGCACAACAATATATCGAAACAGTGTGAGAGCCATTCTGGACATAGGTTTAAAATGTAAATTGTATTGCATGCTCTGTGCCACATTGCCCTGAGTATACCGTGTTAAATGTCTTGCAAACAACACATTTATCTTGCAAACTGAATTGTTTGGAAATCATATTGAACCTCCTTGTTTTATGTTTCAGGTTTATAAACTTACAACAAATGGTCAATATCAATTCAGAATCAGAGCAGTCAACAGATTTGGGACAAGTGATGAATGTCTTTCAGAGAAAGTGGTTATCAAGGATCCTTACGGTCTTCCTGGACCCCCTGGGAAACCGAAGGTTATAGACCGCACTAGATCATCAATGTTGGTCACGTGGACCCCACCTCTAGACAACGGTGGAGCCCCCATTACTGGCTATTGGCTAGAGAAGAAAGAAGAAGATGGTGTCTACTGGTCTCGTGTCAACAGAGCTCCCGTTACAAAACCATCAGTGAAAGGACTGGAATTTAATGTATTGCGTTTGATTGAAGGTGTAAAATACCAGTTCAGAGCTATGGCTATAAATATTGCTGGAGTTGGTCCTCCCAGTGAACCCTCTGATCTTTACGAAGCTGCAGACCCTATCTGTACGTATCAAGTCCATGAGAAACATTCAATGGTTAAGTATAAATTTATGGAGAGTAGCACTGTGTCACTTATCCTGTCTTTTTCTCACATGACAGTGACCCCCTAAGCTGCCACTTCTAGAACGCTAATTGTCTGTGATTTCAGTACTTAACGCTCAGATCATCTGATCTATATTGTATAGCATTTTCCCCTGAATTCTATGTTAGGAAAAATAAATAAAAGTAAATAGTTTTTTAAAACTGTTTTCACATCATTCAAATGAGTTCTGTGTAACAGCCCAATGCATGCATTAGATTCCATGTTGAGTTTTGTATCTGGACCTGTCAGCAGATTCCTAATTTGGAATGTATTGGTGTTTGGTCCATAGTTGTTCCCGGTGCACCATCATGCCCAGATGTCAAAGACAGAACCAAGTCAACTATATCTCTTGCCTGGAAACCTCCACAAAAAGATGGTGGGAGTCCTATTAAAGGGTACATTGTTGAAATGCAAGAAGAAGGAAGTTCCGATTGGAAGAATGTGAATGAACCAGATAAGCTGTTCCCTACCTGTGAATGTGTTGTACCCAACCTGAAAGAGCTCAGAAAGTATAGATTTAGAGTCAAAGCTGTGAATGCTGCAGGAGAATCCGAGCCAAGTCTTGGGACTTCTGAAATAGAATGCAAGGACATGCTAGGTAAGAGTTCTTGGAAATAAATCTTTTTTGAGATACTTGAAATTGATGAAAGCTCACAAATGCAGAAGATGCCAGTCATAAAATGGCAGAAGACAGAGGTGGAATTTGGCATAAAGAGCTTGCAATAATGTAATGTTCTATTGGTAATGAAATGTAAATAGCTGTGCAGTAGCACTCCCATATCCGCTGAGTTGCCATCTGCGGATTCAGGTATCTATGGTTGGCAAGCGACGGCACGAGAGGCCATATGGTGCAGGCCAGTAGCACCCACCTGCAGCTTGAGCAGCGGCACCAGAGGCTGTGTGGCCCAGGGGCATCTTCCCATGCCATCAGCAGCAGCAGCGCAATCTGGGAATGCTCACCTGCACCATCAGCCTCAGTGGCAGAGGTCACGTGACCCTCAGTGGTGCAGGCTGGGGGCATCCCCCAGGGCCTTGGTGGATGTAGTTGAGGTAGGGTACAGGCCAAAGGTAGCCCCCTGAGCCCACCCACCATCGAGATAGCAGCAAAAGAGTGTGCACCAAGGCGCGGTTTGCCAGGGCAGTGGCAGTGGTCGTTGAGGTGCTTCTTCCACCTGGGTGCCGGTGCTGGTGATGGTTGGAGAGGATGCCATCACCACCAACATCAGGAGATGTAATTTACCCAAGAAGCCACCATTGACGCTCGGGGCCTGATAGTGTTATGAAATTAAAGCTGAGAAATATACTTATAAAATTAATTGACTATTACAACATACAATGGAGTGGCAACTACATGAATCTCTCTTATATTGTTTATCTCTTGCAGAGGAGCCAGAAATATATATTGATGTTGGCGCCCAAGACTTCCTCTCTTGCCGAACCGGCACCACCATCAAAATTCCAGCAGTTATTAAGGGACGTCCAGTTCCTAAAACATCCTGGGAATTTGAAGGAGAAGCAAGGAAAGCAGTCAAGGTAAGTAAAGTCAAGAACGGGACTGTTTCAAGTCTGTAATTTAATTATCTAAACTTCTTTTTATTTGGCTCATCGTGTGTTCTCATACACCGTATATGGTAATACAGTTTCATCATTGCTACAAATTTGATGCTACTATTCTATATTCCTCCTATCCACTGTAGTCCCATCCACCATAATAAGTTATTTGGACACATTGTACCACTTTTATGAAGGCCCTACTTTTCCTGTTATAGAGGGAGAAGGGACTAGATTTTAATTACACTTTGATAAATTATATATCTGCCTGGGTAGCTCAATGAGTTAGGTATCTGGCTGCAGCATTGGAGGTTCAGAGTTTAGTTCCCCACTGTGCATCCCGAGAAGCCACCCTGTGTGTAGTTGGTTTGCTTCTTTTGCTTTCCACAGTTGAGCTCTTCAGACTCTTGCCATAATCAAAGGAACTGGAACTGCTTCCAAGTCTGTTTCCTAATTTTTCTTTTCTTTTAATCCACAGATTTAAGAAGGTTATTTTAGGACTATGGGTTAAATTATATCTTGGATCACATCAAATGGGGAGGGAGTTAGTGAATCTGGCCATATAAGATGATCTAAGAAGGCATATTCTTTTTAAGGATTTTAGATAATCTATAGGGGATAATGTCCGTGCTATATCACTTTGAAAAATGAGTGCTTTAAGATTTGAACTGTTCAGACAGAAGAGATGACAGCCAATCTCATGCCAACCACTTCTTTTCCAGATTAAGTTGTAAAACATCTCCCCCCCCCCCATTTCCTTCTATAAATGGGATATGATCTAATGTACTTAAATTCAGAGCTCATGGAATAAGTTTTAGTAATCAATCTGAATTCTGGTCCATGAACAAAGTTTCAGATTTTGTATTGCCTCAAACACATTGGCATTTATGTACTGCAGTAGTTATTTAAACTTCTTACACTTATTTTTTTTTTTCTTTGTTCAAGGACGGACATAATGTACCTGAAGATGCTACGGTAAGAGTTAGTTTATGTTTTCAGTCACTTATTTTCACAGCGTTGGTATCAGAAAGATGATTTTCCATTCCTTTGAGAGTTTATAATTAGAGCCTCGTGGTGCAGTGGTTAAATGCCTGTACTGCAGGTAAATCTGTGCTCACAACCTGGGTTCAATCCCTGGTAGCAGGCTCAAGGTTCACTCAGCCTTCCATCCTTCTGAGGTCAGTAAAATGAGTACCCAGCTTGCTGGGGGGGGGCAATGTGTAGCCTGCACACTGTAATTAAAAACTTGTAAACCGCCCAGAGACTACTTGTAGTGGTATGGGGCGGTATATAAGCAGAACATTTTGCTTTGCTTTTTTTGCTTTTTTATAAATAAACAGCTTTCCTGTGTTTTGTGCAGGTGGATTCAACTGATACCACTTCAGTCATTACTATCCCAGTGTGTAACAGAGGGCATTCAGGAAAATACAGTATTACAGCTAAGAACAAAGCAGGGCAGAAAACTGTAAATGTCAGAGTGAATGTTCTGGGTAAGCATAATTAATTCTACTTTTGCGCTCATTCATAAATAATGTGATTTAAAGGCAGCTGTGTCATAATTCTTCCATTGTCTTTCAACATTTCACAGATGTGCCAGGGCCACCAAAAGACCTGAAAGTCAGTGATATAACAAGATGCAGCTGTAAACTTTCATGGAAAATGCCAGATAACGATGGTGGCGACAGAATCCGAAACTATATTATTGAGAAAAGAACGGTGGAAGGCAAGGCCTGGACCAAAGTTAATGCAAACTGTGCAGGCACATCCTTAATTGTTCCTGACCTAATCGCTGGGCAACAGTATTTCTTCCGTGTACGGGCAGAAAACCGCTTTGGCGTTGGGCCTCCAGCAGATACAATTCAAAGGACCACAGCAAGAGATCCAATCCGTGAGTTTAACCCAAGTGGAACCATTTGAGTTTTGTTGAATGCGTCATGGGAGATGTGAAGCCATGCTTACTCTTCTCCCTTTGTTTCCAAAGATCCTCCGGATCCGCCTATCAAACTCAAGATTGGCCTTATCACTAAGAACACGGTCAGCTTGTCATGGAAGCCTCCCAAGAATGATGGTGGTGCTCCTGTGACCCATTACAACATCGAATGCCTTCGCTGGGACCGGACGGGGGAAGGAAAGGAAGCCTGGCGGCAGTGCAATAGGCGTGACGTGGAAGAAACCACATTCACCGTGGAAGACCTTAAAGAAGGCGACGAGTACGAATTCCGAGTGAAAGCCGTAAACGAAGCAGGTCCGAGCCGGCCATCAGCTACCGTGGGACCAGTCATTGTCAAAGATCAGACATGTAAGTGCTGAAAAGAATTGTGTTTTTTTTTTTAAAAAAAAAAATTCAAATGGCAGTTCAAGCATTTTTGAATTCCCTATACAGTGGTACCTTGTATAAAGGAATTAATTCATTCCAAATGAAATTATGTTAAGCAAATTTTCCTTTATACAAATTTCCCATAGGAATGCATGGAAAACGGAGTAATCCCTAATCACGACCATTTTTATGCTGTACGGATTCGCCCCATAGGCGATTCTGTTAAGCCAATTCCCCCTATTTCCGGAATGTTGATGTTGTACAGATTTTATGTTATACAAACCGTTTGTTACACGAGGGTCCACTGTACTTTGCATTTGGCATAATTTCCCTTGCTTGTTTTTGCTTGCAGGCCCTCCCGTGATCACACTCAGAGAGTTTATGGAAGCTGAAGAAGGAACGGACATTAACATTGTGGCCAAAATAAAGGGCGTGCCTTTCCCGTCTTTAACCTGGGTTAGAGCTCCTGTGAAGAAACCTGATGACAAGTTGCCAGTGATCTATGACCAGCATGTCAACAAGATTGTGGCTGAAGACTCTTGCACCTTACTGATACAGCAGTCCCGCAGAAAGGATACAGGCCTTTACACGATAACCGCTGTCAATAACTTCGGGGCTGATGCAAAGGAGATGAGATTGAATGTCCTGGGTAAGGCTTTGCAACCTAATTCACTAGCTCACTCCATGAGGCTCCAGCCAGACACCGAATAACGGTTTATAAACAATTGTCTTTCAGGTCGGCCAGGACCACCAGAAGGACCCATTAAATTTGAGGCGATTTCAGCCGATCAGATGACAATATCTTGGCTGCCTCCCAAAGATGATGGTGGCTCCAAGATCACTAACTATGTGATTGAGAAACGGGAAGCGAACAGAAGGACCTGGGTCCCTGTCACCAATGAGCCTAAGGAATGCATCTACACAATACCAAAACTGCTGGAAGGCCATGAATATGTTTTCCGCATCATGGCACAGAATAAATACGGCATTGGGGAACCTCTGGACAGTGAACCTGAAACCGCAAGAAATCTTTTCAGTATGTATATCCTTGCCCTCCGCATAACCTGGTCTTGCATTTCCTGGGGGATTCCAGGAAACCAGAACATTAAAAAAAATTATCATATTGTATAGCGGCTGGTTAAAAAATTAGCTGAAATTATATACAGTACCTCTCATATACTCTATAAGAATTTTTAACCTCTCATAAATAAAGCATCTTTGTTTAATTTTTCTTCCTATGTCAAGCTAAAACACTTTTTAAAAAATATTTTAGATAATGTAATTGTATCAGTTCTGTATACCATAGATGTCATTTAATGTTTCTTTCTGGATATTATCATTGCCAGTCTTCACAGTGAAGGAAGAAAATATTAAACTGTCTGACTTGCAATTACTGGTAAATGCTAAATCATGCAATTTACAATGAAGCGTAAGTGTCCAGTTCTGATGCAGGGAACCCTCTCTGCAATACTCTAGCATCGGGCTAGAGTATTGCAGAGAGGGTTCCCTGCATCACATTGCAGTGTTATGCCAGCTCATGAGAAATGTTGGCATCTAGTATAGAAGTGAAATGGGCTTCTCAGGATGAAAAGCTTCAGCTGTGGCTCTTAGAACAGGATGCTGACAAACTCGGATTTACCATGCAGTATAGCAAGGGAGCAGAGGGACTCTGGAGGGAAAGGGGTCAAAGAGGAGCAGTACCGCTCTAATTCCTTCAGTGAAGGTCCTTGTTGCTCTTGTGAGCTACATCCTCTGCAGCAAAAGACAGGTTTGGGTTGCATGTGCCAGTGGTAACCAAAATGTGAAAGACCAGTCTAGGAGAAAGATAACAGCACAAAATTACCCTACAGTTTGAGTGCCTTGCTTTACAATCTGTACATCATCTTTCCTTAGCTGTTCCTGGAATTTGTGACAAGCCAACTGTTAGCAGCATCACACATGACTCGATGACAGTCAACTGGGAGGAACCAGAATATGATGGAGGCTCCCCTGTGACTGGCTATTGGCTGGAGCGTAAAGAAACAACTGGAAAACGCTGGACGAGAGTGAACCGTGATCCTATTAAGCCTATGACGCTGGGAGTTTCTTACAAAGTCACTGGGCTTATTGAAGGCTCAGATTATCAGTTCCGTGTATACGCTATTAATGCTGCCGGTGTTGGTCCACCAAGCATGCCATCTGATCCAACAACTGCAAGAGACCCAATTGGTAAATAGCTTTAATGTACTTATTTATGTGAATAAATTCAAAAGAAGGCTTACTGCCAAATGGAAAAAAATACAGGAATGCTTTATAAATTATGAGAAACTGTTCCACTGACACAACGGTGTGGTGATATTTTTCAGCTCCACCTGGTCCTCCTTTCCCCAAAGTTACTGACTGGACCAAATCTTCGGTTGACCTTGAATGGGCTCCACCATTAAAAGATGGTGGCTCTAAAATCACTGGCTACCTAGTTGAATACAAAGAGGAAGGAAAAGAAGAATGGGAAAAGGTAGGTAAAGGGATGCCTCCAGAGCTTTGCTCAGGCCTTGGGTTAAGGAAGGAATGACGGGCAGCAGGCTGAATGAGACCACTTATTTCAGATGCACAAAAGCTGCTGATTGCCATGGGATGGGATGTGAGGTGGGGGAGTCTGCATTATGCCACCGAAGGGTTGCTTTGCTTCCGCTGAAGCCTCTGGCTATAAGTGGGACCTGGGTTGAGACCCTGGTCCTGAATTTCAAGCACAAGTCATCTCATTGTCCAGAATAGGACAGTAATTAAGAAAGAGTTGTGGTTAAGTTCTGCTGAACTTAACTTTTTCCACAGTACTTTTCTCAGCCACAGTTCAAAACAACAGCACTGATGCAAGCCAGAATCTGACTGGTGGTCAGAAAGCATTTGAGTACCTCGCCAAAGCTAATTGATGAGACGCTGAGGCATGTCTTAATCTTACGCCTGGCCACACACCCAAATATGCATACGAGATATACCATGGGGGCTCAACAACTAGAAACAGTTAGTACAGCACATTATGCAAAACTTACATGAACACCAATTGGGTTCTGGCCTCTTTGGTATATCTCACATTCAAGTTCATTCTCCAGTTAACACGTCCGACCTAACATTTCTCTCTTTCCCCTTGGAAGTACTATGAGTGTACAAATGCTATCGCTATATTGCCTATACGGTATCTTAGAATTTAACTTAGAAGAGTAGAAACACCTTTGCATGCCCAGCTTAATGGCTCCCCATAGGCCACTGCTTGGCTGCCTCATGAACTTTGTAGATCTTTGGCTTGTTACAGTGCAACTTTTCTTGTGTTCTTCTGTACTGTCTTTCCATGTAAGGAAATATAAATGGCAAACATTAAAAACTTTGGCTATTCTTCCAGTTAGTTGCCTGTTTTTAGGACATTTATTTTGTTATGGTGATTCCTGCCATGGGTTGACTAAAAATCGTTTTTCATTTTCAGGCAAAGGATAAAGAAATTAGAGGAACAAAGTTTGTTGTTGCAGGATTAAAAGAAGGAGGCTTCTATAGATTTAGAGTCAGAGCAATAAATGCTGCTGGTATTGGAGAGCCTGGAGATGTTACCGAAGTCATTGAAATAAAAGACAGAATAGGTAATAATAATTATAAAATATCCTATCTATATCTATCTCTGTTTTTCTTTTCTTTTTTTTGTGGGGTGGTGGTAGTAATGATGGTGGTGGTGGTGGTAGTAATTGTTATGTAAAAAAATTAATGAGAAATGACACATGGCATTCATGACTCGATCCCACAGTTGCACCCGACCTGAGTTTGGATGCTCATGTGAAAGACAGAATTGTGGTTCATGCCGGCGGGGTGATCCGCATCATAGCCTACGTCTCAGGGAAGCCGCCACCGACGATCACCTGGACGAAGGATGAAAGAGCTCTCCCAGGAGAGGCTAATATTGAGGAGACAGCTATTAGCTCCTCTATGGTCATAAAGAATTGCAAGAGGAGTCACCAGGGCATCTACACCCTGCTTGCTAAAAATGCAGGTGGAGAAAGAAAGAAGGCCATTATTGTTGATGTGCTAGGTAAGCAGTCAAGGCTTGGTGGGGTGGGGGGGTCTATGTTATGCTACTACTTAAATCCTAAGCAAGAAACCTTTCAAGGCCCATCTTGAATACATCTTAATCTTCCTTTCACAGATGTACCAGGTCCAGTTGGCATTCCATTCCTTACTGAAAACCTGACCTCTGACTCTTGCAAACTTACGTGGTTTTCTCCTGAAGATGACGGTGGTTCGGCTGTTACCAACTACATCATTGAAAAGCGTGAAACAGATCACAGGGCTTGGACGCCAGTAAGCTACACAGTTACCAGACAGAACGCAACCGTTCAGGGACTGATCGAAGGCAAAGCGTACTTCTTCCGAATCGCTGCGGAGAATATGATTGGCATGGGCCCGTTTGTGGAGACAACAAAAGAGATTCTGATCAGAGACCCTATAAGTACGCTTTCCTGTTATTTTATCTGTAATAACCACAAGTAAAACATGCCTAGCAAACCTGTCCTCCTTGATGGAATGGCTGCGTAGAAGGAACTTGACACGTTGTGTTTGTTTATTTCCAGCTGTACCAGAGAGGCCGGAGGATCTTGAAGTGAAAGCGGTAACAAAGGATTCCGTCACACTGACCTGGAACCCACCCAAGTATAACGGTGGTTCTGATATAACCATGTATGTTTTGGAAAGCCGTCTGATTGGGAAAGAGAAATTTTCTAGAGTTACAAAAGAGAAAATGCTGGACAGGAAATACACAGTTGAAGGACTGAAAGACGGTGACACCTATGAGTACCGAGTGAGTGCCTGCAATATTGTGGGACAAGGCAAACCCTCATTTTGTACGAAACCCATCACGTGCAAAGATGAAATTGGTATGTTCCCTTCTTTAGAGCAACAACGAACCTATCCATCTGAATTCCACTGGCAGGTTTCAAATAAACATCACTAATTATTTTTCCGTTTTCTTTGACAATATTTCTAGCTCCTCCACAACTTGAACTCGACGTTAGAGATAAGCTCACTGTCCGTGTAGGAGAAGCTTTCAGTCTCACTGGACGGTATTCAGGCAAACCAGCACCAAAGATTACTTGGTACAAAGATGACATTACAGTGAAAGAAGACAAACGGACCAAGATCCAGACTACTCCAGCTACTATTTGCTTAGGGATATTGAAATCTACCCGTGAAGATTCCGGCAAATACTGTGTTGTTGTCGAAAACAGCTCAGGGTCAAGAAAAGGCTTCTGTCAAGTGACCGTAGTTGGTACGTGCTGTCGCTTTCATCTCTCTTTGTATATGACCTACATCAAATAAGGATCAGCTGACATATCCCAAACTAATCTATACTGGCCAAAATCCTACAAGGCCCTATACTGTCTGTCTAACATTCACCAATCCCCCACCAAGATCTATGCTGATTGTGTTGCATTATAATAAAACATACATCATACAAATTGGCTCACAACTACAGGTCCCTATGCTAACTTCCTAACTTATGGCAATTTACACCACCCACCCTGTAACACTTAACTTGATGTGCCGTCTGCTGAACTTTGGTATGAAGAAATGTTCAGCTTGTTTCCGAACTATCCTTAATTTCCTCTAATAATTCCCACATTATAGGGTGCACTTCTTGAGTGTTCCTAAGGGACTTGGGACATGCATTTGTGTTTAAACTGAGAGATATAATGGAAGGATGTCTTTGACCCTGTCCTTACAGCTCTTGGTCATCCCAAACTTTGGGGGGGAAATGATCATTGTGCTTAGAGAGTCCAAGCAGAAGGTGTATCCACTCAAGCAAGCTGCCTTTTCCTCTGCTTCCCTTTCCCTAGTGTAGCCTCTAGAATACTTGCTAGTCCATTTAGGAATCCCGCCCCCTCCCAGCCACCAGATGCTGCTTGGAGCAGGAATGGATTCAGAGGCAGGAAAATCTTGCTGTGCTAGTAGAGGCTCCTTGGCGCATCTCTGTGTTCTGCTGTGTTCCGTTCTGTGTTTTGTACTATTTACCTCAGCCATTTCATCATGGTGCAATACCACTGACCCCTACTGCCTGCTGAACTGCAAAGGTGGTACAGATGTGAGAAAGGTTACCCAATGAAATACTGTAACAATAACATTAGAAGACAGGAAGCTCCACAAGCAGTGTGGTCTGGATGCTCTAGCCTGGGGATTAGAAACCTTCAGTCCTCCAGATGTTTTGGACCACAACTTCCACAGTCATTGGCATTATAGGCTTGGAATTCTGGAAGTTGCTGTCCAAAACATCTGGAGGGACAAAGGTTTCCCACCCTTTCTGTAGACCCAGATTTCCCAAACATCTAATTGATAAGTCAGGCTTGAGGCTTATATATGAAAAGGCTTATTTTTAAAGTATATATAAAGGTATGGACAATACTTACCCAGACATATAACTCATAGTTATAAATAGCATGAATTATTGCAGTAAAAACACAATACCGCTGATTTATATTTGTGAAAAATCAATAGCTTGTGAAAGGAAACAAAGGGATGCGGTTCATTTACTTAAAATACACCATTACTATTTTTGACAATGACCATATATACATAGTGACCAAAATTATATCTGTTACCCCTGCTGGCATGATACTGTTGGCATAAATCTCTGTGGTGAAATGCTGCAAGTTAAGAAGTCAGCATTTACTGTTTGCACCAACTTGGCACACACAATGCCCAGTTGTTGCAACATGCAGCAGTTCGCCACAAAGATTTATGACAATTGTGTTATGCCAACAATAAATAAATAAATAAATAAATAAATATTTAGTAGGATGTTATCCATTATCATCGGTGTTGGTGCTTATTCAGTATTTTTAGTTCTACATTACTTTCTACATTTTCCATAGCAATGATGTATTATTATATAAGATAACGTTGCAAATGTTTGTGTTGTCTTGAAACAGACCGTCCCAAGCCTCCGGTTGGCCCAGTGATTTTTGATGAAGTACACAAGGACCATTTTGTTATCAGTTGGAAACCTCCCTTGGATGATGGGGGCAGCCCAATTACTAATTACATTATCGAGAAGAGAGATGCCAACCGGGACGTCTGGATGCCAGTCACGTCAGCCTGTGTAAAAATGACTTGCAAAGTCCCTAAGCTTCTCGAAGGAAGAGACTATGTTGTCCGAATTTATGCTGAAAATTTGTATGGCATGAGTGATGCCCTGGAATCAGATGAAATGAAGGCCAAGGATCGTTTCAGTATGTTGCTCATTCACCCATTTATTTTAATTTCTTTCCATCTTGCTCTTTCTCTGGTGTTTCCATGGTCCCATTTGACATGCAATGGATCTAAAACTTTAAAATATTTCTTCAGGTGTTCCTGATGCACCAGACCAACCAATCATTAAGAACGTGACCAAGAACTCTGCCTTAGTTACCTGGAACAGGCCACGTGATGGAGGAAAACCAATAATTAATTACATACTGGAAAGGAAGGAAACCATGTCCAAACGATGGACAAGAGTCACCAGAGATCCTATTTACCCAGACACTCAATTCAGGGTAACAGATCTTCTGGAAGGCTGCGAGTACGAATTCAGAGTTTCCGCAGAAAATGAAATTGGCATTGGTGACCCTAGCCCACCATCCAAGCCGTTCTTTGCTAAAGACCCAATTGGTACATGAGAAAACTTTTTAATCTTGTGTCTCTTTATCAGCAATATTCTTCTATAGCCATTGTTACCTTCATGTCTCTTATACCCATGTAACATTTTCTTTGACAGTTAAGCCAAGCCCACCAATTAATCCCGAAGCAGTGGATAAAACTAAAAATTCAGTTGTTTTGTCCTGGCAACCACCACGTCATGATGGAGGAGGCAAGATTATAGGCTATTTAATTGAATACCAAAAGGTTGGAGATGAAGAGTGGAAAAAAGCTAATCATACAGCGGATTCATGCCCTGAGACAAAATACGAGGTCATTGGCCTCACGGAAGGTGCCATGTATAAATTCAGAGTTCTGGCAGTGAACGACGCAGGAGAATCAGAGCCTGCCTATGTTCGGGATCCAGTGGAAGTCAAGGACAGACTGGGTAAGCCGAATACAATGGTTACATTTGTTTCTGAGATTCCAAATGGGCATGCTTTCTGAAATCCACATCTCCTTTTTTCAGAGGCTCCCGAGTTAATCCTGGATGCTAATATGGCACGGGAACAACATGTTAAAGCTGGAGATACGCTGAGACTCAGTGCTATAATCAAAGGAATCCCCTTCCCAAAAGTGTCTTGGAAGAAGGAAGACAAAGAAGTTTCCACAAAAGCAGATATTGAAGTTTCAAAAGTCGGCAGTAAGCTAGAAATTCGAAATGCTGCCCATGAAGATGGAGGGATTTATTCTCTCACTGTGGAGAATCCGGTTGGCTCAAAGACTGTTTCCGTAAAAGTTCTTGTCTTAGGTAATTAATGCCATTAGTTTAACCATTTTATGGGGAAATAAAACAAACCACGTGTTTATTTTAAGGCAAAAGTGTATAGGGACTGAAGCAAAAAGAGCACTCCTAGTTCTCCCTGAGCTCCTTGCCCTCTGAAGGTGCCAGCCACACAGTCTGGTGAAACATCAGGAAGAAAAACTTCCAGAACACGGCCAAACAGCCCGAAAAACTCACACCAGCGGTCAGATCCTGGGCATTAAAGCCTTCGAGAATACAAGACATGTTTGTTGTTTGAATATTTCTAAGTTACAATTCTGAAATAAGGTCCATGACAATGAACAAACTATGAGTATAAAAAGAAGGAGCCAGTAATACAATTATAATAGAACTCCATAATTCAAAAATATAAAATTTTGGAATTTGTGTTAAAATATAGTCTAGCATTTCCAATTTTTCTATTGAAAAATGACTGCAATATAGGTACACCCCTCCCAACCCTTACTCTGGATTCAACCTCCTTGCATTCTTGCTCACAATGAGAACTACGTGCTTATAAAGAAGCATTCTGTAACTTGTGAGGAAGAACATAGACACAACGTCCTTATGTTTACTGTGTGTTTTACTGAATTACCATTCTCTATTCTTTTTTTCCCCCAGATAAGCCTGGGCCTCCTAGGGACCTACAAGTCAGTGAAGTCAGAAAAGATTCTTGCTACCTGACATGGAAGGAACCAGAGGACAATGGTGGTTCTGTCATTACCAACTATATTGTGGAAAGGAAAGATGTAGCTGCTCCTCAGTGGCTGGCGATATCTTCCTCCTCTAAGAAACACAGCTTGTTGGCAAAATACCTCATGGAAGGCACTCAGTATCTCTTCCGTGTTGCTGCTGAGAACCAATATGGACGAGGTCCTTACGTTGAAACCCTCAAGCCAATTAAGGCTGTAGATCCACTTCGTAAGCATATTCTACTATTTTTTTAAAGAATCCTTTTAAACTGTGCCATAGCAATGACCTCTGCAATATACATGAGTGTGTAGACTTGTTTCCATGTGTTACTAAGCAATAAGTACTAATGTTGTCTTAATCTTAATTTGAAGATCCTCCGGGCCCACCAAAGAATTTGCATCACGTGGATGTTGATAAGACAGAAGTCTCTCTTGTTTGGAACTGGCCTGATCGTGATGGTGGGGCTGAAATAACTGGATTCCTGGTGGAGTACCAAGAAGAAGGGGCAAAGGACTGGACTAAATTCAAAACAGTCCCTGTGCCAGAGTGTGTTGTTACTGGACTACAACAAGGAAAGATCTACAAATTCCGTGTAAAAGCTCAAAATATTGTTGGTCTTAGTCTTCCTGACACAACTATACCAATTGAGTGCCAAGAAAAATTGGGTAATTTCTAGGGTTATGATATTTTGCATATTTTTAGTATGCAGTGCTGTAATGGAGAAACAATATATTCATTATTATGTACTTTCTTTTATTTTTAATTATAGTACCACCATCTGTCGACCTGGATGTCAAATTAATAGAGGGCCTTGTTGTTAAAGCTGGAACCACCGTAAGATTCCCTGCAATCATGAGAGGTGTACCTGTTCCTACTGCAAAATGGGTTACTGATAATATTGAAATCAAATCAGAAGGCAATTACAAGATTGATACTGATAATTATTCGACAGTTCTCACTATTAAAAGCTGCACAAGACAAGACACTGGGGAATATCTACTCACAGTATCCAACGCAGCTGGAAGTAGAACTGTACCTGTTCATCTAACCGTTTTGGACGTACCTGGTCCTCCAACTGGTCCAATTGACATTCTAGAAGTAACCCCTGATCATATGGTCATTTCCTGGCGACCTCCTAAAGATGATGGTGGAAGTCCTGTGATTAATTACATTGTTGAGAAACGAGAGTCCAATAGGGAAACCTGGGGAGTGGTCAGTTCAGGAATCAATCAAACTAGAATTAAAATTCCACGTCTACAAAAGGGCCATGAATACATTTTCCGAGTTTGTGCAGAGAATAAAATAGGCATTGGTCCCCCTCTTGATTCACAACCAGCAGTTGCTAAAGCTATGTTTGACCCACCATCCCCACCTGGTAAACCCACAGTTCATGATATCTTAGAAAATGCTGCCACTATATCTTGGTCTATACCTAAATCTGATGGTGGAAGTCCAATAATTGGATACATTCTTGAACGTCGTGAAATCTCTGGCAAGTGGATACGTGTCAACAAATCACCAGTGCTCGATCTCAAGTTCCGAGCTACAGGATTGTTTGAAGGCAATACATATGAATTCCGTGTCTTTGCAGAAAACAGTGTTGGTATCAGCAAACCATCTCCAATTTCTGACCCAATAAAAGCAATGCGTCCTATCACACCTCCTGGGCCACCCATTAATCCCAAACTCAAGGATAAGACCAGAGAAACAGCTGAACTCGTATGGACAAAACCGCTCAAAGATGGTGGTAGCCCAATTCTGGGATATGTTGTGGAATGTCAGAAAAGTGGAACTACACAGTGGAATCGGATCAATAAAGATGAACTCATCAGACAGTGTGCTTATACTGTACCTGGACTAATAGAAGGAAATGAATATAGATTCCGTATAAAAGCTGCAAACATTGTCGGAGAAGGAGAACCCAGGGAATTGCCAGAAACGGTTCTTGCCAAAGATATCCTTAGCCCTCCAGAACTAGAACTGGATTTGGTCTGCCGTGATGTCATTACTGTCAGAGTAGGCCAAACAATAAAGATTACTGGTAAAGTGAAAGGCAGACCGTACCCTGACATAACATGGTCTAAAGATGGTAAAACGCTAGCAAGAGATCAACGTGTAGATATAACTCAGGAATACCCTCATATTGAGCTGCAAGTGAAAAAAGCGGTAAGAGCAGACCATGGCAAATACCTTATTTCAGCTAAGAACAGCAGTGGGCATGCACAAGCTTCAGCCATTGTGAATGTACTTGACAGGCCTGGCCCTTGCCGAAACCTGAAAGTGAGCTATGTCACGAAAGAGTCCTGCGTGGTTTCTTGGGACAACCCTGAAGATAACGGTGGCTCTGAAATTACAAATTACATTGTGGAGTGTCGCCATCCGAATCAGAGAGGCTGGTCAATAGTTTCTGCTGATCTTACTAAACGCCTGGTAAAAGCACATCTTATAGAAAACCAGGAGTATTTCTTCCGTGTTTGTGCAGAAAACAAAGTAGGCCCAGGCCCCATTGTTGAGACCAAAACCCCCATCCTTGCCATTAATCCGATTGATAGGCCGGGAGAACCTGAAAACCTTCATATTGCTGAGACAGGAAAGACGTTCGTGTATCTAAAATGGAGGAGGCCAGACTATGATGGCGGCAGCCCTAATTTAACCTACCATGTCGAGAGGAAGCTGAAGGATTCAGATGAGTGGGAAAGGGTACACAAAGGCAGCATTAAGGAAACCCACTACATGGTTGACAGGTGTGTTGAAAATAAAATGTATCAGTTCAGAGTTCAGACTAAGAATGAAGGAGGTGAGAGTGACTGGGTGAAAACAAGTGAAGTTGTTGTTAAGGAAGAAGTGCTGAAACCAGTACTTGATCTGAAATTATCCGGCGTACTGACAGTGAAAGCTGGCGAACCGATTAGAATTGAGGCAGGACTTAGAGGCAAACCGCAACCAGAAGTATCGTGGGCAAAGGATAATGCAGATTTATCCAAATCCCCAAGGGTTAAAATTGAAACCACTTCAGATACATCTAAGCTCCTTCTGACAAAAGCAAGGCGCACCGATGGCGGTAAATACGTTATTACTGCTACTAATCCTGCTGGCAGCTTTGTAGCTTATGCGACTGTAAATGTTTTGGACAAACCAGGACCTGTAAGAAATTTGAAAGTCTATGATATTTCAATTGACCGTTGTACTGTCAGCTGGGATCCACCTGAGGATGACGGTGGATGCGAAATACAGAACTATATTGTGGAGAAGTGTGAAAGTAAACGTATGGTTTGGACCACATATTCTTCCTCAGTGATAATGAACTCTGTACATGTAACACGTCTCATAGAAGGCAATGAATATATCTTCAGGATTCGGGCAGAGAATAAAATAGGAACTGGTCCACCAACAGAGACCAAGCCAATTATTGCAAAAACCAGGTATGAGAGACCTGGTCCCCCTGATCCTCCAGAAGTCACACGAGTCAGCAAAGAAGAAATGACTGTGGTTTGGAATCCACCAGAATATGATGGTGGAAAATCAATTACAGGATATATCTTAGAAAGGAAAGAGAAACGATCATTAAAATGGGTCCCTGTTACCAAAACTGCAATCCCTGAAAGACGCAAGAAAGTTCAAAATCTTATTCCAGGATATGAGTATCAGTTCCGTGTCAGGGCAGAAAATGAAATTGGAATTGGTGAGCCAAGTCTTCCGTCAAGACCAGCGATAGCAAAAGACCCAATAGGTACGTATTTAATTATATTAGTAATATTTTAATTTAAAGAGATTGGTTCTATAGAATATTTACCCCTGCATTTTTATTTGATCTTACAGAACCACCTGGTCCTCCCACTAATCTTAAGGTTGTTGATAGCACAAAGACCTCTATTACTCTTGGATGGGGAAAGCCTGTCTATGATGGTGGTGCTCCAATTATTGGATATGTGGTAGAAATGAGACCAAAAACCGAAAAAGCAGGTCCCGACGAAGGATGGAAAAGATGCAATGTTGCTGCACAAGTTATTCATACAGAATTTACCGTGTCCAGCCTGGATGAGAAGGAGTTGTACGAGTTCCGTGTTTCAGCCCAAAATCAAGTTGGCATTGGTCGGCCGGCTGAATTGAAGGAAGCTGTTTCTCCCAAAGAAATACTTGGTAAATTTCCATCCATCCATCCATTTCAATATAGGTAATTTCTATCAAAGCTTAGAGCTACTTGCAAAGTCTAAATTTTCAATTATTTTTCAGAACCTCCTGAGATTGATTTGGATGCAAGCTTGAGAAAATTGGTGACCGTCAGAGCAGGATGTCCCATAAGACTTTTTGCCATTATAAGAGGACGACCAGCACCTAAAGTGACCTGGAGGAAAGTGGGAATTGATAATGTGGTCAGAAAAGGACAGGTTGACCTGGTTGACACCATGACGTTCTGTGTCATTCCTGATTCGACACGGAATGACTCAGGCAAATACTCTCTGACACTTGTGAACCCTGCTGGAGAAAAGGCTGTCTTTGTAAACGTCCGTGTCTTAGGTAAGCCACAAAAATAATGTTATTCATTCTGGTTCTTCACCTCTGTATTTTGAGGTACAATGTCTTCTCCTGCTGTTTTATTTCATATTGTGACTTAATGCCATGTATATATTGATGGGTTTTTTTCAAACAGATACTCCTGGACCTGTAGCTGAGTTCAAAGTCTCGGATGTGACAAAAATGACCTGCCAGCTTTCATGGACACCACCTGAAAACGATGGTGGCAGTCCAGTTACTCATTACATCTTGGAAAAACGTGAGGCTGACAGGAAGACCTGGGCAACAGTTATTGGTGATATAAAGAAAACTAGTTTCAAAGTTATTAATCTTACGCCTGGTACTGAGTATTTCTTCAGAGTGACAGCTGTCAATGAATATGGTCCTGGCGTTCCCAGAGACACACCAAAGCCAATCCTGGCAACAGATCCACTCAGTAAGTTTCTATCAATTGTTTTAAATCACCCCAGTTTTTATCTCCTGTTTGAATGGGGACATTGCAAATATATAGTAACTTACATGCCTAGCACTGAGTTCAGGAGGCATCTTGACCTGTCTTGGCATATCCTAGTGCAGTAACTTGGACCACTGTCAGAATTCTCATACTAGCCTTACTGAATTAAGAAGGTTAGGGCAAAACTTGCATAGATGATGAGAGCATGTCACAAAAATGTAGGCAACTACTTAATTAGGAGTACGTCTTAATAGCTTAATCCAGGCCTGCCCAAAGTCCGGCCTGGGGGCCAAATCCGGCCCATCAGGCCATTCTGAGTGGCCTGCGGCTGGCTGACCTGGCCCTCCCTCCCTCCCTCTCCTTTGCTTATTTGTCAGTAGGTGGAGCTTGCAGTGGGATGGCAGGGTCAGGGAGCAACCGGCCCCTGACACATTCTCAGCCACCAAATCTGGCCCTCCTTACAAAAAGTTTGGGCACCCCTGGCTTAATCTGACCAGAATTGCAGTTAGGTAATTGAGAAGGACCTTAGCTATTTACTGCATTTGCATAAAACAATGACTAAATAGCTTGTCATAGACCAGTGATTCTCAACCTGTGGATCCCCAGATGTTCTTGGACTGCAACTCCGAGAAATCCCTTTCAGCACAGCGAGTGGTGGAGACTTCTGGGAGTTGCAGTTCAGGAACTTCTGGGGACCCACAGGTTGAGAACCACTGTCATAGACCCTTCTGTATATCCCAGCTTAGTTCCACTTCTCACTTGATAAGGTCTGTCATCCACATTTAGGTATAAGCAGAAAGCCAAAAATACCTATTTAAAAATCTGGACCAGAGTATGCAGTTCTGCAGTTTGATAGCTTTAGAACTGAAGGACAAATGGAATCTGCCCGTGAGCTGTCACAAATTAGATACCTAAGATTAAACTTTTATATCACTCGGTATCACTTTATCCATTCAGAAGCAAGTTTTCAAATGACAAGCTAACAAGGCTGCAGTACCTACACATTTACTCAGAACCAACTCTAGCTGTGTGGTCATTTCCTCTGAATAGACACATGCTTGGCTGAAATACTTTATCCAGATTTACATGTTGATAAAGTTTTTATCAGATGTTCTCCATATTGCCCAGTATGACCTAGTGTTTAGAGTGTCAGAAAGCCTGGGTTTGAATCCCTACTCAGCCAGGGAAACTCACTTGGGACCTGGAACTGTTAAAACCACTCCTTAAATATCTCAGTTATTTTGAATGCCCTACAAGGGTCACTATAAGCCCAGTCCAATTTGAAAGCACTTGACAACCACCACCACCACCACCACAATTGTGCAAACATAACAGCAGATGTTTCAACAGGAGCAACATTCACTCATGTTCATTTCAAAGGCTTTCACGCATTTGTTTACTACCTGCTTGTGATTGGGTAAGAAAATGAGAGGTTCAGAAAGAACAAGCACCCCGTAATAATAGTTCTACAAAATTTAAGAATCCCTGGTCTTTTATTTTTGTTTAGTCAAAATATTATTTGAATTAACTCACTGTTAGCCATACTCTTCGCTGTGACTTGCACGTCATAGGAAAGTGCCAAGGAGAAAGGCAGGGTAAAAAATATTCAAAATAAATAAATAAATAATCTTAGGAATGGCGTGATGAAAAGTGTCTGCTTATTAAATGATGAATATTCTGACCCATCTGTCTCTCTTATTCTTCAGGTGAACCTGATCCTCCAAGGAAAGTTGAAGTGACTGAAATTACAAAGAACAGTGCTACTTTAGGGTGGTTGCCACCCCTGCGGGATGGTGGTTCTAAAATCGATGGCTACATTATCTCCTATCAGGAAGAAGGCCATGCTGCAGATCACTGGACACAATACTCTATTGTAAAAGATCTGAACATCGTGGTTGCAGGCCTCAAAGAAGGAAAGACGTACAAATTCAGAGTGGCTGCCAGAAATGCTGTTGGAGTAAGTTTACCAAGAGAGGCAGAAGGGAAATATGAAGTCAAGGAACAGCTCAGTAAGTAACTATTTATAATACTTACAACATGGAAATCTGTTTCAGAGATTGAAGAAATTTAAATTAATTCATTTGTGACATTTTATCTCTTTGCAAAGTTAGAATTTGATCTGGGGCTTTGGAAGCTGAATCGGGAACATTTAAACCGACGTTCTATTTATTAGCCTTCAGAAGTGCTTAAAAGCAGTAAACAAAAGTGTTTCCTGTGATTTCTAAACACAAATATCCATTTTAACCTGAGCAGGCAGCTTTTGAACAAAGTTTTGCTTCTTTTACTTATGCACAGCCAAGCTCCACATATTTTATTTTATCTCATTCCTAAAGGTTTCACAACAACATGGCCCTGCATTTGAAAAAGAGAAAAACTCTGAGATCCAGTAGCCAGGAAATAAATATTATACACTTTGTGTATAATATTTATTATTAGAAATGCCACAAAATGAAAACAGAACCCTTAAACAGGAGGGAATGGCATTATGCTGCAGGGAGGTTATGTTTCAGCAATATTGGTTGGATGGAAGTCATAAATTATTCTCTGTAACTCTCTGAAGCCGGACTGAAACCTGTTTCTCTCCTGAGATGTAATATAAATTCTTCTGCATTAGTTTTGAACAATGTTCCAATATAGCAGGACCCTGAGATTTTGATTTAGGCAAGCTGCATTATTGAAAAACCTAAAGCTGCTTCTAAGGTGAAAGTGATAAAAACTAGTGGTTGCATGGGAGAAAATAACTAGAAATATGTTATTACGGTAATTCCACATCATTTGAGTGTTGATTTTCCATTGTTTGATTTTTACTTCCAGTGCCTCCTAAGATTCTGATGCCAGAGCAAGTCAGTATAAAGGCTGGACAGAAACTTAGGATTGAAGCCCACATTTACGGAAAACCCAACCCAACTTGTAAATGGATGAAAGGAGACCATGATGTGCATATATCCAGTCGCCTTGCAGTGCATAAAGGAGACAGCTCTTCCGTTCTCATCATTAAAGATGTAACCAGGAAAGACAGTGACTATTATAGTTTGAAGGCTGAAAACAGCGCAGGAGTGGCTACTCAGAAAATCAAAGTGGTTGTCATGGGTACACAACATTTCCTTTTCTGTGCTTAATTTTTATTTTAACATGTTGACCGTCTGCATTGCCTGACGCACAAATCTTTGTATCTTTCTACAGATATCCCTGGACCACCCCAGCCACCTTTTGAAATTTCCGACATAGATGCAGATGCCTGCACTTTGTCATGGCACATCCCTCTGGAAGATGGTGGCAGCAACATCACCAATTATGTGGTGGAGAAGTGTGATGTCAGTCGAGGAGACTGGATCACGGTGGTAGCTTCTGTCACCAAGACCAATTGCAGAATTGGAAAATTAACTCCTGGGCAAGAATATATGTTCCGTGTTCGTGCTGAAAACCGGTTTGGCATTTCTGAGCCGCTTCAGTCGGATAAGATGATAGCAAGGTTCCCATTTGGTATGTCTTACTTAAACCATGATGTAGTTATCATTAAGGTAAACCTTAACACAAAAATAAGACACTGTTTTCTTGTTTGTCTCCATGTTTTCTCACAGATGTTCCTAGCGAGCCAAAGAATGCACGTGTGACCAAGGTGAACAAGGATTGCATCTTTGTGGCCTGGGACAGGCCCGACAGTGATGGCGGCAGTCCAATCACGGGTTATCTCATTGAACGCAAAGAAAGGAACAGTTTGCTGTGGGTGAAGGCCAATGATACCCTTGTGCGATCCACAGAATACCCCTGTGCAGGCTTAATTGAAGGGCTGGAGTACACATTTAGAATCTACGCTCTGAATAAAGCCGGTGCAAGCAAACCTAGCAAGCCTACAGATTTTGTTACAGCAAGAATACCAGTTGGTAAGTATTGTATGTACTTTGAGGGAAATGGATATAGGGTCACATATCTATCTATCTATCTATCTATCTATCTATCTATCTATCTATCTAT
>JAHTLZ010003547.1:35166834-35272339 GCA_023846285.1 Phrynocephalus versicolor | reverse complement strand
CTATCTATCTATCTATCTATCTATCTATCTATCTATCTATCTATCTAATATGATGCATAAGCCAGCCAACATGAAATGATTTGTCATCCCATTAATTTAAGCAGCAGGGTGAAGCATGCCATTAAACCAAATGAAATGACTGGAGCTTAAAACACATACTCACTTTTTTCTAACTCATTCCCCTCCTAGTTATACTCTTTGTTCGTTTGGATTTTGTAAAAATCATGATACATAGTGTGTGCTCAGTTATGGATCCACCGCTTAACATGCCTCTTAGATGAGCTGTATCCTACATTTTGCTTAGCCTATGGATTTATTTGTACTAAAAACTGAAACTGATGGTGGGAAACCCCTGTTATTCATTTTTAGATCCTCCTGGTAAACCTGAAGTAATTGATGTCACTAAGAGTACGGTGTCCCTGGTCTGGACAAGACCCAAACATGATGGTGGTAGCAAACTAATTGGATACTTTGTCGAAGCCTGTAAACTGCCTGGAGATAAATGGGTACGGTGCAATACTACTCCGCACCAGATACCTCAAGAAGAGTATACTGCAACTGGTCTGGAAGAAGGTGCTCAGTACCAGTTTAGGGCAATAGCAAAAACAGCGGTGAACATTAGCTGGCCGTCAGAACCTTCTGATCCAATAACTGTCCAGGCAGAAAATGGTAAGCAATACTACTAAAATTCAAGTATAAATGCATTTTTCTCATTTAGAGCTTCTCCAATGACCAGTTTGTTTTCCCTTTTCTTTCTCCCCCACCCCTTTTCAGTACCACCCAAAATAGAGCTTGGTGTTGCTATGAAATCCTTAATCGTAGTAAAAGCTGGATCCAACGTTTGCCTTGAGGCTAATGTGTTTGGCAAACCTATGCCAACTATTACATGGACAAAAGAGAAAGAAATTCTCAAACCAGCTGAAGGTGTCAAGATAACCACAAAGAGAAACTTATCTACAGTTGAGTTGTTCAGCGTCAACAGGAAGCAGACAGGGGATTATACCATTACTGCTGAAAACGCAAGTGGTTCCAAGTCGGCAACTATTAAGCTTAAAGTACTAGGTACGTCAAAGGTCTGTTTAAATTCCTGTTTCTGAATTTAAAGGTAACCACTAGGGGACTTCACACTCTGCCTGTATTCTCTTTCCCAGACAAACCTGGTCCTCCTGCTTCAGTTAAGATCACAAACATGTACACTGATCGGGCGATGCTCTCTTGGGAACCACCTCTTGAGGATGGAGGATCAGACATTACTAATTACATTGTGGACAAGCGGGAAACGAGCAGGCCCAACTGGGCGCAGGTCACTGCCAACGTCCCAATCACTAGCTGTAGCGTGGAGAAACTGATTGAAGGACATGAGTACCAATTCCGCATTTGTGCTGAAAACAAATACGGAGTAGGCGATCCCATCCTGACTGAATCTGCGGTGGCTAAGAATCCGTACGGTAGGCATCTCTTAGGAGTCTTCTATTTATTTAGCGGGTGGTCCTTTGTACTAGGCGATCTAGTCTCTGACATCAATGTATGTTATTAATTATCTCTATTTGTAGATGTTCCTGGACCTTGTGATCCGCCAGTAATTAGTAACATAACCAAAGACTTCATGACTGTCAGCTGGAAGGCACCGGCTAGTGATGGTGGCTCCCCTATAACTGGATACATTGTTGAAAAGCGGGAAACCAAGGCTGTCGGGTGGACAAAAGTGAACAGAAAACCAGTCATTGAAAGAACTATCAAAGCCACTGGACTCCAGGAAGGTGCAGAATATGAGTTTAGGGTGACTGCACTGAACAAAGCTGGACCAGGCAAACCTAGCGCACCCTCTAAAGCAGCATATGCTCGTGACCCAACATGTAAGTTAAGTGTGTGCGCGCACTTTACCCCTTATATTCCTGTGTATGTGTCTACATATACACCTGTTTGGATGTGTCCAACGGTATAAGTTTTACTGCTTTCCTTCTCAGATCCTCCTGGTCCTCCAGCATTCCCAAAAGTTGTTGACACCACCCGTAGTTCGATTAGCCTGTCTTGGTCCAAGCCAGCATATGATGGCGGAAGTCCCATTATTGGCTACCTGGTTGAAGTAAAAAGAGCAGACACCGAGAACTGGGTCAGATGCAATTTGCCAAAGAATTTGCCAGACACCCATTATACTGTAACAGGACTTACTGAGAACACAGAATATCAGTTCCGCATTTATGCCGTCAATAAGGTCGGCTACAGTGATCCAAGTGATGTGCCAGATAAACACACTGCCAAAGACATTTTGAGTGAGTATCCTGAAAATAAACTGAGCTCCTGGTCTTAGTACTTGTTCGGGTGGGATGAGGTACAACTAGAGCGAGTTTAGAGCCTCAGTAGGGAATGTTTTAATGAATACATGTACTGGATCCAGATTTCAGGATTTGTAACTGGACCAGTAGAAGGAGACTCTCTGTCCCCTTCCACCCATCGTGGCCCCTGCAGTATCTTGCAAGTGCTGTACAGAGGGTTGGCAGCTGTGCTGTAGAGGGAGGGGGAATCTTCCAAAATCAGGCAAATGCCCATTCTTTGAACAGAGCAACTCCATCTGCAGAAACACATATTGGATCCCACATCATAGAGGTCTAGTACATTAGCCACTGCTTCTCACCTGTGTAGACCAGCACAACAATCTGTGTGTGCACACTCTCTTGTCTCTTTTCCAAAACCTTCTCCAGTTCAGAATATTCTGCACCTACACTTGCCAGTGTTCTAAATTTTCTTCTAGCTGAAACTATGATACTCTTTTCTGACAAGAAAAAGAAGCCCTCTTTCTTCTGAATTACACTGGAAGGTATATCTTCCTTTGAGTTTAAGATGAGCACACTCATTTTAATGGGAAACGCTCGTGCCATTATACCACAAGAGGGGAGCCTCTTGAGCTAGAACTCTCCAGGCCAGGGCAAGCGTGGTGGTGATTTCAGTTCAAGAAGAAGAAAGCAGAATCTAAAAAGCCACTGAAGTATTTAGTTAGACTAGCAATTAGGAGTAGCATCATTAAGAGTAATTTTGAGAGGGTTTTTTCCTTTCTATTTCTTCCTTCCTTTAAAAAAATGAATTTTAGTAGGATATCTTTATATTTTTCTTTCTCCCTTTGAATTATACTCCAACTTCATCAACTGGTTGGTTTTTTAAAAAATAATATTTTTTCAATGGCCCTTTTAAGCATTTTATTTCATACATATATTATTTAAAACGCAGTTCCACCCGAGGGAGAGCTTGATGCTGAATTGAGGAAAGTCCTAATATTACGTGCTGGAGTCACAATGAGGCTCTATGTCCCGGTGAGAGGCCGCCCACCTCCAAAGATTTCTTGGTCTAAAGTGGATGCCAACATACGAGACAGGCAAGGCATGGATATCAAATCAACTGATTTTGACACCTTCCTGCGCTGTGAAAATGTCAATAAATACGATGCTGGAAAATATGTGCTGAGTCTGGAGAACAGCTGTGGCAAGAAGTCATACACCATTGTAGTCAAAGTACTTGGTGAGTGTTTGTTTGTTATTTCAACTATTTGTGTTAACTTGGTGTAATGCCAAGGACTACTGTGGATGATTAACAATAATCTAAATAGCCCTCCCAACTATACCTCTCCCTACTACTCCGATCAAAACAAAACAAACCCCAAATCTGACGAAATGCCACAAACCAATTTTGATGGCAGACAAGGTGAAGCAGTGCTCAAAATTAATGCAAGGGGGAAATGTCTCTAAAAGGTTCCTTTATAGAAAATGACCTTTAATTGTCTCTTGAAGGCAAGGAAGGTGGGGCCCAATGGTTCTTCGCTGACAGACTGTTCTAAAGATGTGGGGACAACTAACAAGAAGGCTCAGTTCCTTATGTGGGAACTTTCAAAGTGGTCACCTATAAAAGGCCAGTTTGGATGGATTGGGTGGCATTGACCGTTGTTCTCTAGGAGGAGGCCCCCCAACAGAAAGTGGGGTGCCAAACCATTAAGGGCTGTATATGTTAGTACCACCACCTTCCGTCTGTCACAGAAAGACCGAGCCGGATATGTTATCATAGATATCATATGGACGCATGTCCATAATGTAATAGATCACATTCCCAAAAAGTAACAATGGTTCAGAAACCACTAACAAGAGCCTGGAGAAGATATAAGAATAACTGGTTTTTCCCCACCTCTGTTTTGGTGAGTAACTGAAATTGTTATTTTTATTTCAATACAGACACTCCTGGGCCACCTGTTAATCTCATTGTAAAGGAAGCATCTAAAGATTCAGCCTTTATTTCATGGGAACCTCCTATCATTGATGGTGGGAGTCCAGTGAAGAACTATGTGGTTGAAAAACGTGATGCCGAAAGGAAATCATGGTCCACAGTGGCCACTGAATGTCCAAAAACAAGCTTCAGGATTTCTAACCTGGAGGAAGGCAAATCTTACTTTTTCAGAGTTTTTGCTGAAAATGAATATGGCATTGGTGACCCCTGTGAAACCCGAGATGCGGTTAAAGCTTCTGGTGAGAAAGTCCACATTCTTGTTCTATTGATTTATTAGAAAAGTGTGTGTGTTTCTCCTTTTATGTCCAATTCTATCAATATTCCATCTGCTCTTCCTTCTAGAAACCCCTGGGCCTGTTGTCGACTTGAAGGCTCCAGTTGTCACAAAGTCATCCTGCAATTTGTCATGGAAAAAGCCTGTCAGTGATGGTGGGAGCCGTATTAATGCCTACCTCGTGGAGCTTATGGTGGGTGAAAACCAGTGGCAAGAAGTGATGAGATCCAAGAATCTCCAGTATTCAACAAGAGATTTGAAGGAAGGAAATGAATACACTTTCAGAGTGAGGGCTCAAAATGAAGCTGGGTATGGAACACCCAGTGAAATTACAGTGGTGGCAAAGGATGATGTTGGTGAGTAAATTGTAGCATTCTCGCATGCATCAGTTTATTGAAGAACAACATGAGCAAAGGGATGGCAGGCTGGCCTCTTACAATGGAAAAATAGCAAAGATGGTGGAAGACATGCCCCTCCCCCTTTTATTAATACAAGTTCCTGAGGTGAAAGAATTGTATTTTCTGTGTTGAAAGTAATCCCACACTTTTTGTTTTGCAGTGGCGCCTGATCTTGATTTAAGAGACCTGCCAGGCTTGATTTATTTAGCAAGAGAAGGAAGCAGTTTCCGTCTGAAAATCCCGATTAAAGGGAAGCCAGTGCCAGTTGTGACATGGAAGAAAGGAGAAGATTTGACTCTTACCGAGAGTGGAAGAGTGGCATTTGAAGCTACAGCAGTTAACACTACACTCCTGGTGCGTGACTGTCATAAAGATGATGCTGGGAAATACACAATCACACTGAAGAACATTGCTGGCCATAAAGAAGGCACCATCACGATGAAAGTTGTTGGCAGACCTGGGATCCCAACTGGACCGGTGAAGTTTGATGAAGTTACAGCTGATGCCATGACATTAAAATGGGGTCCCCCCAAAGATGACGGTGGCTCTGAAATCACTAACTACATCCTCGAGAAGAGAGACAATGTGAATAATAAATGGGTGACGTGTGCATCCGCTGTCCAGAAAACAACCTTCCGGGTGACAAGACTTCATGAAGGCTGTGAATATACTTTCAGAATCAGTGCAGAAAATAAATATGGAGTAGGCGAAGGTCTTAAATCTGAACCTGTAATTGCGAGACATCCATTTGGTAAGTTCAGAAAGTATTTTGATGGTTGTAAGACACTGTTCTTCTTCTTGTTCTCATTATTATCTGGCAGTTATGCCTAATCCACTTGTATATTCCATTTTCTAGATGTGCCTGATGCTCCTCCTCCACCCAAAATTGTGGCAGTGAGGCATGATTCTGTCTCTTTGGTATGGCATGACCCGAAAAAGACAGGCGGCTCACCAATCACAGGTATCCACTTCAAGTGGTCATTTTGTTAAGATTGGCTTGATTTTCTTAGAATCCCAAGAATAAGTCCTAATGTAAAACATATTAATGAACACCCTGTTCTTTCTCCATAATATGTCATCTACCTTTCAGGGTTAGCAATGAAGTTGCTTTAAAAAGCTGTAAAGCTCACCTATCATTATTTAGGCCAAAAAGAAAATCATTGAAGTGGATAGCTCAGTGGTTTAGGTCTCTGACTAGGAGTTCAATTCCCCACTGTGCCTCCTTGACTTGAAGATCCTTAAGGTCCCTTCCAGTTCCGCAGTTCTGGTAGTATATTGTCTTATATTACATTATGTGATTGAAAATATATAATACTGGGACAACTGTGTTTGCTGAGTAGCCGTGGCACAAATATTTACCTGGGGATAAGGCCAAGAAGTTTCTGTTCACTGGAAGAGTTAGAGTTCCTTTCTATTTAGGTTATTTTGATGCCACCCATGGCTGACATAAATATACCGGGAGGTAGCCCATAAAGCCCTTTGGGCAAAAGAGGTTAAGGGCAGTAGAAAGCAAATACTGGGTTTTGCTAGGTCATTGTACTTAAAGAGTTCCATTTTAAAGAACATAAATAAATGGCTTCTTGTTTGCTTTTGTAGGTTACCACATTGAATATAAAGAAAGAAACAGTATTTTGTGGAAGCGAGCAAACAAGATTCCACTAAGGATGAAAGACTTCAGAGTGACAGGATTAACGGAAGGTCTGGAATATGAATTCAGAGTGATGGCAATAAATCTAGCCGGTGTTGGGAAACCAAGTCTTCCATCAGAACCAGTAGTGGCCCTAGATCCAATTGGTGAGTTACTCAAAACAGAAAAACTTTTAAAGGAGTAACAAAACCCATTTTACGACCTCAATATTTGCTGCGTTTTTGCTGTGTTTTCCAGATGCTCCAGGGAAGCCTGAAGTTATCAGTGTAACTAGAAATTCAGTGACTTTGATCTGGACAGAACCAAAGTATGATGGTGGACACAAATTAATTGGCTACATAGTGGAGAAACGTGATCTCCCAGCAAAAACATGGATGAAGGCAAATCACGTTAATGTTCCAGAGTGTGCATATACGGTGACTGACCTTTTTGAAGGGTCAAAATACGAATTCAGAATTCGAGCTAAGAATACTGCTGGAGCAATTAGTCCTCCATCCGAAACAACAGGAGCCATTATATGCATGGATGAGTATGGTGCGTATTCCCTATTAGGCCAGTTGCACTGAATTGAAATTTGAATGCTGTCTTTTCTATTATTTTTATTATTTTCTCACAAATTAATTTGCTTTGCAGAGGCCCCAACTATTGATCTTGATCCTGCTGTCAAAGAAGGCCTGACTGTTAAAGCAGGTGAAACCATTACAATGTCTGCCCTTAACATCCGCGGCAAACCACTTCCGACTTCAGCCTGGTCCAAAGCAGGGAAAGACTTTAAGCCCACCGAGACCATTCGTATTGAAACAAGCCCCACTTCTTCTACGCTCTCTATCAAGTATGCAGCGAGGAAAGATTCTGGAGAATATACAATTACTGCGACCAATCCTTTTGGTACTAAACAAGAACATGTACATGTGAAAGTTTTAGATGTACCAGGTCCACCGGGCCCAGTGGAAGTCAGCAATGTGTCAGCTGAAAAAGCTACTCTCACATGGACCCCTCCTCTAGAAGACGGTGGCTCACCCATCAAGTCGTATATACTAGAAAAGAGAGAAACAAGCCGACTGCTGTGGACGCAGGTTGCGGAAGATATTCAGACTTGCAGGCATGTCGTTACGAAGCTCATTCAAGGAAACGAGTACATCTTCCGTGTCTCCGCTGTGAATCAATATGGAACCGGAGAGCCATCTCAGTCCGAGCCCGTTAAAATGGTGGATAGATTTGGTAAGCAACCCCAGTGAGGGTGTTTAAATATTTTATTTTATTTACTAGTTAAGATCATGTCTATAATGTGTGTTGCATAAAAATCCCGAAGCAGTCCATAAAGAACAAATGAAGTAAAACTCTAGTATCTAAAAAGGATAGAGTAGGAAAACCAGCTGAATCCATTCAAAATGGTGACTGATAGTGTTCTCATCAGAAAAATAATCAGGAAATTGCCCGTGTAGGTTTTCAGCATTCAAGGCTGGCCACCTGACTAATCTCGATGGAAGAACTATTCCATGCAGCTGCTTGATGGTTTTGAGAAATAGCTGTCTCTCTTAATCTTGGAAAGGAACTGAGACAGAAGCATACTGCTGCTTTCAATGTTTGCTAATTGGCTCAGCAAATCAGTGATGCTATGATCATCAGTGGTTCACTTTCACTGCATCACTCAGCAACAATTAAAAAAGAAACGCCCTGCCTTGCAAATGAAAGCTCAGAGGAAGTACTCAATTAAGTGGCTTCTTCGGAGAGACATCCAGCCAGCCATGTTGGGGTGATGCCAGAGTCCGTAGGTGCTCAAATCAAACCACAATGGAGTGATACTAATTGCACCTAAAAACAGTCAGGGGCAACGGGTACCCAGAAAGGCATGGGTAGGACCACTTGGGGAGGGGGCAGGCAGGTTTTGCCCGACTAAAATGTTGTTTGATCACCAGCTTTAGGAGTGAACCATCCCATCCCTGCTGCTGACGAAAACAGCAGAAATAACAGCTGTGGGTTATCAGCCTACTGACGAGACCGAAATCCCCCTACTACAGCCTTCATCAGTTTACCCTTGGTGTTAAAAAGCAGTGGGAACAACATTATGCCCAGCAGCTCCCTAGAGCACAATTGCCCAAAGGCAGAGGCACAAACCCCAAGGGCCACTGTGTGCAACTGACCTTGAAGACAGGAGAAAAACTATTGCAATGCAGCTTCCCCTGCTAGAGCCTCACAGAGGTGGTCCCAGGGAAGTGCATAGTCAGTGGCATCAAAAGCTGGTGAGAGATTAAGAAGCAGTAACAGCACAACCCTCTCACATCGTTCTCCCATTGAAAGTCATTCACAGTCCTGCTCCAAAGCTAAAACTGAAACCAGACATAAATGAGTTTAGATAATATACATTTTCTCTGCTATAGAAGTAAAAATGCTCAGGCATGTGTTTTTAAAATACATTTTCCTCCTCCAATCAGGCCCTCCTGGTCCTCCTGGCAAGCCAGAAGTGTCCAACGTTACGAAAAATGCTGTGACAGTGAGTTGGAAGAGGCCAGCTGATGATGGCGGCAGTGAAATCACCGGTTACCATCTGGAAAGAAGAGAGAAGAAAGGTGTGAGATGGATTCGAGTTTCAAAGAAACCCCTGTCAGATCTTAGGAGCAAAGTGACCGGCCTTCAAGAAGGAAATGAATATGAATTCCGTGTCAGTGCAGAAAACAGAGCAGGAATCGGACCACCAAGCGATGTTTCTCAGCCAGTCTTAATGAAGGATGCTGCATGTTAGTATGGTTTCTGTCTTTTGAGAAATACCTTCATACTGCATTAACAGCGTAATTGTCTATGGAGGAGCTCTAATCAAATGTCTGGTTTGCCCCCTCCTTTTTCCCTCATTATTACAGATCCACCAGGACCTCCTTCAAACCCACGAGTAACTGACACAACAAAGACATCTGCTAGCTTAACATGGGGAAAACCTCACTACGATGGTGGGCTGGACATCATTGGCTACATTGTGGAGCACCAGAAAGAAGGAGAAGATACATGGGTAAAAGATACAACAGGGACTGCCCTAAGAATCACCGAGTTTGTGGTCGCTAATCTCCAGCCAGGAGCCAAGTACAATTTTAGAATTAGCGCCATCAATGCTGCCGGTACCGGTGAACCTGCAATGATTCCTAATGTTGAAATCAGGGAACGCGAAGCAGCTCCTGATTTTGAATTAGATGCCGAATTGAGAAAAACGCTTGTTGTCAGAGCTGGGCTGAGCATCAGGATATTTGTTCCCATTAGAGGACGTCCAACTCCTGAAGTGACCTGGACGAAGGATGATATACCACTCAAAGCCCGTGCCAATATCGAAAATACAGATTCCTTCTCTCTTCTCATTATTACAGAATGCAATAGATACGATGCAGGAAAGTATGTAATGACCCTTGAAAATGCTGCTGGAAAGAAGACTGGTTTTGTCAATGTAAGAGTGTTGGATACACCTGGGCCACCAATAAATCTGAAGCCCAGAGATATAAGTAAAGACAGCATCACTCTCCAATGGGACATGCCTCTAATTGATGGTGGTTCACGCATAACCAATTACATAGTTGAGAAACGGGAGTCAACACGGAAGGCATATTCTACCATCACCACAAAATGCCCAAAATGTTCCCTTAGGATTCCCAACTTGGCTGAAGGGTGTGAATATTACTTTAGAGTCCTGGCTGAAAATGAATTTGGAATTGGCGAACCTGCAGAAACAGCTGAACCTATAAGAGCATCTGAAGCACCGTCGCCTCCAGAGAGTCTTAATATTATGGATATCACGAGGAACTCTGTCAGCCTTGCTTGGCCAAAACCAGAACATGATGGTGGTAGCAAGATTACAGGCTATGTGATTGAGGCACAGAAGAAAGGCTCCACTCAGTGGACACACATCACAACAGTGAAGACATTAGAATGTGTGGTAAAGAATCTCACTGAAAATGAAGAGTACACATTCCAGGTCATGGCAGTTAATAGTGCAGGAAGAAGTGATCCAAGAGAAAGCAGACCAGTCGTCGTAAAAGAACAAATGATGCTGCCAGAATTTGATTTGCGTGGTATTTATCAGAAGACGGTCATTGCAAGAGCAGGGGACAACATCAAAGTTGAGATTCCTGTGCTTGGTCGCCCAAGGCCAACAGTCGCCTGGAAAAAAGAAGACCAGTTGCTTAAACAAACCCAAAGAGTAAACGTTGAAAACACCGCAACAGCCACCATCTTATCCATCAATGAATGCACAAGAAATGACAGTGGGAGATATCCAATCTCTGCTAAGAACATAGTAGGAGAAGTTAGTGATGTTGTAACTATACAGGTACATGACGTTCCTGGACCTCCTACAGGACCGATCAAATTTGATGAAATTTCATCTGACTTTGTCACCTTCTCATGGCAACCACCACTGAATGATGGGGGTGTTCCAATAAGTAATTATGTGGTAGAAATGCGTAAGACAGACAGTACAGCATGGGCAGAGTTAGCAACTACTGTTATTCGTACCACCTACAAAGCTGCCCGCCTCATTACTGGGACTGAATACCAATTCCGTGTTAAAGCTCAGAACAGATACGGATCAGGTCCAGCCATCAGTTCGGAGAATGTCATTGCTACCTTCCCTTTCAAAGTTCCTGGGCCTCCAGGCACTCCTCAAGTGATTGCTGCCACAAAAGATTCCATCACCATCAGCTGGCATGAGCCACTTACCGATGGAGGAAGTCCAATTCTGGGGTATCATGTTGAAAGAAAAGAACGCAATAGCATCCTCTGGCAGACCGTAAGCAAAACCTTGATGTCAGGCAACATCTTCAAATCAAGTGGTCTCACGGATGGCATTGCATACGAATTCCGAGTCATAGCAGAAAACATGGCAGGCAAAAGTAAGCCAAGCAAGCCTTCCGAGCCAACCTTTGCTCTAGACCCTATTGATCCTCCTGGTAAACCAATCCCTCTCAATATTACAAGACATGCTGTGGCACTCAAGTGGGCAAAGCCTGAATATAATGGAGGCTTTAAGATCACTGGTTACACCGTGGAGAAAAGAGATCTTCCCAATGGCAGGTGGCTCAAAGCGAATTTCAGCAATATACTAGAGACGGAATTCACGGTCAGTGGTCTTACAGAAGATGCTGCTTATGAATTCCGTATCATTGCTAGAAATGCTGCTGGCGCTGTCAGCCAGCCTTCAGAACCATCAGATGCAATAACATGCAGAGATGACATCGAAGCACCAAGGATCATGGTTGATGCTAAGTACAAAGAAACCTTAGTATTAAAAGCAGGCGAACTCTTCAAACTTGAAGCTGATGTTGCAGGGCGCCCCCCACCAACCCTTACATGGACTAAAGAAGGAAAGGATCTTGAAGACACAGCAAAACTGGAAATTAAGATAGCAGATTTCTCAACAGTCCTTACCAACAAGGATTCAACCAGAAGAGATGGAGGTGCATATACCCTTACAGCTTCCAATCCAGGTGGCTTTGCAAAACATATCTTCAATGTCAAAGTCCTAGACCGACCTGGTCCTCCAGAGGGGCCTTTGGCTGTGGCTGATGTCACCGCAGAAAAATGTGTGCTTTCATGGTTGCCACCTTTGGATGATGGAGGTGCAAGCATTGACCATTACGTTGTCGAAAAACGTGAAACAAGTAGATTGGCATGGACAACTGTCGCCACAGAAGTTCCAGTAACAAAATTAAAAGTCACAAAGCTGCTGAAAGGCAATGAATATGTGTTCCGTGTTATGGCTGTTAACAAGTATGGCGTTGGTGAAGCTCTGGAATCAGAACCTGTCCTTGCAGTGAATCCTTATGTTGTGCCTGATCCACCCAAGACACCTGAGGTTACAGCTGCTAACAAGGATTCTATGGTCGTATGCTGGGGACGTCCTGATTCTGACGGTGGAAGTCCTATAACTAACTACATCGTAGAACGTCGTGACAGAGCTGGAATGCGCTGGGTCAAATGCAACAAGCGGGTAGTCACTGATCTACGTTACAAAGTATCTGGACTCACTGAAGGTCATGAATATGAATACCGAGTAAAGGCTGAAAACGCTGCTGGTGTAAGTGAACCAAGCCCATGCAGCCCGTTCTACAAAGCTGCTGATACGGTGTTTAAGCCTGGCCCACCTGGCAATCCTCGTGTCTTAGATACAAGCAAGTCCTCAATTACAATTGCTTGGAATAAGCCCATATATGATGGTGGCTCAGAAATAACTGGCTATATGGTTGAAATAGCATTACCAGAAGAAGATGAATGGAAAGTCGTGACTCCATCAGCAGGCTTGAAGGCTACTTCCTTTACTATCACTGATCTTAAAGAAAACCAAGAGTATAAAATCAGAATATATGCCATGAATTCCGAAGGCATTGGAG
This sequence comes from Phrynocephalus versicolor, assembly GCA_023846285.1. NCBI lineage: Eukaryota > Metazoa > Chordata > Lepidosauria > Squamata > Agamidae > Phrynocephalus > Phrynocephalus versicolor. Next base: position 35,259,382 of record JAHTLZ010003547.1, on the reverse strand, counting down.
AGCCTGCTCAGGTTCCCGGGACACCAAAAGCAGAGGAACGGATGCTACCTCCAGAGATTGAACTGGATGCAGACCTACGTAAAGTTGTCACTCTCAGAGCTTGCTGTACTTTAAGGCTTTTTGTCCCAATTAAAGGAAGACCAGCTCCGGAAGTGAAATGGGCACGAGAACACGGAGAGTCCTTGGATAAAGCCACTATTGAATCTACAAGCTCCTATACACTGCTTACCGTTGCCAATGTGAATAGATTTGATAGTGGGAAATATATGCTGACTGTAGAAAACAGCTCCGGCAGCAAATCAGCATTTGTAATTGTCAGGGTCCTTGATACACCTGGAGCCCCCCAGAATCTAAAAATAAAAGAGATCACAAAGTCATCTGTCACACTCACATGGGATCCTCCCCTCATAGATGGTGGCTCTAAAATTAAGAACTATATTGTTGAAAAACGGGAGGCCACAAGAAAAGCTTACTCAACCGTTATGGCCAACTGCCACAAGACCAGCTGGAAAGTGGAAAATTTACAGGAAGGCTGTAACTATTACTTCAGAGTCCTTGCTGAGAACGAGTATGGAATAGGCCTTCCTATTGAAACGTCAGAATCTGTTAAAGTGTCTGAAAGGCCACTCCCGCCAGGAAAAATAACTTTAGTGGATGTGACAAGGAACAGTGTCTCCTTGACCTGGGAGAAACCTGAACATGATGGAGGAAGCAGAATCTTGGGCTATATTGTAGAAATGCAGAGCAAGGGCAGTGACAAATGGGCCACCTGTGCCACTGTCAAAGTTACTGAAGCTACTATCACTGGACTGATCCAAGGGGAAGAATATTCCTTCCGTGTTTCAGCTCAGAATGAAAAAGGAGTCAGTGATCCTCGACAGTTGAGTGTCCCAGTTATTGCAAAAGACCTTGTGATACCTCCAGCCTTTAAACTGTTGTTTACCACTTTCAGTGTCCTGGCAGGTGAAGACTTAAAGGTCGATGTTCCATTTATTGGCCGACCCAAGCCTACTGTCGCGTGGCTGAAAGACAATGTGCCACTGAGGCAAACTACGAGAGTGAATGAAGAAAATACAGAGAACAACACATTACTAACAATAAAGGAAGCGTGCAGAGAAGATGTCGGACAATATTTAGTCAAGCTTTCTAATTCTGCAGGTGAAGCTACTGAAATTCTTAACATTGTTGTCCTTGATAAGCCAGGGCCTCCAACTGGACCAGTAAAGATTGATGACATCACCGCAGACAGCATTACCATTTCTTGGCAGCCCCCAAAATACGACGGTGGCAGTTCAATCAACAATTACATTGTTGAAAAACGAGACACCTCTACTACTCTTTGGCAGATTGTGTCGGCTACTGTGGCTCGAACAACTCTAAAAGCTTCTAGGTTAAAGACTGGTTGTGAATATCAATTCAGAATCGCTGCTGAAAACAGATATGGAAAGAGTACATACCTCACATCAGAGTCTGTGGTTGCCCAATATCCATACAAATTACCTGGTCCACCTGGAACTCCATATGTACCAGTAGTCTCTAAGGATAGCATGGTTGTGCACTGGAATGAACCTGTTAACGATGGTGGCAGCAAGATTATTGGCTATCATTTGGAGTACAAGGAAAGAAATAGCATTCTCTGGGTCAAGTTGAACAAAGCAGCCATCCCTGATACTAAATTTAAAGCAACTGGACTTGAAGAGGGACTTGAATATGAATTTAGAGTTTATGCAGAAAACATTGTTGGCATCGGAAAGGCAAGTAAGAATTCAGAGTGCTATGCAGCCCATGATCCTTGTGATCCTCCAGGTCGCCCGGAGCCCATCATTGTCACACGCAACTCTGTTACTCTTCAGTGGAAGAAACCAGAGTATGATGGTGGAAGCAAGATCACAGGCTATATTGTTGAAAAGAAGGAGCTACCAGAAGGCCGTTGGATGAAAGCAAGCTTTACAAATGTAATTGAGACTCAATTTGCAGTAACTGGCCTAGTTGAAAATCAAAGGTATGAGTTCCGTGTCATTGCACGTAATGCTGCAGGTGTCTTCAGTGAACCATCTGAAAGTTCTGGGGCAGTCACAGCCAGGGATGAAGTAGATCCACCCCGTATAAGTATGGATCCCAAATTTAAAGAGACACTTGTACTGCACGCTGGTGAATCATTCAAAATTGATGCAGATGTTTATGGCAAACCATTGCCTACTATTCAGTGGCTGAAAGGTGATAAAGAACTAACAAACACTGCACGCTTGGATATAAAAAGTACCGACTTTGCAACAACCCTAAGTGTCAAGGAAGCTATTCGTGTTGACAGTGGACATTATGTATTGCTGGTGAAGAATGTTGCAGGTGAAAAAACAGCTTCTATTCATGTCAAGGTTCTCGACCGGCCTGGCCCGCCAGAGGGGCCTGTTGTTGTGACAGGAGTTACTGTTGAAAAATGCATGCTCTCGTGGAAACCCCCACTCCAGGATGGTGGCAGTGACATTTCACATTATGTTGTTGAAAGAAGAGAAACAAGTCGCTTAGTTTGGACTTTAGTTGATGCCAATGTACAAACTCTTAGTTGCAAAGTTACCAAACTTTTGGAAGGCAACGAATACATCTTCCGCATCATGGCTGTTAACAAATATGGTGTTGGGGAGCCTCTTGAATCTGAACCAGTACTTGCAAAAAATCCTTTTGTTGTGCCACTTCCACCAAAAGCCCCAGAAGTCACTGCTGTTACCAAGGATTCTATGGTTGTGGTCTGGGAGAGACCAGCCTCTGATGGGGGCAGTGAAATTTTGGGATACATACTAGAAAAACGTGACAAAGAAGGCATTCGATGGACCAGATGTAACAAGCGTTTGATAAGTGAACTCCGATACAGAGTCACTGGACTTATAGAAAATCATGATTACGAATACAGAGTCTCAGCTGAAAATGCAGCCGGTGTCAGTGAACCCAGTCCACCATCTATTTATTATAAAGCTTGTGACCCTATCTACAAACCAGGCCCTCCTAATAATCCCAAGGCAACAGATATTACAAAGTCTTCTGTTTTCCTTTCCTGGGGTAAACCAATCTATGATGGTGGCTCTGAAATTCAAGGATACATCGTTGAAAAATGTGATGTAAGTGTTGGGGACTGGGAAATTTGTACACCCCCAACTGGAATTAAGAAAACAAATATGGAAGTGGAAAAATTAATGGAAAAGCATGAATACAAGTTCCGCATTTGTGCTGTCAACAAAGCTGGAGTAGGGGAGCATGCCGATGTTCCTGGAACTATTATAGTTGAAGAGAAGTTGGAAGCCCCAGACCTTGATCTTGACATGGAGCTGAGGAAAATTATAAACGTTAGAGCTGGTGGTTCCTTAAGATTGTTTGTTCCTATCAGAGGTCGCCCAACGCCTGAAGTAAAATGGGGTAAGGTGGATGGTGACATCAGAGAAGCAGCTATGATTGACATCACCAGCAGCTTCACCTCACTGGTTCTGGACAATGTTAACAGATTTGACTCTGGAAAATACACACTTACTTTAGAAAACAGCAGTGGAACGAAGTCTGCCTTTGTCAGTGTAAGAGTCCTAGATACCCCAGGGCCTCCAATTAACCTGAAAATTAAGGAGATCACAAAAGACTCAGTTTCACTTGGATGGGAGCCTCCTTTGGTAGATGGTGGAGCTAAAATTAAGAACTATATTATTGAGAAGCGTGAGGCCACAAGAAAAGCCTATGCAGCTGTAGTAACCAACTGCAACAAGACATCATGGAAAATCGATCAGCTTCAGGAGGGCTGCTATTATTCCTTCAGAGTTTCTGCAGAGAATGAATTTGGAATTGGCGTACCTGAAGAAACAAGTGAACCAGTGAAAGTTGCTGAAGTTCCTCAACCTCCAGGAAAGATAACTGTGGATGATGTTACAAGAAACAGTGTTTCACTGAGCTGGGCAAAGCCGGAACATGACGGAGGAAGCAAAATCTTACAGTACATAGTGGAGATGCAAGTTAAAGGCAGTGAGAAATGGTCAGAGTGTGCACGTGTCAAGAACCTCGAAGCAGTTGTTACTAATCTAACTCAGGGACAAGAATACCTCTTTAGAGTAATGGCTGTAAATGAAAAGGGGAAGAGCGATCCAAGATCCCTTGCTGTTCCAATAACTGCCAAAGATTTAGTTATTGAACCAGATGTACGCCCAGCATTCCATAGTTATAGTATCCAGGTGGGTCAAGATTTAAAGATTGAAGTACCAATATCTGGTCGTCCTAAGCCTAAAGTAACTTGGACCAAAGATGGCATACCACTAAAGCAGACAACGAGAGTCAATGTAATTGATTCAGCTAACCTTACTACCCTAAGTATTAAAGAGACCACTAAAGATGACAGTGGAATGTATGAAGTTGCAGTGGCTAATATTGTTGGGCAGAAATCTGCGTCTATTGAAATTATAACACTGGACAAGCCTGATCCTCCAAAAGGCCCTGTTAAATTTGATGATATTAGTGCTGACAGTATTACCTTATCATGGAACCCTCCAGCATATACGGGTGGCTGCCAAATTACCAATTACATTGTTCACAAGCGAGATACAACCACTACAGTATGGGAGACAGTTTCAACAACTGTTGCAAGAACTACTCTCAAAGTGAGCAAGCTGAAAACAGGCACAGAATATCAGTTCAGAATATTTGCAGAAAATAGATATGGACAGAGCTTTGCCCTGGAGTCCGATGCAGTTATTGCTCAGTATCCCTATAAAGAACCAGGCCCTCCTGGCACGCCATTTGTGACTGCAGTTACAAAAGACTCTATGGTTGTGCAGTGGCATGAGCCCATCAATGATGGTGGAAGTAAAATTGTAGGTTACCATCTTGAGAAAAAGGAAAGGAACAGCATTCTGTGGACAAAAGTAAATAAGACTGTCATTCAGGACACACATTATAAGACAACCAACCTTGAAGAAGGCATTGAATATGAATTCAGAGTGTCTGCAGAAAATATTGTCGGCATAGGCAAAACAAGCAAAGTTTCGGAGTGCTATGTAGCACATGATCCATGTGATCCACCAGGATGCCCTGAAGCAATTGTAGTTAAGAGAACCTCAATTACTCTGCAGTGGACTAAGCCAGAATATGATGGTGGCAGCAAAATTACAGGCTATGTAGTGGAGAAACGTGATTTGCCAGATGGTCGCTGGATGAAAGCAAGCTTTACCAATATTACTGAAACTCAGTTTACGGTAACAGGCCTTACTGAAGACCAAAGATATGAATTTAGAGTAATTGCAAGGAATGCTGCTGGAACAATAAGCAAACCTTCAGATAGCACAGGACCAATAACAGCAAAAGATGAAGTTGAACTTCCAAGAATTTCGATGGATCCAAAATATAGAGACACAATTGTTGTAAATGCAGGAGAGACATTCAGATTGGAAGCAGATGTCCATGGGAAGCCAATTCCTACTATTATGTGGCTGAAAGGAGATAAAGTACTTGAAGATACTGCTCGATACGAAATAAGGAATACTGACTTTAAGGCTTTGATTACTGTAAAAGATGCAATTCGGATCGACGGTGGGCAATATATTTTACAGGCCTCCAATGTTGCAGGGACAAAATCTGTACCAATAACCGTAAAAGTACTGGACAGACCAGGGCCTCCGGAGAGTATTCAGGTTTCTGGAGTTACTTGTGACAAGTGTTCCTTGACATGGGCTCCACCAATCCATGATGGTGGCAGTGATATTTCTCACTATATCATTGAGAAGAGAGAAACAAGTCGCCTTGCTTGGACAGTTGTTGCTACAGACGCCGTAGCCACAATGCTGAAAGTAACAAAACTCCTGGAAGGAAATGAGTATATCTTCCGTGTAATGGCAGTTAATAAATATGGAGTCGGCGAGCCTCTGGAATCTGCACCAGTATTAATGAAAAACCCATTTGTGGTCCCAGGTCCACCCAAGTCTGTTGAAGTCACCAATGTTACAAAAGATTCTATGACTGTGTGCTGGAACCGTCCAGACAGTGATGGTGGCAGTGAAATTATTGGCTACATTGTAGAAAGAAGAGATAGAGCTGGTATCAGATGGGTGAAATGCAATAAACGGAGAATTACAGATTTGCGATTAAGAGTCACAGGGCTAACAGAAGATCATGAATATGAATTCAGAATCTCTGCTGAAAATGCAGCTGGAGTTGGTGAACCAAGTCAAGTCACTCCCTACTGGAAAGCATGTGATCCTATGTTCAAGCCTGGCCCACCCACAAATGCTCACATTGTGGATACTACAAAGAATTCAATTACAGTTGCATGGGGGAAACCTATTTATGATGGTGGCAGTGACATCCTGGGATATATAGTAGAAATCTGTAAAGCTGATGAAGAAGAATGGGCCATAGTTACTCCACAGACAGGTTTGAGAGTCAATCGTTTTGAGGTTGGAAAACTCATCGAGCATCAAGAGTACAAACTAAGAGTGTGCGCCCTCAACAAAATCGGTGTTGGGGAGGCTGCAGCAGTTCCTGGTACAGTTAAACCAGAAGACAAACTTGAAGCTCCAGAACTTGACATTGACTCAGAGCTAAGGAAAGGGATTGTGGTTAGAGCTGGTGGATCTGTCAGGATAAACATACCATTTAAAGGACGCCCTACTCCTGAAATCACCTGGTCCCGAGAAGAAGGAGAATTCACAGATAAGGTTCAGATTGAAAAAGGCCTCAATTATACACAACTCTCAATTGACTACTGTGATAGAAATGATGCTGGAAAGTATACACTTAAACTGGAAAACAGCAGCGGCTCAAAGTCTGCATTTGTCACAGTTAAAGTACTTGACACACCAGGACCACCACAAAATTTAGTTGTCAAAGAAATAAGGAAAGATTATGCTGTGCTGACATGGGAGCCACCAGCTAATGATGGCGGTGCAAAGATAAAGAACTATGTCATTGACAAGCGTGAGTCAACCAGAAAAGCATATGCAAATGTGAGTACGAAGTGTAGCAAAACAAGCTTTAAAGTTGAAAATCTTGCAGAAGGAGGAATATATTATTTCCGAGTTATGGCCGAAAATGAGTTTGGAATTGGTGTTCCAGTCGAAACTGCAGATGCCTCCAAGGCTTCCGAGCCACCTTTGCCTCCTGGAAAAGTGACACTCACCGATGTGACTCAAAGAAGTGCGTCTTTTATGTGGGAGAAACCCGAACACGATGGAGGAAGCCGAATATTAGGATACATTGTTGAAATGCAGCCAAAGGGATCTGATAAATGGACTGTTGTTACTGAAACCAAAGTGTGCAATGCAGTTGTGTCTGGTTTGAGTTCTGGACATGAATATCAATTCCGTGTCAAGGCATACAATGAAAAAGGCAAAAGTGACCCCAGACCATTGGCCGTTCCTGTGATTGCTAGTGATCTGACAATTCAGCCAAATTTCAAACTGATGTTCAACACATATACTGTGCAAGCAGGAGAAGACCTTAAAGTAGAAATACCCTTTGTAGCTCGACCAAAGCCTAACATCACTTGGGAGAAAGATGGTCAGCCTCTCAGACAGACAACCAGATTACATGTTGAAGATACACCAACATCAACTACTTTATTTATTAAAGAAAGTAACAAAGAGGACTTTGGAAAATATACTGTGACAGCAACAAACACTGCAGGCACAGCAACAGAAGATATTAATATAATTGTGTTGGAGAAACCTGGCCCACCACAAGGACCTGTCCGCTTTGATGAAATTAGTGCAGATTTTGTGGTCTTCTCATGGGAACCACCAACCTATACAGGTGGATGCCAAATATCCAATTACATTGTAGAGAAACGTGATACAACTACCACCACTTGGCAGATGGTATCGGCAACAGTTGCAAGAACAACAATTAAAGTAGCAAAACTTAAAACAGGTGCTGAATACCAGTTTAGAATTAGTGCTGAAAATCGCTATGGAAAGAGCACTGCACTAGATTCTAAACCAGTTGTTGTACAGTATCCATACAAAGAACCAGGGCCACCGGGGACACCATTTGTCACTAAAGCTACAAAAGACCACATGATAGTACAATGGAATGAACCAGTCAATGATGGAGGAAGCAGAGTTCTTGGATATCACCTAGAACGTAAAGATAAAAACAGCATTCTTTGGACAAAGTTGAATAAGACCCTCATTCAGGATACGAAGTACAAAACAGAGGGCCTTGAAGAAGGTCTTGAATATGAATTCAGAGTTTCTGCTGAAAACATTGTTGGTATTGGGAAGGTTAGCAAGACATCTGAACTGTATTTTGCTCGAGATGCTTGTGATCCACCAGGCCGTCCAGATGCTATTGTTATCACTAGGAATTATATAACACTAAAATGGAAAAAACCTGAATATGATGGTGGCAGCAAAATAACTGGGTATATTGTTGAAAAAAGAGAATTGCCAGAAGGTCGTTGGATGAAAGCCAGTTTTACGAATGTACTAGAAACCGAGTTTACAGTCACTGGCCTTGTGGAAGACCAAAGGTATGAATTCAGAGCAATTGCAAGAAATGCTGCTGGTTGCATAAGTGAACCGTCTGAAAGCACAGGACCAATTATTGCTAGAGATGAAATTGAAGCGCCAAGAGCTTCCCTGGATCCAAAATACAAAGACGTCATTGTTGTTCATGCTGGAGAAACATTTGTCCTTGAGGCTGATATTCATGGCAAACCAATACCTGATATTGTGTGGTCAAAAGACGGAAAAGAATTTGAAGGACCAACTGCAAGGACAGAAATCAAGTCCACCATTCAGAAAACAATTCTCACAGTCAAAGATTGCATCAGAGTAGATGGAGGTCTTTACACACTTAAGCTGAGCAATGTTGGTGGCATAAAGTCTATACCAATCACTGTAAAGGTGCTTGACAGACCTGGACCCCCAGAAAGTCCTTTGAAAGTTACAGGTGTGACTGCAGAGAAATGTTACTTGGCATGGGGTCCACCGCTACATGATGGTGGTGCTAGCATTTCGCATTATGTCATAGAAAAGAGAGAGACAAGCCGCCTTTCATGGACACAAGTAGCATCTGATGTACAAGCCCTGAACCACAAAGTAACTAGACTTCTCCCAGGCAATGAGTACATTTTCCGTGTAATGGCTGTCAACAAATATGGAACTGGTGAACCACTGGAATCAGAGCCTGTGTTGGCACAGAATCCATACAGACCCCCAGGCCCTCCTTCAATACCTGAAGTTTCTGCAATCACAAAAGATTCCATGGTTGTAACCTGGGGTCGTCCAGCAGATAATGGTGGAGCTGAAATTGAAGGTTACATACTAGAGAAGCGAGACAAAGATGGTGTCCGATGGATCAAATGCAATAAAAAGAGACTGACAGACTTACGATACAGAGTAACTGGACTTACTGATGGCCATTTCTATGAGTTTAGGGTTTCAGCTGAAAATGCTGCTGGTGTTGGTGAACCTAGTGAACCATCAATCTTCTATCGTGCCTGTGATGCAGTGTATCCGCCAGGACCTCCAAGCAACCCAAAGGTGACAGATACCTCTAGATCTTCTGTGTCACTTGCATGGAACAAGCCAATTTATGATGGAGGTGCTCCTGTTTCAGGATACATTGTTGAATTTAAAGAAACAACTGCAGATGAGTGGACAACTTGCACACCACCTTCTGGATTGCAAGGGAAACAATTCACCGTAACAAATCTCAAAGAGAATAGTGAATATAATTTCCGCATCTGCGCTATCAACATTGAAGGAGTTGGAGAACCAGCAACCATACCCGGTAGTGTTGTTGCTGCTGATAAAATTGAACCTCCTGAAATTGAACTTGATGCAGATCTCAGAAAAGTTGTCACAGTCCGTGCAAGTGGCACACTGCGTTTATTTGTCACAATCAAAGGCAAACCAGAGCCAGAAGTAAAATGGGAAAAAGCTGATGACAGGCTGACTGACAGAGCTCAGATTGAGGTTACCAGTTCATATACAATGTTGGTTATTGATAATGTCAACAGATTTGACAGTGGCAAATATATCCTGACTTTAGAAAACAACAGTGGCAAGAAATCTGCTTTTGTTAATGTGAGAGTGCTTGATACACCAAGTGCACCTGTAAATCTGACCGTCAGAGAAGTGAAGAAAGATTTGGTGACATTAGCTTGGGAGGCGCCACTTATTGATGGTGGAGCTAAAATTACAAATTACATAGTTGAAAAACGAGAAACAACAAGAAAAGCATATGCCACTATTACAAACAATTGCACTAAGAATGTCTTCAGAATTGAACAACTTCAGGAGGGATGCAGTTACTATTTCCGTGTCTTGGCAGCAAATGAGTACGGTGTCGGATTGCCAGCAGAAACATCTGAGCCAGTAAAAGTTTCTGAACCACCCTATCCACCTGGGAAAGTGACTCTTGTTGATGTTACACGTAGCAGTGCCACCATAAAGTGGGAGAAACCAGAGAGTGACGGTGGCAGCAAAATAACTGGCTATGTAGTAGAAATGCAAACCAAAGGAAGTGAAAAATGGAGCACCTGCACCCAAGTTAAGACACTAGAGGCAAAAATAACAGGATTAACTATGGGAGAAGAATATACATTCCGAGTCCGTGCTGTTAATGATAAAGGGAAAAGTGACCCACGACAACTTGGAGTTCCAGTCATTGCCAAGGATATTGAAATCCAGCCTTCAATTGATCTCCTTTTCAATACTTTCAATGTGAAAGCTGGCGAAGAACTTAAAATAGATGTGCCCATCAGAGGAAGGCCAATTCCATCTGTTAGCTGGAAGAAAGATGGGCTGCCTTTGAGAGAGACAACTAGAGTAAATGTCCACACATCACAAACATCAACTTTGCTAACAATCAAGGAAGCTTCAAGAGAAGACGTAGGAAGTTATGAATTAAATGCTTCAAGCAGTGCTGGCTCTACGACAGCTTCCATCACTGTAATTGTGCTTGACAAACCCGGCCCTCCAACTGCATTACATATTGATAATGTTAGTAATGACAATATAACAATATCTTGGAAACCTCCGGAGTATGATGGTGGCTGTCAAATTAATAATTATATTGTGGAGAAGAGAGAAACAACTACAACAACATGGAATATAGTGTCTGCAACTGTTGCACGCACTTCAATCAAGATAATGCGGCTAACCACAGGGTCTGAATATCAATTCCGTGTTTCTGCCGAGAATCGCTATGGAAAGAGTGCCTATGTTGAAACATCCCCAGTTGTTGCTGAGTATCCATTTAGTCCTCCTGGTCCACCAAGCACTCCCAAAGTTGTACATGCAACAAAAGCGTTCATGATTGTAAGCTGGCAGGAACCAGTTAACGATGGAGGAAGCAAAGTACTTGGCTACCATCTTGAGTATAAAGAACGAAGCAGCATCCTTTGGACTAAAGCAAATAAAACTCTCATTACTGACACACAGATGAAGGTAACAGGCCTTGATGAAGGACTGATGTATGAATATCGTGTCTATGCTGAAAATATTGTAGGAATAGGGAAATGTAGCAAGTCATGTGAGCCTGTTGCTGCAAGGGACCCATGTGATCCTCCTGGCCAGCCAGAAGTAACTAATATTACAAGGACATGTGTCTCACTTTCATGGGCCAAACCCGGATATGATGGCGGTGCTAAGATTACAGGCTACATTATTGAACGGAAAGAGCTACCAGACGGCCGTTGGCTGAAGTGCAACTTCACCAATGTACAAGAAACTTTCTTTGATGTAACAGGGCTTACAGAAGATCAGCGGTATGAATTCCGTGTCATCGCAAGAAATGCTGCTGGGCTGTTTAGCGAGCCATCTGATTCAACTGGACCAGTGACTGTGAAGGATGATGTTGAAGCTCCAAGAATTATGATGGACGTCAAATTCAGAGACGTTGTTGTTGTTAAAGCTGGGGAGATGTTGAAGATCAATGCCGATATTGCAGGACGGCCCTTGCCAGTAGTTTCATGGGCAAAGGATGGCAAAGAGCTTGAGGGAAAAGCAAGAGTTGAAATCACCTCAACTGATCACCATACTGCAATCACTGTTAAAGACTGTATTCGACGTGATTCAGGGCAATATGTGTTGACATTACAGAATGTTGCTGGAACACGATCCTTAGCAGTCAATTGTAAAGTACTTGATAGACCTGGTCCACCAGCAGGCCCACTGGAAATCAAAGGACTTACTGCTGAGAAATGTTACCTCTCATGGGGACCACCTCAAGAAAATGGGGGTGCAGAGATTGATTACTATATTGTGGAAAAGCGTGAGACCAGTAGAATTGCATGGACTCTTTGTGAAGGAGAGCTTCCAACCACATCTTGCAAAGTGACAAAGCTCCTTCGAGGGAATGAATATATCTTCAGAGTCATGGGTGTCAACAAGTATGGTGTTGGTGAACCACTAGAAAGTGAGGCAGTCAAGGCTCTAGATCCTTTCACAGTTCCATCCCCACCTAAATCTTTGGAGGTTACTAGTGTGACAAAGGAGTCCATGACCCTCTGCTGGGCAAGACCTGATAGTGATGGAGGTAATGAGATTTCTGGATATGTGATTGAAAGGCGTGAGAAAAATAGTCTGCGCTGGATACGTGTAAACAAAAAGCCAGTTTATGATCTAAGAATAAAATCTTCAGGCCTTCGAGAAGGATGTGAATATGAATATCGTGTATATGCAGAGAATGCTGCAGGTCTTAGTCTTCCTAGTGAAACTTCACCTCTAGTAAAAGCAGAAGATCCAATTTTCCTACCAGCACCTCCATCTAGGCCCAAAATTGTGGACTCTACAAGGTCAAACATAACAATTGGATGGTTGAAGCCATTGTTTGATGGAGGCTCTCCTGTTACTGGATATACAGTTGAATACAAGCTAACTAGTGAAACAGATTGGTCAACTGCTGTTCAGGGCTTAAGAGGGACAGAGTATACTGTAATCGGACTTACATCAGGAGCTGAATATGTTTTCAGAGTCAAGTCCCTCAACAAAGTTGGAGCTAGTGATCCAAGTGAGATCTCAGAGCCGCAAATAGCAAAAGAAAGGGAAGAAGAACCTGCCTTTGAAATTGATAATGAAATGAGAAAAACATTAATTGTGAAAGCGGGTGGATCATTTACAATGACTGTGCCTTTCAGAGGAAAACCTGTTCCAAATGTATTGTGGAGTAAGCCAGATACTGATCTTCGAGCACGAGCTCATATTGAATCTTCAGACAACCGCACTTCACTTACCATTGAAAAGGCAACAAGAAATGATTCTGGAAAATATACACTAACATTACAAAATATTGTAAACACAGCTACATTGACATTAGTTGTCAAAGTGCTTGATTCACCAGGACCTCCCTCTAATATTATTGTAAAAGATGTAACAAAAGAATCAGCTGTGCTGTCATGGGAAGCTCCTGAGAATGATGGAGGTGCTCCAGTGAAGAACTATTACATTGAAAAGCGGGAAGCAAGCAAGAAAGCCTGGGTCACGGTCACCAACAACTGTCATCGTCTTTCCTACAAAGTCACTAATCTACAAGAAGGTGGAATTTATTACTTCCGAGTGTCTGGAGAAAATGAATTCGGAGTTGGCGTTCCCATTGAAACTAAGGATGGAACAACAATAACAGGTTAGTTTCTTAAAACATAAATGTACTGACCATTATTTATATAATGTCCTTCTGTGTTCACTGGGGCTTACTTACAAGTAACTTTTCATGTAGTTCAGTCTTAATTACAGGTATTATGTTTCTACTAATGATATAGTCAAGGGGTACCAAAGGGGGTTGTCTTGAAAATACCTAAATAATTTTATTAGCATATAATACTCTAATATGAACAATACAACATAACTACATTATTTCATCATGTAAGATGTATACTTGTGTAACATATTTTTAAAAAGCCACCTGCATTATTCTCATTTCATCTCTGTGTTCTTCTCACTTCTCAGAAAAGCCAAGTCCACCAGAAAAACTGGGAGTAGCAAGTGTTACTAAGGACAGCGTCTCTCTTGTATGGCTAAAGCCAGAACATGATGGTGGGAGTCGAGTTGTTGGCTACCTTGTTGAAGCTCTGGAGAAAGGACAGCAAAAATGGGTCAAATGTGCAGTAGTCAAGACAACTCACCATGTTGTCCAGGGTCTCAAGGAGAATACAGAGTACTTCTTCAGAGTGTTTGCTGAAAACCAAGCTGGTCTCAGTGAGCCTAAAGAGATGCCAATTGCTGTTACAGTTAAAGAACAACTGGGTATGTTTTTCAAGACTAAGAATGGAGTTCATATGAATTTAATTGACTGAATCAATTGATTTATAACTATTTCATCTCTTTCAAGCATATTAACGTATTGTAAATGTGTTTTTCAGAATCACCTGAGGTTGACATGAAAGGTTTCCCTAACAACACAGTTTATGTACGAGCAGGATCAAATCTCAAGGTTGAGATTCCACTTTCTGGAAAACCATTACCAAAGGTGACTTTATCTAAAGACGGTGTTCCTATCAGACCAACCATGAGGTTCAACACGGAAACTACAGCAGAAAGTGTCATTATTAACCTTAAAGAAAGTGTGGCTGCTGATGCTGGCAAATACGACATTACAGCTGCCAACTCCAGTGGAACGACTAAATCTTTCATTAAAATTGTTGTCCTCGACAGACCAGGCCCTCCTGTAGGACCAGTTGTCATTAGTGACATCACGGAAGAAAGTGTTTCACTGAAGTGGGAACCACCACTTTACGATGGCGGAAGTCAAGTGACAAACTACATTGTGCTGAAAAGAGAAACAAGCACTGCTGTGTGGTCTGAAGTGTCTGCAGCAGTTGCCAGAAATATTATTAAAATAATGAAGCTAACAACAGGAGAAGAATATCAGTTCCGCATCAAAGCAGAAAATCGCTTTGGCATTAGTGACCATATTGACTCAGCCTGTGTAACTATCAAGCTGCCGTACAGTAAGTAACTTCTTGTTTGTGCTCTCAGTATGTCTCTGTTTCTGAACTTCTTACGTGGATATTTATAGCACACTTCATATTTCTTTAGCAACCCCTGGACCTCCTTCCACACCATGGATTACCCATGTCACACGAGAGAGCATTACAGTTGGGTGGCATGAACCTGTTTCCAATGGAGGCAGTCCAGTCATTGGCTATCATCTTGAGATGAAGGACCGGAACAGTATTTTATGGAAGAAAGTCAACAAAATGATTATACGTACAAGCCATTTCAAGGTTTCCAACATCAGTGCTGGACTTATCTATGAATTCAGGGTTTATGCAGAAAACGCAGCTGGCATTGGAAAACCAAGTCATCCATCTGATGCAGTTCTTGCTATTGATGCCTGTGGTATGTATCCAGCATTAAATTTTTAAAAAACACAATATCATGGGAAATATTGTTTTTCATGGGCCAGTATTGAATTGCAAATACAATTAATAACTTCATACGTTCTTCTTTTCACACTGCAGAGCCACCAAGAAATCTACGTGTTACAGATATTTCCAAGACATTTGTCAGCCTTTCTTGGATGCAGCCAGCTTTTGACGGCGGGAGCAAAATTACTGGATATATTGTTGAAAAACGTGATCTTCCAAATGGAAGGTGGACAAAGGCGAGCTTCACCAATGTCATCGAGACTCAGTTTACAGTATCAGGACTGACTCAGAACTCCCAGTATGAATTCCGTGTTTTTGCTAAGAACGCTGCAGGCTCAATTAGTAATCCATCAGACGCTTTAGGCCCCATCACCTGTGTGGATACATATGGTAAGCATGATAGAATGTGCCTTTGACAGCCACCTTCTATTCCTCAGGCTCCTGTGGCTCAACTTAAGTCTTCCCTCTGAACCACCACGGATTTCTAAATAGTATAAAGGAACCTCGTCAAAAGATAGGACTGTGTGTGTCGTTGCCTTTATCTATAGAGGGTTAGATTCTATTAGCTTTCCCAACCAAAGAGATTCAGGCAATGATTTAAAAGGAGACAGTGTACTTTATTTACAAGGTGTCTGAATCCCATTACTAAAACTTTCTAAACTGGTTGATAACATTCCATCTTTTTCTCATGCTTCTCTTCTACTACCCTTTTCCCTAGAGTATCACCATGTTTCCTCAATCTCTTTCTCTCAAAGGCTACACCACTTCTCCCTAGTCTCATACTCTTTCTTTTCTGTCTCTTACTCTGTTTCTCCCAAAGGCACTAGCTTTTGCTTTTGACAACTCCATTCAATGGGTATGATAGGACAGGAAGAAGTGTACAGCTACATAAAAATAGAGGACAATTTTAGTTCTTTGTTAAAGATTTGCAGAAATCCCTATCTGAATTCAAGATCATTAGTGGCCAGTACCACATAGATTCAAATTCCATTTGCCTTTGTTTTGAGGGTATAGAAAACATATTCATCAATATTGAGCTTCTGTTAAAACTTCCTTAGGCTTTGAAATATATTAATGCATTTACATTCCATTTTTTTTTCTTTTAAGGTGCACCTGAAATAGATGTACCACCAGAATATACAGAGTTGGTCAAATACAAGGCTGGCACTGCTGTTAAGCTGAAACTTGGCATTTCAGGAAAGCCCATACCTACAATTGAATGGTTCAGAAATGGAAAAGAAATACAAACCAGTGCCCAGATTTCTATTGAGAACACCACTGAATTTTCAGCGATACTGATCAAAGATGCAACTCGACTTAACAGTGGCAGTTATGAACTGAAATTAAAGAACGCCATGGGTTCTGCATCTGCCACCATTAGGGTACAAATACTTGGTACGTGTTCAAAAATGTTATATCGTTAGGTATTTGAATGAGTTCCACTAGTTGTACCCATTCTAGTATATTTAAAATCTTTGATTTTCTTTCCCATCAACAGATAAGCCAGGGCCTCCTGGTGGACCTGTGTACTTCAGAACTGTCACGGCTGAAAAGATCACCATTATGTGGGATCCGCCAGCAGACGATGGAGGTGCAAGTATAACTCACTACATTGTTGAAAAACGTGAGACAAGCCGTGTGGTATGGTCGGTAGTTTCAGAAAAGCAAGAGGAATGCATTGTCACCACCACAAAAGTCATAAAAGGAAATGAATACATTTTCCGCATACGAGCCGTAAATAAGTATGGTGTTGGTGAACCACTGGAATCAGATGCTGTTGTAGCCAAGAATGCTTTTGGTAAGTGAAAGAACCAATAACGGACACATTCTTTAACATTATTATACCTAACATCTTTATTTACATTGGTGTGATGTCATTTTTATTTCAATTAAAAAATGCAGTTACGCCTGGACAACCTGGTGTCCCTGAAGTGACTATGATAACGAAACAATCGATGACTGTAGTCTGGAGCAGACCTACTGTGGATGGCGGTAGTGACATAAGTGGATATTACCTTGAGAAACGTGATAAGAAAAGTCTAAGCTGGTTCAAGGTCACTAAAGAAACCATCCGTGACACAAGACAGAAAGTGACAGGACTGACTGAGAACAGTGAATACCAGTTCAGAGTTTCTGCTGTGAATGCAGCTGGCCAAGGTCCATACTCAGAATCATCTGACTTCTTCAAAGCTGCAGATCCTATTGGTAAGAAACCATACCTGTGTGGGTATGTACATGTCCAAGCAAGAAGTAGCTGACGTTCTTGAAATTTACTAGAAATCTTATTGTTGTCATCTGTATTTTA
The DNA here is from genome assembly GCA_023846285.1 of Phrynocephalus versicolor. NCBI lineage: Eukaryota > Metazoa > Chordata > Lepidosauria > Squamata > Agamidae > Phrynocephalus > Phrynocephalus versicolor. The sequence goes on along the minus strand of JAHTLZ010003547.1, from coordinate 35,241,740 downwards.
TAGACAAGCCTGGACCGCCTGTAAAGCTGAAGGTTGTGGATACTACAAAGACATCTATCACCCTTAGCTGGGCAAAACCAGCCTATGATGGGGAAAGTGCAATTACCAGCTATGCTATTGAAAAGAGAGAAGGGGAAGAAGAAGAATGGACTGTGGTCTGTGCCAGAGGAGAAGTGAGGACCACGGAGTATGTCATTTCTAATCTTCAGCCAGGAGTCAATTACTACTTCCGTGTAGCGGCAATTAATTATGCTGGGCAAGGTGAACCTATTGAAATGACTGAACCTGTACAAGCTAAAGATATACTTGGTATGTCGATTTAACCTCTTACTATAGCTATTTTCAATATTTTATAGGACTAGTTTTTTTCCAAATATTAATAATTTCCTGTATTCATTTATGGGTGTTTTCTTTTGTTTTGTTTTGCAGAAGAGCCAGAGATTGATCTGGATGTAGCTCTCAGAACCTCCATCGTAGTTAAAGCAGGTGAAGATGTGCAAATAATGATTCCGTTTAAAGGAAGACCTCCTCCGACTGTCACATGGAGAAAGGGTGAAAAGAACCTTGGTACAGATGAACGATATACCATTCAGAACACAGAGTCATCTACACTGCTTACTATTCCTCAGGTCAATCGCAATGATACAGGGAAATATGTGCTCACAATCGAGAATGGAGTTGGAAAAGCCAAAACTTCATTTGTGAATGTTAAGGTACTCGACACTCCATCTGCATGCCAGAGACTTCATCTGAAAAACGTTTCCCGTGGCACGGTGACATTGGTGTGGGAACCACCACTCATCAATGGTGGCTCTGAAGTTACAAATTATGTCATTGAAAAAAGAGATGCTACAAAGAGAGCTTGGGCTACCGTTACAACAAAGTGCTCTCACACCACATTTAAGATAACTGACTTGTCAGAAAAAACTCCATACTTCTTCCGTGTTCTGGCCGAAAATGAAAATGGATTGGGTGAGCCATGTGAAACCTCAGAACCCGTGAAAGCTGCCGAAGTCCCAGGACCCGTCCGAGATCTGGCCATGAAAGATTCAACCAAGACTTCAGTTACTTTACAATGGAACAAACCTGACTTTGACGGTGGTAGCATCATATCAGAGTATGTCATTGAAAAGAGACTGAAGGATGAGACAGAATGGTCATTTGCAGGGACAAGCAAAACATGTGAATTTGAAGCTGAGAAGCTTAAGGAGCTTTCTGTGGTGGAGTTTAGAGTGTTTGCTAAGAATGAAAAAGGAAGAAGTGACGGTGTTACAACTGGACCCATTACAGTGAAAGAATATGTAATAGTACCTGAAGCCGACCTTTCGGATATACCTGGAGGGCAGGTGACAGTGAGAATAGGACATAATGTACACGTTGAATTGCCTTATAAGGGAAAGCCCAGGCCAGCTATGAGTTGGCTGAAAGACAACATCCCTCTTAAGGAAAGTGAGCATATTCGTTTCAAGAAAACAGAAAACAAAATAACTCTGAGCATCAGGAATGCAAAAAAAGAATATGGCGGCAAATATACCTTGATTCTGGACAATGGTGTCCATAGAAAGACATTCTCATTTACAGTTATAACACTGGGTCCTCCATCTAAGCCAAAAGGACCAATAAAACTAGAGGAAATCAAAGCAGACAGTATGGTTCTTTCTTGGGGTGTTCCTGAAGATGATGGAGGAGGAGAAATTACTGGTTACAGTGTTGAGAAACGGGAAACTTCCCAAACCAACTGGAAAATGGTGTGTTCTAGTGTGGAAAAGACAACCTTCAAAGTTCCAAACCTTGTTAAAGATGCAGAATATCAGTTTAGAATCCGTGCAGAAAACAGATACGGAGTGAGTCCACCACTGAACTCTGTAGAGGTTGTAGCAAAACACCAGTTCAAACCACCAGGTTCACCAGGGAAACCAGTTGTTTACAATGTAACGGCTGATGGAATGACCATATCTTGGGATGCTCCCGTTTACGATGGAGGTGCAGAAATCACTGGATACCATGTCGAAAAGAAGGAAAGAAACAGCATTCTCTGGCAGAAAGTAAACATGTCATCAATATCTAGTAGAGAATACAGAATTACTGGTTTAATGGAAGGTTTGGACTACCAGTTCCGTGTATATGCTGAAAATACAGCTGGAACAAGCAATCCTAGTGATCCAAGCAAATTTACACTGGCCGTCTCTCCAGTGGGTAAGTGACTGACCAGTCAATGTAGAACACCTCTGCTTCAACTTGGCTGTAGAACTCTGTGCTGATTTATTTTGCTATGTATCTCTCTGTTCAGATCCACCTGGCACTCCTGATTACATTGATGTGACGAGGGAAACCATTACTCTGAAGTGGACCGCCCCTATGCGTGATGGAGGCAGCAAGATTGTAGGCTACAGCATCGAGAAACGGCAAGGGAGTGGTGACCGCTGGGTCAGGTGCAATTTTACCGACGTCACTGAATGCCAATATACAGCTACAGGACTTAGCCCTGGTGATCGATATGAATTCAGAATACTTGCAAGAAATGCTGTTGGAACTATCAGTCCTCCTTCACAGTCTTCGGGCTACATCATGACTAGAGATGAAGCTGGTAAGCCTTATTTGCTAATAGTAAAGAAAGTTCGCTAACCCCCCAGGACTCTAAAAGTTTGAAAGGCAGACTAGATTATGGAAGTCACTCCAGACACTTGTATTGAGTAGCTTACTGTCTAGTAGACATTTGAATCATATTTGATTCAGTCCCAGCAATATCTTAAAGCATTTTAACCAGTTTAATTTGGTCCTTCTTGCAGACAAAGGCAGGATAAAATATTATGAACAAATAAGTAAATATAATTAATTTTTATTTTATTATATTATAGTAATATTTTAATATTTATAATATTATGAACAAATAAGTAAATATAATTAATTTTTATTTCTATTCATTGTCCAGTTCCTCCAAATATTGAATTTGGTGCTGAGCATTTCGAAGGCCTTACTGTTAAAGCTGGAGAAAGCATAAGACTGAAAGTTATCATCACCGGCCGGCCAGTTCCTCAGGTGACCTGGTTTAAAGATGGAAAAGAAATTGATAAGAGACTGAATGTGGAAATAACCACTGCCATCGGCTATAGCACTATCTTTGTTAGAGACGCTTCTCGGGATCATCGTGGAGTGTACAGAATAGAAGCCAAGAATTCTTCTGGAGTGAAACAAGCTGAACTTACCATAAGAGTTCAAGGTAACTTGTACATTAATGTTCTAAGAGGCCTCCTCAAATTCACTGTTCTTAACTTGAATATGTCTTAAATGTTCTGGACTGTATATTGTCCCTCATTATTGTAAGCCACCTTGGGGAAAGGTGTTTAGAAAGGTGTTTAGAATACCACGAAGTCATCGGTGGAGCTAGCCTGGCTTAAATATTCTTAATTAATTAATTAAAGTTCCTTTGTCTCAAACACAACAACCTTTATGCTGTATCAAAATGAGTGCAATAATGATTAATAATGTAATGTTACAGATACGCCAGGACAAGTGGGTGGACCAATACGGTTTACCAATATTACTGAGGAGAAGGCAACATTATGGTGGGAGCCTCCAGCTAACGATGGCTGTGCAGCGATTACTCATTATGTGATTGAAAAGCGTGAAACCAGCAGAGTATCCTGGGCACTAATTGAAGACAAGTGTGAAGCCTGCAGCTATACAGCACTTAAATTAATCAAAGGCAATGAATACCAGTTCCGTGTCTCTGCAGCTAACAAGTTTGGTGTTGGCAGGCCATTGGAATCTGATCCATTTGTAGCCCAACCCCATTACAGTAAGTTTGCTTTCAACTGAGATTGAACTGCCAAAGCATGATTACACCTTTGCTGATTGTAGCCACAATGTTTCCTAATCCTTTTTTTAACTTCACAGCTGTTCCTGATGCTCCTGGAACTCCAGAACCTAGCAACGTAACAGGAAACAGTATTACGCTCACATGGGAAAGGCCAAAATCAGATGGTGGAAGTGATATTAATCAGTATATCTTGGAGAGAAGAGAGAAGAAGAGTGTCCGTTGGGTTAGAGTTTCCAGCAAGAGGCCAATTGCAGAGACGAGATTCAGAGTCACAGGCCTAACAGAAGGCAATGAATATGAGTTCCAGGTGATGGCAGAAAATAAGGCAGGAGTAGGGCCACCAAGTGGTACCTCAAGACTGATTAAATGCAGAGAGCAAGTCCACCCACCCAGTGCTCCTACTGTGGTCAAAGTGACAGATACATCAAAGACAAGTGTCAGCCTAGAATGGACAAAGCCAGTTTTTGACGGAGGCCTGGAAATAATTGGCTACATCATTGAAATGTGCAAAGCTGACTTAGGAGAGTGGCATAAAGTCAATGCTGAGACTTGCATTGCCACAAAGTACACAGTGGTTGATCTAGAACCGAATGAGCATTACAAATTCCGAGTCAGTGCCGTAAATGGTGCCGGCAAAGGAGAAAGCTGTGAAGTTGCCGCTTCAATACAAACAGTTGATAGGCTTTCTTCACCTGAACTTGATATTGATGCTAACTTTAAGCAGACTCATATTGTCAGGGCAGGTGCAAGTATCCGTCTATTCATTGCCTACCGGGGCCGGCCTGTTCCTACAGCTACATGGTCCAAAGCAGATTCGAATCTTAGCTTACGTGCTAACATTCAAACAACAGACTCATACAGCACATTAACAGTGGAGAACTGCAATAGAACAGACGCTGGCAAATATGTTTTTACTGTAGAAAACAACAGTGGTAGCAAATCCATTGCTTTCACTGTTAAGGTGCTAGATACCCCTGGGCCACCAGGTCCCATTACATTTAAGGATGTGGCGAGGAACTCTATCACTTTAATGTGGGACGCTCCCATTTTGGATGGAGGTGCCCGCATCCACCATTATATTGTGGAGAAGCGAGAAGCAAGCCGCCGCAGCTGGCAGATTGTCCATGAAAAATGTACCCGACAGATTTGTAAGGTCTCTGACCTTTCAGAAGGCACGCCCTATTTTTACCGTGTCTCTGCAGAAAATGAATATGGAGTAGGCGAACCCTGTGAGTTAACAGAGCCTGTCATAGCCACTGAAGAGCCCGCTCCACCTAAGCGACTGGACATTGTAGATACCACAAAGTCATCGGTGGAGCTAGCCTGGCTTAAACCTGATCATGACGGTGGGAGTCGCATCATTGGATACCACATAGAGATGAAACAGAAGGGCTCTGATATTTGGATGGAAGCCGGTGAAACGAAACAGCTGACTTTTACAGTTGAAGGTCTCATAGAGAACAGTGAGTATGAGTTCCGTGTCAAAGCGAGGAACAGTGCCGGCTACAGCCAGCCAAGGGAAGCTTTCTGTTCTGTTATCGTTAAAGAGCCTCAGATTGAACCAACTGCTGATCTCAGTGGAATAACTAGACAACTTATAACATGCAAAGCTGGAAGCACCTTTACCATTGATATACCCATCAGTGGCCGTCCCGTGCCAAAGGTAACATGGAAACTTGAAGAAATGAGACTAAAGGAAACTGATAGAGTGACTATCAAAACAACAAAGGACAGAACAACAATGATAGTTAAGGACAGCATGAGAGGTGACTCTGGTAAATATTACTTGACTCTTGAGAACACTGCTGGTGTGAAAACATTTACCGTGACAGTCATTGTTATTGGAAGGCCAGGTCCAGTTACACGGCCCATAGAAATTTCATCTGTGACAGCTGAATCATGCGTACTGTCATGGAAGGAGCCTGAAGATGATGGTGGCAGTGAGATTACCAACTACATTGTTGAAAAACGTGAATCTGGTACAACAGCATGGCAACTGGTAAATTCTAGTGTCAAACGTACACAGATCAAAGTAACTCATCTCACTAAATACATGGAATATACCTTCCGTGTGAGCTCAGAAAACAGATTTGGCGTCAGCAAACCAGTAGAATCGGTGCCAGTGGTGGCTGAGCATCCATTTGGTAAGGAACAGCTTTATTAAAAAGTTGTGCATTAATATTTTGCAGTTTTGTTTTTTAAAAATTGTATCTAATATTTCTTTTTATGTTTTATATTAGTCCCACCAAGCTCACCTACCAGGCCGGAGGTCTACTATGTTTCTGCCAATGCCATGTCAATTCGATGGGAGGAACCATATCATGATGGTGGCAGCAAAGTTATTGGATACTGGATTGAAAAGAAAGAACGCAACACAATCCTTTGGGTGAAAGAAAATAAAACTCCATGTTGTGAATGTAACTACAAGGTTACAGGGCTTGTGGAAGGACTGGAGTACCAATTCAGAGTCTATGCATTAAATTCTGCGGGAGTGAGCAAAGCTAGTGAAGCTTCCAGATCAGTTTTGGCTCAAAATCCTGTTGGTAAGTGTGTCTGCTATGGAAAGTTTGTTGAGGTGACTGTTTAAAGGATAATAAAATGACTTTTTCCAATACGTCCTTCTCCTCTAGATCCACCAGGCAGACCAGAAGTAACAGATGTCACAAGATCTTCGGTGGCATTAACCTGGACTCCGCCACTTTATGATGGTGGAAGTAAAGTTGTTGGCTATATTATAGAACGCAAGCCATACAATGAAGCTGGAGATGGACGCTGGTTAAAATGCAACTACACCATTGTCTCAGAGAACTTCTTTACTGTGACGGCTCTCAGTGAAGGAGAAGAATATGAATTCCGTGTATTGGCAAAGAATGCCGCTGGCGTAATTAGTAAGGGCTCTGAATCCACCGGTGCTGTTGCCTGCAGAGATGAATATTGTAAGAATCCCTTGTGTGCTTTTTAAGTTATCAGGTCACTTTTAAAAAGGTTTTTAAAAAGAAAATATCCATATATGCCTGTCTTTCTCTTGTTTTTTTCATAGCACCACCAAAAGCGGAATTGGACGCCAAATTGCAAGGAGAGCTTGTAACCGTAAGAGCTGGGTCAGATCTTGTTCTCGAGGCTTCGATTGGTGGAAAACCAGAACCCAAAGTATTTTGGTCTAAGGCTGACAAAGAGTTGGACCCATCCGAAAAGATCTCCTTACAGTATACAAGCAAGCACGCAGTTGCAGTCATAAAATTCTGTGACAGGAATGACACTGGAAAATACACATTAACTGTTAAAAACCCCAGTGGCACAAAACAAGTGGCTGTTCTTGTCAAAGTACTTGGTGAGTGTTTCACGGTTTTTAATGTTCTGTTACCATAGCTTTCATTCATTCACCACAATTTTTTAAAAATGAAATGGCATCTTTTCTTGCAGTACTTATCCTTCTGCTCCTTGTCTCCAGATACTCCTGGTCCATGTGCTGGCAGAATCACCATTAGCAGAGTAACAGAGGAAAAATGCACACTAGCTTGGAATATTCCCCATGAAGATGGAGGGGCCGAAATCACCCATTACATCATAGAGCGGCGCGAGACCAGCAGGCTGAACTGGGTCATTGTTGAAGCTGAATGTCAAACATTATCATGCGTAGTAACAAGGCTCATTAGGAACAATGAATACATATTCCGTGTGAGAGCAGTCAACAAATATGGACCAGGTGTTCCACTTGAATCAGAACCCATTATTGCTAGAAATTCTTTCAGTAAGTACCTGCTGGACCGAAGTAAAATTTGTGTTCGGGGATGCGGAACAGAGAGTATGGCATCACACACCATTCATGTGAAATATCTAATTGTTTCTCTTTTTAAAAACCTTTGTAGCTGTCCCATCACCACCAGGTGTGCCTGTAGCCGTGGGCGTTGGCAAAGAGCACATCATTATTCAGTGGCAGAAACCAGAGTCAGACGGGGGTAACGAGATCAGTACCTATCTTGTCGACAAGCGGGAAAAGAGAAGTCTACGCTGGACACGAGTTAACAGAGACTTCATCATTTATGACACACGGTTGAAAGTTACAGGCCTAATGGATGGCTGTGATTATCAGTTCCGTGTCACAGCAGTAAATGCTGCTGGTAACAGTGAGCCTAGTGATGCTTCTCAATATGTTTTGTGCAAAGAGCCATCATGTAAGTCCCCATAATCTATATATATATATGTACATAAATATACTGAAGTACAAAACAATTGATATGGAGAATAAGCAATTATAGAATAAGCAGTTGCTCTCTAGAGCAAAGGCTCAAAAGAGGACAGTTCATCCATCGACAAGAGCCTCAGATGAGTGTGCGATTTTATTTTAGGATTCATATATAGTGGGACCTCAACTTACGAATTTAATCAATTCCGAATGAGATACTCTTGTCGAACTACTCTTAAGTTGGGGTACCTATCTAAAAAGTTGAAAAAATAAGTTAAATAACCAAAAAAAATTTTGCAAGTTGAGCAAACCATATCTAAAATTTGTAAGGCAGCAGTTAAAACACCAACAGTTTTCCGCTCTTAAGTCGAATTGCTCTTAAGTCGAGCTGTTCTTAACTGGGACTATTCTGTACTGCACTAGGATTATTCCCAGGGAACCTTTGAATTCCATTATGTTTGGTTTTGCTTAGAGAGAAATGGACCCCCGGATCAGATTGAGAAATCCACACTTATTCTGGATGCCATGTCATTTGTGAAAGGGCAGCTGATTTTTCATTCATGTGAGCAAGCGCTCTCTTTTATTTCTTAGAAGCACATGTTCCCTGTGGGCAAAATGTGCCAAGGCAACCCAGAATTAAAAGTTCAGCTTTAACTTCATTATATCCTGACTTAGATTTTACTCAGTGTGCTACAAATAGTGCTATACAGAGTATACATTCATGGTCACTGGTTGTAATGCCATACATATTCAAAACTACTTCAGAACGTTTCAAATGATTGTTTCTTGAGATGTGAAGTTGAAACCTGTTCACTGTAGTAACCTGACACATGTGTTGTCCTTTTCCAAAGACACCCCCGCGCCACCCTCACCTCCAAGAATTGTGGACACTACAAAGACCAGCATAAGCTTGGCTTGGACAAAGCCCATGTACGACGGTGGAGTGGATATCTTAGGCTATGTTCTTGAAATGAAAGAAGAAGGTACTGAGCAATGGTATCGGGCACATAGCACAGCCACCATAAGGAACACTGAATTCACTGTCACTGGTCTGAAGACAAGCCAGAAATACCGCTTCAGAGTAGCTGCCACCAATGTGAATGGTATAAGTGAATACAGCGAGTCATCTGCTGAAATAGAACCTGTGGAAAGAATAGGTAACATCAAGATCTGGTGTTTATGAATCCTTCACAGGCGTTTATTAACGGCAGTGTTAGGAAATTTTCCAGCCCAACTTAAACCTTTTCACTTTTCTTCCACCCTATAGAAATACCAGATCTTGAGCTTGCTGATGACCTCAAAAAGACGGTTACGGTTAGAGCAGGAGGCTCTCTGCGCCTCATGGTGTCGGTATCTGGCAGACCACCACCAATAATAACATGGAGCAAAAAGGGTGTCGACCTTGCAAGTCGGGGTATTATCGACACCACAGACAGCTACACACTGTTGGTTGTGGATAAGGTCAACCGGTACGATGCCGGAAAATATGTCATTGAGGCTGAAAACCAGTCAGGAAAGAAATCTGCATCAGTTCTTGTAAAAGTCTATGGTAAGTACAAGCAGTGCTTTTTTATTGATTGGTTGATCTGTTTGTTTTGCTCCAGTAGCAGTTCTGTGCTTTTGCCTTTTGCTTTTGGAGACGTCCTTGGCTATATGGACTGATGTAGAAATTGATTACAGTAGGACCCCAGTATCCGCTGGTGATTGGTTCCAAGCCTTACCATGGATAATGAAAACCGTGGATAAGAGAGAACGCCTTATCCACCAGATGTTTCGTTGTTTTTCAAAAAAGTACAATACTTGATGAGCACAAGCCAGAAAAGATATGATGACATCTATTTTGCCTTTCCTTTCCCCTATAGATACTCCTGGCCCATCAGGATCCGTGAAGGTCAAAGAGGTCTCAAAGGACTCAGTGACAATTACATGGGAAGTTCCTACTATCGATGGTGGTGCTCCAGTCAGCAACTACATAATTGAAAAACGAGAGGCTGCCATGAGAGCTTACAAGACTGTAACCACTAAATGTAGCAAAACCTTTTATCGGATTTCCGGACTCATTGAGGGAGCCCTATATTACTTCCGTGTTTTGCCAGAAAACATCTATGGTATTGGTGAACCTTGTGAGACATCAGATGCAGTATTGGTTTCAGAGGTCCCAACAGCACCTCAGAAACTGGAAGTGGTTGATGTTACTAAATCGACCGTATCACTTGCATGGGACAAACCCCAACATGATGGCGGCAGCCGATTAACTGGCTATGTCATTGAGGCCAGTAAAGCTGGCAGTGAAAGATGGATGAAAGTGGTAACCCTGAAGCCTAACGTCTTTGAACACACAATAATTTCACTGAACGAAGGTGAACAGTACTTGTTTAGAGTCAGAGCTCAAAATCAGAAGGGTGTGTCTGAAGCAAGAGAGATAGTCACTGCAGTGACAGTACAAGAACTGAAAGGTAGGTATCATGATTACAATGAAAATTAAGACATTATTCAAAGTTTTGATAGCTAGTTGAATGAGGAATAACCATGTTGGGATCTTCTTCTTCTTCTGTTAGTTCTACCTGCAATGGATCTTGCTGGAATACCTCAAAAGACCCTTCATGTACCAGCAGGCAAGCCTATAGAGCTAGCTATTCCAATTTCTGGAAGACCTCCTCCAGCCGTTTCCTGGTTCTTTGCTGGCTCTAAACTAAGAGAATCAGAGCGTGTCAAGATTGAAACCGCTGGCAAGGTAGCTAAACTAACCATTCGTGAAACCACGATCCATGACACCGGGGAATATACACTGGAGTTGAAGAATACATCTGGAACTGCAATTGAAAGAATAAGAGTTATTATCCTTGGTAAGAATCTGCCTTTGAACATACAGTACATTGCTGCTTAATATTCTCTTTTACAGTGTGATTATCCTTCTTACCATTCTCTGATTATGTCTTATTTTTCTTCCTTACAGCCAAACCTGGGCCACCCACTGGACCGATCAAAGTTGTTGATATTGATTCAACTTTTGTAACCATTTCCTGGGAACCACCTGAGATGGATGGTGGCGCGCCCTTAAGTGGCTATGTGGTGGAGCAACGTGATGCTCATCGTCCAGGATGGCTGCCAGTGTCTGAATCTGTAACTCGGACAACATTTAAGTTCAGTAAACTTACTGAGGGTACCGAATATGTGTTCCGTGTGGCTGCCACCAATCGCTTTGGAATTGGCTCATACTTGCAGTCTGAAATCATTGAATGCAAGAGCAGAATCAGTAAGTAAACATTTCCTCACCTTTTTTTGCATATAAAACACAAGATCCTTCTACATGGACACATATAGAAATACAGTACGGTGGTGCCTCAACTTATGAATTTAATCCATTCTGAATGCATGCTCTTAAGTCGAACTACTGTTAAGTCAGGGTACCTATCTAAAAAATTGAAAAAATAGCTTTAAATAATCAAAAACATGAAAAAAAATTGTAAGTCGTGCAGACCATATCTAAAATTTGTAAGGCGGCAGTTAAAACACCAACAGCTTTCTGCTCTTAAGTCGAATTGCTCTTAAGTTGAGCTGCTCTTAAGTCAAGGTACCACTGTATTTGTAAATTTGACACTATATTAATTCTTTGTTTCTTTTCCTTAGAACAACTGATACTTAACTAGTTAGACCATTTATAAAACAAAATGGAACAGGGTATGTCTTCTTGCGAATATAACCTGGGGATGAATGACATTATATTCTCCCTCCCTTCCCCACTTATTAAAATGTAGGTCTTCCTGGCCCACCTGGTACCCCAGAAGTATTTGACATCTCCCATGATGGAATGACCCTGACTTGGTATCCACCGGAAGAGGATGGTGGTTCCCAGATCTCTGGCTATGTCGTGGAACGCAAAGAAGTTAGATCAGACAAATGGGTCCGTGTCAATAAAATTCCAGTCACCATGACACGCTATCGATCTACTGGGCTGGTTGAAGGACTGGAGTACGAACACCGTATCACAGCCATCAATGCTCGGGGTAGTGGCAAACCAAGCCGACCTTCCAAATCAGCAATCGCTAGAGATCCAATAGGTAATTAACATCTTATGATTTATTACTCTAGAGAGATAAAGAGATACATGCTGCTTCTATCTGTTTTTAGAACAGGGAGGAGATTTGAGAAGTGGTGGACACAAATACTTTTGATTCTATTTTAAACAACACAACTAAATGTATCACCTTTCGGAATATGTCTGATTCTGGTCTGTTCACGCTTTTCAGCTCCTCCAGGCAAACCTCAAAATCCAAGAGTTACAGATACCACAAGAACCTCCATCTCCCTGGCTTGGAGTCCACCAGAAGATGAGGGTGGTTCTAAAGTCATTGGCTACTTGATTGAAATGCAAAAGGTTGATCAATTTGAATGGACCAAATGCAACACCACGCCCACTAAGATCCGGGAATACACATTAACACATCTTCCACAAGGTGCAGAGTACAGATTCCGTGTTATGGCTTGTAATGCTGGAGGTCCGGGTGAACCTGCCGAGGTGCCAGGAACAGCTAAAGTCACTGAAATGCTTGGTAGGACATTTTACTTATTAACTTGTAATGACATTCATAAAGGTGAAGGAAAAACAACTAGAACGTAACATATGCCATGTTTTCCCTCTCTCCAGAACTCCCTGATTATGAACTGGAAGAAAAGTACCTGGAAGGCATCTTTGTGAGACAAGGTGGAGTAATTAAGCTGACAGTACCAATTAAAGGTAAACCTATTCCAATATGCAAATGGACTAAAGAAGGGAATGATGTCTCCAAGAGAGCTATGATTGCCACCTCCGAATCGGACACTGAGCTGGTGATAAAAGATGCAGAGAGAGAAGATTCTGGTACCTATGACTTGACCCTTGAAAACAAGTGTGGCAAGAAGGTTGTATACATCAAAGTCAGAGTGATTGGCACTCCAAATCCACCCGAAGGGCCACTCGAGTATGACGACATACAGGCACGCTCTGTAAGGGTCAGCTGGAAACCTCCTACGGATGATGGTGGCGCAGACCTGCTGGGATACATCATTGAAAGGCGTGAAGTGCCAAAGACTGCCTGGTACACTGTGGATGCCAGAGTAAAGGGTACCTCTTTAGTAGTGAAAGGACTCAAAGAAAACGTGGAATACCACTTCCGGGTTTCTGCTGAAAATCAGTTTGGCATAAGCAAATCTCTGAAATCCGAAGAGCCCGTCGTGCCCAAAACACCTTTGCGTAAGTGTAAATTTCAGTGTCATTTTGATAAATCAAGGGAAGCTGTTTTGATATTGCCATCGTTTCAAAGAGCTCGCAGTGATGGCAAAGTTGCCCGCTTTCAGTTCTCACAATAAACCTGTGAAATACGTATGTTGGGCTGAGTGATATTGATCTAGGGTTGCTTATAGGCCTTTATAGCTGAATAGGGATTTAAACCTAGGTCTGACACTAACCTCTTGTAACTCTTCCATTGTTTTCCACAGATCCTCCAGAGCCTCCAAGTTATCCTCCAGAAATACTTGATGTCACAAAGAGTTCCATTACTTTGACTTGGTCCAGACCTAGAGATGACGGTGGCTCTCGTGTCACTGGCTACTATATTGAACGGAGAGAAACTTCTACCGAGAAGTGGGTCAGGCACAACAAGACTCACATCACAACCACAATGTACACACTCACGGGGCTAATCCCTGATGCTGAATATCAGTTCCGCATTGTGGCCCAAAATGACATTGGGGAAGGTGAACCAAGTCCTGCTTCTGAGCCTGTGCTGTGCAAGGATCCATTTGGTATGCAAATAAACTTTTTTTTTTTTTTTGGAGGGAATCCGAGTGATGCTGGGAGATAATTTCGTAGAAACCTCCCCCCTCCTTATGAATTCCTTATTTATTTATTTATTTTTACAGACAAACCAAGCCAGCCTGGAGAAATTGAGATCACATCCATATCTAAGGACAGCATTACTTTGGAATGGGAAAAACCTGAATGCGATGGCGGCAAAGATATCATTGGATATTGGGTTGAATATCGCCAGTCTGGAGAGGCAGTGTGGAAAAAGTGCAATAAAGAACGCATCAAAGACAGGCAGTTTATAATGGGAGGCTTACTGGAAGCGACGGAATATGAATTCAGAGTTTTTGCAGAAAATGAAACGGGAATTGGCAGACCTCGTAGAACTGCCATGACAGTCAAGACCAAACTGACATGTATGTTCCAATATTCTAAACATCTTCATTATGAGTTAGGTTCCCTTTGAAAATAGAGGATCTCTAACAATAAACCATGCTTGGCTGTAGTTGTATACAGTTCCACAACACAATTTCCCCACCCTCCACTCCTTTGGGGCTTTTTGAAAGCCATCTTCCAGATGCCACGGGCCAATCAAGTAAGCAGTCAGTGACTCAAAAGAGGACTCGGTAATTTGCCTGCTCCCCACTTCCCCCAGCAATTGTCCTCCAAAATAGCTGCGCTGCTTTCTTTTTTCAGTTGCAGAAAAAGTCATGTGACTTCTCTCGTGCTTTCTAGAGTTCTCTTATGAGGTTTTTGAGATCTTCTGCATTTGTAACCTATCACTTACCATGTTCAAAGCTTGTTTTATTGTGTGATCCACTCGGGGAAGTTTTTATTATTGGGTACTGCATAAAAAATGACTGAAAAATTAAAAATATTTTAGTGTATTTACATTGATAGAAGTAAGCTCTTTCGACATCCAGTGCTCAAGTGCTTTAATAAAGTTAAAAGTCATGTTACTATTAAATCATCACAACTGTACTTGGTGGGACCTTGTAGCTTATAGGGGAAGCTGAGACACATGAAAACAATACAGGAGGTTTTCATTATTATTTTTCTCCCTCCCTTTATAAATATAGCTGGAGAAGCACCAGGAATAAGGCAAGAAATGAAGGACGTCACTACAAACCTGGGCAAACCAGGTCAGCTGTCATGCCAGATTGTTGGCAGACCACTTCCTGATATTAAGTGGTATCGTTTTGGCAAGGAGCTGGTACAGAGCCGGAAATACAAGATGTCCTCAGACGGACGCACCCACACACTGACAGTACTCACAGAAGAGCAGGAAGATGAAGGACTTTACACTTGCAGAGCTGTCAACGAAGTTGGAGAGATTGAAACCAGTGGCAAGTTATTCTTACAGGCTCCTCCTCAATTCCATCCTGGCTTCCCACTGAAAGAGAAATACCGTGTGGGTGTAGGCTCTACTCTTCGGCTCCACGTTGTCTACATAGGCCGACCAGTTCCTGCTATCACTTGGTTCCATGGCAAGAAACTTCTGAAGAACACAGAAAATATTAACATAGAGACCACAGAGCATTATACCCACCTCGTCATTAAAAATGTTCAGCATAAGACCCATGCCGGAAAGTACAAGGTGCAACTTAGCAATACCTTTGGGACGGTTGATACTGTACTCAACGTGGAAATACAAGGTAAAGATCGGCTTTCTGTCCTTTCACATACGGTGATACCTCTTAAGACAAATGCCTTGTAAGACGAAACACTTGTAGGAAGAAAAACATTTCCCAGAATAGGCATGCTTCACATGACCAAAAAATTCCCTATGGGATGCTTCGCAAGACGAAAAACGGTTCTGCATGTAGCCAGGGGGGAAACTGGTTGTTTGTGTCTTTATTCTAGCCTCCGGAACAGATTAATCCGTTCCCAATGTATTCCTATGGAAAACCATGTTTCTTAAGACCAAATTTTAGTAAAACGAAGTGACCCATAGCCTCCGGAACAGATTAATCCATTTTCAATGCATTCCTATGGGAAACAGTGTTTGATTAGACAACATTTTCTTAAAACAAATTGACCAGTAGAACGAATTAAACTCGTTTTAAGAGGTACCACTGTATTACGTAACTGAATGCAACATTCGGCATGTAACTTAAACCACTGCTTTTCCAATTTTGTAGATAAGCCAGATAAACCCACAGGACCGATTGTGGTGGAAGCTTTACTGAAGAACTCAGTGGTCATCAGCTGGAAACCACCTGAAGATGATGGAGGGGCCTTAATTACAAATTATGTTGTGGAGAAAAGAGAAGCCAAAGAAGGGGCTGAGTGGCAACTGGTATCCTCAAGTATTTCCAGCACGACTTGTAGAATTGTCAATCTGACAGAAAATGCGGCATACTATTTCCGTGTCTTTGCCCAGAATACATTCGGAATCAGTGAAGCATTGGAGGTTTCTTCTATTGTTGTCGTCAAGACTCCATTTGGTAAGTACATCCCATAATCCATGTTCCCCTTTGTCGCAATGCAAGAGTGCAAGCCAATTTCATGTCCTGAAATGTTCTTCTTTGCAGAAAAACCGGGCCCACCAAGTAAGCCAGTTGCATCTGCTATGACAGTTGATTCCTGTGTTGTATACTGGAAGCCACCCGTCATTGATGGTGGCTCCAAGATCAGGAATTATTACCTTGAGAAACGTGAAAAGAAGCAGAATAAATGGATTGCTGTGACGACAGAAGAAATTCATGAAACTGTCTACACGGTCACCAGTCTTATTGAAGGCCTTGAATACGATTTCCGGGTAAAGTGTGAAAATCTAGGCGGTGAGAGTGAATGGAGTGACACTTCAGACCCAATCACTCCCAAATCTGATGTACCAGTTCAGGCACCACATTTCAAGGAAGAAATCAGAAACCTGAATGTGCGGTACAAAGGTCATGCCACATTCGTCTGCAAAGTTACCGGTCATCCTAAACCTATTGTGAAATGGTTTAGGCAAGGGAAAGAGATTTTGCCAGATGGGGAAAAAGTGAAGATACAAGAGTTTAAGGGTGGATATCACCAACTGGTGATTACAAATGTTACAGATGAGGATGCCACGGTGTATCAAGTGCGAGCCACCAACCAAGGAGGATCTGTGTCCGCAACTGCCTCCTTAGACGTTGAAGGTAAATAAAGTGCTTTGCTACTTACAATTAGTCATTATTTTATTTTATCTTTTGCTTCATTCAAAGGAAGCATACAGAGTAAATAAAATACACACTAGAACACGTGCTTAGAATATTTCCATATTATCTTCAGAATATCAGATGATGGCGGGCTCTGGAACTTCAGTCGTACAATAATTTGAATACTGCAAATATGCTAGGATCCATAGGTATTAAATAATATATAAAATATATTATATATATTTTTAATTGAAAGAATGCCAGGCTGTCTTTTTATGTCAAGCTCTCAAGGTAGCTCCCAATTTTCTTTTCAAAAATGCAATTATATAAAACTTTTCATAAAAAAGGATCTTGTCCTCAAAGTACTAGTAAGCTGGAAAGAGTATTGTTGAAGCTTTTAGAAGAGCATAAAATAACAGGCCTTTTCACACTTGCATCCAGAAAAGAATTCTAAGACCTTTGCAGAAGGAAGCACTGTTTGTAATAATAGCAAACGATGTAACATGACCATTACTAACAGGTAACATTGTAATTGTGTAAACAGAATTGAAAACAAAGGGTTAGTTCCAAATACTGTACATGGAAAAAAGTCTAAAAGCTTTTCTGAATCAATCTTCCCTTATTTGAAAGCAGTTTCAAAATCTGTTAAAACAAGCACTTTTTTTTAACAAATTTTAATTTTCCTTTTTATTGTCTCCCCCCCCCCCCCCACAGTTCCTGCTAAGATCCACTTGCCTAAAAATCTTGAAGGCATGGGAGCTGTCCATGCTCTCCGGGGTGAAGTGGTTAGCATTAAAATCCCGTTCAGTGGCAAGCCTGATCCAGTGATCACATGGCAGAAAGGACAAGATCTCATTGACACTAATGGACACTATCAAGTTATTGTTACACGTTCTTTCACCTCTCTTGTTTTCCCGAATGGCGTGGACAGAAAAGACGCAGGTTTCTACATTGTCTGCGCGAAAAACAGGTTTGGCATTGACCAGAAGACAGTTGAATTAGATGTGGCTGATGTTCCCGATCCACCAAGAGGACTGAAGGCAAGCGAGGTTTCGAGAGAGTCCGTCAACCTAACATGGAACGCTCCAGCTAATGATGGCGGAAGCAAGGTCACCCATTATACTGTTGAGAAACGCGCTACTACAGCTGAGCGATGGATACGTGTCGGCCAAGCACGTGACACACGATACACTGTGGTTAACCTCTTTGGCAAGACAAGCTACGTATTCCGTGTTATAGCAGAGAATAAATTTGGCCAGAGCCAGCCTTCTGAACCAACAGATCCTGTTATAACCAAGGAAGATAAGACCAGAACAGTCAACTATGATGAAGAGGTTGATGAGGCCAGAGAAGTCACCACAGCAAAGGCAGCTCACTCTTCAACAAAAGAACTCTATGACAGATACATGATTGCTGAAGAACTTGGACGTGGCCAGTTTGGAATTGCCCATCGATGTGTCGAGACAGTTTCTAAGAAGACATACCTGGCCAAGTTTGTCAAAGTAAAAGGTGCCGACCAAGTTCTAGTAAAGAAAGAAATTTCCATCCTAAACATTGCTAGGCACAGAAATATCCTATATCTTCATGAATCATTTGAAAGTCTAGAAGAACTGGTCATGATCTCAGAGTTCATTTCTGGAGTTGACATTTTTGAAAGACTTAATACTCCAGCATTTGAGTTGAATGAAAGAGAAATTGTGAGCTATGTCCGTCAAGTATGTGAGGCACTTGAGTTCCTACACAGTCACAGCATTGGACACTTTGATATCAGGCCAGAGAACATTCTTTACTTCACACGAAGAAGCTCTGTAATTAAAATTATTGAGTTTGGCCAGGCAAGGCAGCTGAAACCTGGTGATAGTTTCAGGCTCCAGTTTACTTCTCCTGAATATTATGGACCTGAGGTTCACCAGCATGATTTGGTCAACACAGCCACTGATATGTGGTCTCTTGGCACCCTAGTGTATGTACTTTTGAGTGGCCTAAATCCTTTCATTGCTGAAACAAACCAACAGACAATAGAAAACATCATCAATGCTGAATACAACTTTGATGATGAAGCCTTCAAAGACATAAGCATTGAGGCCATGGATTTCATTGACCGCCTGCTAGTAAAAGAAAGGAAAGCTCGTATGACTGCTGCAGAAGCCCTTGAACATACCTGGCTCAAGCAAAGAACAGAAAAAACCAGTACCAAAGTAATCAAAACACTGAGACACAGACGTTATTACCAAACCTTAGTGAGGAAGGAATGGAACACCGTTGTCTCAGTAGCCCGTGTTGCTTGGGGTGGTGCAATCAGGTCTCAGAGGGGCGTTACAGTGGCTAAAGTCAAAGTAGCATCCATTGACATTGGACCTATTTCTGGGCAGATCATGCATGCCGTTGGAGAAGAAGGTGGGCATGTCAAGTACGTCTGCAAGATTGAAAATTACGACTCCTCCACAGAAGTCACCTGGTACTTTGGAGTAAGACAGTTGGAGCACAGCGAAAAATATGAAATCAGCTACCATGAAGGAGTGGCCACAATGTATATCAAAGATATTGCTAAATCAGATGATGGCACCTACAGATGCAAAGTTGCAAATGACTATGGTGAAGACAGTTCCTATGCAGAGCTATTTGTTAAAGGTGTGAGAGAAGTTTCTGACTTTTACAGATGCAGAACTGTTAAGAGAGTGAAGCGTCGTGTGGATACAATGAGACTTCTGGAAAAACCACCAGAATTTACATTGCCTCTCTATAACCGCACTGCCTACGTGGGTGAAAATGTCCGGTTTGGAGTAACTATAACAGTTCACCCAGAACCTCGTGTGACGTGGCTGAAATCAGGTCAGAAGATCAAACCTGGAGATGATGACAGAAAATACACCTTTGAATCTGACAAGGGTCTTTATCAGCTCCTTATCCATAATGTCAATGAAGATGATGATGCTGAATATACTGTGCTGGCACGCAACAAGTATGGTGAGGACAGCTGCAAAGCTAGGTTAACTGTTGTTCATCATGCTCCTCCAGAGGAAACTACCTTGAGACCTATGTTCAAAAGATTATTGGCAAATGCAGATTGCCAAGAAGGCCAGAGTGTCTGCTTTGAGATCAGAGTGTCTGGTATACCAAAACCAACACTCACATGGGAGAAAGATGGTCAGCCTCTAGCAGCTAGTCCCAATGTTACAATTGTGCATGAAGGGTTAGATTACTATGCTTTGCACATCACGGACACTCTTGCAGAAGACAGCGGTTACTACAGAGTTACTGCAACAAACAGTGCTGGTTCTACAAGTTGTCAAGCTTACTTGAAAGTGGAGCGCTTGAAATATGTCAAGCGTGAATATGAGACCATAGAAGAGCGGGAAAAGATTGTACGGAGGAGAATTGACAAGACCGCAAGAATGGCAGAAATTCTTTCTAGAACTGAATCTGTTCCACTGACACAAGTCGCACAGGAAGCTCTGAGGCAAGCTGCCATCATGTATAAACCAGCTGTAAGCACAAAGACTGTCAGAGGTGAGTTTGAACTCAAAGAGGAAGCAGTAAAAGAAGAGAAGAGACTTCGCATGCCATACGAGATCCCAGAACCTCGCAGACGAGCAGCCACTGCTCTTGACGAAGATCAGAACATCAAGTTGTTTGTGCCCATGTCTGACATGAAGTGGTACAAGAAGCTGAGAGATCAATATGAAATGCCAGGAAAAATTGACAGAATCGTTCAGAAGCGACCAAAGCGCATCCGACTTTCCAGATGGGAACAATTCTATGTGATGCCACTGCCACGCATTACTGATCAATATAAGCCGAAGTGGCGCATACCTAAACTGTCCCAAGATGACCTTGAGATCGTGAGACCAGCACGCCGGCGTACGCCCTCCCCCGAGTACGAGTTTTATTACAGACCAAGGAGGCGATCGCTTAGTGACCTGTCAGATGAAGAGCTGCTCCTGCCTGTGGATGACTATTTAGCCATGAAGAGAACCGAAGAAGAAAGGCTGCGACTTGAGGAAGAACTGGAGTTAGGCTTTTCAGCGTCACCCCCAAGCAGAAGCCCTCCCCGCTTTGAACTGTCTTCCCTTCGTTACTCAGCAGCAGATGCCCAACTCACTGCAGAGGAGTCCAAGGGCAGAGAGCTGAGATATGCAACCTACCACATACCGTCTAAAGAAGAAACTGGTGCAACTTATGCAGAACTCAGACAGCGCCACGATAGAGCAATATATCGACCACCAAAGCAAAAGCAGAGAATAATGTCTGAAAAAGAGGACGAAGAGCTCCTCCGTCCATTTGCCATGACCCAGCGGCTCTCTGAATACAAGAGTGAGCTTGAGTATATGTCACAGGAAGAAAAGAGACGATTCAGAAGAAGGCGAGAAAGAGAAGTAACTGAGATGATGTCAAAGGAGGAGGAAGAGGAAATAGAAATGACAAGACACATTCACAGGGAAATTTCACCTCCCTCAAGATTGTTACGAAGAAGACGCTCTCTTTCTCCGACATACATTGAACTGATGCGCCCTGTGTCTGAATTAGTGCGACCCCACTCACACCCTGTAGAAGAGCCTGAAAGAAGATCCCCCACACCAGAAAGAACGCGCCCACGCTCCCCAAGTCCAGTGACCAGTGAGCGATCTCTGTCTCGATTTGAAAGGACAGCAAGATTTGATATCTTCTCCAGATATGAGTCCATGAAAGCTGCTTTGAAAACTCAGAAGACCATGGAAAGGAAATATGAAGTTCTGACTCAAGAACCTTTCACCCTGGATCATGCGCCGCGTATCACTCTACGAATGCGTTCCCATCGTGTACCCTGTGGCACCAACACAAGATTCATTTTGAACGTCCAGTCCAAACCAACTGCAGATGTGAAATGGTATCATAACGGTGTTGAAATTCAAGAAAGCCATAAGATACATTTCACTAATACTAGTGGTGTATTGACCTTGGAGATCCTCGACTGCCATATTGATGACAGTGGTACATACCGTGCAGTGTGCACAAACTATAAAGGAGAATGTTCGGACTACGCCACCTTAGACGTTACAGGAGGAGAGTACACAACTTACACCTCCAGGCGCAGAGATGAAGAAGTACTCAGATCCATTATTCCCGACTTGACAAAGACTGAGGCATATGCAGTAGCATCTTTTAAGAAAGTCTCTGCAACAGAAGCTAGTTCTTCAGTACGAGAAGTGAAGTCAGAACTGACAGAAACAAGAGAATCATTGACATCGTATGAACATCATGCTTCTGCTGAGAAGAAAGTCAGTGCCTCACAGGAAAGATCCCTTGAAGAAAGAGCTACCCGCCACAAGTTTAAAACCACCATGCCAGCTAAAATATTAACAAAACCACGGTCAATCACGGTTTCTGAAGGAGAGACTGCAAGATTTTCCTGTGATACCGATGGTGAGCCCACTCCCACAGTGACATGGATACGTGCGGGTCAAATGATCGTTTCTTCTGGGCGCTACCAAGTCACACGAACACAGTATAAATCTACCTTTGAGATTTCATCCGTCCAGAGCTCAGATGAAGGAAGCTACACTGTTGTGGTAGAAAATTCAGAAGGCAGGGAGGAAGCGCACTTCAACTTGACTGTGCAAAGAAAAAGGGTTCCAGAAAAAGCCATCACATCGCCTCCACGAGTTAAATCTCCAGAGCCTCATGTGAAGTCCCCAGACAGAGTGAAATCTCCCAAGCGGGTCAAGTCTCCTGAACCATCTCCTGCCCCTTCCAAAGCCAAGTCAACAGCTGCAGGGAAGATGCCACCGGCAGAGACAGCAGACTTGCCTGTCTCTGCTGCTCCTAAGATAAAACAGCAGCTGAAGCTTGAAGCTTCTAGTGATAAAATAAAACTTTTCTGTTCAGTTGAAAGCAGCCTGTTAAGTGTCCAAGAAGTAGCCTGGTACAAAGATGGGAAGAAATTAAAAGATGATGGACACTTCAGATTTCATTACGCAGCTGATGGGACATGTGAGCTTAAGATCCATGATCTCAAGGAATCTGACCAAGGGGAATACACGTGTGAGATTATAGGACAAGGTGGCACCTCAAAAACCCATTTTCAGTTTGTTGGCCAAACTTTTAAAAGTGCATACTCTCAGGTGTCAAGCCTAGCCCAAACTCAAAGAGCTGAAGCAGATGAGGTATCTACCCAGAAGAAGTCTGCAGTGACTTCCCATGAGAAGACTGTGGTTCAAGAGGAATTTGTTAAAAAGTCTCTGGCTTCTGAAGATGTTAAAAAATCTTACACAGAAGTTAAATCTACTACAAGTAAAATGACTGTGACGGAAGGTCAAAAGGCGACCCTTAAAGCCAGTATTGCTGGTGCTTCTGATGTAAAATGGCTGCTGAATGGAATAGTGCTAACTAATTCTGAAAACTATAGATATGGTGTGTCAGGAACTGATCATACTCTAACCATCAAAAAAGTTACCCGCAACGATGAAGGAATCCTTACCTGTGAAGGAAAGACGGAACAGGGCATTGTCAAATGTCACTTTGAAATAAGTATTTCAGAAGATCTTTCAAAGGTTCCAGCCTTTATAATACAGCCCAGATCTCAAAACATTGATGAAGGACAAGATGTGTTGCTTACCTGTGAGATCTCTGGAGACCCTTCTCCTGAAATTGAATGGTTTAAGGATAACAAGCCAGTAAGTACTGTAATAATAATTGACATTTGCCTTAAATCTATTTATTTGCAAACTCTGGTTATGCTTGATCTTAATGAACACTGCTTTTTTTGGGACCAGATTGCTCTCGCATCCAACATCCGAGTAAATCGTTCCAAGAATGTTTATTCTCTGGCAATTAATAATGCTGCAGTGAGTGACAGTGGAAAATACACAGTAAAAGCCAAAAATTACCATGGACAATGCTCTGCAACAGCATCCTTGACTGTCTTGCGTAAGTTTTTTTTTCTTCAAGTCTTTCACGCTTATGAGTAAAACTTAATGGGATATGATAAAAGTGATTGATCATGTGATTCTTTTACAAGAACTCAAAGTGCAACATATATTAATACAATAAATTGAATACATTGAATTTAAGCTAAGGTACACAGTAACAATATATATTTCTTGCTGTCTCAGTGCTATTCAAAGCCTTGAATATTCTAACTTAATGTCTTGTTAATAGCCCCTTGGATTCCCTTACTGACTGGTGCTTATAAACTCTCGAAGCAATTAATTTCCAAAACCATATTCTTCTGAATTTTTAAAAAAAGTTCAATTGAATTGCTGACACAACTGAGACCATCTCAGTTTCTGGACCAATGGGTTATTCTGTGTTTTGCTATAGATGTATTGTTATGTATGAATTTTAAGGAAAACTGTAATGGTATTCAATATGTTGTGGAGCAGACAATGTGTATAACTGGAGATAACAAGCACAGGAAAATGGAGACCCAGGCGACTGGGCACCCTCTTTGCTGGTGGAGCAGCAGTCCCGGGCTGATGGTGGAGCCACAGAAGGGCTGAGCCAGCATGGCGGCACCTTCATGGCTCTGGCTCAGTTCTGGGGGCGGGAGGTTTCCCTTCTGCTGGCTCATTAGTGGTCACTGAAGAAGGGATTGATTGCCACACTGGCAGGGGAATGTGAATCTAGACAGTGGAGCAGGCAGACTGCAGGGCAGGTTTTCACTCTGGTCCACCTGCTCAGCAAAAAACAGGAGTTGGGCAAGTGCTTTGGCCAGCCTGTGGCTCACTAGCTTTGTCCCCCCCCACACACACACACACTCCTATGCTGGTGGGATGGTGTACTAATTGCTGTTAACTGCATTCTTGGTTGTGTGGGTTGGTGTTTTAGTTGTCTTTGTCACAACTTGTTTGGCAACTGGGGCATTAAGAGTCAGACACAGACAGGATGAGGGTGGCCAGGATGGTGAAAGAATCTCCCTGTACAAGGACATGGGGCAGGGTCATGGCCTGGCCTGTTTTGGGGGCTCCTTGGCATAGCCAGACCCTTAGGTGACAGAGAATCATGGAGTCACATATGACTGTGTGGCCTCCAGAGGACAGCCACTCCCACTAGAACATGCAGCGTCTGTAGAAGGGGATGGGGGCGGGTGGGCATCCAAGGGGAATTCGGGACTAACAATGGGCCAGGGACCAATGCTGTTGCCAATAGACAGCCCGGGACCTGCTAAACCATAGGCCAGCAACAACAACATAGTTCAAGAGGGATTTAAAAGCAAAAAAGCAAAGTGTTCTGCTTATGCCCCATAGCACTTCAAGCACTCTCTGGGCAATTTACATTTTAATTATGCAGGTTACACATCCCCACCCCCCACCCCCGAATCTGGGTACTCATTTTACTGACCTCAGAAGGATAGAAGGCTGAGTCAGCTATGAGCCGGCTACCTGGGACTGAATCCCAGGTCGTGATCACAGTTCTAGCTGCAATACAGGCATTTAACCATTGCACCACAAGGCTCCTAATTCTTGAATTCTGACTTCTTTTCACTCAAATTCTTTAGACTGTTATAACAGGGTTAATCTGAAGTAGAGTGGATTTTGTTCAACCAATTGGATGTATCTAAGTAGTGACTAACATGTTACAATTATTTCAATGGGTATTCTAGTTAAAGGCTAACACAAGTTAGACCCTGATCAAAGGAGAAGGGAAATGTGAGGCAGTCAACAGCATGTTTAGAAGTAAAATATATACTATTATTTTTTTATCCACCATTGGGGAAAAACAACATTTACTACCAGTGCAGTTTTCCTTAAGCAAAATACCAGTTTCTTTCTTTTTCCATAAAGTCAATGTGATGTCATTGGTTTTTTCCATCTATGTTTGCTATGCTCCACAGCTCTAATTGAAGAACCTCCAAGAGAGGTAGTGTTGAGGACAAGTGGTGATGCAAGCATGCAGGAAAGTTTCTCTTCGCAGTCATTTCAAATGTCCGCTTCTAAACAAGAAGCTTCGTTCAGCAGTAGCAGCAGTAGCCGCATGAGTGAAATGAAATTTGAAAGCATGTCTGCCAAAAGCATGTCTTCCTCCATGAAAGAATCCTTTGTAGAGATGAGTTCCACCAGTGTAATGGGGAAATCTAGTCTGACCCAACTGGAAAGCTCAACTAGTAGAATGCTTAAATCGGGTTTGAGAGGTGAGCAACACAATTCTCTGTAGAGCTAGAGAAATCCCCACAATATTCTGGATATGTAGAACAATTACTATCACCGCGGAATTGTCATTTTCAATAATAACTAATTTTACATTTTCTTTTCCTACTTTGCAAAGGAGTGCCACCCAAAATTGAGGCTCTTCCAAATGACATCTCCATTGAGGAAGGAAAAGTTCTCACTGTATCCTGTGCCTTCTCTGGCGATCCTGTTCCGGAAATAAAATGGTCCTGCAAGGGCCGAGACATTTCTAGTCAGGGTGGGAGATTCCATATTGAAACCAGTGAAGATTTAACCACGCTTATCATCATGGATGTTCAAAAGAATGATGGGGGACTTTACACACTCAATTTAGAAAACGAATTTGGCACCGACTCTGCCGCTGTGAATATTAACATTCGATCAATTTAGAAGCTTAACCTATTTTATTTACACTTGACTTTTGGCAAGTGACTCATATGGACTGAAACAATGGATTTGTAAATATATATATTTTAAAAAGATATTTTTATACCTACCTGAACCAGACAATGTCCAAGGAAATACATTGTGACTTATAGTCATTACTATTTGACTTTAAAACAAATTTTAATTTGACATGTACATACTGTATATAGCCGAAGATAACGGTTATGAAGTTTTGTACCATTTATTTTATGACATGTTAAAATGTAACTTTTGGAACAGTTGGTAGGAGAAAGTTTCTTACGGAACGAATACCCTGCTCAACATTGAACTAATATTTGTGCCTCAACAAAATGTTGATGTCTAAGAATGCCTCAACAGGTAGAGAGGCTCCCTGTTGAAGACTTGTTTACCTAACACCTAAGAGATGATGCTGTGCACGGCTTCTTGAAACGTGCACGAATTTAATTTTGATTCGGAAATGTAAGACATTGGTGAGGTTTGCATATACCCTCCTGTAAGCCACACTTGAACGCCTTACGTTTTGTCTGATCAATGGCAACCTATATTTTGTTCATGACTCACAATACTTGGAACAAAGTGCAAGCGGCCAGCATTTTGTTCACCACCTATTGATGTGCTGTTTCTGACACACTGACTGCCCAAATGTCTTTATAAAAAAGTAACATCACCTGGCCATCCCTCAATTCACAAAGGTATTTGGGTGCTCAAGTGCAGAAGCAGTACTAACTCTTGGAGGTTCCTAGGATGCAGTGATTCGTGTGGTAGGATTAGGATGTTTTTAGATATGGTCAACTCCGGGCAACTAAGCTTTGAACCACAGTTAAAGTTAAAACTGTTGCTATAACATCACATTATGCCCTGAACTTATATTTTAATTAGCTTAGTCTCTGTAGCAGTAAATTGTACCACTAGATGTTTTGTTGAACCTCCTTGAGATAGTAATTGTTCATTTGAAATAAAGCATGCTACCTGCACTTCAACCATGGTTGTCTTCTGGTGATTTTACATGTTCTTTCCAACCCCTCCCTTCCTACTCTCTGTCTTTCTGTATACCATTAATTCTCCTCTTCTACCATCTCTAGTCAAGCAAAAAACAAGCACACTGACAAATAAGCAAAAATGTGACTACAATACATGTAGAATTTCTCATTTTCCATGGGAAATGATTAATTTGATATGTCAAGTAAGCTGTCCAGCTGAAAAGAAGGCAGAGCTCTTCTAGTTTTAAAGACCTTTAAGATGGAGAACACCCTACATGAAGTCTTAACTGATAAGCACATTGAAAATAGAAGTAAAAATAGCTATACTACAGTAAAGAAAAGAGAAGGCCTGCAAATCAGTTGCATGGTTGAGATTATTTAATACTGCATTTTAAAAAAAATACAACCAGTACATGTGATTTGCAGAATATGATGTGTTATAACATGGAATGATTCCGTTCAGAACAGAACTACCAGACCTATCTGAACTCTGTAAGGTGACAGATAAGTCCTTTGACTTGCCTCCAGTACCTGCTGGATTTTTCTCACATGGTCCAAAAATTCTATAAAGTGATGAGAGAAGGCCTGTAAGTGGAGCAGGCTACAGAGCTGACAGAACATAAAGGGAGGGTCTCACTCTGCCAACAGGCATAGCGTGTTCCATGAGGATAGTCTGAACTGTCCCTACTACCAGCTAATGATTCCACCCTTGCAAATGCCCACTCATAGGGGTTTTGCATGGGTGGAATGTCTACTGGAATGCAGTATCTTAACACAAGACACTGGTGTGGAACCTTTGGCCCACCAGATATTCTGGACAATAAAGTCCCATCTGGTCAATGGAAGACGACACTAGGAATTGTACTCTTAAAACATCTGGAGGGTCAAAGATTCACAACCTGTGAGGTTAAGGCTCTACATTTTCTAGACTAAACATAGGGAAATGGGGCATTTAAAAAAAAAGATTTGACCAGAAACAAAGAGTTGTGAATGCTTGAGTGAAAAAAAATGGTGTTTATTGAATATTTATGTACTTTAAAAACATTTTAAATATTTGTTTTAAAAAGTGCTCCACAGCCAAGACATTATAGACCAAGTTTATCCCAAAGTGAATTGAAAAATGAAATACATTTCAAAACACTATCACCTTTGGGCACGCTTCATCAGAAACATCTATACAGAACCTTGTGAAATTTTATTGTTTGCACTCGTAAATAAAAAAGAAAAGTCCAGCACCTGTACAAGAGAGGTTTCTGACGAACAGATCCCATTATGTACAGGGAGCAGAGGCAAAGCAAAAGAGTTTCTTCTTTAGATACAGCTCAGTCCTCAGCTCGATTAGAGGCGAGTTCATATAGGATGCCGGAGTTCATGAAGAGGAGACTATTGCTGTGGACACATGGTACTCTATAGTTCAAGGACTCACATAAGGATAACAGACATTCTCCCCCTTTGGTATAAATATTCATAAATAAACATACAGCTGCAAATAGGATTAAGTTAGACCAGCAGCTCATCAACCTTGCACTAAAAATAACACTTTGGGAGAGAGAGAGAAAAATCAAGGACAGTTGGCTCATAAGTGAAAAAGGAAGGACACAACGCACCCAAAGGAAGCCAGTCTTTCTCCCCATGGACGAAAGCAAGAAAACGCTAAGTACTGTATGTACTTTATGATTGTAATGAAATCAATCAGAGCGGCAGGTGCTTGCCTTTGGATGGATGGTGCACCCCCCCCGCGCCAACCCCATGCCTGCTTCAACAATTAATGGCAAGTGGACATTTTGCGGTGCAAAAAGGAAGAAATGTATTTTAAATTGGTATGGTACAAATCCTTGTGAAAAGATAATGTATATGTATTTTCCCAGAAAAATACGGGATACTTATCCGTTCCACTGACGACTGTGGTTTTAACGGCAACCCGGAGAAAACTGGTGTTCCAGGATCGATTAAAAATGATATACAACACAAGATAGTTTAAGCATCTAGGAGTAAGAGCTAGCTAAAGCTAAGCGTTATAAAATCCCACTGACATCACTGTATAAAAATCTTTCTCCTTAAAGCCAATGGAACTTAAAAGGCGCTTAACGTAGACTGGGACGTTCCCTCAGCCTTCAGTCAAGAACCAGTGGAATCAGTGGAACTTAAGATTCCACCTCTTATGTACTCCCTGGAAAAGGAGAAAAACCACTAAATTTCTTGTAAGCTATGCTTTTGAAATACTGTCTCAGTCTTGATGCGAGAAAAACCTCCATAGAAATGAAAGGTGCCATTAAAAAAAAGATTGCATTGCAGTACAGGCAAACGGGACCCAAATGGCTATCGACAGAGCAACAATGGGATCAAATCAGCAGTCCAGCAGATGACACGTGTATTCCCAATCCCAAATTCAAAGTCCCCCCCCCCCAGGGTTCTGAACATTCAAAGTTTTCCGACAATCCTGCTTTGAAAGAAAAAGAGCCTCCAGTTTACAAAGGTACCTACCTGTCTATTAAAAATGCACAAATGGAAATGTTTTTCTTTTTTAGGAAAATACTCTTGCAAATCAACTATAAAAAGATAAAATACACTTAAAAGTTAGGTTTGCTCTTCTTTTTTTTTCATTATTCTATAAAGTGCAGAGAAATCCTTCACGCAGGAACTAACTACTCCCCTACAACAACAGAGTCACAGCAGCTTTTGCATAGCATGAACCCGGAGAAAGCCTGTCCTTTCATTTCTTCAGAATGCAGGCGGTAGAGTCTCCTCATGTTCCGATTGTTTCGTGGGAACAGTCACTTCAGGGATGGATGACAGTACCAAATCTCCATTGGCAGTGCTTCTTGAACAGAATGCTGGTCCTAACAAAAGATCCATCCAGAGAGATTTATTTAAAACAAATCTTGGAAAAAGGTCTCTCTGTTCTGCTGCCTACAAGCACCCAAGGGGTACAAACCATCCCATTAGACAAGGGTCCGTGTACGAGGGGTGTAGAGCAATGTTTCCTAATCTGGGAATCATGACACACCCCCCAGGGGTCACAGAGAGTTTTCTGGGAGGCTGCGCGTCATATATGTGTTATACCCCTTGTTTCATAATTTCTTCCTTGATCTTTCGGATATTAAAGTTAGTTAGCAGGCATATAGTGTATATGAGAAATAGGCCCTTTTGGGGGAAGAAGGAAGCCTCTCCTTTCTGAGAAAGGGATGACTCTACCCCATTAAAAAGGCCTTTTAGGCAAACACGGCGGGGGGAGGGGGCTATTGTAAAAAGGAGGTCATGGTTCCAAAAAAAGTTGGGAACCATTTTTGTACAGGATAACTGGTCCATTCTAGCCCCAAAGCAGGGACCCTCGGCCATTCCCCACTTTTTTTTTAACTTTAGTAGGCCAAATGGTAAAATACCAGCAGAGCCACAGATTCCCACTCAAACCCCAGGATAAGATAAGAAGATAAGATAAGATAAGATAAATCTTTATTGATCCCACATGGGGGAAATTTACTTGCAACACAGCTCCCCATATAAAGAACAAGTAAAGATGGGTGGGTGCACAAAAAGTATAAGGTGTGTGTGAGAGAGAAAATAGCTAATAGTAATTAAATAAAATAAGAAACCCAATATATAAATATTACACTATAAAATTTTGCATATAAATATACTGTATATATATAAAAAGATAGCCCAACATTATTTTATTATTTTATTTGAAACACTTTTGTGCTCTTTTTCTCTAAAGGATCTAAGGCAGCTTAAAATCTTGAGGAAAACATAACAGCTAAATAATGATTGAAATGTTTTAAAAGCATTTAACAGCTATATTAAAGCTCAAAAATATGAGCGGTATTAAAAGACTGAGTTAAACAACATAATCAAATAATCTCTTTTAAAATGTCCCCTCGGTCAACCCCTTTTCCAAGTGTCTGAAGTGAAAGGCTTTTGCCCACTAATGAAAGGACAGCAAAGCTTTCTCAGCAGTAAACACAGAGGAAGGAGCTCCATCCGTCGCTGAAGAACCTTGCGTTTACCTCAGAGATGCCTGTTCTTATCCAGACACCTACACTTCTTCATTGGCAGTCCTGCAAATGCCTCTTTGTCATGGAAACTGTGACAGCATTTCAGAAGGTAATGTGTGACTCCTCCCTGTCCCCCACCTATTTTGAATGATTTAAAACACTTTAGAAGGTATTTTGCTCACTTCACACCCTGTTCTGTTGATACAACGTAGAAATCGGCAACCAGAGCCATAACTAACCATTCTGGCGCCTGGGGCAAGTATGGCACAAAATGCATCCCTAATTCAACTTGGTGATTCATGGCGAGAAACGTTAACACAAGAAGTGATCACATAAACCCCTTGCAGCATTTCCCCTCCTGCAAAGGGGATCACATATGTATAGAGAGAGAGCTGCTTCTGTCCAGCCTAGAGACCTGGCCCACTGAGCACTGGATAGACCAGCCCTACCAATCAAGGTAATCCTGCCTTCCACGTGGACATCCTCTTGGCTCCTTCACATCATCTCCTTCCACTGGATAAGGCCTGGTCTACTATGATCTGGGTATGCTAGCCACCCTGCTGGATGACACCCTGTTCGTCCAGACAAAGGCCTGAGGTCCTGAGTCTCAGTTAGACCCACCATTTGACAGGGAGACCTCTCATCGGATCTGGTCTACTCACAATCTGGACAGACCAGCCATTCCCCTGGAGACCACTGCTACTAGTTCCTCCATGATTGGCCAGGTTTATGGAGGCTTTGGTAGACACACCTTCCAACAAAGAAGACCTGGTCTACTGAGCCCCAGGCAGACGTTCCCTCTCCTTCCTCAGGCAGGTCTACCATACTGACGCTTCCATTTCACCTAGCAGCCTCCCGAAAATCTGCCCTGAAGGTTTTATCTACTGCCATCTTTTTTTTTCCGTGGCAGTAGACCAGGCCAGAAGACCAATCTCTGAAGTTAGGGATGCTTTCACAAGTGTATGGGGAAGACACGTATCCTCGACATTTGGCACCACTCATTCTTGAATTCACTGGTACAGAAAATAGCTATACGTGCAGGAGATCACTTGCTTCAAAAATAATGCACATTTCTTTGAGAACTTACGGTCCTTATCTTCAAGGGGAATATCGACAGAAGGTTCCGTATCACAGACCGCTCTTCTCCATCTTTGCGATGAATGATGTGAAGAGGAATTTGGTTCTTTTAAGGGCTGACTGCTCCTACAAATTCAATAATATTGTATGTTTTATGGGACACATTTAAAATGCACATTTTGCCCCAGCTCATCCCATTCTAAATGACATGTCTTAAACACAGAGCCAGCACTTTCTTAAAAATCAGATGTGGGAAACAGATGGAGAGAGAAAGGAAAAATGCCATGTGGAAGGGTTAGGGTTAAGGTTGGGGGAAATGAGGATTTGGGGGACAAGCGTGACGAGGGGAGGAACAGCACGTGCCCATGTGTCCCCTTCCTTTTTGTACTGGAACAGGGTGAAGACTTCCACAAGGACACATATATGACCCCCGTTCCTAATCAATAAGAAGAGTTTATTTTGCCCTCCACACCTGACTGTTCTGTGGAATTAAGACTGCACAGCATATATAGCAGTGGTGCTGAACCTTCAGCACTCCAGATGTTTTGGACCACAACTCCCAGAATTCCAAGGACTATGGGAGTTGTGGTCCAAAACATCTGAAATGCCAAAGGTTTACAGGAGGCAGGTAAACACATGCAACTCATGAATAGTTAACTGGCCAGGTGGCTGGATAACAACATACATTGCGAGGCTGGATCAGGAATGGCTGGGTGGGCAACAGCAATTTTATTTTGATGCACTTATAAGACAGCTTAGATCCTGCCTTTCCATTCCAAGCAGCTCATATAATAAATAAGGTAAATAAAGTAAAATTAAAATTAAAAATGAATAACATTCTCAATAAATGAAATTACATTTTAAAGTTACACAACAATATGCTTGAAAAAAAGTGTTCCTTGCACAATTATGTTGTAAACTGCCTAGAGAGTACTCAAGCACTATCGGGCAATATACAAGTCAGAACAACAGCAGTGGGGGTGGGGGGAACAGGAACACAAATTTTAGCACTAGTCCCCCAAACCTTGAGTCCCCAGATGTTAGCAGTTTCCAGAAGTCCTGGCCAGCACAGACAGTGATGAGGGCTTCTCAGTTTTAATTTAAGAACATTGGGTTGGGAAGCACTGATCGTAGCCAGTAAGATACTCCCGCAAAATCATCATCATCAGTATCTCCATCACAACACACAACATGTCATTAAAGGACAGCAACAAAGAATCCACTCTGCACATGAGGTCCAACCATGCTTTCTTAATGTTGGAACCTCCATCTGCAGAGCTGTCTGGGAGGGAAAGATTTTTTTTTTGAGGGGGGAGCATAAGGAGTGCAGGTGGAAGGGGCTGGAGACAGATAAAATCCTATTAGGTCAGCATATATATCCACTAGAAAGTTACTGAATCTAGACTTTTGTGCAGAGCTACAGATAAGGAGTTCCAGCAACAGATCAGTGTTTGCTCACACACACTCAAAAGTAAATGGAATGGGTGTATTATTGCATGAAGGAGTAAAAGGGATCATGAACTCAAGGGAGTATCTGGGGGGGGGGAGTGCAGACGGGTGCATTTGCCCTCCAGCGCAGCAATCTGGAGGCGCTTGGGGGCGAGCAGGAGGTGGAAGCCATGCGCCCTCCTGCTGCCCAGCAGTCCTCCTTTCCCCTAAGGCTTGGCGACGGCACCCCTTCCGCTGCCTCCGTAGCCGCCGGCAGCAAAGCAGGCAGGCAGGAGTGTGGTAGCCACTGCACCCTCCTCCTCCTCCCCTTCCTCACCTTGGTGGCAGAGGTGTAAGGTGTGCACGCGCAGTAACGCATACACACACACACACACACATGTCCACCCGTGCATGCACACACACACCCCACGCCTGCAGGATTGGGCCACCATTTCTGGGGGGTGCGTTGCAGTGGGGGGTGCAGCAAGAAGGGCACAAAAACTTTGTCCCCAGGCGTTCCAAACCTTTGCTACGCCTCTGCATGAACTACAAAATGCTGTTGCTGACCTTCTTTCAATAGAACGATGCAGAATTAGTCCTCCAAGTGTTCTAGACTTTAAGACACAAAAAGGCCCAGTCAAAACAACCAGTGTTAAATTTAAATGCCTGAGGAAGCTGTAGCCCTAAAATGTGCTGAACTCCAGTTCTTATTCTTAAGGCCTGTTTCCATTTTTAATTCTTAAGCGTTCTTATTACAATTCAAACCACATGCATATCAAGATTTATTTATACTGTACCAAAATGATTTTCCCCACAAAATCACTCTCAAATGAGACTGTATGTAGGAAACAGAGTTGGATAGTCATGTCAGGTATGCTACTTATGCGAGGAATAACATGGAACATTTTTTTTAATTTGTCTTCTAGATCTTAAAGCATGATATCATCTTTATTTCTACTTACCTCTCAGGATTACAAGTGCCTGGGTGGCTAACAGAGCGTTTCATCTAAAAAATAAAGCAAATCAGAGTATACCTCCTAAATTGTTGTCAGTTATATTGGTATTATATGTCGAACAATTATAAAATACAAAACAAAAACAAAACTCTATAATTTTTGCAGAAAGCAACTGAGGGGTGGAAAACTCTAACATTTACGCACACCCCTGAAGACTGTTACCGAGGCATGCATCGTTATAAATTCTAGTTTGACAACAGTGGCACTCATCTTTCTTGGTTTTAGCAGTCAGCTTACCAGGTGGAAGGACTCAAAGAAGTATATTCTAATTTTTAAAAAGTGCTATTTAAAATAATTATAGTAGAGTGGGCAAATTGTGCCCCCACCGAGATGTTGATGGCCTACAACGCCCATCATCCTTTACTGCCACAGTCATGGAATTTGAGAAGAATGCCGAGAGTTACATTCCAGCTTCTTGAAGGGCAAATCAGACCCACTGGAAATCAGACCCACCAGTTTGGATCTTATCTTGGCTGTTTGTGAAGAAGGGACTCTCAAGTCCATGGAAGGCTTTGGAATGCATAAGAAAAATGTTGCTTGCAGACAGGGTAGAGGAATAATTTTTGCTGATCTCCCCTCCCCCTGCAGTCTCCGGCATCACCAACTACACTGTTCAAGGCTCTCCAAAGCAGGGTTTCATAGGGTGCAAGGGGGCTGCAATAGGAGGGACAAAGTGAGCAAATGTCACCTCATCCTATTCCATTGAAACAGCGCCCCCTAACTGCAGCTCTGCTAGAAGTTTTTTTCCTACAGGAAACAAGTCTGGATCCAACCCACTGAACTCCAATTGTGATACGGTAGGACCCTGGTATCCGCTGGGGATCGGTTTCAGGCTTTCCCGTGGATAACAAAAACCATGGATAAGAGAGAACACAAAAACCCCAAACCACTGTTTTGTGACAGTAGCTTGCTTTTCAGCTGCTGTTTTACAGCAGTTGCTTGCTTTACGGCTGCTGTTTGTGACGGTAGCTTGCTTTGCAACTGCTGGATTATTTATTTAATTTTTCCTCTGCCGACCATGGATAACTGAATCCATGGTTAATGAATCAGTAGGTACAGGGGTCCTACTGTATAACCAAGGAAAAAGAGCTCCTGCTCACTCACACATTCTCCACAATACTGTTAGGCTTCTCACGTTCCTTGTTTGCCGGGTCAAGCAATGGTCTAATTTGCCCTGCAACTGATCTGAAAACTGCTACGCAACTCTCACAAAATGGCAGCAGATACAGTGAGAACATCACCATGCTGTGGAGGATTTGTTTCTGTACAGCGATTTGTTGATTTTCTTAGGCTTCTCTAGAGCCCTGCCTCTGATGGGGTTCAAAGAAGAGATGCACTTGCCATTTTTATGCCCATTTTTTTTTTAAAAAAGTAGCAATACCCTGAGAAATAATGACACCCTGTTAAAATAGTTCTCACTCAGTGCAATGTTTTTTTCTTCCTTTGCAGCAAGGGAAACTCAAAAGCATTTTTGGGTGGGGGGGGCAGGAGAAGTATTGCAAAAACAAAAACACTTTAGTATTGTGTGTTTAAAATTCTGCAATTTCCATTATACACATTTTTGGCCTAAACGCCAGGGCTTCTTTCCCCAAAACCCAGGATACTAAAATTTTATTTATTTATTGCAAAACAAACAAACAAACAAACAAAATAGTCCTGGAAAACATGCGCAAAAGCTGTTGTAATCTTGTTCAAGGGAGACAAAAGATCTTAGATTTTTGTTTTACATCTGAAAAAAATAAGCCAACGTTTGTACTCATATTACGAAGGATGCTCCATCCCCACTTTTTTCCTAATGATCAGATTGGCCCCGATGCAAAGGGCCAGATCCAAATTTAAAGTTGGCCATAAAGATGACTCGATTCCTGAGCTCCATTTACTACACACAATGGGTGTGAGGATCAAAGTGGGATGAACCACACTCACTACAGTGCCCTTATCTGGAGGAAGGAAACATCCTTTAAAATTAATAAATAATAAACATATTCTGCTCACAATTGAATCTGAGTTTATTGGGCACTAAAGGAAACCTAAAACATATCCAGATGTTCTACCCGATGCACATTGCCATCCTCTATTTAAAGCACACCATGTGGGTGACGGTCTTAGTTATTCTTGGGAAGAGGCTCAGCTCCTTGACTTGAAAAAGCTTCCTACCGCACATTGGAAGAACCTGTGCACTTGATCGCATCCCACCAATCCCTCCCAAACCTCCTCAAGCCCTCAGACAAGTGGGATGTGAAAGAACGTCCAACCATTTGTACAGGTGAGGGTGACACGGGTGAAACTAAGGGATCAGGATGAGGCAACTGGAACATCTCGGGCTTAAACTTGGCATTAGCTATTTTCACACATTCCTCAAGGGTGGTGATAAATGTGTCACAGGTGGCACTGAGCAAGGAAGAAGCTTCATTCATATTCTGTAAAGAAAGAAAGAAAGACCACACACATCACCAATGGTTTAAACCTCATGAAAAACGCTTTTAGGAAAGAGAAAGCTAGATTTTAAAGAAGCAATAACAATTAAAATGGACATGGCATTATTATACTGAGACTTTCTGTGACATTCATAGCTTAGGAGAGTTAAATTCCCAAGATATGGAACATTCTAGACTGACCTGGTTTCCAAACAGATGTTTGGTGTCATTCAGGACAGGAGACAAATTCTCTCAGACATTTTAGCACAAATTGGTAGAATTTTCCCCCCAGTGGGACAGAAAGACAATGTATCTACACGACATGGTTGCAACAGCTTTGACCTCACTTTAACTGTCACTCACAGCTCCATCTTTTAGAACACTTGGGATCTACCATTTAATGAAGCATTTAGAATTATATCTGCTGTTCTTCAGGAGAGTGTATTAGGGCAGCAGAAGGTCTAAAGCCCTCACTGAAAGATACTAAAAGATGGAAATGCTGCAACTGTTTGATATACATGAGGACAATATTTTCATTACTGTAGAAAATGTTTTAAGTATTTCTAAATCAAGGACCTAAAAGTCTCACTACAGCATGGCTCCTGGTATTTCACTCCTATTGCTTCTTCAATTTATTCCTGTGTCACCAGTTTCGCAAATGCTGTTTTTAATTACAGTTTGACACCCTATTTTTGCCTGAT
This sequence comes from Phrynocephalus versicolor, assembly GCA_023846285.1. Classification (NCBI taxonomy): domain Eukaryota; kingdom Metazoa; phylum Chordata; class Lepidosauria; order Squamata; family Agamidae; genus Phrynocephalus; species Phrynocephalus versicolor. The sequence continues at coordinate 35,203,656 of JAHTLZ010003547.1, read as the reverse complement.
TTTAGCAGTTGTTATGTTTGTGGTTTATTTTATTGTCCTACCATTTATGTCAGAAGCAATTTAGTTCTCAAAGTGTTGGTCCTTATGCAGCTAAAACAACATAATCCACAAACACACACACAAAGACAGGACAGGCTCAAGAGATCCTTACGATCTGCAAAAGTTAGGGGCAAGAATAATAAATAAAAGGATCCCCCCCCATTGCCAACCTTCCAAATAGTCTGCTGATTAACTCTGGAAAAGTGGGTAACAGAAAGGGAGGGAAGGAATGAAATGCAGAACACCAAAGAGAAATATTTTGCATTGCAAAATTTTGTTATGGGTTCCACTTAAATGGATTGCTATGGCCAGTTTTTTAAACATGTGAGCCACTGCACAGACTTTCAAGTGAAAAAGTAGTATAGAAACATTTTGGACAAATAAATTACATTAAAGCATATCAACTGAAAATGTGGTCACCGACACTACAGCAGTACTGTCTGAGAAATCTGTAGGTCCAACATGACAGTGGTACACATTCTCTTGTTCCATTTCCATAAGAGAAGTGAACTTATGCCTAGCATGCAACAGTGGACTAAAATATCCCAAAAGTTTGTAATCAGGTACCTCAACAGTGGGCGATGACCGATTCTTATCATGGTGAACATACTCTTGTATCGTGTTGACCTGCTGCATTAGGAGGTCACAGTACAGCCGAAGCTCAGACATTTTGGTTTTCAAAGATTCATTGGTTTCATTAACTTCTGCAAGAATATCAAGACACAGATGTGTCACCTGACATTTAAATGTTTGCTTCTGAATGCAGTTCTGTGAAAAAGCCTAGTGGTTGAGCACTAAATTGACACTCTAAGAAGCACTGCATCTCTTCCTTTCAGTTTCTAACTTGAGTTCTGCTTTCCTGAACGCCTAGATGCGAAACGACCACTTTCCACATCCTCTTGACATTTCCCTTCGAAACGGACCCAAGCTTTAGCGCCACAGGTTCCAATAACAATTCCCCCTCCGGTATTGACAGCCTGCATCAAGAGGTTGCTGGGCTGTAACAGCCAGCCCTCTTCCAGATGCCACCGCACACACTGGCTGCACGTTCAGCCTCCTGGTCAAACTTTCACGCATGGATTTCGTGAGAACTGGTACACATGCACGAAAGGCTCATCTACGCAAGGACAGGATCTGGCTGGTTCAGGATATCCCGCACATGGAGGAACCCCATGTGTGGACAGCAGTATACACGAAAGGCAGACTTGTGGAGAAAGTGCATATAGTGGGAAGAAGGAACCAAGGACTCTGCTGTCAGCTGAATGGCCTCCAGAGAATCTCACGGGATTAGCCCCTGGGCCATTAGGGCCACTGTCAGCTTCCTCCACCACCACCACCACCACACACACACTTCCCCTTGACAGCATGATGGCAAAAAGGAAGACTGGCACAGCCCTGATCCTTGGCCAGAGGAAGAGGAGCTGCTGCAGTGCCTGTATTCCCCTTCCCAGTCCTGTCTTCCTGCCTATGGCCTGGTGAACCTCAGGGACAGACAACGTTACTGCTTCCTATCTACAGAGTGCTTAGAAAGCCATAGGGCAGGGCATGTCCAAAGTTAGGCCCATGGGCCAAATGTGGCCTGTTTTCCAATTTTGAGCGGCCCACGGCCTCTTCTCCCCGCTGGCATAGCCTGTTGTGCATCCCTGCCAGCTGGCCACTCCCCATACTAGATAGAGAGGTCAGCTTGCAGTTTTAGAGTTTGCCTGCCCTCCCTTCCTCCATCCATCTCCCCACCCCCCACCCCAGCCACCTCTCCAGCCTACCCACCCCAGGCTCCGTTGCTGCAGCGTCCTCCCCACCTCCTTGCAGGTCCTAGAGGCTTGTCCAAAGCCCAGCCTGGGGGCCAAATGCGTCTGAACGGTCACCCCCCCACACACACACACATTTTCACCTCACCAAATCTGGCCCTCCTTGTAAAAAGTTTGGACACCCCTGTCCTAGGCGCTCTGGTAGTTCGTGCCAGTTCGGACCATAGCCGAACAAGTGTTCGGTCTGGGGTTCGGCACCCTACGCCCTCCAGCCGGCACCCATTTGGAAGCCGTGCCCCACCTCCTCTGGGTGGGTGCCAGTCAGGGGGGGGCAAGGCACCAAACTGCAGACCGTTTGTTCAGTCATACCCCAAACGGGCACCAACTGGAGAATCAGCAGTTCATTCCCATCTCTAATTGGCGCATTCAGTGTTAAAGAACAGCCACAGCTAAAATGGGTAGCAAAGCATCTCAACTTTTTTTATCACTCTATCAGAGAAAGGGGATATAAAGCAATATAAACCCTCCTCTTTTCCATCAGGAAAAACAAACATTTGAAGGAAGCATTGAGTAATAACCGTGACACTTGGGAACCACACTTGGTCATGGTGTTATACATCCTGTATTTTTTCCTGTTTTGCACAGTATGGGTGAGTGAGTACCTTTCTCTTTTTTTGTTCTGGTGTCCGTCAAACAGGCTTTTGAGCTTCCCAGCGCTACTAGCCACCGCTGCCGTTCAGCTGCATTGACAGCTTTCATGTAGAAATGCTGTTCTCCTGGGATTATTAACTCCATCCTTGCGCTGTCTGTTGGGTGGACTTGCAAAGGAGATGGGGAAAAAAGAAGGTAAATATAGAGACTATGTCAAGGAGAGCAGACATGGGTTTTCCCACTCACAACTGTCCTTCGGCAAGATGTTTATGGTTTTGCTTATGAAGTGCTAATGGAAGCGTGCAGAGTCCAGCCACTTGCCTGGCCCCTTCCAAGTAATTCAGAAACTGAACCCCTTTAGGGTGCTGGGTCTCATCCTTTCCTACGTTTCCCCCCCCCCCCCATCAACCATTCTAGCATCCAGGCTTCTGAGCACAGAAAAGATGCAACAGGGATGGCATTGCCTGGAAATGCATGACGTAAGCAGCTCTACAGAAGCAAGTGGGCAGGTTCCATGACTGATAATACTTTGATCAACAAATCCGATAACAACCTCCAAAGGCCCAGTGGCTCCGTGGGGCCAGAGGTTGGCAGTTTGATTCCCCCACTGTGCCTTCTTGACAACAGGGGCTGAGCTCAATGACCCCTAGAGTCACTCCAAGCTCTGCAGTTCAAAGGTTATTATTCAAAAGCCATTAAAGGTGGAAGACACGGGAATGAGATAAATCTAGAGAACACAGCCTAAATGTACCAAGGGGGCTCTTGAGAGTTACAGCCGTTCAAAATGGGCTGGCAAAAAAATCTGGGAAATGTTTCTTGAAGCCAATACACAGAAGAGACCTTACCATGCTAATAGCAACTTAAAAGTAAAACTCAGGTACTGAACAGGACGAAGGGAATAAATTCCGTCCCTTTAATATGGCAGACCTGCCCTCACTTTGCAACTTTTGAGAGACACTGGTTTTTAATGGTATTTCAAAAGCAACACAGAATAACATCCATTCACAATTAATTAACATGGATAAATTAATTAGAATTATTTATTTATTCAGAATAAACTACTGAGGAGGGTGAAGAAGCTGTCTCTACTAGCATAGTGCAGTTTACAAAGATCGACATTTATTTATTTATTTATTTATTAGTGCGGTGTTCTTTTTTTGGAGAGAGATACTTGTAGGGTTCTCCATTTTGTATGTCAAAATAACTTGGTGGGCTTTGAGCTCTATGTACACCTTGAACTGAGCAACAAGGAGCATAATTTCTCCCCCTTTTCATATTTTGGTTGATCAGTATAGTAAGCTGCACTAGAGTAGGAACACTGAACCCATCAGGATCTGGTGAGTCAACTTCTCCATACATTTCCATTGATTCAAACAAGCCTACTTCCAGTGCAATTTCCTACAAAGCAACAGGATTTGGACTCTTAAGTAAATCTACCTCTCCTTTTACTCTTTCAGTGACAATACATTCCACAGCATAATATTGGTTGTGTACCAAGCCAACCAATAAAGCCTGCAGGTTCACGTCATCCTTATGAGACATGCTAAAAATTCAGCCTATAATGGGAAGACTGATTTCCCCACCGCCACCACTGGTCTTACCTTTGATTTCGCAAACAGCCATCTTTATACTTCCTTTGCTGCCTTTACAAACATCATCCTGCGAATCGTAGTAAGACAATATCCCATTATCTAGAACAAACCAGCGAGGCTGCCAACCTAAGTAAACAGCAGAAAAAAACATGTCACATGAGAAACAGCAGCGAGATTTTGTGAAGAACGTTTAGCAGAAAGGAAGAGTTACACCTTTTCAAAGACAAAAGAGATGTGTGCCTTTAGTATTAAGAACAGCAATACATCTTTGACATCTCACTTCTTCTGGACTCACAACAACTTGCCCTGTCTGTTACTGAGGTACTGGCTGAACTCTTGCTGCCAAAACTTAATCCCATGTAAGGCTGATGATGTCAGCAGGAACAGCAAGTATTTTTCAGAAACTAAACTTGGCCAACTTCTCTTCTGAAACTCAAAAGACCTCCCAAATAATTCATTTCATAATCAAGAACATCTGGGGGACCATAGGATGCGAAGGATAAGAGTTTGATTAGGAGGGGAAAACACTATCTCATGGTTGATTATACCACTGGATATGATTTTCAGTAATTATAAACTCCCTGCTTCTTCTGCAACCCCTGCAGGTTTTCAAAAACCTGTGGTTCATGGTCTCATTTCTTCCAGACAAAAAAAAAAATACCTATTTCCTCTGGCCAGATCTTGAGCATTGCAACCACATGGCAGCCCACTTCAGATGGCTTGACTCCTTGTTGACACCAACAGATCTGATGATGTTCAATGCACCATCTAGCCAGGTGGAATTGGATAAGTTTCAGCTGAAGATGTGGACACGGAACTTCGACGCGGCAAAGCCAGTACTATGACCATGACCTGTGCTACTCACATTATGAATGCATTTCTATGGGAGGGCCATTTAATTTCCCAGCTAAAGTAAGTCATTATAAGACCCTTTGCAAAGAAAGCCTATTTAGCAATGGATGATTTTTAACTATTATAGACCTGTTGCCAACGTGCCATTCTTGGTCAAGTTGATTAAGGGCTATGGGCATTCTTGGAGGGAACAGATAGACTAGATCCATTTTTATCAGGGTTCAAGCCATGACATGGGACTGCAACAGCACGGGTTGCTCTGGAAGATAATCTCCTGAGGGGAGACTCACTCTGTTGGTTCTCCTGGATCTTTCTGACGTCTTTGAAATTATCAACCCCAGTACAAGTACGCTTCTGGGATGGCTACTGAGTTTAGGACTTGGGGGCTCAGCCTTCCAGTCCCCTTTTAAGAGCTGCTCCCAGGTGATACAGCTTGGGGAGGCATTGCCCACCTCCCTTAGACCTTCATTACTGGGTTCCACCAGGACCACCTATCTCCCCAGTGGTGTTTAATATTTATGTAAAACCGCTGGGAAAAGTCATATGAAGATCGGGAGTTTGTTGTCATCAAGATGCAAAAGACGCACAGCTCTAATTTATCCTTATCTTCATCTGCAGATGGTGCTGTGCAGGGCCTTGAGTGCTGCCTGGTGTTGATAATGGACTGGATGAAGGCCAACAACTAGAAACTGAATCCACATAAGAAAGAGAATCCACTGTTGGGAAAATCATCGGCCTGCACAGAGTAGTGCGTCCCATCCTTGGGTTCCTAGATGTTCTTGGTCTACAATTCCCAAAATCCTTCTGTCTACTACCTATAAATACAAGATTATCAGATATAATTGACATACCCATGGCTATATAGGCCACAGGAACACCCTAAGGCAGTGATGGCAAACCTATGGCACGGGTGCCAAAGGTGGCAGTCAGAGCCCTTTCTGTGGGCACCCAACATCACCCCTTCACAGCCACCTATATGCAGGTTAAATTGTTGTATTGGCACTTTGCGAAAAAGTAGTGGGTTTTGAATTACAGTTTGGGCACTCAGTCTCTAAAAGGTCTGACATCACTGCCCTAAGGAGACTCTGTGTACATATGTTCACACAGTGTTAATGGCCTTTCCTCCCCCTAAGCCAGGCTTGCCCAAAGTCCGGCCGAGGGGGGGGCAAATCCGGCCCGTCAGGCCATTCTGAGTGGCCCATGGCTGGCTGGCCCACCGCTCCCTCCCCCTCCTTCACCCACAGATTCCCCTACGGTGGCTACGGCTCCCTGTGCTTCCTTTGGTCCCCACCTTCCTTCCTTCCTCTCTCCCTTGGTCCTCACCTCCCTCCCTCCCTCCCTCCCTTCCTTATTCCCCACCTTCCTTCCTTCCTTCCTCTCTTGGTTTCCACCTTCCTTCCTCCCTCCCTTTGTCCCCGCCTTCCTTCCTGCAGGTGGGGTTGCAAGGGGTCAGTGGGTGGGGCTTATGGGTCAGTGGGTGGGGTTTGCAGTGGGGTGGCAGGGTCGGGGAGCAACCGGCCCCTGATACCTTCTCAGCCACCAAATCTGGCCCTCCTGACAAAAAGTTTGGGCACCCCTGCCCTAAGTCAAAGGTCTAAGTTGTTACTTCCATTGACCTCCAGATTCTGGGCTTTCCACCCGTCTGTTATTTATTGGCAAAGGGCACCAACAATCTTAGACACATTTCTACTTGCTTCCTATGAACTACAGAAGAGTCATCTTTGGGTGTCAACAACCATCATTGTTTGCACATTTGATACAGAATGAGAATAAATGTCCCTGTCCCAAGGATCTGACACTCTAAAACAGTGGTTCTCTGGGTCCCCAGATGTTCCTGGACTGCGACTCACAGAAGTCTTCATCACTAGCCTACAACTTCACAAAGTACACAGCATCTGAAACTTTAAATGTATCTACATGTAATTAATATCATATCATATTAGTACAGCAAACCAAGCAATCGAATAATTTCATTTAATTTTCAGATACACTGATAACTTCATACAGGGAATCAGATTTATTCAAGTCAAACTACACTATTCAATCATTTTCCAATCTTCTTTTTTCCTCTTATTCTTCTGAGAAACAACTTTGAGCCCTTTTCTTTCTTTCTTTTATTGGCAAGCGTATCTGCCATTATCTTTATGTGCACACTTGTTTACTCCACTGGGTTTAAATGTGAAGGCAAAGCAGCCACATTTGCCACTAACACAAGCCTAATCCCCAAGCCCATAGATAGAAATTGAGTGAAAGAATGCTCTTAAAATACTGCTACTGAGAGAAAATAAAAGGAGATAAACTGATTTCCAAACAGCCAATTATTACATTTAAAAGAGGGCCTTCTCTGGAGTCACTCTGGAACTCTTTAACAAATGAGACCAAGATGTCTCTCTCTGTGTGTTTTCCCCTTATAGGAAAGCAAGCACCATTTTCAACAGGTAAACCTTTTGTGGTAAAACTGAGGGAACTTTTAACTTGTTAAAAAAACAAATACTTTTCATTTTAAAAGAGCATATAAAACATTTCCCACATCCATGTTGTGGGTGTCACATAAACAAAATGAAACCAAAATCACTGTGGCACCTCAGTGCTGAAAATGCCACAGTACTTGAATGTTCCTATTACAGCATTTTCCATCTATAAGACGCCCCCATGTATAAGACCTTCCCCCTCCCCATTTTCTCTACTGTGTAGTTCTCTCATTGGCTTACTCCCATGTATAAGATTACCCTAAATGTTTACTCTAACAGTTTTAGTTAAAAATATAGTCTCATACATGAAAAATACAGTACTCTTTGCTTTGTTCATTATCAGTTCATCTTTATTTCAGTGTGAATTTCTGGGCATTACGATCCACTTCTGCACCGGTGGTGTTGTGAACTGCAGCCACAGCTTTTAATACAAGTCAGCTAGCTTGACAGTTCAGTAAACCAGGGCACCTGACTTGGGAGTTCAATCCCCCCTCCCTCCCTTAAATCTTCAGGCCTCCTGAGAGAAAAGCCAATTCATGTGGCCTTAGCCCACACGGTACAACTCCAGAGCAACACAGCAAGAAGCAACTGGTAAGCCACTTCTGGGGGCTTTATATCTAGAAAAACCCAAGATGGGGCCACCATAAATTAGCACTGACTACTGTTGCTGTTGTTAGGTTATCAATAGATATACAATATGCGGGTGGAGAACCACTGAGGAGAGCACAGAAAATAACCTTCCAAGGTGGCAAGAACATTATTACCACTAGTTATGAACTCCGAGAGTGTTGATTCCATAAAGATCCTGGCCATGGCAGCCCGAGTAACTATCCGCCAGGTCAAATACAGTTCGAGCTGATGTGCAAAAATGTTGAAATTGTTTTTTTTTTCCTTTTGGAATTCATATGATTTTTATGAGGCGCCCTGGGGCCCTCTTTGGGGGAAGAAGGGGGAAATATGAATCTGACAAATAAATATTAGGTAAATAAAACCCAGACTTGATATGAAAAACACTCCTTTGCTTCTCAGATGTCTGCAGTGTTCACACTTTGAGGGTATAGTTTGCTGACAAAGGGCAACCAGGCGAGGGAACCTGAAGTGCTGCTCTCCCTCCCCCTTATTTTTCCATGCAACAATTTTCTCTTTCTTATTTGTTTCTCCAAACACAGCACACCTGTGCATCACCAGCTAGAAGCTGTGGCCTTCCTACCCTTCCTATATAGACCTATCCATGAGACTCTCCAAAGGAACACATTCAAAGACCACTTCGGTAAAACAAAACAAAAGAACATAAAGAGACACATGGAAGGCGCCATGATACAATAATAACAGAGGCATTTCAAGAATCAGTTCAAACGGCTTGTCACCAGCAGAGGATAGATTCTGAGGCCAAAGGCTGGCTGATTCAATAACCTTGAGTCCATTTTATATCACATTTCCTGGTTTATAAAGCAAACCTGAACTGTAAAAGCAAAATAGAATTCCAGTTTATTTCTCTTGCAGATTTCCTGGGAGGAGAGGCCAGTGCACAGACATGGTGCTTTGTACAAGCTCTCTCTTGCCTAGGCATCCCATGGTGGCCCACGGTTTGTTTCATGTAGACATATTCGGACAGTTCCAAACTAGGCCCTAAGCATCTCCAGTTATGGGCAGCAGACATCCTCTGCTTAAAGATCACGAAGTATGAAGTTCCAGAGATAATTGGCCTGACCAGGAGAAGGCTGTTTCTTCTACATGCCTGGCCCAGTAGACTTAAAAGGCATTTGTGTTTGTGTTGGTTAGGCCTGTTTGAGGTCAGTGTTCAAAGGCATTGACACATAAGGTGCTAAAAGCTTTTTATTCTCAACCTAAAAACTAGATGCCACCAAGTTTAATCAAAGGCACCCAATCCCAAGGTGATTCAAGCAAAATCCATGTTCCTGGGTGCCTCTCAGAAACTGTCCCCACAGTCTTAGGACGAGACGACCTTTGGACAAAAAAAGAAACTGCTTGGCATTACTCATCTTAGAGAGCAACACAAACTTCCCTGCTGTATAAAATGCTCCCTCAGCCCTTCCACACAGATGGACTCAGCAACATCATGAGACATATCACTAGATTTTTCTGACAGGCAATTATGGGTCTCGGTTATTTTTTACCTTGAAAAAACAAAACAGAAAGACCCTGAAACCTGTGGAAAGAAACACTTATTTGCAGGACAAGAGCTGGCAAAAAGATAGATGGGTCATAAAATAGGACCAAATAAGCCAAACACAGGAGTGTGCCTTAAGCCGTGTTGGGAATGGGTAGGATATTGGTCCAGGCTGAAGTCCCCATGAACCCATTAAATTCATTAGCTGAACTCGGGGCAGGCAGGCATTAACTCTCTGCTTGTCCTACTTCACAGAGCTGTTGTCTAGATAAAATGGGAAACGACTGTCATAGACCTCCTTGAGGCTACCGAAGGGTAGCTGGACTATAAATGTAATGAACGTGCAAGAAAATACAGTAAGCCAGCCAGCACCGCTCACACAGGCCTGGGGGAGGCTCAGAGGTTGTCCAAAGAGGGCCACGAAGGATGCTGAGAGAGCCGCTGTTTTTTTCTTTTATTTCGTATTCCTGAGAGCGTCGCTTGGATGCTCAATGCCAGAAGCCTCCCTTTGTGCCTTGGCCACATCCCGGAAGGAGGGCAACCGGGGAAAGTGTGTGTGTGTCGCCCTTAAAGTGCCAAGGCAGCTGCTGAAACCCCCGGGCCCTGGGCGCGCCTCGGTGCCACGAGGACGCCGGGCCCGGCGCAGCCCCACCACCACCACGGGCAGGCGCGCACCACGCATCCAGACCCCCCCCCCTTCTCTACCTGTGATGTAATTGGTCCACTTGTACAGGACGCCTTCCATCCTTCAGAGCCGCGGAGGGTGCAGCAGCAGCAGCGGCAGCATCCTCCTGCTCTTCTTCCTCCTCCTCCTCTTCCCGGGAAGGCGCAGGCGGGCCTCCCTTCTGCTTCGGCGCTCCCAACCACCAGCAGCAGCAGCGGCAGCGGCGGCCGAGGCCGGAGCGCCGTCTGGACATGGACGGCGGAAGAGCTTATTAGCTCCGGGGACGGCGGCGGCGGCGGCGGCAGTGACAGAAACAACAGCAACAGGAGCAGCCGCCGCCTGGGGCTCCCGCCGGCAGAAGAGCGGAGGCTGCTCGGGCGGCCTCAGAGGAGGGGGCGGCGGGGTCGCTCATCGCCTAGGGCGCATCATTCGCAGCCACTGGAGGGGGGGGAAACAAAGCGGTTAGGGAGCCCTCCGGGCAGGGGCTCCACTCGCCCCCTTCCTCCTCCTCCTCCTCCTCCTCTTCCCTTCCCCCTGTCCCCCTCTCTCTTTCGGGCCTTTGCCTTTGGCACCACTGACCCCGACGACGTCTCATTTACTTCCCGGATGAAAGGGGCTGCCCGGTTTTTAAAAAAAGAAAGTGCTTTACCAACACACGAACGCAACTCCCTGCGCGGATCCAAACCCTCCCCAGCCCCGGCAGGGCAGGGAAGCGCTCAAACTCTCGCTTCCCGTAACATACGGATCGCATATGGGCGCATCCTTTTAACTCGGCGCCCGATCCACAACCTCGGAGGGGGCCCAATGACACCCATCCTCTTGCCTCGCGCCCCCCCCCCACACTCCTGTTTCTGGGAAGCGATCCTACGCGCGGGCCATCGGGAGGAGCAAGAGCCCAATGGATCCGGGACGACGGGTACTTGGCATAGGATCGGGATTCCTGCTTTTCGTCCTTTTAAAGTAAACCAAAGCCTCGTACTCTTCAGCCTCCCGAAGGACGGAAGCAGTATCGGGCGCAATTCGATAGGATTAAAAACACGGCCACTGGGGACGAAGAGGAGAGGCTTCTACCAAAATTGAATGTGGGAGAGAGAGAAAAACAAGCAAAATATCGTGGTCTTTTAAGAACTAACCGATTTTTTTTTTAAGTGTGAGCTTTCCTGGATTCTATAGGCGTCACGAGTGCCTTTTGATCCACAAACGCTCACGCTGGGATAAATTAAAATACAAATGCAAGAGTAAGCGACACCATTATAGACCACTAGAAGCTCGCGTATTGTATGATTTTTTTAGTGGAATTTGTTTTGTTTTGTTGTTTTGTTAAGCCTTCACCACACGGCTCCCCCCCTCCCCAGTAAAATAAATGTGCTAAAATTCCCCAATATTTTTCTTATTTTCCTCCTCTTTTCCCACATTTAATTTTTATCGTTTTTCTTCCCCCCCCCCTCCGGTTTTGCCACCCAAGCCTTTCAAACCAGTGCTTCCCATTCCCTAACTGGGGGGGGTGGAGGTGGTTTCGCCCTGCCAGCGGGTCTTGCTCGCCTACTAGCTCCGCCCCCTCTCCGCCCCCTCTCCCCCCCCCGCCGCCCTTCCCCAGTCCGACAGAACCCCGCCTTAGCCACGGACGGAGGCGAGAGACCTTCCGCGCTTGCGCCAACCCCAACCGCTCCGCCTCCTTCCGCATGCTCCGAAGGATTCCGCGAAGCTCAAAGGGGAGGAGTCAGATCGGAGGGTGGGCGGAGGGAAGGAGGAGGTGTTTCGGGTGGCGCCGCCTGCCTGCCTGCCTGCCGCCTGGACTGGACGCCTCCGCTGGAGAGAGGCAGGTCGCTCTGGTGGCCACGCCCCCTCCGGGGCCCGTGACGTCGAACAATGCCAGTGCCACGCAGCCCCGGGGGCTCCAGGCGGAAGCGCGCGCGCTCCTCTCAGCCACCACCATCGCCACCAACATGCCTCTCGCCCGGCGGCTCTGCCTCTGCCTGCAGGCTCTGGTTCTCCTCGCCCTCCCGAGCCAGGGGCAGGGAAAAAAGGCCGAGGGGGGCTCCTCCTTCGCCGCCGCCTCCTCCCCCGACGAAGTGCAGATCGACGTCTTGTACGTCCCGGAACACTGCGAGCCTAAGAGCAAGAAAGGAGACCTCCTGAACGCCCATTACGACGGCTTCCTGGCCAGCGACAAGTCCAAGTTCTATTGCAGGTGAGTGAGTTGGCCACCGGGCTGGGAATCCGCTTGCCAAAGGGCGAAGGATTTGCACTTCTCTTCTCCTCCGCCCATCTGAGCGAAGGCCACCCTGGGCGGTTGACAACGAGGGCAAAAGAATAAGGAAAGCATTCTAACCCCACGCAGCCCTCGAAACGTCAATACTAATAAGACCAGATACAACATACAGTAAACGGGTTTATCTGTTGAAAATAAAACGCCCCGAGCAAGTGCCTCCTTGGAACAATCAGTAACTTCCATGATTTCTTCCTCAAGTGTTCACATGGTTGTGCTTGTTAGCAAATTGAGAGTATCCAAGTCTTGCTGCAGGGAGGAGGAGCATATCTGCCTAGAGATGGCTTGACTTCAACTTCCATCAGCCCAGCCAGCTGAGTCAGCCTGAGGAAAGCTGGGAGGCACAAATAGAGGAAAGAAACACTTTCCCCCCATTTGTCCCCATTTTTCTCCAAAGGTTTTCCCCCCACACAAAACTTCACGATTTCCAAATACAGTGGTACCTCGGATAACAACTGCCCCGGATAACGAATAATTCGAATAACAACTGCAAATTTCCGGGTATAGGGCTGCCTCTGATAACGAATTTTTCCCTATGGGCTGCCTCGGATAACGAATCGCAATTCCTAGGTATAGGTCTGCCTTGGAGAACGAATTTTTTCTATGGGCTGCCTTGGATAACGAATCTTCCTATGGGCTGCCTCGGATAACGAATTTTCCCTATGGACTGCCTCAGATAATGAATTTCCAGCATGCATCAGTAAAAAAGTTATCCCAGGTGGCATTGCATCTGTACCTTTAAAGTGCACTTTTTAAAGAGTTTTGAGCAAAAAAACAGCTGTCTGTGCCTTTTTCCTAGGCTCCAGAACGGATTAAACAGTTTCCCATTCATTCCTATGGGAAACTGCATTTCGGATAACAACATGTTTCAGATAACAACTAACCTCGGAGAACGAATTACCATCGTTATCCGAGGCACCACTGTATTTTAAATCTCTAGTTGTAGCCCAACATCTGGAGGGTTGCATAATCCCCATTCCTTTAGACTTGCTGGATTCTACGCTAATTTATCCCATAAAGATCAGCACCTTTGTGAGCCTCCGGTGTGTGGAAGACCCACCGGTGTTCTTGCACAAGCCATTGGAAGGCACTGCTCCCTTGGGCAAGTGGCTTGATCCAGCTTTCCTGGGTGGGCTGGCCATTCTGCCCCATGGGAGCTCCATGGGATGCTGGCCATAGGATGTGGGGCTCAGAGGTGCATCTGGCTTTTCCCTCTTCTGAAATCACAGATAGGCTTTTCTATGCTTTTGATGGCATACGCATATTTGTATGATTCCACCATTCACATACATACCCTGCAGGAGTCTGCACATATACCTATGCTGTGTCCTGATGTATTCTGTATACAGTGGTACCTCTACTTACAAGTTTAATCCATTCTGAATGCATGCTCATAACTCGAACAACTTGTAAGTAGAGCAGCCGTATCTTGAAATATCCGAAAAAATAAAAAATAAAAATGAAAAAATAAAAATAAAAATTTGTAACTAGAGCAGAATGCATCTAAAATTTGTAAGGCAGCAGTTAAAACGGCAACAGTTTTCTGCTATTAAGTTGAATTACTCGTAAGTAGAGCCGCTCATAAGTAGAGGCACCACTGTATTTTTAGATGTGGCTTCTAGGGACATCATCTCTTTCACAGTGCTGAGCCCTTTCTGTCATGATCAAATTCATCCTGAGTTTACATGTCCTTCATTTGGGCAGTGCATGAGGGAGAAATGGCTGTGTCACATTTGGTTGGGATGCCTTTTTTATGTTTTTGTTTGTTGGTTTTTTGTTTGTGGGCTATGTACACCTGAATGACTTCTATTTACATTGAAAACTATCTGCACGCACTTTCAATTCTCTAGCTTGATTTTTTTGAGTCTATTTATTGCATTTTATTTATTTATAAGAACACTTAAAAGATCTCAAGCAGGGGACCAGGGATATTGCAGAAGGGAGAAAATTCCACAGGCACAGGGCAACCACCAAGAAAGCCCAGTTTCTATGTTTATGGGCCTCTCTCAGGTTTAACACCCTCAAACACCCTGCCTGGGGAGAATAGGTAATATGAGCAGTACTTATTGGAAGCAGTATCTCTAGCAAGTACAGTATATCCATTAATGCTCCTCACCACCAAATTTGGTCTCTTTTAAATGGGCCTAATGAGTGTCTCCTTGAGGGCAGGGGGAACCCTCTACCCTCCTACCCTGGATTGTGGGAGAACTGTAATTATTTGTCATTTGAAATTATAATCTGCTTTAAGAGCAAGTCAATCCAATGTTGCTCATAAACAAGGCAAAATGAGTTTCAAGATGAGAAATTCCAGATCAACAACTAAAATCAAAGCAAACCATAAACTTAACAGCACTTAGTATAATCTTAGGTCAAGTGCAGATTGGGATACAGTAGTGAGCCTCTTGTGGCTGACTGGAGACTGTTAACGATGGGGCATAGCATATCTCTGTAGGAGCAGTGGTTCCAGGAAAGGAAGCTGTAACTATGAAGGCCTTGCACCCTAAAGGACTCTTACAAGCAGCCTGATGAGGACCTGTGAAGGTGATCTCAGAATGCCGGCAGGTTTATAAGATGAATGCCAGTTTTTGAGTAAGCCAAGTCCAAACCAGTTGGGTGTCAAAGGCTCATACCAACATTTAAACCCCCCTCTACAAACCATCTCATCTCCGTGTCAGGATAGGATAACATTACTTTCATCCTTGCAATATGAAAACAATCTGTCCCCAGAGTGACATTTCTGCCAGGTAGCATTGTATAGAAATCCAATAAATAATTAAATGAAATGAAATTGTGGGCATCAAAGTATTGTGCTAGTCAGTGTGACATTTAAGTGGGAGTGCCTGTTAAAAGTATTGCTTGCTAGTTATCTATGCTACACTTATACACATGAAACAAGTGTCTTCTTAAAGTATAACAGTACATTTTTAATGTCTCTTGTTATTTTTATTTGTAGTCGAACACAGAATGACGGCCACCCAAAATGGTTTGTCCTTGGGGTTGGACAAGTTATTAAAGGCTTAGACATTGCAATGCTGAATATGTGTCCTGGAGAAAAACGGAAGGTGATAATTCCTCCATCACTAGCCTACGGAGAGCACGGATATGGTAAAACAAGGCTAAATGCCAAGGATGGCAACTGTTGTTTTTTTAAAATCATTTCATGTAAACTGCAGTGAAAGGAGTGTTGGATCTTGTTGGCTCACAATTTTTTGTATATTCTTGGAATTTTTAGGTATTTCCTGTTGATATTAATTATTTAATGATGATGGGTTTCCTTTTCTAGATATTACTTAATTATTAGCCCCTTTGCAATAGTGTGTGTGTGGCATTGTTACAGTCGTAACCGACTCTTCATGACTCCATGTCCATGGCGTTTTCCTGGCGGGAATACTGGAGTGCTTTGCCAGTTCCTACTCCAGGTGCCTACAGCCACTGGTATTCCCTGGTGGTCTCCCATCCAAGTACTAACCAGGGCCGACCCTGCTTAGCTTCTGAAATCAGGCAAGGTCAGATGTGCTTGGGACATCTAGGCAGCTCTTGCATTAGTAGGAGCACTGATAAATTGCTGCTTGCATTCAGTGCTGGGTGTGTTGAGTTTATGCCTGATTTGAATACAGTATTAGCAAATTGAAGGGACAAACACATGTTGTTGCCTTTGAGGTAAAGTGTCATGGGGTGTGCATTTTATAAAAAGAACTCAAGATAACAAGACTGTCCTTGCGGGAGCTTGCAATCTAACACTTGGCGCAGGGAAAATAGCAGAAAAGCCAAGTGGAGTTGGGGGAGTAAATAAGTGAGAAATACATGTTTTTTCTAATTGCCTGTCCTTAGGCTTAATTATGGATGCCCAGTGTAGTGTAGTAGATAGAGTGGTGGATTAGGACTGTGGAGAACAGTGTTTGAATCCCCACTTGGCTTGGGGAATGGAAGTGCTAAAACCACTTTTTAAATATCTCACTTAGGGTGCTTTTACACGACCCCTAAGATCCGCTGGCCACTTAAATTCAGACCAGAGATCATGGGGGTTTGTCGCTCTTCCTGTGTTCCCACCCCCTCCACACTTTCTGCGTGAGGGGAGGGGGGGAAAGGGAGAAAAAAACGCAGGCTCAACTCCGTCTGCCAGTGGAAGCCGCCTGAGCCCCGTCATCGTCATGATTCCTGTCTCTTAAAGGGGCGCCGGGGACAAAAAAACAAACACAAGGCGAAGAGAGCCCGACACTCACTACTTTACATCCGCATCAGAAATTTTTCAGCTCCGGAGACCAGGTACTTGAAAAATGCGCTGGGACGTGCTTAGGTGGGCGTGATCGTACTTCATTTTTTTTAAAAGTCTGGAGCTGGTGGGAAAACATTTTTAAGCTCCGGATCTGGGAGCCCTTTGCCTCGGATTTTAGGGGTCGTGTAAAAGGTCTCTTACTTTGAAAGCCCTGTTAGGGTCACTGTAAGTTGGCTCCAAATCCTCAGAACAAATCACACATGGGCTTAATTAGAAGTAGGCCAAGCCACAGAAATCTGCAGTCTACATATTGAACCAATAAACAATCTGAAGAGATGCACAGATCACAGGGCTCTCTTCTCCACTTTCAGTTGGAGCTAGGCCAGAACTTTAAAAGGTTACTTTTTGGGACTGTGGCTCCCAGAATTGCAAGCCAACATGTCCTGCATTCTGAACTTCTTTGGCAACACAAGACACTCACATGCAGGAGGTGGCACCAGAGTGCACATCTCCACCTACCTCCACAGGTACACTAAACCTCTGTTTGGTAAACACCTGAAGAGAGTTCAGATACTGCCTCCACATCTGGTCCTCTAATCCTAGGGATCAAGGGCGTTGCCAAGGCACAGACGGTAGCCAATGTGTTTCCAAAGCGGCTCCCCTTAATTTGCCTCAGAATCCCCACCGTTCCTGTTGCCTCAGTACATAAGGGGACTTGGTAAAGTGCCACCATTCCTCTCCGCTCCATTTCTCATTCAGCCTTTATTGGCATAACAGGGAGCAGCATGAGGAAACAGCAAGTAATCTCATACTGAGGAACTGTAGCCCTCTTAATATTCTTGAACTCTGATTCTTTTCAGCCCCAGCTAGTTTGGAAAGTGGTGAAAATCATGGGGATACATCCACATTGGATACCAGAGCTTCCTTAGCTCTTTAAGTCCTGGAAATGGTCTATGGTCATTTGCGCCCTTGAAATAAGACACTAAACCAGGGATGTCCAAACTTTGGCCCACCAGATGTTTTGGACCACAACTCTCAGAATCCCAACCCTATATTGCCATTTGCCAATGACAAAGGACTGTGGGAGTTGCGGTCCAAAACATCTGGAAGGCCAAAGTCTGGACACCACTGTACTAAACCATCGGTTTGCATCAGCATTTGGATTCATACATAAAATCCTTACCAAATCAGTCGGAAAAATACAATTAATAGCTTATGTCCAGTGATTTTACAGATATATAGATACATATACAGTATAGCTTTCTTAGGTGTTTTATAAATGAGGTATCCAGAAAGACTGAATAAGTGTTGCATGTTGAATGAATACTAATTATAAATATTTATTTTAGGGTGCAATTGAAGAAGGTCTTTTTCCTCTGCCTGTAACACACTTGCTCTCTCTCAGAGCCTAGTCCTGCATGCTGGGCAAGATGGCACTTATGTGGAATGCCAAGAGTGCATGTGGCTTTCTAGAACTTTCCAAGGGGTTTCCTGTGGTACGTATTTCCCTCAGAAGGACTAGCATCTGAATCCTTTCTTTTCATTTGGCTCTTAGATTTAGAACCAGCATTCACAAAATACATGTCGCTCCTGCTGCATGGGCCTACTTTTTCCTCTTACAACATGGTTTTTTAAACAGTTCTCTGAAATGGGGATTATGAAAGGGGTTAGTATGTTAGGCATATTTCTCTGGGTTCACAATACATGATTGGTAAACCATGTTTCCTGTAGTGTATAGGAAAGCCCATGACTACAGGCCTCTCACAACACAGGTTGCATGCTCTTGGTCTGCCATTGTCAATTAAAATAAAATAAAATAAAACAAACATTGCCACTTCTGAGCTCTGTGCTTCTGCAGGAGTACTTCTCTCATGTTTGCCCCTTCCCTCACCTCATCGTGCTAATCCTGATTAGTGATGATAATTCAGATACATGCCAAACAATCCATATCTCCATCCCTTAGTTGTTGTCTTTCTTACTCTTCCAACTAGAGATGGGCACGACTTAGCGGTATTTTCATTTTCGTTTTTTCATTTTCGTTACGAAACGAAAACGAAAAACGGTTCAAAAATGGACCGAAAACGGAAACGAAACGACTAATTTTGAGCCAATTTTCGTTTTTCGTTACTGGAAAAACACATAATGGAGCTAAATGGGGAGAAACGAAAAAATTTTCGTTTTCGTGTTTTCGTTACGTAACGAAACGAAAACGAAAAATTTTTTCTGAGTCGTGCCCATCTCTACTTCCAACCCTTGTTGATCGCAAGCCTCTCTCCCTGCCAACCAGGCTTCCTGTTAGAACGTCCTATAGGAAGCGGGAATGATAGAATCCTCTCAGGGCTGCTGCCAGAGTGTCTTCTGAGACCGTCCAAGATGGTCTTGGTGGGCCCCTGCTTTCTGAGGTTGTGAGCACCCCAGGGCATTTGCAGCCGCTGCTGTTGGAGTGCCCTGTGCCAAAGAACGACTTAAACTTGTGGAAGCGAGGAGGAGATGGCACAGGGGGTGGGGGTGGGGAGGCACTTGAATGAAATCCATGAGCGTGTCCGTATATGAGAAGTGGATGAACCCAATGAAATGGGGAAAGGAAGGAACTCATGTAAGAAGAGGGGTTGAGTGGAGGGGTTGGGGAGAACATTATGTGTGACCCCAGCCCTTCTCTGAGCTGAGACCCAGCCAAGCCCTTAGAGACCCAAAAGTTGTCTAAGTGGGCCCCATGATGTGTAGAATTAAATTCCAGTGGTGTTTAAAGATTGTTGGAGCAGTGTTCTTTAAATTATCAACGTCTGTATTGAGCCAAAGCCCACATTCTTTGAATTCATTGAGACCAATAATGGATCACAATTGGAAAAGAGCTACAGTACCTGCCCCGCCCGTGAGTGGGAGGGGGGGGGCCCCCCGTTGGTGGGGCCCAGGGCCCCCCCCCCGATGGGAAGGATTCCGATAATCTGGCTGCCTTCTCCTTGCTAGTCAGTGGCTGATGTGGGAAAACCTCCATAGGACAACATGGTGATTCGAACTCAGCTAAAGCTAGCAATTGGTTTGGCAATTGTAAATAGCCATCTGTGATTTTTTTTTATTCCCTCTTGGTGTACGAAGACTAGTTTCATTTTAGCATTCAGGGCAGCGTATCAAGCTCAAAAATAAATCATAGGGTCTGGCAAATCAGTAGTCTGCAGAGTTCAGCAGTAGAGTGATCTACACTGTGTTTGCCCTCTCTGGTCATCTCGGCTGGCCCACAGTGGTTCTCCAGATCTCTAAAATCACAAATATGCCAGTCCTGTCCGGAGGGAGGGCAAACCTGTTTGCATGCAAATGCCATTGCCCCCCCCCCCCCAAGCTATAGTCCTTGGCTGCCGTAGTGTTGGATCTGGGCATCTTAGATGAGTTTTTGCATACACAGTGGATCCCCACAGTGCTCAGGAGCGGCATGTGCATGGCTTGCCTCATGTCATCTTGTGGCTGTTGTTGGAAGATCCCTTTTTCATTGCAGGCCGTTTTCTGCTGCTTGTAGCACTCTCGCTATCTCCAAGGCTGTTATTAACAGTAGTGTGTCATTTCGATATTTAAAAAATATACGTTGTAGCGTAGTGAATGTAGATCTTCCTTAAGGCCTATGCCAGTGGTGGCGAACCTTCCGCACTCCAGATGTTTTGGACCACAGCTCCCGTAGTCCTTTGTAATTTGCAGTCTAGGCTTGGAATTCTGGGAGTTGTGGTCCAAAACATCTGGAGTGCTGAAGGTACACCACCACTGGCCTATGCCCTCTTTTGTTTTGTTGCTGAAATCCTGACTGTGTTTGACCTTGTTCTAAAGGCCCATTTCACATTTCCTTTTTTTTAAAGTGTTTGATAGACCCAATGGATGAGCCCTTTCTTGTTCTCAAGTAGTTTTCTGACAGAGTTAGGGGTAACACTGGCCAGAGTCAGGAGACTGGATGTACAGCCTCAAAGCAGACATGTGGATTAAAGCTCCCCTTCTGGCCAACTCCAGTGCAGTCATCCACTACAAGACAATCAACAGGTTTGGCCGAAGGCGGTTCTGGGCTGCCGTGACCTGGCCAGTGTATTGAGAGCACCACTGACCATGTCAAGTGCCCCATCATTCTGGTCAGCTCGCAATATAAAAGATGGCCTCTGGTTGAAAGTGTGTTTGGATTTATCAAGAAGTTTCAAGGTACAAAATCAGAGCAGATGCTTTTGTGAATGAATAGTATGACCAGTAAGATGGCTAAGGTGCATTCTGTCTGGAATGTTGACTACATAGCTTCATTAAACATATGTTCCGCTCCAGCTCCTAACAATTTGAGAGGGCTGTGCCCTGACTTGCAGTCTCTTAAGTAGAGCTGAGCACAAGGCTCACAAAGAACCAAGAATTTTGTTCAAAATCGCCAATTTGTTGCTTCAGATTGGTTCAGGTTTGGACCCGAGCTTTCCCAAAGCAGCAAATGTTGGGGTGATTTATAAACCTCTTGGTTTTTTTGTCCCCTCCACTAAATCCCCCCATCACCTCCCTACAGTGGTACCTTGTATAAAGGAATTAATTTGTTCCAAATGAAATTATGTTAAGCAAATTTTCCTTTATACAAATTTCCCATAGGAATGCATTGAAAACAGCGTAATCCCTAATCCTGATCATTCTTATGTAGTATGGATTCGCCCCATGGGCGATTCTGTTAAGCGAATTTCTCCTATTATACAAACCATTTGTTATACGAGGGTCCACTGTATTTGGCCTTGCTGCCTTCTCCTCTCCCACTGCCACTGTCTTGGCTTCTGTTCCAGCAGCTAAGCTTGGCTCCGTGTGCCTCTGTGGTCACCCTTCAGGAGTCACATGATGGCGGTTTGTTGCCATCTCCAGCCCCTAATAAGAAGGATTCGAAGTGGACCGAAAAAGGAACTTCCTGCTGTATTTCAAAATCAAATAGATCTGACAGAAAAAACATTGTGTCTGACATTAGGAAGCATTTATGGATGGTTCAACGGCGGGGTGGACCACCACAGAAGGCCATCTGTCGTGGTTGCTTTAGGGGTGGAGTTCCTACTTTGGCTAGATGCATTGGACTTGATAACTGTGGTTTCCAACTGGGCCTTCTATGAGACTCCATTACTATTAACACATTGCTAAATAACCATAGGTTTATGAACCATTTGGATTTCAAACAGCCTGCTGTCAGTGCATCCTCTTCCTAAAACTCTCTTGTTACATTACTAGAACCAGCAAAGATACCACCTAATGCAACGTTGATCTTTGAAATCGAACTGTATGCCGTTACTAAAGGACCACGCAGCGTTGAAGCGTTTTCTCAGATAGACATGGATAGTGACAAGAAACTTTCAAGACATGAGGTAACATTAGTACTCCAAAGCACTTTATTGCGGAAGCTGCTTATTTCACCGATCCTTCTAAATAAAAGCTTTCACTTACGGTATTTAGGGACTTGCCTTTCTTTGGTGATTGATCTTTGGAAGGAATAGACCAGGCTTTGCTTGTATGCTTGTGGCACAAACATGGCGGCTGTGTACAATGCTCCTCTTCAAGACTGAAAACATGTTCCACCTGTTTCTACCCTCACAGTTCACCTGTACTGTATCATCACCAGTTGAACTAACATTTTGATTCAGTAGACGGACATCTTTGTTGTCTCTTCCTGTGATAACTTAAGAAGAGCAACTAGTACATTTTAGAAATCCTATTTGCCAGCCACTTTGAAATGTAAAATATTAATTTCCCATGTGGCTGCTATAGGAGTGAGGAATTTTTGGGCCTTCAAATCTTTCATATGCCAGCTCTCAGAAACCTGCTGTAGACAAGCTCAGGCAGTGGCAAGGGACTGTGCGACTTGCAACTCAAAACATTTAGAGGGCAAAAGTATCTCGCTCTTTATTTAGTGGGCTGCCTTGGACCCACCACTTCTTGCCCACAAATGAGCCCTATTCCCTTCTCCAGGGATGTATCTACTCCCTTCATTTGTAGCAATTTGGATTCCATTTTTCTTGCCATGCCACCATACTGTGGACTCCTGGGAACTGTAGTTTCACAAGGTACTGCATGGTACTCAGAGTCCTCTGCCTCTGTTGCTCTCTGTGAACTACAATTCAAAGTTGTAAAAAGTGTGATGTGTCATTTGTTGTTGTTTTAATAAGAACAAGGCATTTCCCAGGCAGAATACTGGGTCTTGCTGGCCACAGACACACACTTATAGACACCTGGAGCAAGATCTTGCAAACTTCTTGGCTATCTCAGGTCTACTGTTATTAATGTACAAACAGGAAGCTCCCCCACTGTTTCTTTGGGAAACGTAGGTCTTCAATGGAAAGGTAGCTAGCCTTGTAATCAAGCCTAATTCCCATGATCTCTAGGCCTCAGCGCCAGGACAGTTTTCTTTTTCTACCTTAACAACAGTAGGCCC
Source organism: Phrynocephalus versicolor (assembly GCA_023846285.1). Classification (NCBI taxonomy): domain Eukaryota; kingdom Metazoa; phylum Chordata; class Lepidosauria; order Squamata; family Agamidae; genus Phrynocephalus; species Phrynocephalus versicolor. The sequence continues at coordinate 35,180,614 of JAHTLZ010003547.1, read as the reverse complement.
AAAACTAGGCCTTGTTCCAGGCAAGTGAAACATAGGTGTCTCTGGGCATGTGTCTGGGGCCTGGAACTCCCAGAATTCTGCCTTGGGAATTCTTGGAGAATCCTAGGACGTTGGCCTAAAACAGTGGTTCCCAACCCGGGGGTCGGGACCCCTTGGGGGGGGGTCCAATGACCATTTCACAGGGGTCACCATGATCCAGTGAAGAAAAAGCCACAAACGGCTTGGGTCTAGAGGGGGAGGGGGAGGAAGGAGGGAAAGAGTGAGTTACAGCTTGATAGGTTAGAGGGGATTGATAGGTCAATGGCACTGGAGGCTGCAACTGGCTGAGGGTGCCTGTAGAGGGCAGTTCTCTATGGCCCCTGTGGCAGGGGCCTGCCAAAGGGGGCTTGTGGCCTCCTCCAAGCAGGGCAAGGGGGTCACCACAACATGAGGAACTGTATTAAAGGGTTGTGGCATTAGGAAGGCTGGGAACCACTGGGCTAAAATATTAAAATGTATTAAAAGACTGGCACAAAGTACCAACAACATATCCCAGAATTCCATGAAGTCATAGCAGTTAAAGTGGAATCAAACTGTTCTACCTGTGTATGGCTTCTACACTCCCAAGACTCACAGGCAGTCCTTCAGAAGACACCAATTTCTAGCATTGCCACATACTGTATAGGCATCATCCCCTTTCTTTCCCAAGTCCCTCCGTTTAGAGATGACCTTATTTAAGTGTTGTGGGTGGCAAGGGAGATAAAATGAGTGCCCTTTGCAGGACTATCAAAAGCTGTCAGGGAATGGATCCCTCTGGGCCTGGCAATATTCTTTCTCCCCTCCTGCCCCAATCAGATCAGCTCCAAATGTTGCTTTGCTACGTGCACAAGTTTAACCAAGTTAGCACTTGATTCTGATGTGGGTTTTCTTTGTTGTATTCCTTCAGATCAACCAGTATCTGAAGAAGGAATTTGAACGAGATGGGAAAAACCGTGACCCCTCAGTCCAGGAAGACATTTTGGTGGATATATTTAAAAAGAACGACCACGACGGGGACGGCTTCATTTCAGCCAGGGAATACAACGTCTACCAACACGATGAGCTATAATACAACGTGCCTAAGAGGGCTTCCCATTGTTTTATGGAACTGGTGTCCTGGTGTAGCCATCCCTCCCGTATGCACACGGATCTTTCCCCCAAGGACACCTCCAGGCATCACTTGAGTGGCATAGCTGCCCTCACAGCATGGCCTGCATTTTGAAGCCAGAATAGGAAAGGCAACTTGCAATGGATGTCACCTACCTAGCTTGTTGGCCATTGATCTTCCTGAGACTTGGGTGTTAGATGGTGGCCTTGGGTGATCTAGTCAAAAGTGGCACATAACATGTATAAAACGACGATGATCAATTTTTATACTTTAAAAATCAAGATTAAAGTCGATTACATTCCACTAAATACGTCTGCTAATGTGTAAAAAGGTTAACAAGTGAAAGAGGGGAGTAGTCTGCATGCTTTATTGTCTGCATAGGACAATTCAGCAAAAGAAACTTTGGAAAGAGAAAGGCCACCTAACCCTTTCCCTGCATGCTGTTTATTCATTCCAAATAACGTCCGGTATCTCTCCTTGCCCCCCCCACACACACACAGTGGTTGAAAAGCCCTTGGAACTTCCAGAAAGATGGGAGGGAGCATACAGCGTCTGCACAGTGCAGGATTGTGATTTGAAGCAGAATAAATGGTCAGCTCGCCCTCCCACCCACTCTGAGTGCTTTTCCATTTTTAAAAAACTGAATTGAAGCTCTCTTTTATACTGGTTTCATATTAAGTCAGAGATTGAGTAGGCCCCTTTGAATCTGGCACTTTCAGAGGAGTTGACCCAACAGATCCCCATCGATTCAACAGGCCTGTTCTGCTTGTGATTTACTACTGGGCTTCGGCCCACGATGAGAGAGCCCTACAACATGATTGTCATTCTTAACTAGAAGGCTTTGATGATGGTAGTGTGCCATTTCAAGTCCCAGTGGATTTTATGAGTTTCCTTCTGTCTTTGAGAAACACAAAAGATATGCTATTGTTTTTCTTCAGGATGCTAACATCCTAGTGGTAATCTAACAGGTTATGAGCAAGGCAAGCATGCAGATTGGAGGGGGTATGCCATTCCTTATCCAATTCTACACACACACACCTCTGCACTTGTAGGGTGCCTCTGAACTGGAAGGTCTTTGCTGTCAGAAAGGTGGAGGCAGATCTCAGTGTGCGCTAGATTCGTCCCACCCTCAAATGGAGAGGCCCCACAGGGGACAGGGGCTCTTCACTTCAAGCTCTTGCCTTGCCCATGTAGGAGGGCTATGGGAGTAATAATGTTTGAGCAAGGCTCAGTGTTGCTGTAATACACTTAAAACTTCTAAACAGGAACTATTCAGCAATTTAATTGCAACTAGATACTCTAAGCCAGTGGTTCCCAACCTTCCTAATGCTGCAACCCTTTAATACAGTTCCTCATGTTGTGTTGACCCCTTGCCCTGCTTGGAAGAGGCCACAAGCCCCCTTTGGCAGGCCATTGCCGCAGGTGCCATGGAGAACTTCCCTATACAGGCACCCTCAGCCAATCGCAGCCTCCTTTGCCATTGACTGCCATCGCCTCCAACCTATCAAGCTGTAACACACTCTTCCCCCCTTCCTCCCCCTCCTTTTCCAGACCCAAGCTGTTTGTGCCTTTTTCTTCACTGGCTCATGGGGACCCCAGTGAAATGGCCATTCGACCCCCAAACGGGTCCTGACCCCCATGTTGGGAACCACTGCTCTAAGCACATCTGATCTCACCTGATTTTGGAAGCTAAGCAGGGTCAGGCCTGGTTAGTACTTGGATGGGCAACCACCAGGGAATACCAGGTGTTGTTAGGTGCCTGGAGTAGGAACTGGCAAACTACTCCAGCATTCCTACCAAGAAAACTCCATGGGCATGGGATCACAAAGAGTCGGTCATGACTGTAATGACACAACACACACACACACACACACACACACACACACTGTTTGAAATATAGTTTATGGGTGGTTGTAAAGAAGCCTATGACTACTTCTTGGCAAAAATAGATGAGTATAATTCTCTTTTCAAATACATTAGCATCATATGCTGCATTTGTTTATAGACCCCCAGCAGAGGTTTCCAAATCTTGGCATGAATTCTCCACCCCAAAATGTCAGATTTTTGAGAAAACCTCATGATCCCAAGTTCTTCATCATCCCCAAATTCTAAAACTCGTTGAAAATTAAATTTTGACTTGATTTTTAAAATGAATGCAAATGGAGCGCAGGTTGTCCCAAAACATTAAGAAATGTATTTAGGAAAGCAAAACAACAAGACCCAACAAATTTGATGTGATGGATGATGCGGCATTTTCTGTTTGAGCAATCAATGTATACAATGCAAATATGTTCTTCAAATAATCATACTCAATGAGGTGGAGAAAACAAACACAATGACAGCATTTCTGGAAGTTAAAGTGTGGTATTGATGCATTTAATTTCCATCCCAACCTTGTCACAATTAAATGAATTACCGTAATGAATAATAAATGGCCATTCAAAAACAAGACTTATTCCATACCTAAAAATGGCCTTGGAATGATACCACACAGCCAAGTCTGTTTCTTCTGTGGTTCTGAGTGCTCCCTCAAACTTCCTACAGTGAAACCTACATATAAAGATCTCCCACTACTTTCTGAGACAATGGGTTACCCTGGAGAAAGGTAATGTAATTGTGTTGACGCATCCATCCTTTTGTAGAAGAATCTTCAGTATTAAAATGCTCCTCTAGAAGACAAACCTGGGGTGGGGGAATAGCGGGCTATAACTGAGTCAGTGTTTCTGAAATTCATGGTAATTTTCTCCCAATGTTTGCTTGTAACTGAAGTGTAAACCGTACATCTCAGTCTTTCACGCTTCCCCTTTCATACTGCGGCCTAGCCAGCAAAGGTGAGTGGTATATATCGCAACTCACATGCTGCTGCCTTCTGTACAGGAAGTTGAAATTGTGTTCAAAGAGGTCCAGTTCTTCAGAAGAAAATTAGCAAGTAATGGTGGTGGTGGTGGTGGTGGTGTGGTTATGAAAACCAACAGTGTCTCTCACAAAGGCAGAGGCAATGGCCAGCTACGTCATGCTTTCAATTTCTTGGTCGCCTCATGCAGACCAAGAAGCTTTGCCCCTCAAGAAGATTTAATTCTTCTCTTTCTTTCTTTATACTCCTGAGCCCCCATCAGCATTTCTCTAATCTCTTCACTCTTTCCACCATTTTTTTAAATTCAGTGTCCCTCATGTTTACCTTACACCGATCCCTAAATCTAGTGTGGAACATTTGGCTTGGGAGATCAATCAATGACTAATTCTCAAGCACTTTTAAAATCCCCACAATATAAATCTAAGCTAATTCTTCTCGGTCAAGATCAGGTATTATAATTTTCTTGGAGACGTTTTCCATGTCAATGTTAAAGCTCGAACAAATAAAAACAAAATAGAACCACAGGGGACTATTTTACAAAAGATGTCCTGCATGTTTTTCAGAGCTTTGGTGTCAAAGACACTTGCAAATGAAACAGGGAAGCTTCCCCTAAGATCAAAATCCATGAAAGACAAAACTAAAAACAAGCCAAAGCAAAATTCAGAGAACAGCTTGTTTTCATCAAGTGTTCTGCTTATATATATAAGTGTCACCCAAAGTTTCGAACAAGTGTCAAGAACTGCTGATTCCCAGAGGAGACTGAACCTGGAGTTACCCCACAAAGGATACCAAAAGACTAGCAAGTAGAATCTTTTCTTAGACAAGATAGTTTTTCAAAGAGTTTGTATTAAGGACAGCTGACTTCAAAGTGACATTAAGAAGAGCCAGCTTTCCTGCCCAGTATGGAAACTCCAAACTGCCAGTGGTTGCTCTGATCCCCCCCTCAAAACATGAAGCAAGAGGGCTTAGACTTTCTTAAGCTGTGACTGAAGACACCAATCCATTCGACCACACCATGCAATATGAACACTAAGGAGCTAAAAACTGTTGCAGCAGAAATAACAAAAGCAGCAAGGTTGACAGGCCAGGCTGAAGGAAAAGAACTAGAAAACCCTGAAGTATACTATTGCTTATAATTGTTATTATCAAGAACACAATATGCATGTTGGGGGAAACAGCACTACCCGAATGTTCACTGGAAGGACAGATTTTGAAGCTGCGGCTCCAGTACTTTGGCCACCTCATGAGGAGAGAGGAGTCCTTGGAAAAGTCCCTGAGGTTGGGAAAGATTGAAGGCAAAAGGAAAAGAAGATGGCAGTGAATGAGATGGTTGGACGGTGTCATCGATGCAACCAATATGGATTTGACCAAACACCAGGAAGGTCTGTTGAGCTCTGGTCCATGGGGTCACGAAGAGTTGGACATGAGTGAACAACTGAACAACAACAAATTCATGCAGTCCTTACAGTGGGCCAAATGCCAGCGCTGATGACCTCACAGTCACTCTAGTTGTGTTGATTTAAGACACGACAACCCAACAGGACGGTCTGCCTGCTCCATCAAGGAAGGCTTGCCCCTAAGGGCAATGTCTGTCTCTCACTTGCACCAGAAGACTGGTTACCAGTTGCTGCTCGAGCCCAATTCAAAGTGCTTGTTTTGACATATAAAGCCCTAAATGGCTTTATATCTGAAAGAGCCATCCCTCAAGGAGGTGAGAGGGATGGCTTGTAGGAACAGGGCCTTCTTGGCAGCTGCCCCCAAGCTATGGAATGCCCTCCCAAGTGAGATCCGCCTGGCGCCAACACTGATGACATTTCGGCGCCAGGTAAAAACCTTCCTGTTCCAGAAGTTTTTTAATTGATACAACATAGACTGTGGGTCCTCTGATGGCAATTTTAGTGTAATGATTTTAGTGTAAGGTTTTTATTATTGTTTTAATTATTTATTGATATTTGATGTTTTAACTGTTTTAATTCTTTGATTGTAAGCCGCCCAGAGATCTTTGGATAGTGGGCGGCATATAAGTTGCAAAAATAAATAAATAAATAAATAAAAGTGTCAGTGAACTGTTGTTTGCTGCCAATGATCTCTTGCAGTTCAAGCCTCATGGGCCTTGGAGACAGATCTGGTTTGCTGTTGATAAAACCCACGGATAATAGAAGTGTTCTGGGCCAATTGTTTCATTATCATATGCATGTTCTAGTTGACCTTTAGGCTGAACAGTCAGCACATATGGAAGATATAGGCAGTATAATTTCATAATTGCTCTGTTTTATATTGACCCCAGTTGGGTTGCCAAGGTAAGGGAGATATGTACAGTTGTTTCACTTCTGCTCCCCCAGTGAGTTTCCATGACCACATGGGGATTCAAAACCCGTTCACCTGGAGTCCTATTCCGTCACTCTGTTCACTACACCACACTAGATATTGAATTTTTCATAACTACTACCCTTTAGCTTTTTGGAAACTGAGGTTGCCTGGTGGATTTTACCAGTATGTGCATCAGTTGTGTTTGTGTATTGGACATCATGTGGTGTACAAGGTGATGGCAAACTCTGCTTTCTTTTAAGTTCTTGTTGTTTTTGTGCTTCTCTTGATATAGTGGTATTTGGGGTTTAACAGACCATGGCTTGTTATATTATGCAAACAGTTTGTTACAGAGCAAGAAACAAACTGGAATAAATGACTACATTTTATATAGGGGGTGTGGAGAATCAGCTGTTTAGATCCTTCTATGTTTCCATATGCCCATACAAAAAATATTTAGCACTAATTCCAGGAGGCCCCAACCCTGCCGATTTTAGCATGTAGTTGTAAATGCAGCTGTAGAGAGTGCCACCTAATGGCTATGCCTCAGTGATACTCAACTGTAAACATACGACTACTTTGGGCTTGCAACTGGATAAAAGGGATTATAATTTTATTTACCAAAGTGCAATGTCTTTATTTCAAAAATATACTCTTTTCAATATACCCTATTTCAAAAGAATAAAAATAACAAGTCTTAACACTTTTAAAAAGCAACAGAATATAGATAATATGGTAAAGGGATGTAATGGCAGCAAAACTGTAAAGTCAAAACATGTATGTTACACTACTATTTAGCTTTTATTTCTGTTTAAATGTACTGTATCTTTAACGAGAGTAAACTCAAATGTGCTTGATCTGGTACTTCATTTAAATATTTATGCCACAAATAAATAATTTACATCTACTTTTTTACCATCTTGCTGTAGTGCAGTTAAGATAAAACACTTTTTTTAATGGGGCAGTGGTGGAAATATTTCCAAATCACTCCTGCAAATGCAAAACATCAGGTTAAACCTTTGGTTTTTTAATGGCATTTCAAAATGCTAACTTGAAAATGTAGGTAGTCAGCTCCTAATTCTGCAACAAGAATCATCCCACCCATTTTGACAGTGATCCTAAAATGATCAATATATTTTCTATTTCAGAAGAAAATGTTGCTTTGAAAACACAAAACAAAGACACAAGCATTTGGAGGTTCCTATTTTCTGCTTCTGTCCTCACAAAAGCCGTTTATGGCACCATGTTCAACATTCCTAAATATGCCTAAGCTAAATGTAGCCTTCGATCCAGACTGAAAGTTGCATTTGGGGTATCACTGAAATCCACATGGAAAAGTGAGCATAATTCCACCGTGTTCACAGAGAACTAATTTAACCTGCATTTCTTTCTTAGGTATGCATTTTTATTTTTATTTTCCATTTTTATTTTTCATTTCAGCCTCTTGTGCCATAGATCAAAACAAGGCACAGCGTGTAGTCGCACAAAGGTCTGTCCATTAAAAGAACACTCAAGGCAGCCGTAGACGGTTTCTCTCCGGGAACTCCCCATCCCGCACAAGGAACAAGGACCTTTGGGGATGTTGTTATTCAGCAAATTCACGCGTATATGAGCCCCTTCTCGGAAATAGCTCGCAGAGATGTCAGTCACGCTTGCAGCTTTTTCATAGTAGTCTGCAAAAATGTCATCTAAGTAATTATCCGGGTGAGCAATGATGTCCATTACCCTTTTGTCTGGTGGGGGGAAAAATACACAGACATGCAAAGAAGAAAAGCAGCTGAGTTCGAAGGAACCTGCTCAATTAAAGAAATCAGAATTTGTTTTTCAGTCAAGAGTCTATATAGTAATCATTAGGACTTCATGTGCTAACACCCAGCTGTGAAGTGACTAGTAGCTTGTATAACTTACAAATCTTTTATCATCTGCCTTGCATCTATATCCATTTGGAAGTCGAGTCATGGCAACTGGACTTTTCTTGTGAGATCGAAAGGTTTTGCTACTCATCCAAGCAGCTTCATCAGTCTGAGGAAAGTTAGTGCTCTTTCATCAATCCCCAGAGAAATCAGAAGCACTTCACACCTCCACCAGCAAGGTGACTCGTACTTAATGGGTGTTGGGAAGGGTTGCATAGATGGGACTTTCACGCCCGGCAGGGCATTGTACACCTAATGAGCCTATTCAGACCAGGATGATGTGAAGGCAAGGTGAACTATAAATTGGAGGAATCGCCACTAACTTTCTTCAGACTGACCAAGCTGCTTGGATGAGTAGCGAAATGTTTTGATCTCTCAAGAAAAGAAGTCCAGTTGCCACGACTCAACTCCCATATAACCTCACCTGGATGACTGAGAATCTTCACCGATATATCTGGATCCATTAACTTTTAGGATTCAGGTACTGTAGTTCTTGTTTTCCATCAAGTAGGAATTAATAAACCATCTTATCAAATGTTCACCGAAGAGTCTGTGCTTTAAGAAAAAGTGGGTGACGCTCCCGTCAGAAAGCAACTCTCATCCTATCTCATGATAGCGTTGTTACTGTTGCTATGTGCCGTCAAGGAGAAACGGCTTATAGCAACTTCCACAGAGCTTTCAAGGTAAGGGAGATGTGTAGGGAGTGGGTTTTGCCAGGTCCACCTCTCCCAGTGAGCTGCCGGGGCTGAGTGGGGATTTGAACCCAGGCCTCCTGAGACCCAGTCCAAGACTTGATACACTAAACCACACCAGGTATATTCTTACTTAAAAAAAAATCCTAATTTTCTCAAACCCTTCTGTGTATCCCCCATCAATTGGATTAAGAATCTCATTCTACCAACGAAACACCAGCACCACCTGCTGAGTTCTGCTCAGAACTCCCATTGATGAAATGAGGGGTATTTTTTTAGCAAAGTTACGATCGTTCTACAGACACCAGCCACAATCAGAAATGCACACGCGCGCACGCGTGCACACACACACACACACACACACACACACACACACACACGTTTTTCCAAAAAGCCTTTCAACCCTCTTGAACACATTTTCAGGGGACAGCTGAGAGAAGAGGGCATTGTGTCTTGTCTCTTTAAGAGGCAAGTTTAAGATGTTCTGGCCTTGGTGCCTGTATGAGAAAACTAAAGAACAATGCTCCCCGTTTGGTACTAGTAGGAAAGGAGGGACCTATACCACCCCTTCGGTCTCAGGACCATTCCAGGCCTATTCAAGTACCGTTTGTGTTTGATAAAGTTGGATGTTGCTTGAAAAGTTTAATACAGAAATGCTTTATTAATCTGGAGATGCTTAACCTTAGGCTCATTCAATAACGGGTTACTTAAATAACACAAGATAAGCAAGATAAGGTGCCAATATAATGTGCAAAATATTTGTTCAACCCCGAAATTCAGCTGTCATCCCACCACTGTAGCTGGTGGCCCTGATCTACTTTTTGGTCAAATATTCCTAACAGGGCAAAGAACGCACCATGGAAAGTGAGACAACATTTTCTAACGACCAGAGCATCCTCATCATCAATATTCCAAATAAACCTTACTGAATGGGTATGCTAATATTAAATTTTGATGGGGATCATTTTACAGGGGACGACCCCCCCCCCAACTTCCCCAGATCTTTAATGCCTGGCTTTACAACTTTTTTTTTTCCTTCTGCAGCTGTGCCAATAATAGCTAATCCCCTCCAGGATCTAAAATTCACTGCTACAGATACTGTGACTAGCACTGGAAAGTGGTGCATTTGCATCACCAAGTGCAGCAGCAATGAAAAGAGGTTGATGGCAGAAGATAGGCAACACCAGAGACAAAAAGAGAATTCCCCAGAAGCAAGGAGGAGGAGACGCAACAGGACCACAGAGGTCAAAGGCAAAGTGAACTACACAAAAGAGGCCAGGCAGAGAAAAGGCAGCAGAGATTTCATGTGGGAGGCATGAATATTCTGTAGGAACTGACCCCCTATTTTAACATCCACTCACGGCCAGGAAACCAATTAAGCGCTGAGGGGTGTGGTGGCTCAGTGGGCTAGAGTGCTGAAACTGTCAGCTGCAAAGTCGGCAGCTTAGCAGTTCAAATCCCGGGGGCCACGCAGCAGAGTGAGCTCCTGCTGTAAACCCCAGTTCCTGCCAACCTAACAGTTCGAAAGCATGTACATGCAAGTAGATAAATAGGTACTGCCGTAAAAAGCAGTGTTTCCTTGCAGACATGCCGGCCGCATGGCCACGGACTTGCACAATACTGGCTCTTTGGCTTGGAAATGGAGAGGAGCACTGCTCCTAGAGTCAGACACGACTAGTATGCACGTGTGTGTGGGGGGGGACCTTTACCTTTACATGGAGGAGGGGCTGGGCTGGTGTAAGACAAGCACTTTGCCTTGTTTGAAATCTCTGCAATTACTTGAAGTAGCAGAGCACACAGCCATATACTGTATTGATCCTTGACATACACAACATCAATCTAATTTTGTAAAAACCTGGCCTAAGGCCTGAATCACATTTTGGATGCAGCCTGGATGGAAGAGCCTGCACCTTCTGTGTCAAAATGCCCAATGCATCCAGAGCTCTAGTGGGCTCTCCGGGGCAGGATATAAGGGGAGGAAGAGGAGCCTTTACCACTGGGGTTGGTTTGTTGGTTGGTTTGCTTATCATCTCTCTCTTCTATTGATTGGGAATGCAGTCCCTATGCCAATCTAAACAGTTACCCCCATGTTAGGGGATTGGTCAAGGAACCGGAGAACTTTGAAGCACGGGCCTAGGCCTCAGACCGACCGCCTAGGCCAGTGGTGGTGAGCCTTTGGCACTCCAGATGTTTTGGGCCACAACTCCCAGAATCCCAAGTCTGTATTGCTAATGACAAAGGACTGTGGGGGTTGTACTCCAAAACATATGGAGTGCCAAAGGTTCGCCACCCCTGGCCTAGGTCATATCCCTGCTGGCTCCCTCTATCCTCTCCCAATGTCAGGGAGTGAAGAGCTGCATTTGGAGCCCAGTCTCAGTTTTCCCAGAGACCACGGAACACCTCCCAGGGACTATAGGGTTACACGATAAATAAAACATCCGTCTGATTAAGGAGCATGAAATAATGAATATCAAGTATCAATACTTCGATAAAACAGAGTGTTCCGTAATCTGGTGAGTGAAAATGATCTTGATGGCAGTTTTTCAAATCCACCTCTTGATTCTGGAGTGACACAGAGCTCTGAGGGGAGAAAATACATAGAATATTTGAGTTAGCTGCATTCGGAAATAGCACAATTTCAAAACCCCGCTCATTAAAAAAAAAAGTATTGTTCTGTCTGTTTAATATGCAAGGTTAAGTAATTGTTAGGGCACCAGACTAAAACCCAAGCATGTGGAAACGAACGATCCGATGTCCTTTTGTTTGCTGGACCAGAAATCCCAATGGACCTCCTCCTCCTCCTCAGTAAAATAAAATGAAATCCTCATTGGCATGATAGGGGTACCAAAGGTCCAAAATCCTTTTGGGTAACACAAGCAAACTGGTAAGTTTCAGCTTCTTCCTCACTGGTAAATAAAGAACCTCCCCTGCACTTCTCAGGGGTACTTGAGAAACAGGTGGAAACTTTCTAATTTACATATCTTACGCAGAAAAGGGTTACAGACCTAAAATGTATGCAACTCTGTACATCTGATATAATGTCCTTAAAGCACATCTCAGCTTGCCACTGTTGAAATAAACATCAAGTTATAACATACTGGGACAGTAATCAGCGGGGAATGCAGCATTATTACTTCTTGCAAGAATTTCACGCAGGCCAAAATCCTTTTAGGTAAAATTGCACAACATATAAACGGTATGTGTCGTCATCCAGCCAAGGGAACATTTCATTTTAATCAATCAAAAGCTTCCTGTTCCTCCCTTCCAGGTTTCAATGCTCCCTTTTGCCCTGAGAAAGCCTTGGGGAGCCTCAGGGCAGGGAGCCTTTGGTATACCAAATCTCTTGAAAAGGACGCTTGCCATTAATTTAAATCAAATATCCCAGTCACTGAAGGATGATGTTACCTGGCGTAAAGCTACACCAGGCAAACTAAGTGATGATGTCACCCAGTTGACAGGGTGTGACTACACAAGAGGATTTCAGACCTAGAACCTTTCTGCAGCCTTGACAATAGCTGGGTCCAGATGGCCATTTGAAATTCCCCATCTTTTAGGGGCAGAAAACTGAGGGAGAAATGCCACTGAAATTCTCCAAGGGAAGGCACATTTCTCCCACCGCTTCTTAATGGTGAGGCTCATGATTAGCCATGTCTGTAGGGCAAAGGATTATTGCACTGCCAGTGAAAGGAGCAACAAATGAAACTGGGCTGGCAACCTTTTTGCTACCTTATAATAGCATATCATTTTTCTATCGTTCTGTGGCAGTAACTGAGGGAAACCAGCCATTCTCTCTCTCTCTCTCTCTCTCTCTCTCTCTCTCTCTTTTTCTCTCTCTCTCTCTCACACACACACGCACACACACACACAGGGTTACTATGGACTCCTTGTGTCTTTACAGCAGAAAACGCTTATAAGATAAGATAAGATAAACTATTTATTGCATAATCGTCAGATTATAATAGAAAGTCTTCTTCATAGAAGTTGCACTAAGTACAAGGCTCAATGCACTAGAGCACTGAAACTGTCAGCTGCAAAATCGGCAGCTTGGGGGTTCGAATCCCGGGTGCCACGCAGCGGAGTGAGCTCCTGCTGTTCACCCCAGCTCCTGCCAGCCCAGCAGTTCGAAAGCATGTAAATGCAGGTAGATAAATAGGTACCACCGTAAAAAGCGGGAAGGTAAACAGTGTTCCGTGCGCAGAAATGCGTTCAGCCATGCCAGCCACATGGCCACAGACTTGCACAACACTGGCTCTTTGGCTTGAAAACAGAGATGAGCACTGGCCCTAGAGTCGGACATGACTAGCACGCAAGTGCAGTGGGAACCTTTACCTTTTTAAGTACAATAGAGGCCAGTGGGCTACCCAGCTCCAAGAAAAAGTGGAGACCAGAGATGTGCCATAATTTGTATCCCCATTTCCCATATCCTCCACCCCTATGGCTTCCATTTTTAACTCCTTCTCAAGCTTCTTCAGAAGTTGGGTTAGTGATATGTTCAGGCTTCCCATAAATATTTCAAAATGCCAGAGGATACCACATTTGCCTTCCCTTTTTAGTACTGTACACATCTGTCCACAGGGTTCTCTGCTGGAATTTGCTAAACTTTCCCTTTTCCTAAAACTTGAATGCTTATGGCTTATTCCCAACTCTTTGCCCCAGAAATCTCTTAAGCTGAATGGTAGAGTACAGGCATTCCAACCATTAGGGAGAGTGAGCTAGCTGCATTGAGATGCCAGGAGCTAAGTGCCAGTAGTACTTCTGGGCCACTGCCTGTTACTAGATGGGTGGGAAAGAAATTACATACATACATACATACATACATACATACATACATACATACATACATACATACATACATACATACATACATACATACATACATACATACATA
>JAHTLZ010003547.1:35146789-35160740 GCA_023846285.1 Phrynocephalus versicolor | reverse complement strand
TAGTTTTGCATCTACTGTATTCAGTTACACCTTCCACATCAAGAAACAATATTTGTACAAATGTTAAAGAGTTTTGGAGGGGGGAAAATCCAAGATCTTACCAGTTGAAATTTCCTTTTCTCCTTGAAGAATGTCTTTTAGGGCAAAGGGTGTAGAAACAAACTTAGATTGTCTAGAAAGGAAACAGCTTTTCTTCTTGATGACAAGGCTGAGAGGCTGGTATTTATCTGCTTCACTGAGGCTGCGAACAGGAACTAATCGACCTCCATCACCAACCTGCTTTACAAAACTTTTGGTAGCAGCAGCAAACATATTACGAATGAGCAATAAAGAACTCAATTGCAGTTTTCAAACCACAGAGCCATATTTCAAAAAAATCTATTAACTCCTCTAGATTGCTGAACGCAGGAGTAGAGGTTTCTTTTTTCTAAATCTTATTAATTGAACTGAAAGAGAACTACTAACATTCTTTTAATCATCCAGCTTCTCTGGTGTATTATTCAAGGACTCCTTTTCATTGTCCAGCCACATTCAAAACAATTAATAATAAATTAACCAGGTAAGCTGATAGGGCAACGGTCAGCAGTATTAGGCCCATGCCTTCCTGTACGTCCCTCCCATCACTTTCACTAAAAATGACGGCTTCTCTTTAATCACCTCTCATTTGTTTATTAATTGTTGCCTGGTATTTGCAACCACAAAGACACAATTGATTTGTTTAATGCATCTTCCATACTCCTGATGTGATTTTTTTTTCTGTTTTGGAGTTTATTTTTGTTTCTCTGAGCCCTTTAAGGATCCATAATTTTATCTGCTACACATACTTCTAAAGTTGCTTAGTTGAGAGAGTTAGAATCTGACTCAATTCACTGAAATGTTGTACGCACAACACTTTAGAACAGGGTTGTTTTCCTCTGGCAAGCAAAATTAAAACCTTTGATATGGAGGATCCATCTTAGGATCCTGACATTTTACGAGGTCTTCCTTTAACTTGAAAGGAGAGGTGTGGTGAATACAGTAATCCCTTGTTTATTGCAGGGGTTAGGGACCCGACCAACGATAAAGGAGAATCTGCGGTATGCGGATGCTGGGTTGGGGTGGGACTGGGCGGGGGGGGCCCTATCTGGGGCCTCCTTCACTTACTTTAGGCCTGGTGCTTCCCCTAACAGGCCTCCGACAGGCTTCCCAGGTCTGTTGGAGGCCCCAGTAGTAGTTTCGAGCAATCCTGAGGTTGATGCCTATGCTCTCCCAGCCCAATAAAGTTGAAAATTACTTTTGACTGCCCTCACCTTGATCTAACTTTGAGACAGCTTAGTGGGTGTGAGATCTTTGGATCTGCTGGATATCAGCTCCTCCCACACTCCCCTCCTTTTCTGCTGCCTTTGGTTGTTGGGATTTTTTTGTTTTTGTTTTTGTTTGTTTTTTGGTGGGTGGCTTTTCTGCCACCTGATCTCACCCAGCACAGCAATTTTGTGCTGAGAGATCCACTTGTGTCAGCAGATCAGGGATCATCCAGGAAAATAGCTTTTTGCCCATTCCAAAACCATTACTGCTGGTGTTATCTTTGAGTTTGGACTGTATTTTTGGTCAGTTGGGATGGTGCTTTAAACCTTAGTTTTCACCAGACGCAAAGGGCAAAAATTATATCACTTTGCACATTCCTTTGTACGTAACAGCGACCATCTGCAAGAATTCACCAGATTCAAAGAATGCTGTATCAACCTCATCAATATATCTTAAGAACAAGTGTAAGTGGCCCGTAATCAGACTATAGAAGGCATTTACTGGAAAATATGACTTTACCACCACTGGTTGATTTAAATATAAATATAAGAAGAAAAATTTGACCACATAGGAACTTCAGTCGTAAAACTCATCTCAATACAGTACAGCCAAGGGGATGCGGTCATATAGGTACTCCACAAATGCCATCTGTACCCTCTCAGAATGTCTGGTAACAACCATTTATTTGTTTTATTTATTTATTTTAGAGTATATTTCCCCACCTTTCTCCTTGGAAAAGGACCCAAGGTGGCTTGCAGTAATGAGGGATAACATACAGTCCAATACAATTAAGACAAGTTCAAGTATTGAGAACAAGGAATTGAGGGACATTAATAGACATTACATTGGTGCCCTCCTTATGCTGGAAAGGCTCTGGGTCAAAAGTCATCCCTGATACATATGTCGTCCCATTGCCAGAGATTACTAAAGCATTTAACAAACTGTCTGGCCAAACTGTATATCTAAGGGATCTCTTATTCTGCACTCATTTTTTTTAATGAAATGGAAACATAGAGGTCAGCTAAACAGGAGTTTTGTAGTCCCCTGATGGGAGCATTTTTACAAATGTTTACTGCACATCATACATGTTAGAACGTTCCAGCTCACCCCTCATGCAGGCCAGTCCACCCCAGATCTAGAGTTGGAGCCCACTGTTTATTTGGAACCATTAAGATCAGTCCAAATAAGCATTATTTTCTTGAATTGCAACCCATCACTTGGATCACTTCGATGTCAATGTTCCAAGATCATTAAGTGGCTTGATAAGCAACCTCACTTCTCAGTATTGGCAAATCAATACTCAGTGCCTGGTGCACAAAAAAAGGAAGAGCAGCCATGTTATCCTTCTGCCTGCAGAGCGGAAAGTAAAAGGGCTTCTGCTTGGCAAACTGAAGAGACAGGTGAGAGAGAGGCAACTGCCATTATCTCTGCCCGAGCCCTTGCTACGGTAAGGGGAAAAGAAGAAGCAAGCCCCCAAAAGGCACCTTATGCCTTCTGCTCTTCCAAGGCAACAGGCTGGCAAGCTCAAATCCATGCAGAAAGCTGAGCTACTGCAGTACTTTGGCCCAATTCCTGCCCCTGAGCGCTGGGCAAGCACAGCGAAGGAGGCTGCAGGAGAGAGTTTCCTACTTAGAGGGAAGTTCTGTCCCATTGCTTCCTCACCCAAGTGGGGTTTCCTCTCCATCCTTAAAAAAAAAAGAAGAAGTTTCAGAGAGGGTAGCCATGTTAAGTCTTTCCAAGAATTCCAGGCAAAAATCAAAGAAAAACAAAACAAAAAACAAAAGACAAAAACATATATGCCTGAAGAAGTGAACGTGTCCACGAAACGTTACATTAAAATATGAAAGTTAGTCTTTGAGGTGCCACATGTTTTGTGTCTTTTGTTTTGTTTTTCCTTGATTTTTGCCGGGGGGGGGGAGGGAGAAGCCCAGCCTCAGCTTCACTTTGTACTCAAAAGGTGGGGTGTAAACAAACAAACAACAATAACACAACAACGAATGAACTGTTGGACCGCTTTGGTCTCCTGCTGCAGAGCCAGCGTTTATGATTTCGATTCCCCGACTGTGCTTCCTTGAGGGGAGCTGGACTTGATCCACGGGGTCCCTTGCAGTCCTGCAATGAGGATGAGGATGAGGAAGCATGTGTGCGTTGGCACTCGGGGACATTCAAGGCATGGGTCAGGCTTATGGAATACCAGGTGCTGTGGGTGCCTGGCGTAGGACCTGGCAAACCACTCCAACATTCCTGCCAAGAAAACTCCATGGACGTGGGGTCAGGAAGAGTCGGTCACGACTGGAACGACACAACACACACAGAGAGAATGAGGCACCGGCTCCAAAGCGCTGCTGCCACCCCGTCCCCCCCCCTTCTCTGCCTCGGGCACTGGTAGAGACTGGGACCATTAAGACCACCATTCCTTTCCCAGGACCAGAGTCGAGCCGCAACCCCGCCGAGAGGAGCGCAGCCGCCCGGGTCTTCCTCCTCCTGCCGGCCGGCCTGCCTGCCTGCCTGCCTTCGGGCCGGCGTGTGGCTCCTCCTCCTCTCCGAGTCGGCCCCGGAACCACATGTGACGAGCCCGGCGAGAGCGAGGCTTCCCGGCCAGGAAGAGAGATGGGGGAGGACGAGGAGGAGGCAGCAGCAACAGCAGCAGCGGCGGCGGCGAGGACCGGCATGGCTCCGCCGCCGCCGCCGCCTCTCCCTCCTTGCCCTGCGGCAGCCCTGGAAACCCTCCCGGGCGCAGAGGAGCGCAATTCCCCGCCGGCGGCGCAAAACCCTCTCAGGTCGGGCGCAAAGGGGAGAGGGAGCAGGAGGAGGAGGAGGAGGAGGAGGAGGAAGCGAGTGGGGTGGTGGTGGAGGAGAGAGAAAGAAGGGGGGAAGGAGGATCGTGGGAAACGGGGATCCCCGTGTCTTTGCGGGACCGTCGTTGGAAACGAAGGGCAAGGAGCTGGGGGTCAGAAGCACCCGCCGGTCGCCCTTCGCCCTCCGATTTTTCCTTGCGCACAGGTCGCTAGTGATGAGCCCCACACCCCACACCCTCTGAAAGGACGTCAGCCCGGTTGCGATCCTGAAGGCAGTTTACCTAGGAGTAAGCGTCCTTAAACTCCGCGGGATTATCCTTTGAGTCGCCGCAGACACGTGCAAGGTTGCCCCGTTTGTCTCCACGCGCTCCCGTTGCGGCCACCCGACCTCACTTTTCCCCAGGCTGAGATCCCAAGCACACTTATTGGGGGACAAATAGGACTGACTTCTCTAATGATTAAACCTCACATGTGCTTGCATTTAGAGATGTGAAAGCCCTGGAAAAAACCCGGAAAAAATCGGAAAAAACAGTTTTTTTTCCCGTTTGTTTCCTGAAGCGTTTTTGGTTTTTTCCCAAAAAAGTTGAAAAATTGAAAAAAGAAAAAAAGAAAAATGATTATGGAATGTTTTACTGTAACAAGGTGAATAAAATATTTTAAGACAGGGCATACAAATATTTTCCAAATGATTTATAAAAAATATGCATAGTATCAGATTATTCTAATTTTTTTGCACTGAGGACATAGCAAGTCCTAGGTTACAAACAGAACTCTCCAATACAAGAACCAGATGCATGGGAAGTGCTGCTATTGTCACAAGAAAAAGAAAAAGGGTTAACTTTTGTGGGTGAGTATGTTTAGTTCTGTCCTGTCCTCTTCACTAGGCCTCCAAGCGCTGGAAGAAAATATGGAGCAACAAAAATGATTCTAATTAAATGTCATGCCCATTCCTTGAAACTTAGTCCCTATCCCTTCTAAACATTTCACCCCACCTCTTCATTTCTTTTTTATGAGAAGGGGTTTCTATTATATTTTTCTTTAATATTTTGGAAAGGAAACATGTATAATTGTTAATTCTGGATTTTTAAACATTGTGTTGTAGAGGGGTTTTTTTTGTTCCACATAACCTAGTAAAAGTTCAGGAGATTGTTACTCCATTTGTTACAATTACAAATAAATATTTAAAAAGTAAACTCTGTAATAACTGTTTGGATACACTATATTTTAATACGCTAGTTGTGAAAATTTTATGCCAAGTCAAATTGTCCATAGTCATATTTTATGTTCCTAAAGTAACAGAATGACTTTCAAGCTGTAAAAGGAGGGAGGGGGGACTGCTAATGTAGCTTCCCCACCAATTTTCTTGAAAATTTATATTTTGCGAGGGGGGGGAGAAAAAAAACAGTTCCCCCCCCCAGCTTCAAAATTTCCAGACATTTTACATCTCTACCTGAACTGCAAAGTGAAGTGAAGCGGATCAGTGATCTGCCCTTTTTGCTCTTCGAGGGTGTTGTTTGTTTTATTTATATTTTTGGTTCCTTTCACATTTTGTGATTCTCACTGTGGAAACGCTGGCACACACCCACCACAGCCATTAAAACCAATGGGGTTTGCGTAAATTTTCACTTGTCCTCTTGGTTTGAGTGGCTTTATTCCTAATCGCAACTAAGTGGGAATGCCACCATTCCAGCTTCGGTTGCCCCGAGTGGCACAGTGTTAATTATTTAAAGTTAAGCAAGTATACTACAGTATCTTGTTTCTGAAGCAGTCAAGCAGCCATGTGGATGTCTTAACAGAGGGTGGAAGAAAGAAAAGAACAGAGTACAAGATAGTGTGAACTTCATACTAACTCTATATCTGCATGTCCATGTTTTTGTCTGTTGCAGCAAAAACATAGTCTTAAAATTTTAAACAGAGGTAGACCAGTATCAGTCAACAGACTGAGATCTACAAAAAAAAAATATTAACGAGTTTAGTTTCCAAGTAAAAACTTTAAAAACCTTTAATAAAGTTAAAAGGTCAAGCTTTCGGCATGTATACCTGCCATGCCATCTTTAGGATATCAGAAATAACAATTACTGACTAACATTATTCAGCTGGACCAATTTGTTCAATCACCTTACTGCTGATCTTACGCAATTAATTACAGGCAGCCAGGAGTCACTAAGTTTTTGCCCATCCTGCTGTTCACCACATTCTCCCTCAAACATCTCTAAAGACTCCTTTATCAGCCTTAAAATCCACGAGTGAGATTGAAACAGCTTTTCTGTTTTGTTAAAACATATTTGTCAGCGGCCTTCGATACCGTCAACCACAGTATCTTGCTGGACTGGCTCTCCGAGGTAGGTATCGGAGGCACTGTTCGCAGTTGGCTGCGGTCCTTCTTGGAGGATCGACTCCAGTATGTGCAGCATGGTGGGGAGTTGTCGACCCTGTGGACACTCCCTTGTGGAGTTCCACAGAGGTCGTCTCTCTCCCCCATGCTGTTCAACGTCTATGTAAGGCCGCTGGCTGGGGTCATTCGGAGATTTGGAGTCTGCTGTCAGTAGTACGCTGATGACACGCAGCTCTATCTCTCCTTTTCCACCTCTGCAGCGGAAGCTGTCCGGACCCTCGACCAGTGCCTGGAGGCGGTCATGGCACGGACCAGGGCCAACAGGCTCAGGCTCAACCCCGAGAAGACCGAGGTGATGTTCTTTGGGAGTTCGCCATCTGGGTACGGAGGCCATCTCCCCAACTTGGAAGGAGTTCCTCTCCAGTTGGCAGACAGGGTTAGGAATCTGGGCGTGGTCCTGGATCCAGCGTTGTCCCTGGATGCCCAGGTGGCCACTGTGACCTGGACCGCGTTTTTCCATCTACGACAAATTGCCCAGATCCGCCCGTATCTAGACGGCGACTCCCTGAGAACAGCGGTACAGGCTCTGGTGATCTTGAGGCTGGACTATTGCAACGCCCTCTACATGAGGTTGCCCTTGACTCTCCTCCGGCGACTGCAGCGGGTACAAAATGCAGCGGCCAGACTGGTGGTGGGTGCGCGTCACTTTGACCACATCACCCCAGTCCTGGCTCAGCTGCATTGGTTGCCCGTTGCATCCCGGATTAGATTCAAGGTCCTGGTTTTAGTTTATAAAACCCTCCATGGCTTGGGCCCGGACTACCTGGCAGAGCGGATCGCCCAGCGATTAACCTCGGCCCGACCGGTTCGGCAGTCGCGAGCGCACTCGCTTCCGGTTGCCACCCCCCGAGAGGCCCGTCGAACTTCCACCCGTAATCGGGCTTTCTCGGTGGCTGCTCCATCGCTGTGGAACAGCCTCCCCAGCGAAGTGCGCTCTGCAGAGTCCCTGCTGGCCTTTCGCAAAGCGGTGAAGACCATCTTATACCGCGTGACCTTTGGTGACCTAGTTTAATTGTTTTTTCCCCCTCCTGTTGGTCTGTTTTTCCGCCACCTGTTGTAGCTACTTCCACTGCTAGATCTCTCGTGTGAGATGAGATTTTACAAGGGTGCCATATGTTTTTATCTTCTATCTTTTGATAATTGTCCATGTATCATTTTGTGTTTGTATTTATGACTGCTGTTGAATTCTCAGCCTGTAGCCGCCCAGAGTTCCCTTGGGAAGATGGGCGGGGTATAAATTCAATAATAAATAAATAAATAAATAAATAAATAAATAAATAAATAAATAAATAAATAAATAAATAAATATGCTACGGCCAGCTTCCCAAGAAGTTGGGAAGAAAGTCTTTTCTTCTTGGGCCAATCGAAAGTAACGCTGATACAGTATTTGAACAGTCTCTGTTAGCTAAACATGGCTGGGAAGCTAGGAATAGCATAACAAAACAAAAAAAGCTGTTCCAGTCTCACTCTTTAAGGCTGATAAGGGAGTCTTAGTTTAGAGGTTGTTTGAGAGAGAATGTGGTGCACCGGGAGGATGGGCAAAAACATAGTGTCTTGTGGCTGCCTGTAATTAACTATAAAATCATCAGTAAGGTGATTGAATAAACTGGTCCACCTGAATGTTCTGCTATATCTAACTTGCAATGTTAGTTAGTAGTAGTATTGTTTTATTAATAATACTACTAGTCAGTGATTGTTGTTTCTGATATCCTGAAGATGGCAGTGATGGGTATATAGGCTGAAAACTTGAGCTTTTAACTGTATTAAAGGTTTTTACAGTTGGAAGCTAAACTTGTTAACAATTTTTGTAGATCTTTTCAGTCTGTTGACTGATACTGGTCTTCCTCTGTTTAAAATTCAGAATGCTCCCAAGGTTTACAAATAAGGTTTATTTGGCAGGAATTTTCATGGATGATGATGATGATCATCATCATCATCATCACCACCACCACACAGCAGACAGAATAACTACATTGGATTTTGTATTACAAATCATGACTAGTCGAATGCTTCCCAAGCATTTAGGACTATGTGATGTATTGGCTAATTATGTGAGCAGATTCCAGTAAGGTGGCCTTCTGCAGCTGACTGATGGTGACTTTGTCAACTCCAATTTCTTCTAAATACTTTTAATCTTATCATTGTCATCATCATCAGCCTCACATCCTGGTTTGGATTATTTCAGAATGGTTCCTTTACTTTTAACAGTGTAGTCCCATCATTCTCAGCATTTGTATTCTGCTTTCCCCCCCAATACTCTATTGGATGCCAAAGCTGATTAAGAAAATTTTATGAAAAACAAGCAAAGCAAAATGATTGCAGCAATTTATTTTTGATCATGTGTGAAGGTAGAGAGGGATGTGTGCAGATACCTGAGCAATGCCTCTCAGGAGCTGCTGTGGGTGGAGGCCTTCTGTCATGGACATTAGGATAGTTTCCCAAGTGGAACAAGGGCATTATATCCTGAGTATTTGGTATGCTATTGAGCCTCTTGTCTTTTTTTCCTCTCGTACTACAGTATTGTTCTTGCTTTTTTCCCCCTGGTACAGTCTAATACAGGGATGCCCAAACTTTTTGTAAGGAGGGCCAGATTTGGTGGCTGAGAATGTGTCAGGGGCTGGTTACTCCCTGACCCTGCCACCCCACTGCAAGCCCCACCCACTGACCCATATGCCCCACCCACTGACCCCTTGCAACCCCACCTACAGGAAGGAAGGTGGGGACCAAGGGAGAGAGGGAGGAAGGTGGAAACCAAGAGAGGAAGGAAGCTGGGGAACAAGGAAGGGAGGGAGGGAGGAAGGAAGGAAGGTGGGGACCAAAGGAAGCACAGGGAGCCGTGGCCACAGGTCGCCCCTTGGAAGAGGCGATCTGTGCGACCTTGCACCCCCCCAAGCTCCCCAGTGGTAGCGACGACTCGCCCGCCAGCCCACCCCAAAGCTCCTTGGCGGTTACAGAGGCCCGCTGGCCTGCCCAGCCCCACACTTTCCCCTGTGGTGCCGGTGGCGGCAGACCGCCCATCCTCCCAGCTGCCCAATCTTCCCAGCGGTGTCAGTGTTGGCGGAAGATTTTTTTTAAAAAACATGGGACGAAGGAGGGGGCGGGCCAGCCAGCCGCGGGCCACTCAGAATGGTCTGATGGGTTGGATTTGGCTCCCGGGCCGGACTTTGTGAAGGCCTGGTCTAATATAATACTGCAAAACCATCATTTCATACATGGAATAAACTTTATGCATCTTATAAGTTTTGCATTTCTACTCCTGATTTGCATATCTGTTAGGTGTGGTGGTGTACATGATGACATGCTTCTTGTCCAACCAGTTTGCCCAGTTTCCTTTCTTCCGTAAACACGTTTTTTTTGCCACTCTTGAAACACGTTTTCTTTTGCCACTCTTGAATTCTCCTTGAAAATATTTGTAAATCTCCTTGCAAAGTGTTATGATAAAAGCACTCATCTCATATTTGCCTTGGTTGGTGGATTGTGTTCCAGCAGTATATACCGTGAGGCACAGTATGACTTTTCCAACAGGCAACCCAGTACAAGGCTGGATGCACAATAACCTGTTTATAGGCCACACACCGTGCAGAGTTGAAGGGTGGGAAGGGAAAGAAGGACTAGTGTAGATCAGATGACCTTCTCTTGACATTTTTTTGCAAGGGGGAACCATGGAAAGGTGATTAGAATTGGGATCTAGAGGCTGCAGGAAAGAACAAAATAAATAAGTAACCCCATCTCAGCTTGGGCAAGGAGGAAGATGACTGTAAATGTTAGCTATGGACCAAGTAATAGCTTCAGGGAGGAAAATTACCCACGACCACCAACACTGAGCAGCAGCTTGTATCTAGAATCCTCCATTCTCCCAAGGTTTTTTTTAAAGTAGAAACAAACAGGAGATCTGGTCGCAGATATTTAGGAACTTGTCATAGTTTGACATTTTACATGCACATGTGCACACACACACACCTCTAGGTATATATAAATGGAGTGTTAAGGTTCTGGTACTGATTTACCCTCCAGAGACAGCACCAGCAGCGAGATGTCACTCTTGCAGCACACATAAAGCACCAGACTCAGATTTGGATATCTTTGTGCAGCTCTATATACATTACATAAAGGTAAAGGTTCCCCCTGTACATGCGTGCTAGTCGTGTCTGACCCTAGTGGTGGTGCTCATCTTCGTATTCAAGCCGAAGAGCCGGTGTTGTGGAAGTCTGTGGCCACGTGGCCGGCATGGCTGCAAGGAAACACTGTTTTACCTTCCTGCTTTTTACGGCAGTACCTATTTATCTACTTGCATTTACATGCTTTCGAACTGCCAGGTTGGCAGGAGCTGGGGTTAACAGCGGGAGGTCACTCCTCTGTGTGGCACCCGGGATTCGAACCGCTGAGCTGCTGACTTTGCAGCCAACAGTTTTCAGTGCTCTAGCCCGCTGAGCCACCACATTGTATACAGGAGTATAAATAAACCAACATAGTGTCTAGCCTTATTACAACATACATTGAGAGAGAAAGAATACAGAGGCTGTAGGGCTTGAAATATCCATATCCACCAATCATGTTACTCTCCACAGTAGCTTAACTTCTTATCATTAAGCCTAGAGGGGTGCCTGCTACTGACCTTCTCTGTATCTCCATGCAGAACAAATTAAACTCTTTACAGGCACTAACATGGACATAAAGGGCTTCATGTTTTATATGTGTTTCTGTTGGAGGAGGGTGGTGCAAAAAAGGAGCGCTTCAGGGCGGCCCTCTCATAGTATTTAATGACTTTGTTTTGTGGATCTGTTTTTTTTTCTGAACAGCCTGGAGGAGATGATTGCAGTCAAACCAGGAAAAACACCCATTCAGCTGCTGCATGAGTATGGCTCAAAGGCTAATCTCAGTCCTATATACGAATTTGAAAAAGCAGAGGGACAAGTGCATAT
This sequence comes from Phrynocephalus versicolor, assembly GCA_023846285.1. Taxonomy (NCBI): domain Eukaryota; kingdom Metazoa; phylum Chordata; class Lepidosauria; order Squamata; family Agamidae; genus Phrynocephalus; species Phrynocephalus versicolor. The sequence goes on along the minus strand of JAHTLZ010003547.1, from coordinate 35,149,341 downwards.
GCCGCTTTTCACCTTCAGAGTCACCATAGGTGATATAACAGCAACAGGTTTGTGACAACAGTCCATGCGGCTGTGATTTCTGACTTGGGTTTCTGCATCGCATGCCCTGGGTGTTCATCTTTGAAAGAACGAGATGTTTCTTTTTTTTTTTTTAGTTCACTGCTCCTGGTGTATACAAAATGGGCAATGCCAGCTCGTGCTGAACAAAAAAAACAATGAGAGGGATGGGACAGAATTAATGTTTTTGTTTTTGTTGTTGTTTGAAGTTATATATTGCTTAAGAGTACTCTCTGGATGGTTTACAACATGATTATGCAAGGAATGCTTGAGTGTGCAAGGTTTACCAATGGGAACAGCTCCCCAAATGTATAGGAAAGCCCCCCCTCCCTCCCAGAACATCCAGGTGAGCTTTCTCCTGCTCAGTTCATGCGTCATCCCTGCAATTAAGAACACAGGGTTTGGGATGGTGTCCTCATGTCTTCTCCTTCTATTAAAATCACAGGCCCAAGGGTGTGGTTTTCTTTTTAAAAAATTGTTCTGTTTTGTCAAATCCAGGAGAAGGTCCCAGCAAGAAGATTGCAAAACACCACGCTGCAGAAGCTGCTCTGAACATTTTGAAAACCGCTTCCAATATCTGGTGAGTTTGATTTTGGACCCTTGCAACACGAGCACCTGCTCCCGGAGGACTAAATATGAGGAAGGGCTATGGGCCTACATGATGTCCTGTTCCCTGGTTTTGTCTTGACTTCTCTTTCCCACACCGTTTCTGCTACCAAGGGGAAGAATCTTCTTTAGCCCATTGCAAGGGTGCCGAGGGATGCCTCTGTGTACACCCTCAGGGATCCTGATTGATCCAGAAGCTTCTACCAAAGAGGAGGGGCTTGTGCTCACGCCCCCGCTCCCTCTCGGCTTTCTGAGTGAGCAGGTGGTTATGCCTGTGTAGGCCCGGCGTCCCTGCTGAATGAGAACTGCTGGGAAATAGAATGCAAATAATTCATTTTGGAGAAGAGCTATGCAAGTACTGTAGCACAGAAACAAAAGCCGTGATACTAAATTCACTGAACTTGGAGAGACAGCTTCCGTTGCAGTTGCTGGAGAAGCATCCATATGGTAAAGCAGCTTGTGCAAGAACCCTGTTCCACTGTAATGTTAAAAAGTTACTGCCCTTTAAAAAAAACATTTCTTCTAGAATTCGAGAATGTGATAAAATTACAGTTTTGCGACAGCCATATACATCAGTTTCTATCACTTTTCATGGAGTTACAAGTTCGTAGAAACTTTATTATAAGGTATAGAGGGGCTGTAGAAGAAGTGTTTCCTAGTCTTGTTATTTAACTGGTGGTGTGTGTATTGCTGTGTCTTCCCGCAGCATTACTACAGCTACGGCAGGCTTAGATTCTGGTTAGAATTTGTGCTCATTTTGATATTTTCCATATTGAAGAGTATCCAGTTTCTGCTACTTTTCTGAATGATTGTTCAGTTGTTGTTTTTATTTTTTATTTTGGTAATTTCTTTGGCCAGGGCAAATATTAGCAGGATTAATATTGCTGGGAAAACCTGGCTTTTCAGAATAAACTCCCCACATTTTCCAGTCAGTACAGTGTTCCCCCGCCCTTCCATGGTACCACAGTATATGAAAAGCAAGGCCCCCTGGGGTAAACTGGATGGGTCCTCTGATGGTCTTCCCGGGACTATTGGAGGCCCCCAAAGTGCTTTCCGGTGAACCGGAAGTCACTTCCGGAACACCGGAAAGCACTTCTGGGGCCTCTGATAGGCCCGGAAAGGCTATCGGAGGCCTGTTTGGGGCAGCACCAGGCCTCAGGTAAGTGTAGGGGGCTCCAGACAGCCCCCACCCCAGTCCCAACCCGAGCCAGCATCCACATGTTCCAGATTTTCAATTATTGCAGGTCAGGTTGGGTCCCTAACCCCCTCAGTAGGCGGGGGGTTACTTTATGACTGTGTCCCTGTGAGCTGGACACTGGGAAAGTTTGAATCCCAAACAATAACACTTCCGTACAAAATACAATCTTCAGACCCCGCAAGATTATATCACGTGTCCATGTATAACTCCTTTCATCACATGCCGCTCTGGTTTTATCAGCCGAGACCTGAGCCAAGATGAAAGATTTGTTATCATACTACCTTAGTGCCAGGAAAGTTGCCAGCAGTGGTTTTGTGAAGGTCATTATTCATAATATCACTGTCAATTCTCTCTGTCTTTAATTTCCCTTAGACTTTCAAGGGCTAAAATGCTGCTCCTTAGCATAGTAAGTTGTACCTAGGCCTATTAAAGCGGTAGGGATTTGCTGAGTCAGCCTCTCGAGAGGTTCCACTGATCCATTTGGTCTTCTTCAGCCAATGTCTTAAATCCCCAGCCATGTGTAAAATACCTCACCATATTATATCCCAAGTGGGTTTGTCATCCACAAACTCCTGGGGTAATAACTATGTTGGTATTTTAGGCGATAGGACTCTATTTTATCTTCACTTATAGGATGATCCCTCATTTATTTATTTATTTATTTATTTATTTATTTATTTATTTATTTATT
>JAHTLZ010003547.1:35133807-35146779 GCA_023846285.1 Phrynocephalus versicolor | reverse complement strand
TATTTATTTATTTATTTATTTATTTATTTATTTATTTATTTATTTATTGTTATATTTATATTCTCATTAAGATCCTAGTTAGTTATTGTGGCACTGTTGATCATGATTTCTAAATTGGTAATCAGTAATTTAATTTTGCTCTGTTCATTTTAGTTTTTCTGTGCCGGATCACGTGATCCCAGAACCACCTCGTAAATCACCAGATCAGTCCAATCCTATAGGTTCACTGCAGGTAAGATTGACTGATTGATTTCCGTTTCTGATCTGCCTTTCTCCCAGCAGTAAGGCTCAAAGTGGCTGTAACACAGTTACAGTTGTACTCCAAACAGACCGGGGCGTTGTTGTTTTTTGTTCTCATTTTAAATCTTGGAGTTTTTAGAGATAAAAGTTAATTTTGTACTCAGGTACAAATGACTTTTAGATCCATGTCGAGTTACCAAGCATCTTTTTTTTTCTTTTTATGGACCAGTGACAGAAAATAAGGCAAGCAGTCAAATGCAAACAGCTCAAGAGAGCAAGGATGGGGGAAAGGCGGGGGGGCGGCGGCATACAGATGAAACAAATGAATAGAACAGGAGATAACTGCTCACTCTGGCCACCTGGAATGAATGTAGAGAGTCAGCAATACAGAGCCAAGCAGAAGAGACTACAAAATGTACAGGGGAAGTAGGTGGAGACACTGGTCACAATTTGTCACACGTGTGCCTGCCTGGGGAATCGGATCAGCTGCACAGCGTTCTATGCAGAAGCCAACATGAAAGTCCTTTGTTTGCTTCAAGTGTCCTCAGTTGGGAGAGCAATGTTTTCCACTGGGCTGTTGTGTCAACTCTGAAATAGGGCGTGTTCTTCAGTCTCCCCCTGCGTTTTGTCTAGACCAGGCCTGTCCAACAGGTAGACCGGGGGCTACCAGTAGCCCGTGAAGGGTTCAAAAGTAGCCTGCCAGCCATCAATAAAAATGTGAGGAGATAAATTCTCTACCTCTACCTCCTCCACCCCAAGGACCACCACTGCCCCAGCAAAGCTCTGAGTCTGCCAGCCCACTGTCTCAGGCGAGCGGGGCAGTTCAAGGGCTGCTCTACTTAATGAGCATATGTTCGGAACAGATAAAATTCATAAGTAGAGGTTTTAGTGTAGTAGCCCTCAGGCACTTTCGTCTGGAAAAAGTAGACCTCGGCCTGTTCAAAGTTGGACAGCCCTGGTCTAGACTAAGCGTCAGGCTAGACATAAAGGGGAATGTGCCCGTTTTTCCCCCTCTTGCCGCGTCCTTTTCTCAAACAGTGCATGCTTTGACAATCACACTTACAAAGGAAGCCCACGTTTATCTTAGAGGGGCCAATTAAATAAAAGTTGATGTGTGCTTTCAAATCAGAACTGGCTTACAGTAACCCTAATGGGGATTTTAAGGTGAGGTATTTTCTGAGTGCTTTTAGCAGTTCACACACACGCTTCCAGTGAGTTTTCATGGCCGCGCAGGGCTTTGAACCGAGAACCCAGAATCCTGCGTCCTAGCCTGTCATTCTGCCCCCTACCATACACTAGCGTGGTATGTTGTGTAGAAAAGGCAAGTCACTTGTCTGTTGTGTCTGTTTATAAAAGGCAAGCGCAGAGGGCACAGGAAGGGAGAAGAAGCAGATGATATAACAAATCATCCTCTGTCACTTGGGAGCAGGCACAGCTTCAGAAGGCATATAAAGCATACAATCTGGCGGGACCATGTGATCAAAAGGTTCAAGTGGGAAGGTTTTAGGCAGGGCGCATGTGCTGGCTCTCCATCCCCATTGTTTCTGCAGCTGTAACCTATGTGAAGCCTGCCTCCTTGTAGAAGGCATTTGGGAGCCATGATGCCCACCGAAATGAACAGCACGTGCCAACTATTTGTGGGGAAGCTCTCTGCTGCCTTTGTTGTGTGGCTGTTCCAGTTGTGTGGTTTGATTCCCTGAGCATTTCTTCAGGCAGGATGGAAATGGCTTATAATAAACACATAATAAAGAAAACACTGCCAGACATTGAGGCCCCGTTGAGGTTAAGTGGGGATTTTGTGACAGACCTTCTAGCATCTGGTTCTTTTACAAAATGCTGCCGTTGGATCCACCAACATGGATCCGGATTGGGGGAAAGAGTGACATGGGGTAGGAGTGGTGGTCCTCCAGATGTTGTCGATCACAGCTGCTGTCAGTAGAGCCAGTGGCAAAAGGAATCAGGCGATGCAATCCAGCAACATCCAGAAGGTCGTAATAGCCTACCCTTGGGTTAAGCCTAAGCTAACGTGGTCCTTGCTTTTAGGAAGGGTAAATAGAAGTGGGGAGAGATCTGATTGTGGGTCTCCCTTTTAATAGAGATCTTGGAGGAAGTAGTTCTCTTTCAAATCAGTGGCTTGGTATGATGCTTAATTGAATATAAAAACCAACACGCAGGGAGTAAACTGTAGGTATCCAAAAACAGCAGAATGTAATACCAACAGATAATTTGTTCAATTCTCGGCAATATGTAGTGTGATGGAAAAAAATCCCCATTTAACAAAATAAGAGTTGCATATTCTTTTTTGCATTTTAAAAACTGAGCATGTAGTCTTGTGTTTCCATCGACTAATTAACAAGAGGTATTTTATGGCCTAAATCTTAATGCCAATAAGCTGAAAGGTTTATAGAGTAGGACCCAAGTATCCGCTAGGGTTTGGTTCCAAGCCTTCCCGTGGATAATGAAAACCGTGGATAAGAGAGAACACCCAAATGTCCCCCCCAACTGCTGTTTTGTGATAGTAACTTGCTTTACAGCTGCTGTTTTGCAACAGTAGCTTGCTTTAAAGCTGCTGTTTGTGATGGTAGCTTGCTTTATGGCTGATGTTTTATGACAGTAGCTTGCTTTACAGCTGCTCTTTGTGACAGTAGTTTGCTTTGCCAACCATGGATTACTGAATCAGTGGTTAATGACTCAGTGGAGATGGGGGTCCTACTGTACTTCTCTACTAATTTGTTTGCATAATCTTAAATCGGAGTTTCCCACCTCATTTTGCCAAATCACTGTTAAGTTTCTACCATTTTATCTTAGTAGATGCAAGTGCATGCATTTATAATTTTCTACAGATATTCAGCTACTTGAAAGCTTTTCGGTCAGAAAATTTTCAAGACTTACTGGAGACATAATTTCATCATTTTATAATTCTTCACCATCTCTTCTTATTATGCTCTATGGAAAACCTTCTTATAAAGTATTTCATTAGTCCTACTGCCAGATGTGTGTGAAAATCAGAACTATAATGGACCCTCGTATAACAAATGGGTTGTATAACAAAATCTGTACAACATAAAAAATTCTGGATATAGGGGAAATTTGCTTAACAGAATCACCTACGGGGCAAATACGTACAACATAAAAATTGTCACAGTTAGGGATTACTCTGTTTTCAGTGCATTCCTATGGGAATGTATAAAGGAAAATTTGCTTAACATAATTTCATTTGGAATGAATTAATTCCTTTATACAAGGTACCACTGTACATTGTCTTTTCTTCTGCATATTACAGGAACAAAAGGCAGACAGTGTACGCCAGAAAAGACTGCAAGATAAGCTTATCATAAAACCAATTGTTATCCCTCCAGAAATAAATGCTTCAGAGTATATCCCAAAAGCCGTAACAATTTCCTTTGATCACTGGTACCAGACTCTGAGCATGTTTACTCTGTCCTTGTATTGGTGGAAAGGAGAGGGAAAAGCTGGTTTTGTTTGATTTTTGTTTGCTTGTTTTCTTATGCCAACTTAATTTTTAGGTTTTTAAAAACCCACCTTAAAAAATAGAGCAACCTGAGAGCTTTGCCATGGATGTTGCTAGTAGATTTTCAGTTAGCTTTTCACAGTCTAGTACTACTCAAATGTTTATCTTGCAGCTCTTATAATCTCTAGTCATTGGCCAAAATGGAAAATTTCCCCCCTTCCTGTAGCCTTCAAGTCATGCTAAACACTTATTTTGCCTGTCTTTTTCTTCTCCACTAGGAGCTGGCGATTCAGAAAGGCTGGAGACTTCCGGAATATTCTCTGGCAAAGGAGACAGGCCCCCCTCATAAGAGAGAATTTACAGTGACTTGCAAGATAGAAAATTACGTGGAAACAGGTACCCATTTCTTCCGGCCCACACCCACTTTTCTTCCTCAGTATGATGTGCCACAGAGTCCATACTGAGCCCTCCAAATGAATTGAGCACATTAATTTCCTTACAGTTTGGGTTTTGAGGTATTTTTCTCCTCTTTATACAATTTTCTCAAGAGCTACTATGAGGCTGTTCAACTTTATTCTGTGACTTCTACTGCGTTTGTGCCGTGGGATCTGTCATAGGAATATTGAGGGTCCACTCTTTCTCCATACAGAAGTGGATATGCACAGAGGCATTGATCTCTACAGGACACTGGGAGGCGCTGTGGCTCCCTTACCCCAGCTCAGGCAGACAAGGACAGTTTACAGTGTGTTCTGCTCTCATTTTTGTTGCTTGGGTTATTGACAAGGGCTGCAGAGCTGGATGGAGAGGAGAAAGGGACCTCTGGGTATCCTCATTCAATGAAGCCTTCTCCCTATTAAACACAGGGTCAGGAAGTTCTTTGAGGAGTGTCCTGATGGGTTCCCTTGTATCTCTTCAATCTGTACTCGGTATCCTTGGAGGAATATTCTTATGCAGTCTCATGGGAGACAGTGCATGCTTGGTGGTGGTGGTTTTAATTTCATTTTGGAGAGTCAGTTACATGTAGGAATTGAGATGATGTCCCTTGTTTCTCAGTCAGAAACAAGACGTTAGAGCCTTGTAATGAAAAAAATCAGCTGGTTTTTATATACTGTATTGCTTCAAGAGTTGGATACGTTGGATTTGTCGGATGTACAGTGCCAAAGTCACACGGCTGATGTTGAGGCCAAGTTAGTTTCTTAGTTGGTCAAGGTGGCACTCTGGAAATAGTTGTGTGGGTGGGTCGGAATAGTGCTTACTATTTGACTCAGGAGCCTTGGTTGCTTACTTGTCTAGATAGGTAACTTACTCTGACTTCTATTTATTGTGTTATTTCTATTACTACTGCTAGTCATATTACTACTATTCTTCTGGTTATTATTGCTTTTGTTCCATTATGCAGGGACAGGGACATCTAAAAAATCAGCAAAGCGAAATGCAGCTGTGAAATTACTTGAAAAATTTGACAGTTTTCCTGGAGATAGTATTGCAAATTCTTTAGTAAGTAAATTTTTTTTTTTACAGAAAACTGTTTAGTTATTCAAATATGACAATACAATCTTTATTCATTATCATTAATAACCACCACCCCCTTTTCCCAGTGGGCTACATACGCACTTACAAAGTAGACCTCTTGTCCTGATTGATGTAGAACTCCTCTTCTTTTCTTCTTTGCAATACATATTTAGAGCTTCGTACTTAAACGTTACATATTCATATTGACCCGTTAATGTGGGTAATTCAGAAATCACAGCTCCTTCCCTATCCCGCACATCCTGTCCCACAGCAGGGAGGTCTGGCCTGTTGCTGATGGCTCACTGCTCTCCCTTCTGGATCGAGCGTATCTGAGGCTTCTCTCCTCCATGGTCCCATTCCCCCAGGGTAGACTTGTACCGTCCATTCCAAGGGTTCTCCTCTCCTCCAGCTGTCAACCCTGTACTCCCCCCTTGTGTCCTAACTCCTCCCTCGTTTCCCAAAACTCTTTCCATCCGTCTACCACCATATCAATCGCCAAATATCCCTCTGCTATCATGCCCTGTGTTAACCCTTTCATTTATTCTCCCTTTCTACATCCATGCCTATCGTCATTCATATGTATTTGGTCTCCTCTTTCCTCCTCCTCGTTCCTTATATTTTCTTTATCACTTGGTTCCTCAAGAGTGGACGGCACACTACTTCCCCCCACCCCCATCTCGTTGATGGTGTTCTTCACAATGAAACTGGTATTTCATGGGACATTTCATTCTGTTGCCCTATGTCTGAAAAAGTGGACTCGATCTATGAAAGCTTACATTAAAATATAGTGTTGAAGCTGCCACATATTTTTTTGTCTTTTGTTTTGTTTCTTTGGATATTGCCTGGAATTACCGCTTAGTGTTAATGTAGCACAGTCTGCTTTGTGGTTAGAGTGGCTGGATATTCCTGGCCAGCAGGCAGGGCCTCTGTGCCTGCCCCAGTTACACAGAACAGCAAATGCCACTAAGAGTAACATGCTCAGTAAGCTACAAGTGATCAAATCCCCTCTTCTGCAGTTCCTAAAAGCGCAGGAGCTGCACCTTTATTGTACCTGGCCTCATGGTATTGTAGTATTGGAGAATGTTTGCTAAGAAAACAACACCTTTATTTGTTTCAGGGGAACGAACATAATCATAATCCGGGATGTACATGGGACACTTTAAGGAACTCCATGGGAGAAAAAATTATGTTACTGAAGATCAGCCCGCTCAGTATTCCCAACACAGATTATGTGCAGCTCCTTAGAGAGATTGCAGACGAACAAGGTTTTACGACAACATATTTGAATATCGGTAAGAACTGTCAGCATGAGGGAGATGTGTGTTCTTTTTCAGTGCCTTTCATGTTAACATTGTGCAGATCATACTAATAGGTTGTGATGAAAGTGATCTTAACGTGTGGATGGAGAACTGTTTTCCAGGTTTAGTAGGAACATTGTGCCTCAAGACCTCTAGTGCGAGCAGCGATCAAAGAATGCTCTTTTGCTCAGTTTAAAAGAAATCTACAAATACATTGGCCATATTGTGCAGTGTGAACAGCAAGTCCTTGCAGGGTCCAAAATTGCAATGCAGAGTTACTCTGGCTACCTTAGGTAGAACTTGCTGTTTTGCTGCAGTGCTTTCACAATTCGGTGAGAGAGCTGAGCGGTTTAGGTCTCTAGCTGCAGAGCCAAAGGTTGGGGGTTCAATTCCCCCTCTGTGCCTCATTGAGATGGGCTGGACTCAATGGTCCATAGAGTTCCTTCCAGCTCTGTAGTTGCGTGGTGGTGGTAGTGGTGGTGAATTTATGCCAAACCACCCAAGTGATGGTTTGTTTACACTGTGCCAGAAACTGAAAAGAACTGGGATTATTACGGAGCTGCCCAAATCCCTACATCCAATTGTCTGCAGAACTAGAAACCCCAGATCTGGAATCGGGAGTCACGGCAACTGGACTTGAGATGAAAACGTTTCACAGCTCATCCAAGTAGCTTTGCCAGCCTAATAAAGCCTATACTGATCCTGTCTTGGAGCCAGAGTTTCAGTCCTGTCCAAATCTCTTCAGACCTCAGCCCCACTGAATTAAGTGGATTTCACTTTCTGCTAATTAAGCATGCGATGGGGGCTTGCGTTCGGTCAGGACTTGTTTTTTATCATGATAGTTGCATGGCGTAGTGGTTAAATGCCTGTGCTGCAGGTAAAACTGTGATCATGGCCTGGGGTTCAATCCCAGGTAGCAGGCTCATGGTTGACTCAGACTTCCATCCTTCCGAGGTCGATAAAATGAGCACCCAGCTTGCTGGGGCAGGGGGCAGTGTGTAGCCTGCATAATTAAACTATAAAACTGCCCAGGGACTACTTGTAGTGGTATGGGGTGGTGTATAAGCAGAACACTTTGCTTTGCTTTGCTATAGATTCCATCAATTTCAGTTGAGAGGAAGTGTAAATTGGGGCAGCATCCCTCATGGAGGTGATCTAATCACAGTTTTTGCTCAGGGATCAGGCATGAGCATTGGAACTGGTTACAAATTTGGACTCGTGCCAGAAAAGGGCTCCCAAACAATCTAAATTGGAGTGGTGGTGTTGGTGTTGGAGAAGACCCTCCCATTTGAGAAGCAACCTTCATGAGAATTTTACTTGTTAAAAGGCCCGTCTGGCATGCCCTCTGCAAAAGGCGCTTGTCACTCCACACCCTTTCCCCACAAAGGGACAGTGGCCTGCACTTCTCTTTCAAGAGGAGATTTAGGATCGCTAGCTCAACCTTAAATGCATTTAAACTAGAGCATCCAGAAGCCTTCATTTAAAACTGCCAGGAGACCTCTTGGGATCTTTCAAGAGAGTTACACTCAAGGCCCTCAGGAGCCCAAAAGAAACCAATGCTCACATGACTCCTCCCAATCTTACGAGAAGAAGGTTCGCCTGAGAGTAGAGGCCTAGCTAGAAATGGGCTCAGAGCCTGCATAACAGTTCTAAGGTGGCTACAGGAATTTAGTTATTCATTTAATCAATGCCTAAAACGTCCATCTGGCAGCACAGCCACTCTGGGCGGTTGACAACAAACAGAACAGTTAGAACATGAGTACAGTAAATTCAATTTAAACTAATAACCAAAGTTATTAGTTTATTAGTTATTAAATAACCATAAGCAAAAATTGCATGAACAATTTAGTTGCTCAAGACAACACTATGGTATAGATTATGAAAAGAATAAGATGACAGAACTGTTGGTTTTAGCTGGGTGTTATGATCTTAGCAGCTCTGGAAAGGCCTGCCTGTAGAGCCATGTTTTTAGTGACTGTGTAAAAAATATCCAGGATCAAAGCAACCAAATACTAAATTAGCTCAACAGAGTTGTTCGCAGTTAGAACACAAGCACACCCACACACACACAGAGTGGCTTCATTGCCAAATGGCATGGTATACACGTCTAATAAACAAACAAACAAACCAGAGTGACCTTAGGTCAGATGGTACGGTATATAAATCAACTCAAATAAATAAAGAAAATCTATTGTGGATAATGTTGGACACAGAGTGCCCCCGGGCTAGATGAGAGGTGTATAAATTGGATGGATGGACAATGTTATTCAGAGAAAAATCACAAACTGGCAGCTTCTTTGGATAGCTGTACCTTTATAGGGCCAAGGGCCAAGACTGGGCTAACTAGCTCCAATCTAATTTTGAAAGGGAGGCATAGATGCCAGCCCCTTTAGGGGGATGTAATCCCAGTTACTTTCTAATTGGTATTTCTCATTGTTTGGGAAATGTTTGGAAAAGAGAGTTTGTGTTTCTATTGCTTTCTTTAAAAAAAAACAGCAACAATAATCAGTATTTGTGTTTTTTTTGTCATTTCAGAGGAACTCAGTGTGAACGGACAGTTCCAGTGTCTTGTAGAAATTTCAACCAATCCACGCACAGTTTGCCATGGGACTGGAATTTCTTGGGGCAATGCCCATAATGACGCCGCTCACAACACACTACAATATTTAAAGATCATGGCTGGAAGGAAGTAAACTTCAAGCAAAAAGAAATATCTAGAGAGGGGTATAGCTTTAAAGGGTATTTATATAAGTTGAGCAGTTTTCCAGATTACTGGGACAGTTTGTAAAGTCACACCACAAAATCAGCATATATAGCTGTGCGCTCTAATGCAATAATAACTTAAATCCATCATTGCTGGGTGTTCATTTTGGATGGGTAGACTCAGGAAACCCATAGCTACAGGCACAGAAAGGCCTCCGTTCTTTTAGGGTCTGCTGGAATCTCAGGGCCAGAGAAGACATTGTTTGAAGTTGAAAAGGGGAAGACGATACATCAGACCAGCAAGGGTTTCCTGACTCAATAGAATTCTCGCAATAAAAAGTCACCTTTCCCTCCTCAGCCAGGTTGCTCCAGCCAAGAAAAGAGGAGGGGGTGGGGACAGGTTTACCTGAGAATCGTTTTGGGTTCAAAGATGGTTTGTACTTTGATCACACATACATTCCCCCACCCCACCCCAAATTTGTTCTGAGGCACCTTGCACCTTGGCCAAGTGTTTTGTGCCTTGTCTTCTTCCGCACACCCCGTACTTTCAAAGTTGTCCCAGGGCAAAGGCCTGTTCCCTTCCCAAAATGAAAAGAAAAAGACAATTTTCTCTCCCCAGGAGAAGACCTATGCGTTCATTTTTTCCATCTGTCCTAGTATCTCTTTGGTCTCAAGAACAACAGCGCTTATGGCAGAACACCACAGTGCGAAACAAGGAAAGTCGTATTATCTTGATGTGAGGTAGGTTGTACCAGATGTTATTAGGAGAGGAAGAATGCAGAAAGCTGGCTGCCATTTTAGGCAATCAGATAATAAGACTATATTTAGAATAATGTCACCTTTGGTACTCGAGAAGCGTGTCTCACAATGGCCAAGGAGCAAGACCTGCTGCTCCTTCCTGTGAAAACATCCTTGCATGCTGACATCCCTCTTTAACGCTATACTTCTCGTTTCTGTTAGATGTATTTCACAACACACTACAAATAGAAAGAAAATGGAAAATGCAAATTTGGAAAAAAGGAAATTTTGGAATCAGATGAACTATTCAAATCTATGTGACAGGAGGGTTCATCACTGTGATTTACTCCTCGTTACAATCTTCCTTTTTCTAATGATTGAAATTGGGAGAAGAGTTTAGCACAGAATTATGGGATTGTTTTCTAGGGGGCAGTAAACTATAGTAGCACATAAGAACGTAAGAAGAGCCCTGCTGGATCAGGCCAAGGGCCCATCTAGTCCAACTTCTTGGATCTCACAGTAGCCCCATCAAATGGCCTCTGGGAGCACAGGAGACAACTAGAGACCTGTCTCCTAATACCACTTCCCTCTATCCATTTTATCCACCATTGTTCCTCATTATACATATCAATCATGGTTCTGGTTCTATCCCATTTTTCTACACACCCCCGCATAATTTTATACATCTCAATCATATCCTCCCTCCTCAGACACCTTTTTTGTAGCCTGAAAAATCCCCAAATGCTGTAGCCTTTCCTCATAAGGGTGGTTCCCCCATCCCAGTAATCATTTTAGTCCACAAACTACAACATAGGTTTGAGCCTTCATAGCATATATCAAGTTTAAAAACTCTTCCATGAACATCTTGAAACCAAAGTGGTTGGCATCTGAACCTCCCCAAGAAAATTGTTGTTTTGGAAATCTTTATGTGACAGCCTGATGTCTTATAAATTTTCCTGTGCTTGGATTTTTCTCTTATTCTGTGAATTTATTTTATGGCCTTTTTAAAAACTATGGTTTGAAGAGTGTTTTTTTTAATAGAAAGATTGAATTTATGAACATCACAACCCTTTTTTCTATAAGTGTCTTTAGTTATTGTTTAATAAATTGTTTTGAAGAACAACTGGACTAATAAGCTTTAGTTTACATTTATATTTTAGAATAGAATTTCGTTGCTTGCTTTGTAATTATGCAGTATTGATATAGTTTAGAGCAGGGGTCCTCAAAGTTTTCAAATAGCGGGCCAGTCCACCACCACCCAGACACCACCGGTGACTGGACCACAGTCCCAAAAAAAAAAAAAAAAAAAAAAAGGCTGACATGGGGGGAAAAGGGGGGAGGGGCAAGTGGGCAGAGCCCCCCCCACACGATCGGCCCGTGATCAGTGCATCTCCGGGGCCCCAGCAATGCCTCCTGCTCCAGATCGCCACCCTGAGGTGCTGCCGCTGGGATCCTGCTGCTGCGCCTGTTCCTCCTCCTGCTTCAACAGTGGCAGCGGGTGGAGCGTCTCCTTCCTTCATTGCATTGGGAAGGAGGTGGCAGCCCAGGGAAACTCAGGGCCCTCATCACCTTCTAGGCAGCCATTCAGAATAAAAAGCAGCAGCTGCGCCAAGGGTGGTAGGTAAGGGTGGCGCCACTGCACGCGGATCCAGCCATGCACCCTGGCCATCCCCCCCTCGCTGCACCCCGAAGGAAAAGCTGTCTCCTCTCTTGGCCTGCGCAGGTCCGGCCTCATTTGGTGCACTGCAGGCGAGGGAGGGAGGCAGGGGAGGCAGGAAGGCTTGCCCAAAGCCACCCGCAGCCCATTCACTGGCCAAGTGAAATAGGGAAATGTAAAACCATCACACACCGAGAGAGAAATACATGCAACAAATTTTGTGTTATACCATAATGGTTGGCCCTTTGTGCTTGTTATAGCATGTGTATAACATGGTAAATGGCTTTGCCCATGCATGAAGCGCATAAAGCATCACCAGCTTTCATGAAAAAGAGTCAACAATGGCATTGTACAATTTATGCCTTCTGCACAACGAAGCTTCTGCACCAGAAATGAAAAGAGATAAGGATGTGTCTTTAGTGTTAGAAGCTTGCATTAAACAGGTTGGAATCCTCTTGGGAGATTTAAATGCAGCTGCATACCCTGCAGTGGCAGATTGCGACCAACAATGAATAGATTACCACTCCCTTGTGTCACTGATGTGACAACATGTGACCAGGATTACGAGTTGTAATTCAATAAATTAGTGACAATCCTTTGCTGCAGTTTCAGCAATTAAACTTACGGCATGAAAATCTCCAAGAACATTCTGGCCTGTAATACAAAAAATCAAGTCAAAACAATTTTTTAATTCAGGTTCAAGGAGTCATAATTATCTAGTACCTAAAGGTACAGGCCACATGCTGCATCTTCCATGTATATTTGCAGCCAATCATTAACTTCAAAGCATCCTGCAAGCCTGGAAAACAACACTGACCCTCCTTGTCTTTCAGGAAATAATGGCATCTTTGCACTGTTTTCAATAGGATTTGTGTCCTAGTAGAATTGTGCCCTGAATAGGCTGGATCAAGACTTGGCTAAATGTAGAATACTGTACACTCGTTGGAATAAGTAGGAGTAAAGAGAATCTCAGCCATCAGTAACTTGACTCAATGCAATGACTGTCACAATGGCCTTAAGATAGTTTACTTAAGTAGTCTGCGCGCAGGCTAGCTTTGCTGGTCAAAGTGGCGGAGAAGAGGGCTCCTGTGTGTCCTCTGCCAGAGCAGGGGTGTGTGTAGACCAGATGAACATCTGCTGCTTCTTTTGGTGAACATCTCCCTGTTGGACCTCTACTTTGCTGCAGAGCGAACCCATCCCTGATTCTGGACCAGGAGGCTGTTTCTTATTTCCATCTTCCTTTTAAAAAGGTTTGTGTAACTGTTGTAATCATAACCAATGTTTAATTGTTTTTAATGTCTAATTTACTACTACTACTACTACTACTACTACTACTACTACTACTACTACTA